>CM033732.1:11282674-12482674 GCA_019671005.1 Hibiscus mutabilis
CGGTGATTGAACAAATGCCGAACTATGCCAAGTTTAAAAAGACATTGTGTCCAAGAGAACAAGGCTAGGAGAGTTTGAAACAGTTGTCGCAATAGAGGGATGCGTGGCCATGTTGCACAATCGCATGCCACCCAAGTTGAAGGATCTCAGAAGTTTCACAATACCTTATTCCATCGGAAACCACTATGTCGGGAAAGCATTATGTGACATTGGAGCTAGCATAAACTTGATGCCTAAATCGATTTTCCAGAAACTAGGAATCGGGAAGGCAAGACCTACAACAGTTATGCTACAGCTAGATAGATCCTATGTGCATCCAGAAGAAAAAATCGAAGACATACTGGTAAAAGTTGATAAATTTATTTTTCCCGTTAATTTTATTGTTTTGGATTGTGAAGCAGATGAACATGCACCTATCATTCTCGGAGACCCTTCCTAGCAACAGGGAGAACCTTGATCGATGTTGAAAAGGAGAACTCACAATGAGGGTCAATGACCAGCAAGTTAAACTAAATGTGTTCCAAACACTAAGGCATGTCGATGATCCGGAAGAATGCCAACTTCTTCATGCCACGCCAGAGTTTGACTTCGATGAGGGATTCAGTTGCCTCGGCAACTACATTGCCGATCAAGAGGAACTTGAGGAGTATGAAGAACTGATCGATGGGGAACAACAAGAAGAGGCAAATTGGTTAGTCAATCGACCAGGTACATACTTTGAACCACTGGATTACTCAGGTAAGAAAGGTAAACAAGCCCTCCATTGAACAACCACCGATTCTTGAGTTGAAATAGTTGCCAGGGTAACTAAAATATGCTTACTTAGGAGCCGACAATACATTGCATGCAATTATTTCCTCTAAGTTACAGCTTGAGCAGGAAAAAAACTGATCAAAATGTTGATGCTACACAAGAAGGCAATAGGGTGGACAATCGCCGACTTGAAGGGAATTAGCCCGGCAGTGTGCATGCACAAGATTTTGTTGGAAGATGCTCACAAACCTTCGATTGAGGCCCAGAGGAGACTGAATCATGCCATGAAAGGGGTTTTAATGAAAGAAATCATCAAGTGGCTTGACTCCGGCATCATATACCCTATCTCGAATAGTACATGGGTAAGTCATGTACAATGTGTACCGAAAAAGGGAGGTATAACGGTGGTAAGTAATAAAACAATGAACTCATTCCAACCAGACTATGACCGATTGAAGGGTTTGTATGGATTATCAAAAAGCTAAACAAAGCCACTAGGAAAGATCACTTCCCATTACCCTTTATTGATCAAATGCTTGACCGTCTTGCGGGTAAACCCTTTTATTGTTTTCCTGATGATTATTTAGGTTACAGTCAAATTGCCATAGCACCAGAAGATCAAGAAAAGACAACCTTCATATGCCCATACTATACTTATGCTTTTCGAAGGATGTCGTTCGGATTATGTAATGCCCCGGCAACCTTCCAAAGATGCATGATGGCACTCTTTTCGGACATGGTCGAAGATTTCCTTGAGATCTTCATGGATGATTTTTCCATTTTGGTAATGACCCGGCAGTTGCCTTGGCAATTTAGAGAAAGTGTTGGCAAGATATGAAGAAACCGATTTAGTGCTTAATTGGGAGAAGTGCCATTTTATGGTAGATGAAGGAATAGTGCTCGGCCACAAGATTTCATCTAAGGGAATTGAAGTAGACAAAGCCAAGGTGGACATGATCGAGAGATTACCCCTGCCAAGTTCGGTTTAAGGAATCCGAAGCTTTCTTTGACATGCAGATTTTTATAGGAGGTTCATTCATAATTTTTCTAAAATTACTAAACCCTTGTGCAATTTGCTTGAACAGGATAAAGTCTTCAATTTTGATGATTCTTGCGCCCAAGTATTCGAAACCCTAAAGGAAAAGCTTGCCTCGGCACCCATTGTCGTTCCACCAGATTGGACGCTACGTTTTGAGCTCATGTGTGATGCAAGTGATTTCGCGGTAGGAGCAGTCCTAGGCCAACGTATAGGTAAGACCTTTCATGAGATATACTATGCTAGTAAAACTCTTAATAGTGCTCAAGTGAATTTACACAACAACGGAGAAAGAGTTACTAGCCGTAGTTTTCGCATTTGACAAGTTCTAATCCTATTTGATTGGTACAAAGGTAATTGTCCATACGGACCATTCGGCAATTAAGTATCTATTTGCTAAAAAGGATGCCAAACCTTGTTTGATTCATTGGATATTACTTTTACAAGAGTTTGACATTGAAATTAAGGACATGAAAGGAACAGAAAATCAAGTGGCGATCACTTATCACGCTTAGAAGGTAATAGGGAGGAGGATGCACATTTAGAGATATGCGATGCATTCCCGGATGAGCAACTGTTAACACATGCCTCAACAATACCCTGGTATGCGGATTTAGTTAATTTCCTTGTTTGTGGTATTTTACCTTATGGCCTTACTCACCAAGGGAAGAAGCGGTTCCGCCATGATGCTAAGCATTACTTTTGGGACGAGCCTCTTTTGTTTAAACAATGTGTAGATTAGGTTATACGCCGATGTGTCCTTGAAGAGGAGCAGCAGAATGTACTTCGGCAATGCCATTCTTCACCCTATGGAGGACAGTTTGGAGGAACACGTACCGCGGCCAAAGTTTTGCAATCCGGTTTATATTGGCAAACACTGTACAAAGATGCCCAAGAGTTTTACAAGCAATGTGATCGTTGCGAGAGGACGGGCAATATCTCTAGACGACATGAGATGGTGCTCTAAAACATCATTGAGGTGGAACTGTTTGATGTATAGGGGATCAATTTTATGGGACCTTTCCCATCTTCATTCAGCAACTTCTACATTCTACTTGCCGTTGACTACGTGTCTAAATGGGTTGAGGCAGCTGTACTTCCCAACAACGATTCCAAGACCGTGCAACGATTCTTACGGAAAAACATATTTACACGGTTTGGAATGCCGAGAGCAATTATCATTGATGAAGGAAAGCACTTTGACAACAGACTTATTGCCAAGATGTTGCAATGCTTCGTATATCACAATATTGCCACAACATATCACCCACAAACCAATGGGCAAGCAGAAATTTCAAACCGGAATTGAAGGGTATACTCGAGAAAGTTGTAGATCCCTCTAGCAAAGATTGGTAAGTAATACTAGATGACAATGTTGCGTGTAATAAGTGCTACGCAATTGTGCAAGTATACACGTCGCAAGTAATAAAGTGATATGAGTATCGAGTATCGTCTCCACAGGGATTGGTTTGGGCCACTTTGCTTAAGTTATGCCTTTGTGAAAAGTAAAAACACAATTGATAATAGGAGTTCTAATTAACGAGTAAACTAAGAGCAATAAACTAAAAGAAAGATGAAATCAAAATAGAGTAAATAGGCCAGGTTATCGTGAGTTGAGGTGCGATAGCGATTGGATCGTCTTGGTAAAAGAGTGCAAGAACAACTCGGTTGCCATGGCAACTTACACAGCGGGGTTGCCTTGGCAACTAATCGATGGTTGCACAGGCGACTAGTGGGCAACTACTTGGGCGGCTGGGCAGCAACTTCAAGGTTCGGCGGAGCATTCTTCAATGGTTTCTTCTTATCCCTAAGCCGAAACTCTAGCTACTTATGCATGCCTTGATAATACATCCCTGCGTGAATCAAGGGTGAACAACAACCAATCTTGCGCTCCTCTTAGCCGTTGAAATCCTTAACTTATTCCTAAGCCGGATTAATCTCCACCATCAATAGATTGAATAAAGACCATACTCATTCGTTTCTTGAATCTAACTCTCCCGATATTAGATAAATAGATGAAGTTACGAGATCCTCTCCCAATTCACTCGCAAACAAGAATAAAAACTAAGAATGAGTAAACCTTGAATAGAAAAGTGCAAACTCTTATTACCTAAACAAAATCCAATTGTTTCTCACAACAACAAAACACAATAACCCCAACCAATCAAGTTAGTTCATGGTTGGGTTCAAAAGATATACAAAGAATAATCCCCAAACCATGAATCTAATGGAAGCAAAGAAGAAGAAGAAGAAATCGAACTCTCTCCCCCTTGCTCTCTTGTCGAAATTTCTCTCTTCTTGCCCTATGGGGTTGTCAAAATTTTCCCTCCTCTTCCTCTCCTCCAAGTTGACGATATGGCCTCTAATTTATAGGGCTAGGTCAAAGTCCTTCTTTGAGGAGGAAGTTAAGTTGGAATTAAATTATCTTTAAAGAATATAATTCTTTATTATAATTATATTCCTACTAGCACTTCTCCTATCTTCTTGGAATTTAATTCTTCTTTAATCTCTTCATGGAAATCAAATTCCTTTGGGATTTAGCTTTGCTCCACGTCATCTTGGGCTTGTCTAGTCATCAATTTCGACTACCATATCACCTTATTCTTTGTCGACAATTGCCCAGGCAACTGGCTCGGCGTCTCCTTCATGTATTGCCCTGGCAACTAGCTCGGCATCTCCTTCATACACTGCCCTGGCAACTGGTTCTAGCCTTGTTTAGGCAAGTGATTCTGCACACACACAAAAACACACCAAAGCAGCATCTTTTTCCACAAAAATCACCAAGTTATGTAATCAAGCTCAACGGTGGAAAGAAACATGAATTAATGCATGAATGACTAATTATGCAACTAATATGAGCTTAAGTCTAATAATAATATGAGTAAAAAGGGTAATAAAAATAGTACTTTTGAACACTTATGAGACGCACTTTGGGCATATCGCACTGCATTCAAAACACCCTTAGGTATGTCTCCCTTCCGACTTGTCTATGGCAAAACATGCCATCTACCGGTGGAAATCGAACATAAGGCATATTGGGAAATCAAGACAGTGAATATGGATTGGGAAAGTACCGGACAAAAGCGTTTGTTTGGACCTCAACCAGATAGAAGAATTCCGTGCACTCGCCTATAATAATGCACGAATCTACAAGGAGAAAACAAAGCAATGGCATGACAAGAAACTATTGCTGCGGCAATTCATGCCAGGGCAACTAGTTCTCTTATTCAATTCTAGGCTAAAACTTTTCCCGGGAAAACTGAAATCAAGATGGTCGGGACTATTCGTAGTTGTCAAACCATTCTACCATGGTGCCATGATAATCAAGTCCATTACTGTCGAACGTGAATTCAAAGTTAACGGACAAAGTTTGAAGCACTACAATGGTGCCCATGTGGAACGTAACAAAGAAGTGGTCACCTTAGGAGATGCATGAGCATGCTCTCCTTTCGATATTTTCTTTTTCTTTTTTTTTTTTTTTTTGAACTATATTTTATTATTATTATTTAATTTGGTTATTTTTTCTCTCTTTTTAGGATAGATTTATTTATTTTCTTTAAGATTAAGACTACATCTTTCTTTCATATTTATCTAATTGTTTTTTTAAGAATTTCTTTGCACATTTTTATTTATTTTCTTTTATTAGTTTATCTTTAATTTTAATCATTATTTTATTTGTTTTTGAATTGTATGAAAAGAGTTCAAGATAATGATGAATTTTGATTCAAGAAGGAAACTTCTTCAACAAGGAAATTAATGGGTTGAATCTAAGGCTTATATTAAGCCCCTAATTTACCCTAAATAAAACCTACATAACCGGCCAAACCCTTCCCTTTCCCTAAATACCCTAGCCGTCCCCTACCCCTAAATCGAAACCCTTGTTTTCTTTATTCCAAAATTAATCCCACCCACCATATTTACTACCTATTTTTTCTATTTAACCCATCACCCTTAACTTCCAAGAAACCTATTCCTACTTTTCATCTTGCAACTCTTTAGTTTTTTTTTTGCTTTCTTTTCTTTGTTTTTACCAAACTCACAACCAAGATCAACCAAGATCATCGTGAGTTGAGGTGTGATAGCCGATTGGTTCGTCGTGGTGATTGAGTAGCAGCCGGATTGCCAGGGCAATTCTGTTACGATTGCCTAGTCGATTGCCAGGTCAATTTGGTTGCAATTGCTTGGTTGATTGCTAGGGCAATTCAGCCGTGTTGCCTGGTCGGTTGCCAGGGCAATTTCCCCTCATTGTCTTATCTGATTGCCTGGGCAATGCTCCCGCGATTGCCTGGGCAATTAAGGATGGGTCGATTGCCTGAGCAATTGAGCATTCCCTTCCAAAGTTCGGTGAAGCGTTCTTCAATGGTTTCTTCTTATCCCTAAGTCGAAACTCTAGCTATTTGTGCATGCCTTGATAATACATCCCTGAGTGAATCAAGGGTGAACAACAACCAATCTTGCGCTCCTCTTAGCCGTTGAAATCCTAAACTTATTCCTAAGCTGGATTAGTCTTCACCATCAATTGATTGAATAAAGACCTTGCTCATTCGTTTCTTGACTCTAACTCTCCCGATATTAGATAAATAGATGAAGTTACGAGATCCACTCCCAATTCACTCGCAAACAAGATTGAGAACCAAGAATGAACAAACTTTGAAAATTGAATTGCAACTCAAAAACCTAAACAAATCCAATTGTTTTTCACAACAACAAAACACAATAACCCCAACCAATCAAATTAGTTCATGGTTGGGTTTAAAAGATATACAAAGAATAATCCCCAAACCATGAATCTAATGGAAGCAAAAAAGAAGAAGAGGAAATCGATCAGCATCTTGCTGTCCTCTCTCTTGTCGAAACACTCCCCTCTTGTCCCTTTGGAGTTGTCGAAAATCCTCTCTTCTTACTCTTTGGAGTTTGTCAAAATTTCTCTCTTTTTGCTCCTTTTCTTTGACGGCTTGGTCCTTTAAATAGGAGATGGCTAGGTCAAAATCCTTCTTGAGGAGGAAGTTAAGTTGGAATTAAATTATCTTTAAAGAATATAATTCTTTATTATATTTAAATTCCTTCTAGAACCTCTCCTATCTTCTTGGGATTTAATTTCTCTTTAACCTCTTCATGGAAATCAAACTCCTTTGGAATTTAACTTTGCTCCACGTCATCCTGGGCTTATCTAGTCATCAATATCGACTACCATATCATCTTATTCTTTGTCAAAAATTGCCTTGGCAACTAGCTCGGCATCTCCTTCAAGCATTGCCCTGGCAACTAGCTCGACATCTCCTTCATGCACTGCCCTGGCAACTGGTTCTAGCCTTATTTAGGAAAGTGATTCTGCACACACACAAAAGCAGCATCTTTTTCCACAAAAATCACCAAGTTATGTAATCAAGCTCAACGGTGGAAAGAAACATGAATTAATGCATGAATGACTAATTATGCAACTAATATGAGCTTAAGTCTAACAATAATATGAGTAAAAAGGGTAATAAAAATAGTACTTTTGAACACTTATCACACCCCCAAACTCAAACTATTGCTTGTCCTCAAGCAATGCAAACTAACAATTACCTGGCAAGACTTTAATCATCAAAGACATGTTTCAAACTTGAATTCAAACCTCGGAACCGTGGCACAAAGTATTATCACTTTTTAATTTTTCGAATAGCACAAAAATTATCCAAAACCAAACTATAATGCTCGTGACAATGTGTGTGCGTAGTTGTGTACAAGTTGATTTTCAAGATTCTATGTGAACAATAGGTTTTTATCAAGTTAATTATGGGGGCATTTATTTAGCTTTTCACTAGAGCCAATTTTTGGGCACCTCTAGCAAAGTAAGCAATTTCTCATTTTATTTTGGTCAACTAGAGCCAATTTCGGGCACCTCTAGCGATTCTTTAATGTGCATTAACTACTAGAGCCAGTTTCGGGCACCTCTAGCAAGAAAGTGCATTTACTACTAGAGCCAGTTTCGGGAACCTCTAGCAAGAATTTAACTTTAAATTTTAAATTTACCCAAATTTTAAGCAACCTAAGTTCACTAAGTTTCTTTCAATCAACAAGCCATAACTGTGTAAAAAAAATTCAGCATCATAGTAAAATTCTAAGTTCTTTTCATGCAATCCTAAAATTAAAGGTTCTTTCAATTAAGTGCAGTGGCAAAAATTCATCTTTGGATATTCAACAAGTCTTAAGCAATTAAATCGAATTAAAGGCATGGCAAGTAACATATGCAACCTATATGTGATTGCTAAAGATGAATGTAACTAATCATGAAACTAACTAGAAACCAACACTCCCCCAAACTCGAGAGAAGCATTATCCTCAATGCATGTAAAAGTGAAACAAAATTTAAAAGAAACTAAATGAAATGAGTTATTCGGAGAGGTCGTCACCTCGAGTGATAAGTTTCATTCGTGTCGTTTTCTTGATTCATTTTTCGGTCAGTGGCTGAATGCTTGTGGCTGGTACCGCGTGAATAGCATTGTTTTGATTTGATCCATGTTTGCTGAGGCAGGTTCACTTGCCTAGGCATCAGTAGTTTCTGTTGCCGTGGCAACTGCTGAGGTAGTTGCAGGGGCGTCCTCTGTTGCGGTTGTTGTGGCAAGTAGTCGACAGTGAATTTCCTTAGCATGTTGGTTGTGAGTCTTGTTGTGGAAAAGAAAAGAAAACAAAGAAAACCTGGAAACTAAAGATAATGAAGAAAAATAAAATAAAATATCTTCTAAAAATAAAAATGAAAATAAAAAGAAAAAGGAAATATTGAAAGGAGAGCATGCCCATGCATCTCCTAAGGTGTCAACTTCTTTGTTACGTTCTACATGGGCACCGTTGTAGTGCTTCAATCTTTGTCCGTTAACTTTGAATTCATGTTCATCGGTAATGGACTTGATTATCATGGCACCATGGGAGAATGGTTTGACAACTTCGAATAGTCCCGACCATCTTGATTTTAGTTTTCCTGGGAAAAGTTTCAGCCAAGACTTGAATAAGAGAACTAGTTGCCCTGGCATGAATTGCCGCGACAATAGTTTCTTGTCCTGCCATTGCTTTGTTTTCTCCTTCTAGATTCGTGCATTGTTATAGGCGAGTGCACATAATTCTTCTATCTCATTGAGGTCTAACAAACGCTTTGTTCCGGCACTTTCCCAATCCATATTCACGGTCTTGATTGCCCAATATGCCTTGTGTTTGATTTCCACCGGTAGATGGCATGTTTTGCCATAGACAAGTCGGAAGGGGGACATACCTAAGGGTGTTTTGAATGCAGTGCGATATGCCCAAAGCGCGTCATCTAGTCTTAATGACTAATCCTTCCTAGAGGGATTTACAACTTTCTCAAGTATACCCTTCAATTCCCGGTTGGAAATTTTTTCTTGCCCATTGGTTTGTGGGTGATATGCCGTGGCAATCTTGTGTGATACGCTGAAGCGTTGCAACATCTTGGCAATAAGTCTGTTGTCAAAATGCTTGCCTTCGTCACTAATAATTGCTCTCGGCATCCCAAACCGTGTAAATATGTTTTTCTGCAAGAATTGTTGCACGGTCTTGGAATCGTTGTTGGGATTTGCAGCTGCCTCAATCCATTTAGACACGTAGTCGATGGCAAGTAGAATGTAGAGGTTGCCGAATGAAGATGAGAAAGGTCCCATAAAATCGATCCCCCATACATTGAACAATTCCACCTCGATGATGTTTTGGAGCGGCATCTCATGTCGTCTAGAGATATTGCCCGTCCTCTGGCAACGATCACATTGCTTGTAAAAGTCTTGGGCATCTTTGTACAATGTTGGCCAATACAAACCGGATTGCAAAAATTTGGCCGCGGTACGAGTTCCTCCAAAATGTCCTCTATAGGGTGAAGAATGGCATTGCCGGAGTACATTTTGCTGCTCCTCTTCAAAGACACATTAGCGTATAACCTGATCTGCACATTATTTAAACAAAAGAGGCTTGTCCCAAAAGTAATGCTTAGCATCATGGCAGAACCGCTTCTTCCCTTGGTGAGTAAGGCCATAAGGTAAAACAACACAAATAAGGAAATTAACTAAATCTGCGTACCAGGGTATTGCCGAGGTATGTGATGCCGCGGCGGCTGCTCCAAAGATGGTCGAGGCGTGTGCATCTAGAGTTGCCGAGGCATACGCGTCCATGGTTACCGAGGCGTGCGTATCAGTGGTTGCCGAGGCGTGCGCGTCTGGAGTTGCCGAGGCGTGCACGTCAAGAGCTGCTGCGGCATTGAGGGTTGTCGAGGCATGCGCTTCCATGGTTGCCGAGGTGTCAAGGGTTGCTGCGGCATCGAGGGTTGCCGAGGCGTGCGGGTCAAGAGCTGCTGCGGCATCAAAGGTTGCCGAGGCGTCAAGGGTTGCCGAGGCGTGCGCATCTATGGTTGCAAAGGCAACTAAAATTTGCTCATCCAGGAATGCATCGCATATCTCTAAATCTGCATCCTCCTCCCTGTGCGTTGGCCTAGGACTGCTCCTACCGCGAAATCACTTGCATCACAGATGAGCTCAAAAGGTAGCGTCCAATCTGGTGGAACGATAATGGGTGCCGAGGTAAGCTTTTCCTTTAGGGTTTCGAATGCTTGGGCCCAAGAATCATAAAAATTGAAG
Organism: Hibiscus mutabilis; assembly: GCA_019671005.1. NCBI lineage: Eukaryota > Viridiplantae > Streptophyta > Magnoliopsida > Malvales > Malvaceae > Hibiscus > Hibiscus mutabilis. The sequence continues at coordinate 11,293,079 of CM033732.1, forward strand.
ACTTTATCATGTTCAAGCAAATTGCACAAGGGTTTAGTAATTTTAGAAAAATTATGAATGAACCTCTTGTAAAAACCTGCATGTCCAAGAAAGCTTCGAATTTCTTTAACCGAACTTGGTGGGGGTAATCTCTCGATCACATCCACCTAGGATTTGTCTACTTCAATACCCTTGGATGAAATCTTGTGGCCGAGCACTATCCCTTCATCTACCATAAAATGGCACTTCTCCCAATTAAGTACTAAATCGATTTCTTCACATCTTGTCAACACCTTCTCTAAATTGCCGAGGCAACTGTCGAAGTCAAAAAACAAAAAATAATCCATGAAGATCTCAAGGAAGTCTTTTACCATGTCAGAAAAGAGTGCCATCATGCATCTTCTAATGTTACTGCATATCTGAGAAAACTTGAGGAGGGTCGTTTCCGATACTTCTTATAATCCATCCGCACTCTCCATCGAGTGACAATATTGCCTTAAAAGAATTGGGCTAATGTGCTCCCAACTACTCCCTTTTGCGTTACCATGGTGGAGGTGTCTTTCTTTCGTGTTCCCTTGTAGTCCATGCACATCTTGCACCTTGCTACTATTCCTGAAGGCATGAATATATTATTAGGAAAAATTATATCAACATCCAACCATTTAATTACCTCATTCTCGTCGGGCTCCATCATGGTTGGATGTTGATAAGTGTTCAAAAGTACTATTTTTATTACCCTTTTTACTCATATTATTGTTAGACTTAAGCTCATATTAGTTGCATAATTAGTCATTCATGCATTAATTCATATTTCTTTCCACCGTTGAGCTTGATTACATAACTTGGTGATTTTTGTGGAAAAAGATGCTGCTTTGGTGTGTTTTTGTGTGTGTGCATAATCACTTGCCTAAACAAGGCTAGAACCAGTTGCCAGGGCAGTGCATGAAGGAGATGTCAAGCTAGCTACCAGGGCAATGCATGAAGAAGACGCCGAGCCAGTTGCCAGGGCAATTATCGACAAAGAATAAGGTGATATGGTAGTCCAAATTGATGACTAGACAAGCCCAAGATGACGTGGAGCAAAGCTAAATCCCAAAGGAGTTTGATCTCCATGAAGAGGTTAAAGAAGAATTAAATTCCAAGAAGATAGGAGAAGTTCCAGAAGGAATATAATTATAATAAAGAATTATATTCTTTAAAGATAATTTAATCCCAACTTAACTTCCTCCTCAAAGAAGGACTTTGACCTAGCCCTATAAATAGATCACCAAGTCGTCAACTCCATAGAGCAAGAAGAGGGAAATTTTCAACAACTCCATAGAGCAAGAGGAGGGAAAATTTTGACAACCCCATAGGGCAAGAAGAGAGAAATTTTGACAAGAGAGCAAGGGGAGAAAGTTTGATTTCTTCTTCTTCTTCTTTGCTTCCATTAGATTCATGGTTTGGGGATTATTCTTTGTATATCTTTTGAACCCAACCATTAACTAACTTGATTGGTTGGGGTTCTTGTGTTTTGTTGTTGTGAGAAACAATTGGATTTTGTTTAGGTAATAAGAGTTTGCACTTTCAATTCAAGGTTTACTCATTCTTGGCTTTTATTCTTGTTGGGGATTATTCTTTGTATATCTTTTGCACTTTCTAATATCAGGAGAGTTAGATTCAAGAAACGAATGAGTATGGTATTTATTCAATCTATTGATGGTGAAGATTAATCCGGCTTAGGAATATGTTAAAGATTTCAACGGCTAAGAGGAGTGCAAGATTGGTTGGTGTTCACCCTTGATTCACGCAGAGATGTATTATCAAGGCATGCACAAGTAGCTAGAGTTTCGACTTAGGGATAAGAAGAAACCATTGAAGAACGCTCCGCCGAACCTTGAAGTTGCTGCTCAGCCGCCCAAGTAGTTGCCCAGCTAGTCGCCCAGGCAACCATCGATTAGTTGCCAAGGCAACCCCGTTGTGCAAGTTGCCAAGGCAACTGAGTTGCCCTTGCACTCTTTTACCAAGACGATCCAATCGGCTATCACTCCACAACTCACGATAACCTGGCCTATTCTCTTTTTTTCTTTCATCTATTCTTTTAGTTTATTGCTTTTACTTTACTCATTAAAATCAAATCCTACTATCAATTGTTTTTTTACTTTTACAGTGCGATAACTAAAGCAAAGTGGCCCAAACCAATCCCTGTGGAGATGATACTCGATACTCGTATCACTTTATTAGTTGCGACGTGTATACTTGCACAATTGCGTAGCACTTATTACACGCAACAAGTTTTTGGCGTCGTTGCCGGGGATTGGCAATTGGTGTTAGTTTTTTTTGTTATTGCATTTTTTCTCTTAGTTTTACTAACTTTTCTTTTTGTTTGTTTTATCAAAAAAAATTAGGTGCGCTACAAGTTAAGGGACATCAACATGTCGGGAAATAAAAGCCAATCTATTCGAGAGATGATGTTGGAAGATATGAATCAATCCAATCAAGAGTTTCTTGCACCTTTTGATGATTACCAATACCAACCGAGAAAAGCCCAAAGAACTTATACCGTGGAAAAATCTTGTGCTATGTGTGGAGAACATCATGTGTTTGAAAATTGCCCTCACATTTTCGGTGCATATAACTACATGGAGGACCATAGAGGGAACCAGCAGCAAAATTCTTCATGTTATGGACAAAAAGCTCAAAAATATTTTTACCATAACAACTTTGCCGCAGCAACAGATATGCCATGGCAATGTAGTCCTTTTCAAGAGCATTCCAATTCCTTGGAGTAAACGTTACTAACTTCCTTGGCTAGACTTGACGGTTCAATTGACGAGATTCGAGAGCTATCAAAATCTATGGATATGAGGATAGCTCAGTGGGATGCAACCTTAGGGGATTCAGAAGATCAATTGGGGAGATCCACATATGTCATGGATAACATGCACCAACAATTCATTCCTAGGGATATTGACGTCCCAAGGCAAGAGGATAAGGAGCAATGCAAAGAAAGCTCTTCGATGTGTGGGGAACAACTAGAACTTCAAAGTCAAGAGGATGCCAATGAGAGAGACTGCCCAACACATGATGAGCCTGAACAACAAATTGCCTCGGAAATGATTGAGGAGCCTGAACAGAGAAATGTCGCGACAACACTCAGTGAAGCTGAGAACAACAATACTATAGCAAATTCTGAGGAACCTGATGCCCATAAGGTTACAACATTGATGTTGAAGCAGGAATCTGTAGATTGCTCTCATCTACAATTGCCACGGAAATTACACGACCACATGCAAGATCAACGAGATGATAATACTTTGCCAATGGAATATGAGCAGGTAATGGTTGAACCTTTTGAATTCTTTAAAAACTCACCTCGTCCATTGCATGTATGTCTTGAGGAACCGAGGTTGGTAGATTTGAAGCCATCGAAATCTCTACTGATGGAGATATTTGAGAGGCCAAAAGAAAACGGTGTTTGGATTTGTAAAGCTTTTCAGAAAATTGGTTATTCCCTTGACTTACAGCAAATTTTGGCAACTGATTGCCACGAAAATTGGCTTGAGCAGCAATTGCCATGACAACGAAGGCTACATCCAACCATGATAGAAGTCGACAAGAATGAGGTATTTGAATGGTTGAGAATGGATATAATTTTTCCTATTAATATATTTGTGCCTTCAGGAATAGTAGCAAGGTGGAGAGTATACATGGACTACAAGCGAACAAAGAAGAAAGACACCTCCACCATGGTAACACAAAAGGGAGTAGTGGCAAGCAAATTGGCCAAACTCTTTTTGGGCAATATTGTCACCCGATGGAGGGTGCAGATGGACTATAAGAAGTATCGAAAATGACCATCCTCAAGTTTTCTCAGATATGCACTAACATTAGAAGATGCATGATGGCACTCTTTTCAGACATTGTCGAAGACTTCCTTGAGATCTTCATGGATGATTTTTCCATTTTTGGTAGTGACTTCAACAGTTGCCTCGACAATTTAGAGAATGTGTTGGCAAGATATGAAGAAACCAATTTAGTCCTTAATTGGGAGAAGTGCCATCTTATGGTAGATGAAGGAATAGTGCTCGGGCACAAGATTTCATCCAAGGGAACTGAAGTAGACAAAGAAAAGGTGGACGTGATCGAGAGATTACCCCCACCAAGATAAAGTCTTCCATTTTAATGATTCTTGCACCCCAAGCATTTGAAACCCTAAAGGAAAAGCTTGTCTCGGTACCTATTATCGTTCCACCAGATTGGACGCTACCTTTTGAGCTCATGTGTGATGCAAGTGATTTCGCAGTTGGAGCAGTCCTAGGCCAATGCATAGGAAAATAACAGAAAATCAAGTGGCCGATCACTTATCACATTTAAAATGCAATATGGAGGAGGACGCGGATTTAGAGATATGCGATGCATTCTCAGATGAACAACTTTTAGTTGCCTCGGCAACCATGGATGTGCACGCCTCGGTAACCCTTGACGCCTCGGCAACCATGGATGCGCATGCCTCGGCAACCCTTAACGCTGCAACAGCTCTTGACCCGCACGCCTCGACAACTCCAGAAGTGCACGCCTCGGCAACCATGGATGCGCATGCCTCAGCAACCCTCGACGCCACAGCAGCTCTTGACGCGCACGCCTCGACAACTCCAGACGCGCATGCCTCGGTAACCACTGATACGTACGCCTCGGCAACCATGGACGCGTATTCCTTGGCAACTCTAGAAACACACGACTCGGCAATACCCTGGTACGCGGATTTAGTTAATTTCCTTGTTTGTGGTATTTTACCTTATAGACTTACTCACCAAGGGAGGAAGCGGTTCTGCCATGATGCTAAGCATTACTTTTGGGACGAGCCTCTTTTGTTTAAACAATGTGCAGATCAGGTTATACGCCAATGTGTCCCTGAAGAGAAGCAACAGAATGTACTCCGACAATGCCATTCTTCACCCTATGGAGGACATTTTGGAGGAACTCGTACCGCGACCAAAGTTTTTCAATCCGGTTTGTATTGGCCAACACTGTACAAAGATGCCCAAGAGTTTTACAAACAATCTGATTGTTGCCAGAGGACGGGCAATATCACCCACAAACCAATAGGCAAGCAGAAATTTCCAACCGGGAATTGAAGGGTATACTCGAGAAAGTTGTAAATCCCTCTAGGAAGGATTGGTTAGTAAGACTAGATGACGCACTTTGGGCATATCGCACTGCATTCAAAACACCCTTAGGTATGTCCCCCTTCCGACTTGTCTATGGCAAAACATGCCATCTACCGGCGGAAATCGAACACAAGACATATGGGGCAATCAAGACCGTGAATATGGATTAGGAAAGTGCCGGACAAAAGTGTTTGTCGGACCTCAACGAGATAGAAGAATTTCGTGCACTCCCCTATAACAATGTACAAATCTACAAGGAGAAAACAAAGCAATGGCACGACAAGAAACTATTGCCGCGACAATTCATGCCAGGGCAACTAGTTCTCTTATTCAATTCTTGACCAAAACTTTTCCCGGGAAAACTAAAATCAAGATGGTCGGGACCATTCGAAGTTGTCAAACTATTCTCCCATGGTGTCGTGATAATCAAGTCCATTACCGACGAACATGAATTCAAAGTTAACGGATAGAGATTGAAGCACTACAACGGTGCCCATGTAGAATAAAACGAAGAAGTTGACACCTTAGGAGATGCATGAGCATGCTCTCTTTTCGATATTTCTTTTTATTTTTCTTTTTCTTTTTCTTTTTTTCAAACTATTTCTTTTCTTTCTATTATTTTTGGTTATTTTTTCTCTCTTTATTTATTTTTGGAATTTTTAGGAGAGATTTTATTTTTCTTCATTATCTTTAGTTTCCAGGTTTTCTTTTCCACAACCACCATGCTAAGGAAATTTACTGCCGACTACTTGCCACAGCAACCACAACAGAAACTGGCGATGCCTAGGAAACAACAATGGCTTCGGCAACTACTGATGCCCATGCAAGTGAACCTGCATCAGCAAAAATGGATCAAATCAAAGCAATGCTATTCACGCGGTACCAGCATTCAACCATCGACTGAAAAATGAATCAAGCAAACGACACGAAGGAAACTTATCACTCGAGGTGACGACCTCTCCGACTAACTCATTTCATTTAGTTTCTTTTAAATTTTGTTTCACTCTTACATGCATTGAGGACAATGCTTCTCTCGAGTTTGGGGGGGTGTTGGTTTCTAGTTAGTTTCATGTTTAGTTGCATTCATCGTTGGTAATCACATATAGGTTGCATATGTTACTTGCCATGCCTTTAATTGGATTTAATTGTTTAAGACTTGTTGAAAATCCAATGATGAATTTTTGCCACTGCACTTAATTGAAAGAGCCTTTAATTTTAGGATTGCATGAAAAGAACTTAGAATTTTACTATGATGCTGAATTTTTTTTACATGGTTGTGGCTTGTTGATTGAATGAAACTTAGTGAACTTAGGTTTCTTAAAATTTGGGTAAATTTAAAATTGAAAATTAAAAGTTAAATTCTTGCTAGAGGTGCCTGAAACTGGCTCTAGTAGTAAATACACTTTCTTGCTAGAGGTGCCCGAAATTGGCTCTAGTGAAAATAAAAATAAATGCCCCGGTAATTAAATTGATAAAAGCCTATTGTTCACATAGAATCTTTAAAATCAACTTGTACACAACTACGCACACACATTGTCACGAGCATTATAGTTTTGTTTCGGGTAATTTTTGTGCTATCCGAAAAATTAAAAGGTGATCATACTTTGTGCCACGGTTTTGAGGTTTGAATTCAAGTTTGAAGCATGTCTTTGATGATTAAAGTCTTGGCAGGTAATTGTTAGTTTGCATTGCTTGAGGACAAGCAATAGTTTGAGTTTGGGGGTGTGATAAGTGTTCAAAAGTACTATTTTTATTACCCTTTTTACTCATATTATTGTTAGACTTAAGCTCATATTAGTTGCATAATTAGTCATTCATGCATTAATTCATGTTTCTTTCCACCGTTGAGCTTGATTACATAACTTGGTGATTTTGTGGAAAAAGATGTTACTTTGGTGTGTTTTTGTGTGTGTGCAGAATCACTTGCCTAAACAAGGCTAGAACCAGTTGCCAGGCAGTGCATGAAAGAGATGCTGAGCTAGTTTCCAGGGCAATGGATGAAGGAGACACCGAGCCAGTTGCCAGGGCAATTGTCGACAAAGAATAAGGTGATATGGTAGTCGAAATTGATGACTAGTGAAGCCCAAGATGATGTGGAGCAAAGCTAAATCCCAAAGGAGTTTGATTTCCATGAAGAAGTTAAAGAAGAATTAAATTCCAAGAAGATAGAAGAAGTTCTAGAAGGAATATAATTATAACAAAGAATTATATTTTTAAAGATAATTTAATTCCAACTTAACTTCCTCCTTAAAGAAGGACTTTGACCTAGCCCTATAAATAGATCACCAAGCCGTCAACTCCATAGAGCAAGAAGAGGGAAAATTTTGACAACTCCATAGAGCAAGAGGAGGGAAAATTTCGACAACCCCATAGGGCAAGAAGAGAGAAATTTCGACAAGAGAGCAAGAGGAGAAAGTTCGATTTATTCATCTTCTTCTTTCCTTCCATTAGATTCATGGTTTGGGGATTATTCTTTGCATATCTTTTGAACCCAACCATGAACTAACTTGATTTGTTGGGGTTATTGTGTTTTGTTGTTGTGAGAAACAATTGGATTTTGTTTTGGTAATAAGAGTTTGCACTTTCAATTCAATGTTTACTCATTCTTGGCTTTTATTCTTGTTTGCGAGTGAATTGGGAGAGGATCTCGTAACTTCATCTATTTATCCAATATCGGGAGAGTTAGATTCAAGAAACAAATGAGTATGGTCTTTATTCAATCTATTGATGGTGAAGATTAATCTGGCTTAGGAAAAAGTTAAAGATGTCAACGGCTAAGAGGAGCGCAAGATTTGTTGTTGTTCACCCTTGATTCACTCCGGGATGTATTATCAAGGCATGCACAAGTAGCTAGAGTTTCGGCTTAGGGATAAGAAGAAACCATTGAAGAACGCTCTGCCAAAACTTGAAGTTGCTGCCCAGCCGCCCAAGTAGTTGCCAAGCTAGTCGCCCAGGCAACCATCGATTAGTTGCCAAGGCAACCCCGTTGTGCAAGTTGCCATGGCAACTGAGTTGCCCTTGCACTCTTTTACCAAGGCGATCCAATCGGCTATCACTCCACAACTCACGATAAACTGGCCTATTCTCTTTTTTTCTTTCATATATTCTTTTAGTTTATTGATTTTACTTTACTCATTAAAATCAACTCCTACTATCAATTGTGTTTTTACTTTTACAGTGCGATAACTAAAGCAATGTGGCACAAACCAATCCCTGTGGAGACGATACTCGATACTCGTATCACTTTATTACTTGCGACGTCTATACTTGCACAATTGCGTAGCACTTATTACACGCAATAGATGTAGCCTTCGTTGTCGTGGTAATTGCAGCTCTAGCCAAATACCGTGGCAATCAGTTGCCAAAATTTGCTGCAAGTCAAGGGAAGAACCAATTTTCTGAAAAGCTTTATGAATCCAAACACCTTTTTCTTTTGGCCTCTCAAACATCTCCGTTAGTAGAGATTTCGATGGCTTCAAATCTACCAACGTCAGTTCCTCAAGACATACCTGCAATGGACGAGGTGAGTTTTTAAAGAATTCAAAAGGTTCAACCATTACCTGCTCATATTCCATTGGCAAAGTATTATCATCTCATTGATCTTGCATGTGGTCGTGCAATTGCCGTGACAACTGTAGATGAGAGCAATCTACAGATTCCTGCTTCAACATCAACGTTGTAACCTTCTGGCATCAGGTTCCTCAGAATTTGTTGTAGTATTGTTGTTCTCAGCTTCATTGAGTGTTGTCGCGGCATTGCTCTGTTCAGGCTTCTCAATCATTGCCGAGGCAATTTGTTGCTCAGGCTCATCATGTGTTGGGAAGACTATCTCATCAACATACTCTCGACTTTGAGGTTTTAGTTGTTCATCACCATCGAAGATCTTTCCTTGCATTGTTCCTTGTCCTTTTGCCTTGGGACTTCAGTATCCCTAAGAATGAATTATTGGTGCATGTTATCCATTACATACGTGGATTTCCTCGATTGATCTTCTGAATCCCCCAAGGTTGCATCCCACTGAGCTATCCTAGTATCCATGGACTTTGATAGCTCCCGAATCTCTTCAATTGATCCGTCAAGTCTAGCCAAGGAAGCTAGCAACGTTTCCTCCAAGTAATTGGAATGCTCTTGAAAAGGACTACATTGCCATGGCATATCTGTTGCTGTGGCAAAATTGTTATGGTAAAAAAAATTTTGAGCTTTTTGACCATACCATGAAGAATTTTGCTGCTGGTTCCCTCTATGGTCCTCCATGTAGTCATATGCACCGAAAACCTTTTCAAGCACATGATGTTCTCCACACATAACACAAGAGTTTTCCACGGTATAGGCTCTTTGGGCTTTTCTCGGTTGGTATAGGTAATCATCAAAGGGTGCAAGAAACTCTTGATTGGATTGATTCATATCTTCCAACATCAATTCTCGAATAGATCAGCTTTTATTTCCCGACATGTTGATGTCCCTTAACTTGTAGCACACCTAATTTTTTTTGATAAAACAAATAAAAAGAAAAGTTAGTAAAACTAAGAGAAAAAAATGCAATAACAAAAACAACTAACACCAATTGCCAATCCCCGGCAACGGAAACGGCGCCAGAAGCTTGTTGCGCGTAATAAGTGCTACACAATTGTGCAAGTATACACGTCGCAAGTAATAAAGTGATACGAGTATCGAGAATCATCTCCACAGGGATTGGTTTGGGCCATTTTGCTTAAGTTACTGCGTTGGAAAAGAAAAACACAAGTAGGTGATTGTTGGAATTATAACTAATGAGTAAACTAAGAGCAATAAACTAAAAGAATTGATGAAATCGAAATAGAGGGAATAGGCCAGGTTATCGTGAGTTGAGGTGTGATAGCCGATTGGTTCATCGTGGTGATTGAGTAGCAGCCAGATTGCCAGGGCAATTCTGTTACGATTGCCTAGTCGATTGCCAGGGCAATTTGGTTGCAATTGCCTGGTTGATTGCCAGGGCAATTCTGCCGTGTTGCCTGGTCAGTTGCCAGGGTAATTCCCCCTCGTTGTCTGATCTGATTGTCTGGGAAATTCTCCCGTGATTTCCTGGGCAATTAAGGATTGGTCGATTGCCTGAGCAATTGAGCATTCACTTCTAAAGTTCGGCGAAGCGTTCTTCAATGGTTTCTTCTTATCCCTAAGTCGAAACTCTAGCTATTTATGCATGCCTTGATAATACATCCATGCGTGGTGAACAACAACCAATCTTGCGCTCCTCTTAGCCGTTGAAATCCTAAACATATTCCTAAGCCGGATTAGTCTTCACCATCAATTGATTGAATAAAGACCATGCTCATTCGTTTCTTGAATCTAACTCTCCCACTATTAGATAAATAGATGAAGTTACGAGATCCTCTCCCAATTCACTCGCAAACAAGATTGAGAACCAAGAATGAACAAACTTTGAAAATTGAATTGCAACTCAAAAACCTAAACAAAATCCAATTGTTTTTCACAACAACAAAACACAATAACCCCAACCAATCAAGTTAGTTCATGGTTGGGTTCAAAAGATATAAAAAGAATAATCCCCAAACCATGAATCTAATGGAAGCAAAAAAGAAGAAGAAGAAATCGATCAGCCCCTTGCTCTCCTCTCTCTTGTCGAAACTCTCCCCTCTTGTCCCTTTGGAGTTGTCGAAAATCATCTCTTCTTACTCTTTGGAGTTTGTCAAAATTTCTCTCTTCTTGCTCCTTTTCTTTGACGGCTTGGTCCTTTAAATAGGAGATGGCTAGGTCAAAATCCTTCTTGAGGAGGAAGTTAAGTTGGAATTAAATTATCTTTAAATAATATAATTCTTTATTATATTTAAATTCCTTCTAGAACTTCTCCTATCTTCTTGGGATTTAATTTCTCTTTAACCTCTTCATGGAAATCAAACTCCTTTGGAATTTAACTTTGCTTCACGTCATCTTGGGCGTATCTAGTCATCAATTTCGACTACCATATCATCTTATTCTTTGTCGAAAATTGCCTTGGCAACTAGCTCAGCATCTCCTTCAATCATTGCCCTGGCAACTAGCTCGGCATCTCCTTCATGCACTACCCTGGCAACTGGTTCTAGCCTTGTTTAGGCAAGTGATTCTGCACACACACACAAAAACACACCAAAGCAGCATCTTTTTCCACAAAAATATGAGCTTAAGTCTAACAATAATATGAGTAAAAAGGGTAATAAAAATAGTACTTTTGAACACTTATCAGTTAGTTACCATGTTTAGTTGCATTCATCTTAAGTATTGCATTTAGGATACATAAATTGCTTGCCATGCCTTTAGTTGGAACAAGAATTGCCTAGATTTGATGAATATCCGATGATGACTTTGCCAATGTACTTAATTGATAGAACTTTTTATTCTAGGATAAACATGGAAACACTTAGAATCGTACTATGACGCTAAACTTGATGAAACACTGTGTGGCTTGATTGATTTAAGGAATTCTAGCGAACTTAGGTTGATAGTTAAAAAGTTGGGGGATTAGAATAAAAATTGGATGAATGCTAGAGGTGCCCGAAATTGGCTCTAGTATGTGCTAAAAATGGATCACTAGAGGTGCCCGAAATTGTCTCTAGTATGTGCTAAAAATTGATCGCTAGAGGTGCCCGAAACCGGCTCTAGTCGAATAAATTAATTAACTTAAGAAAACTAAAAACAAAACACTAGAGGTGCCCGAAATTAGCTCTAGTTAAAACATGTTAAAAGAACCCAATGAAGTAATTTGAAAACCTCTTGTTTGCATAGAATCCGAAAAATCAACTTGCACACAACTCCGCACACACTCACAAGCATTATAGTTTGATTCCGAGTAACTCCTAAGTTTTTTGAAAAATGAAAAGCCAATCATACTTTGTGCCACGGTTCTGAGAATTGAAATCAAGTTCAAAGCTAAGTTTGTGAAAATTGAAGTCTTGGCGAGTAATTATTAGTTTGCATTGCTTGAGGATAAGCAATAGTTCGAGTTTGAGGGTGTGTTAAGTGTTCAAAAGTACTATTTTTATTACCCTTTTTATTCATATTATTGCTAGACTTAGGCTCATATTAGTTGCATTATTAGCCATTCATGCATGTTTGTATTTTTTCCTTGGTGGACAAGCTTGATTTCATATTTTGCTTAGTTTTGTGGAAAAATATATTGTTTTGGTGTGTTTTGTGTGTGTGTGCAGAATCACTTACCAAAGCAAGGCTGGAACCAGTTGCCAGGGCAACGCATGAAGGAGATGTCGAGCTAGTTGCCAGGGCAATTTTAGATAAGGGATAAGATGATATGGTAGTCGAAATTGATGACTAGATAAGCCCAAGATGACGTGGAGCAAAGTTAAATCCCAAAGGAGTTTGATTTCCATGAAGAGGTTAAAGAGAAATTAAATCCCAAGAAGATAGGAGAAGTTCTAAAAGGAATATAAATATAATAAAGAATTATATTCTTTAAAGATATTTAATTCCAACTTAACTTTCTCCTCAAAAAAGACTTTGACCTAGCCCTATAAATTGAGGACCAAGCTGTCAACTCCAGAGGGGGAGAGAAGAGAGAATTTTCGACAAAGAGATCAAGGGAGATTTTGACAAAAGCTTTGGAGAGATTTCGACAAGGCTTCAACCATTCTTCATCTTTTTCTTTCTTGTTCAATTAGGTTTATGCTAGGAATTCTTTGTCTTGTGTTTCTTTGGAACCTAGCCATGAACTAAATCTATTTGGCTAAGGTTATTGTGTTTTGTGGTTGTGAGAAACAATTGGATTTTGTTTAGGTAATAAGAGTTTGCACTTTCAATTCAAGGTTTACTCATTCTTGGTTTTCTTCTTGTTTGCGAGTGATTTGGGAGAGGATCTCGTAACTTCATCTATTTATCTAATATCAGGAGAGTTAGATTCAAGAAACGAATGAGTATGGTCTTTATTCAATCTATTGATGGTGAAGATTAATCTGGCTTAGGAATAAGTTAAGGATTTCAACGGCTAAGAGGAGCGCAAGATTGGTTGTTGTTCACCCTTGATTCACGTAGGGATGTATTATCAAGGCATGCACAAATAGCTAGAGTTTTGACTTAGGGATAAGAAGAAACCATTGAAGAACGCTCCGACGAACCTTGAATTTGCTGCCCAGCCACCCAAGTAGTTGCCCAGCTAGATGCCCAGGCAACCGTCGATTAGTTGCCAAGGCAACCCCGTTGCGCAGGTTGCCACGGCAACTGAGTTGCCATTGCACTCTTTTACCAAGATGATCTAATCGGCTATCACTCCTCAACTCACGATAACCTGGCCTATTATCTCTCATTTGATTACATCTTCTTTTACTTTATTGCTTTCTAGTTTAGTTGTTAGTTAAAACTCCTACAATCTTCTACTTGTGTTCTTTTACTTTTTATAGTGCAAGAGATTAGATTCTTGAAGTGACACCAATCCCTGTGGAGACGATATCTTTTATACTATAACTTGCAACGTGTAAACTTGCACAATTGCGGAACACTTATTACGCGCAACAGGAATCACCATGGGTAAAGTATCTTCTCCCAAATGATCATACCCTTCTTTTGATGGCTTCAAATCTAGCATCGTTGGTTCCTTAAGAGATAGATGCTTAGATTCCATTGACAAAATATTTCCATCTTGTTGATCTTGTACGTAGTCATGAACTTGTTGTAAAGGTACAGGTGAGAACACTTCAGGCTTTGGATTACGTCGGCATTTCGGGTTGCACCCACATATTGCAAATAAGTGATAACTCTTGGAACAGGTTCTGCTGGTAATCAGCAATCTCTTCAGATGTAATCTTTTCATTAGATCCACTTCTCCACTTCCTTGAGTTGTTATATCTAATTCTTTATCACTCAACAGTGTGCCTTGTGGTCTAGGATTTATTGTGGAAGCAAGTTGTCCCAATTTTACTTCTAATGCACAAATTGATGAGGAATTTCCTTGAACAATTACTTTCGTCCGAGTGAATTGCTCTTGCACCAAAGTTGCAAGAGCTGCGCAGGGATTAGATGTGGAAGTTGAGGTATATTGTGGATGCATAGGTGCTTGAGCATGGAGATGTGGCAATTGAAGATATTGTGGCTGCAACGAAGTTTGTTGTGATTGTAGTTAAGTTTGCTGATTGTATTGTGGCTGCGGTGAATTGTAATTCACTTGTCTTGGATTATAAGCACCTTGGGAGAAATTATTCACATATCAGAATGTCCCAACAAATTGACCAAAATTATGATTTCCCCAAGATTGTTGATTGCCTGCAGCAACATTATATGAATTTCTATAAGAGTTGTTGCATAAGAGTTGTGGGCAGTCTTCATAAATGTGGTTGTCACCGCAAATCTCACAATTGAATGCAGGGACATCGACTCTTTGGGTTGTTCTAGGCAATGGCATGGATTTAATTGTGTTGTCCAATTCTGAAATTTCTGTCGAGAGTGTTGCATAAACATCCACTTTGGACATCATGCAATCTTGAATGGTTCGACGTCTACCCTCTATTATATTTGTTGCTCTCTCTCTCTTTATAGCTAACAAAAAAAACTAAAATAAAAGAAAGTAAAGTAAAAAAATGCAATGAAAAAAATAAACACCAAACGAAAATCGTCCTCGACAACTACACCAAAACTTGATCGGTGAAATGACATCACACGATTTGTGCAACCGCAAGTATAGTTGACAGGTAGTTCTTGTCGGATATCGATAAATTATAACAATTTAGTACCAAAAAAAACAAAAGATTGGTGTGAGATAAGGGAATCAAACCCAATCCTTCTCGAAGCAAAGATTCAAATGCTTTAACTACTTAGTCGAGTTAAAATTTTGTTAACTTTCTAACCAAAATAATATTTAACTTTTATTGTAATTAAAATTAAAAATTAAACTAAAATTATTTTTTACTTTATTTTGAAATAAAAAATATTAATTAATTAATCATGTATTTATTTTTAAAAAATTAATTTTAGATTATTCTAAAATTAAACTTATAATATTCATTCATGGTATGCTATTTTAAAATTTTTAAAATAATTTGTTATATTTAAAAATTAAAATATTAACTTTATAAAGAATAAATAAAAATTTTATTTTATTTTTAAAATATCAATTTTATAAAATAAATTAAATTATTTAGATTTATTATATTAGGTTTTGTCTTTTATTACTATAGGACTTTACTAATCCATTCAATCTATTTAGCTCATTATTCGACATGGACATTGAAAATCTTTGCTGTGACAACTAGAAATGGTTAATTATTTGAATTTTTGCTTCAAGAGAGTTTGAGTTTGTTTTCTATCTCTCACATCAATGTTTTGCTTGTTGATGGTACTAATTTGATATAACATAAATATAATATTTGGTGAAAATTTAAATAATTGGATGCTTAGCTTAGAGGTGAATTTTTTGGACCCTATGCAAGGGATCCATGGTTCAAACCCTAGCGGTAACCAATACTCCTAGTCTTTGGTTCACCGCCTTATTGGCTAAATAAATTTAAAGAAAAAACAATATGCGGAAGAGAGAGAAAGTATTAAAATATTATCAAAAAAAAATTCAGGTCATGATTGTCTTTATTTTTTTTAACTGTCGGTGATTAGGGTAGAAAAAAAGTAACGTTAGAAATTTTTTTTGTCCAAAAAAAAATATGAGTAGTGAAAATCCAATAGAGTAGTGAAAATATGAGTATTTCGACGAGGTTTATATTTTCTTTCTGTATAAATGCTTGTGTCAGTAAAGAAATGATGAAAGAAATCGGCAGCTTCAGACTAAGATGTTTGCAGAAGTTTGATAACGAAATGTGGAGAAGGCAAGCAAGCGTTTGGGACGACAATGTTCGTAGTGTCGTCTCGTGAAAGCTTGGGGGAAGCTGCAATGCTTTAAATTGGATGTACTAAAGTTAATACTTTTTTGAGCCTATTCCTATTAGCCTCCTGCCATATCTCCTGTTTATGTATTGTAAGAAAAAAAAAAACTCCACTTTAATTTGAGATTAAAACCTTTACTTTTCACTTCCAATAATGACAAGGATAACACATTTAATTATTATTTTTAAAATAAACTTCATGCCATCTAAAAAAGAAAAACAATGTGGTCCAAATTTGCCTATGTTGATTAATTAAATATAGGGCTATAAATCGGGTACTCATATAGGTTTCAGGTCGGGTCAAGTTAGGTTGGGTCAGATCGGGTTCGTTTATGTCGAGTCAAGTCAATAGTTCTCAAGTCGGGTCGATATGGGTCCGGGTCAACGTCGAGTTGATCCCATCTCAGACTCGACTCGAGTTTGGGGTGGGTCAATACTACATTCGGGTCAAAATAGTTTAGGTCCGATTCAATTAATTTCAGTTCAAATGGACTTCGTGTCGGGTCTTAACTGAGTTGAATAGACTTCGAGTCGGGTCATTTCAGGAATCAAATTAAGTTCATGTCGAGTCAAGTTGATTTCGAATGAGATTTAGTTCAGGTAATATCAGATTCAGGTGAAGATTGGGTTAGATCTTTTATAGGTTTGAGTTGTGTTCATGTAGGTTCATTATTGAAATCGGATCATAATCGGGTTATCTAACCAAATGGTGGTTCCAGTTCTACAATAGACAGCTTGTAGTACTAGCATTTCATTTTCAAGTTTGACATTTATTTTTCTCAGTTCAATATTTAATTATTATTTATTACTCATTTTTAAGTTATTCTATTACAATTTGTAACATGTGTATTGTTTTACGTTTTTCAATAATTGCGTGATTGGTTATAAATAGAGTTGTAATTTGTAAATAGAGCTATCTATTCAGGTCAACATATAGACTTATGATTTGTTTGGGTTTGGTTTGAATCGGGTTAAATCAGATTAAAAATCAAAATTAAATTGGTAATTAGTAATAACTATTCTTTTCAGCGTAATAATTAGGAGTGAGCAAAACTCGACTCGAAAAAATCAAATTTTTCGACTCGACTCATATTGACTCGACTCAAAATTTCATAAACTTGTTTCAACTCGAAAAAATTTCAAATAAAGTTTAAGTTGTAAAATGAAAATTTGAATAACTCAAAATAAAGTCCATCAATTTTTCCTTATATACATAAAATATGAAGAAATATATATATGCATATCTTATATGATTAGAGAAAGTCGTTTAAATTGGAATCAAACCGTGCTATAACATGATAACTAATTACAGTTAAATTTGTATAGGAACTCAAAAACTCGACTCGAATAAAAAAATTTCAAATAAAGTTTGAGTTGTAAAATATGACACGTCAACTCGAATAACTTAAATTTTTTTTACTCGACTCAACTCGATCGAACGGTCACCCCTAGTAATAATAGCAATAACAAATTAACAATTTACTAAGTTTTAATATTCAATAAGTTCAAATAGTCCTCAACACAAGAGAATGTTACATACTTTCATAATTCGTAAATTGTAAATTTATAATCTTACCTTAACACTAAGTAATATTTTACTTTTAATAAAAATGGCATCACCATCGCCAACAACAAGAAACAATAATATATTACATTTATTTTTTAAATAATAGTAAATTAATAACAATAACATCGTTATTAATTTTAATAATAATAACAATAATAATATGTTTTAGGGATATAGAGATTGAGGTTTAAGGTTTAGAGTATATGATTTAAGGTTATAGGGTTTAGGGTATATGCACAAATGAAAGAAATTGAAATGTTGAATTTTGGATTGCACAATAATTTTCTCACAAACAATTAAGAGTTTTTTGGGTTAAATTGAATAAAAAGGGTATCACTTACTCTACTCATTAATAGGTCGGGTCAATTAACATGACTGGTCAACAACAAGTCGCGATATTTACATGTTGGGTCAATTAACAGGTTGGATCAACAACAAGTCGGGTTGATAACAGATCGAGTAAAATCGAATCTCATGTCATTTCAAGTCGGGTTATATAAGATATTTACCAAATTAATTTCGGGTTCAGGTGCAGGTCAGGTTCAACTATCACATTATTGGAATCAATTCAGGTTTGAGTTGTTCTCAGGCCGGGTGCATGTCGAGTTTGGATCCAAAATAATAAGGTTCAACTTGGATTCGGGTCAACATCAAGTTAGACTCAGATCGAGTCCGAGTCATCATCACCTCGGGTCACAACCAGTTCAAACTCGAGTCGATTTTCAGTCTGCTTTCCAAATCGAATTCATTTTTACAAGCCTAATTAAATAAATATTTAACCAATAACGATAGCAATCTAGGTAAGATTAAAATTTAAAGTTTAGGATGAGAGAGTTATATAGGAAATAGAATTGTAGGGTTGGGGTTAGAGTAGGAGTTAAGATCTAGGATCTATGATTGATGTTGGAATTTTGTGTTTTGATTAGGGTATTTATGAATGTCTAATATTATTGATGGCATATGTGGCATAATATTATTGGGTGTTGGTTTAAAAGATCAATGTGTGTTGAACCCTAAAAATATGAAGTTTTTCTGAATAAAGCAGCAAAGGATGTGGGCCGAATTGAAATTAAAGATATTTATGGTGAGTCGAATCTTTAACGACCTAAATTTTCAATTATGTCTGTACATTGGTGCACATCTTTATTGTGTATAAGCAGGGTCTGAATATATAAGTCGCAATTTAATTCAATTTGTTTCCTCCCTTGCTTGCAAAAGCCATATTAAGTTACTTCTCTTCATAAATGTTCCTTTGATGTACATGTGTAATCCAAAACCTGAAGTTCAATGCTTCATTTCATTGGAAGGGCAGAGAATGAGACAGTGGCATAGCATCTAGGAAGAAGATAAAACCGTGCAAGTTCTTGAGCTTTGCACTGGGGGAAAGTTTAAGTTTCTTGCCATTCCAACAAGCTAAAATGACTGAACATGACAACTTCAAGCACCGATCCACATGTTTTTGTTTTTAAAGGGTAAACAACACTTATGGTCACCAAAGTTTCAAAAGTTACATTTTGGTCACTAAAGTTTCAAATAGATCATAAAATGGTCACTATGGGGAAGATAAGGTTAAGGTGGATTCTGTTTAGGGGTAATAAGCCTGTGATTACTTGATATTATTGGCTTCCAAGACCCTGCTGCTAGATCTCATCTATCCACCACCCAGTTATTTGGGTCTTCAACAAAAGCTTTGTGAGGTCATTCGAAGGTCAAGTGTCGAGCTTGAAATCTGGTGGATCGACCTTGATTTGCGGTGATAGCATTGCCACATCATCAACAAAACGAGAGTGAACAGCAGAGTAACCATTTTTGAAATTTATCAATAATTTTTAGTAACTAAAATGTAACTTTTGAGACTTTAGTTACCAAATAAAATCTCACTGAAACTTTAGTGATCATGAGTGCAGTTTAATATTTTTTACTTTAGTCAAACCAACCTTCTCCATTTCAATGCTGTTAGTTTTGCATATGAGGGTGGTGGACTGGTGTCACCTTAATTGGGATAAAAGTAAAAAATACATTTACTTGACATGGTAATTAATAGAGAGAAAGAAAGGAAGGGCAGGCAGTAACTTCTGCCTTCTGTGTCGTCTCTTTCAGTATTCTGAGCTCAATGTATACTAATATATATAATATCTGGTCTCGGTTCTTACCGTTAGCTCCCTGCTTCACGTTCGCAGTTTTGGCAAAAGATACTCTCTCTGCAATCTGCATGAACTGCTGATGGCCATATGAATTCGATTGCACATTGGGATTTCAACCAAATCCAACCCTATTCACCCGTACATGAGCAGTAGTGGAATGGCAGATTTCGGGAATCATCTTTAAAAAGTTGAATTTCAATACCAATATCTGTAATAGAAAATAAAGACTTATTTTAAAAGGTGTTACTGGTATAGGGGAGGTGGAAACAATAGGATGGACCCAATTTATTTGTTTGGATTTGGTTTAGTACTTCCTCTATGCTGAGGTCGCTTGCTATGTTGCAATTTGGCCACACCTATGCCTCATTTGTTCACTTTTCAGTAGTTTCCTCTTCTTCTATTATTGTTTAACAACCGTTATTCGACTCATTCGGATCGAGGTTTTTTTATTTACAATGTTAAGATTCGAGCCTCTGAACTTGCTTAAGAGACCTAGGACATCATCTCGCTAGACCAACTGGTTATTGGTTGTCTTTTTCTAATGAGGTGAGATAAGATTGATATTTTATGATTTTTAATTCTTGTGATAATATTTAATGTGTTTGGGGGAGAAGAGAGGGTGAGTGAGTGAGTCCAGGCAAGGACGAGGCGTGAGAAAATAAAGGCATAATGTCAGTGTTGATGGAGGCAGGTTAACAGGACCAGATAGCGACCTATGCTATGATTCCACAGCAGCATTTCTCCATTTTATTTTACTTCTTCTAAATAGCCGACAGCAGTCCAGCCATCTCCCTTTAAATTCACACATTAGCCAATTGTTTGCATGCACCCCAAACCCCTTCTCTCCCGCAACTCATTGTGTTGTTGCACCCCAAAAGACAGTTTTGAGGCCGACTCTCATTTCCCGCGCTTCTTTCACTTCCCTCTTTGGTCCATATATATAAAAATGGATTGGAACAGCAGCTTTCGACCCTTTGTTTCTCGACCAGATCCTTCTCTTAACTTCCTCTATAACTACAATTATGATCAGTATCCAGGTAATCTGGACAAACATGTACCGACCTCAATCTGCTTTATCATCTTTATTTGTTGTTTATCTGATCATCCTATTATGTAATGTATTGTTTTTTGTAAGGTATGGAGATGAAGCATCAAGGATTTGCAGAGGTGGGACTGGGGAATGGGTTGGTTCCAGGTTTTAATAAGAACAGCTTTAGCAGCAACAACAGCAATCAAGATAAGAAGAAGCGTTTAACGAGTGAGCAGTTGGATTCATTGGAGAGGAGTTTCCAGGAAGAGATTAAGTTGGATCCCGACAGCAAAATTAAGCTTTCCAGGGAACTTGGACTTCAACCCAGACAAATCGCTGTCTGGTTCCAAAACAGGCGTGCTAGATGGAAAGCTAAGCAGCTTGAGCGACTATATGATACGCTTAAACAAGACTACGATGTTATCTCCAGGGAGAAACAGAAACTTCAAGACGAGGTTAGCATACATGTTCAACCCCCTCTTTCTCCATATATATATTAAATGCATTAATACATACATACGGATATTTGGTGCACAGTTTTTATAATAGAATATATTTTTTGTCTCTATTTTGAGTCGTCCCTATCTTGTTTGAATAATGCAGACATTAATGCGGAAAGAGATCACCATAAAGGGAGCATTTATCTACAAATCATTAAACTTTCTCTTGGACTTTAACCTATTTTCCTTATAACAATTTTTCTTTATAATATTAATATCTAATTTTTTTAATCGACTAATTTAGATTGGATATTATAAAATTTTATTATGAGGATAACCTTCACAATACAGTTTATTCTATTCATAAAGTCGATATTCATATCTCAGAATATGTTTAAAATACTTCAACCTCATTCCATTGTAAATTTAATATATATATATATATATATTACAAAAATAAGTATAAAGTTAATCTCAACCATCTATTTTACCTATATATATATATATATAGTTAGGATTTACTTACACTATGTAAACTCAATTAGTTTTACAATAATCCATGACCATTGGATGGGTGAAATGAATGGATGAGATTAACTTCTTACTTTTTTTTTCAAGTGATAATCTTCACATATCTTACTTCTAATCTCATCCATTTCACTCATCCAATGGTCATAAATTAGTGTAAAACTAGTTGAGTTTTACATACGGATCTTCGAAGGTATATATGCTTCTTGATCCACTCTTGAATAATGTCTTGATCTTCTTGGTATATGGAGCAACCACCAGAGTTGTTCACATCTCCAAATCATTGGTTCTTGGACTAAAGAAATCAACACCAACCCTACTTGTTAGTATAACATAACACATGCTTGTCTATATTTCTAAAATAAGCTTTGAAGCAATAAAATATTGAATCCTTTACGCAGGTGATGAAACTGAAAGGTATACTAAGGGAACAGGCGACGAGAAAACAAGTGTCCACAGTGTACACGGAGATCTCCAGCGGAGAAACCGTGGAAAGCACCTCAATCCGCAGCTCAAACAAGCCAAAGATAGTTGGAAATCACCAGCATCCGATGGCGGAATGCAACTACCTTTTCAATGTGGATGAGTATAACCCAGTTTCATCTCCCTACTGGGGTGTTCAACTGCCGTCTTATCCCTAAATAACTACTTAGTTTTAGAGCTTGCTTAAATTTAGCTTAGGTTAACTAGTTTTTAGTAAGATTCAGAAAGATGTAGTGATGTTGAGGTTGAACAAGACTTTTAATCAGTAGAGTAATATATATGTTTAAGAAGGCATGAAAAAGCTTTTTTTGCTTCAGTAAGGCTGAATTTTCTTTTCCTTAAATTCTGTTGTTAAAGATGGATACGAAGAAAATTGGGGATTAGTCAAAGTGGTAAGCAACTAGGTATCGCTTAAGTAAGTCTCAATTTCGAAATATTAATTATGCAGAAAATTTATGCTGAGAGACTCATCCACTAAAATCAGATGTGCGACGCGAATTTATCCGAATTAATTAGGACGAAGCTCTAGAAACGAGAAGGAAAAAAATGAAATAACGGTAACAAACCCATCCTTTAAATAACATAACCAACAATAATTTAATTAGATTCCAATCCTCTTATTAACAATCTTTGACATGTTTAATTATATATATATTGTATTTATTATAGGAATGGTAAAATCCGAGCGACTTTATTGATTTTGTACTGCTCCACTTTGAATGGGATGAGATTATTAAAATTTACAACTATATTTTACCTATATCAATAAATGAACATATTAAATTATGACAAAAATAAATTATAAATATTATTTTTATTATATCAATATAAAATATTAATAAAGCAAATAAGACAAAGCACCATGGTGTAGATATAATCTACATCCACATCCATTTACAATTGTCGCGGACTCGGACTAGGATAGGTAAAAATGTTTAGAGTCGCCACCGGTCTTTTAAATTAGACAAACCAAAAATTTAGAGCAAATAAGAGATTTCGAAATTCTTGGGTTCGGGGGCACGGTTATGTGTGAGGAAGACTTAGCATCTCACAACGCCTACAGAACGACGTTAACTTGGTTACTAATATTTTCAATCGTAATTTAGACTCATGTATACACAAATTTTAATTAATCCTAGTGTTAAGTTCTTGCAAACATCTCAGAATGAAAGCAACAATGATAGTTGAGAAAAGAGAGGCTGTACTCTCTGTTGATTTTATTGATAACTACCATAATATTCTCAAAAGAGAACCGGCACATTTATACAACAACTGTTACGAGAGGTTGAGTGAAAACGATACTAACAAACTTCCTAACCGTCACTCTACCTCACTAGAGTGAATGGTGCGTACACGTGTCTTTAAACTGCACTCATCACAAGCACACATACTATAGAAACAATGCTTACATACTAGACTTAATACTCACCTATCTATCTTGTACTTCATCACCTAGGTATATGTTTTTTTGTTAAGGATGGTATAAATTACACGGGATATGTTAAATTTATTAGGGGCAAGTTATTAAGGATCTAAACTAACCTTGATTAAAGATTAACTTAATGCCTAACTAGTTAAATTTAAAGTGTGATCACGTGAGCCTAATTTAGAGAGTCTAACCTAGGAACTAACTTATTATGCAATTGCGTTAATTATTAAACTTAATAGAGACGATATTAACCCTATAATTAATTAAAAGAATCCTAAACTAAGGGCTCTAATTTTTTTCTAAATAATGAACTTAACTAAAGAGTTAAAACTAAGGGCTCTATTCCTAAAATTGTATGCAAAAAATGATAAATTGCAATGATGAGAATAAACAACCATAAATCAAATAGCATGAAACATAAACATGAAAAAATGAATCAAATAATGACTAAATTGAATAAAAATAAAATTAAAAACTGGTAGTTGTTGTTGGCTATTTGATTGAGAATTTCAAAGGCCTCTTCAGGGTCTTTTCGAGAAAAATTCCATTGGTTGAAGAGTCAATCATCATTCTCGTAGGAGCGTTGACGCCATTATAGAACGCCATTATTTGTAGCCAATCATGAAATCTATGAATTGGGCACTTGTGCAACATATCTTTATATCTGTCCCAGCAGTCATACATAGATTCATCATCTCGTTGCTTGAATGCTATAATTTCGCTCTGCTTCTGATTGTGCACGTTCGACGGATCATATCGGTGCAAAAAGCTTTTGCACAAGTCATCCCAAGATGTAATAGATCCTGAGGATATTGTTTTCAACCATGCTTAGGCTCGATCACGCAAGGAGTAGTGAAATAGTTTAAGTCTCAACACATCATCAGGAACTCCCTGTTTTTTAAAACAATCACAAACTTCCATAAAGCTTGAATGTGTTCTCTAGCATCATCTCTTGCTGATCTACTGAATTGTCCAATGGAGTTGAGCATACTGAACATGACGGGTTTCAGCTCAAAGCTACTTGTCCCTATATTTGGCACAACGATCGATGGGTTGAGGTAATTGATGATAGGTGCAAAGTTGTCATGAATGAGTCTCCTAGGTCGGGCTGGCGATGGAATATCCTGATATCTTCTTTGTTCCCTATTATAGATTGCATCATCAATAAATACTCATCTGTCTCTTGGTTGATCACCGCCAATTTGTTTGTTATTCAGGCCGTTCTGACCATTAACATTGCCACGATCCCCCATTATCCTGTTTTTTCTATGTAGGTTTCGAAATATCTTTTGATCTCTGGATTATATGGAAGAATGGGTTCCTCTGGATTCATGCGTTTGTTCATGCACTATAACTTACCTGAAAAGAGAAAAAAAACAAAAATTAAATGCAAATAAAATAAAATCTTAAGCACAATTACTACGTAATTATCAATTGCCAATCCCCAGGAACAACGCCAAAAATTTGATGGGCTAAGAAATAGATATACACTTTAGAGCAAGTATACTCGTCGATCAAGTAATAAAGTGTTAGAGTAGAGTGTCGAACCCATGAGGATTGGATTAATAAATACGAAGTGATCATACTTAAGAATGGTAGAGCAAGTATTGGTTTGATTATGATTAACAAAACTAAATGCAAATAAAAGTAAGGTAGCAATGATCAAGACAAACAAATGTTGTAGCAGATATTTAGATGATTATGGAAGTTGGGTTTATTACCTAGGAATTATGCTTGATTATTTAGTTGAATGCTATAGCAGATGGCAATACATGTTTGCATAAACCATTTAGGACTTTACCTATTCGACAGAGTTTTCTAATTAACTTTTGATTCTCTCGATGCCTAGAAGTTGGTAACAAAGAAGCTAAGGTAATATATGTCTGCTTGAACCCTAACAACTCTATTATCTATTCAAGTTCCCCTTATTAGTCATTGAAATCCTAAACTTATGTCTAAGCCAGATTAAGACTAAGTTAACAGCTTAGCCTAATTGTTTACGTTTGTTTAACCTAACTCTCTCGATATTAAGCTAGAAATCAATAGTTAAAAGGCCACTCTCGATAGGTCTTACACTAACTATGCATGAAGAATGATGAACATAATAGATAAAGGAAAATAACTATAGCATTAAACAAAGTAATCAAAACATAATATCCTAAAAACAATAAACCCAACAAAAAGTATTTAGCTTATGTCTGAGCCTAAAACATCCAAAAAAAAAAAATTAAAAAACATGGCAGTTTATCATCCTCGCTCGATGGCTTCCGTTGTGTGGAGATTCCTCTAGACCTTTGACTCTGGTGGTTTTTCGATAGCTGAAGACTGAGGGTTGCCGTGTATGATCGAGCTCCTCTATTTGTGGACCAAGTCTTCTTAGTGTAGGCATTGAACCAATACCCTTATCGATACAGTGTTGAACAGTGTACTGGTATAGTCGAAGCCCGTACCGATACCCTACTCACTAGTTTAAAATGTCTTAGCATAGCACAAGATTATGAGGTCTTACTCGATCCCTAAAGCTTATGAAAGTCATTAGGATTTTTTTTGCTAGCACATTTAATTATTTAATATCATTTAATGAATTTATGATCATTTAATCAAATAATTTTTGATATTTATCCTTTAAGCACAATTTCCATCAAACACATCATTTTTCATACCTCTAGCACCCATTCATCACAAGATTCAATTCAAACAGTCATCACATAAATATAAGAATATCCGAATGACCCTACAAGGCCTCTAAAGCTTAAACGAGTCTCGAAATATTCTCAACATCATCTTGCAATCACATAAATCTCAAGTCTTATAACGATGTTCTTAAACATGCTTATTTATCATCTACCTATTTTATAGATACTAGCATGCAAGGCAATCACATTTATGATGCTTATGATGCATTAGAAGTTTGAGGTGTACTAAATCAAGCACTAGTGATAAATCCTTATTCGACCTTCCCGATTACTCCACTTGTTCTGATATTCAATTCTAAATGGTCCTCAACTAAATACGAATACAACATACATTAATTCTTGTATTCACTAATCAAATCACAAGGTCAAACACATAAAAATAACTTATCAAGTTTGAATTTGGTGAAACGGGCTGTGGAAACAGACTTAGATGTCCTAGGTAGTCGATCAACGTTGGTCAGTGTTGGTTGGGCAGTGCGTTCGAGCAGAGAGGTCTGGCCAGACCAGCCTGATCTGGTTCAAACCAGACTTGTTTGGCCCAACCGGCCTTGTTCACCCGCCAAGGCCTAGCTACCTATGCGTGGGCGTGCCTTGTAGCCAGACAATAAAGATGAGCTCTAGATTGGCTCTACAGGCGATAGAGATCTCTGTGGTGGCAAGACTTACGACGATGAGCACTGGAGGGTTGTTTTCCAACAAATCTAAAACTTTTTGAGCTCTACCCTGACGATGGCGATATGGCGACCACCGACGGACGTGTTTTGGTAAGACTTTTCCAATGATGTAGGCGGTGTTGTGCACGACAGCCCGAACGACAGCCAAACGTGGTTCCAACCCTGCTCTTACTTTTTCTCTCATTCACCATTTTTCTCTCTCCCAAAATATCTTATCCCCCTCTTTTCTTATTCATGATTCAGCCCACTTTAATTCAAATACACTATTCCCCAACAAAATGGGTAAACCAATTAATTGAGCATTTAACTTCCCCCTTGTTTCCACTTTAGGCTCCCGACTTTATCTATCATAATTTTTAGTCCTCAAATTACTTAAATTGAGCTTCAACTTTTCAATTCTTTTAAATTTAATTACCTCATAAGGATCCAATACCTGGATCTGAGACCCAATTTACTAACTTGAAGCGCGGGTCATTATAACTCTCCCTCCTTAAGAAAATTTCGTCCTCAAAATTTGTATCCATAAATCTCTCACCTAAGTACAATCAGATGTTACTTCTTGTGACTTTCTGAGCAAACCAATATCAGATGAATCGAGTACCAGTACCGTATGAAACTGGTATTGGTACTCCCTCAAACGGTCATCACTTGCAATCATTGGTCAGTTCACATGAACATCATAATACCCTAACTCGAACAGAACTTCGTACAATCCAACACCTATCAAGTTCAATTCACTTAATTGGCGATCAATCACACAATCAACAGCTCCCAATTACTTCAACTCAAGTAAATGCCCTAAATTTTCATTTTCCATAGGTGAACATACTCAATTTCTTGTTGTTAAAGTAGGCACAACCTTCATTCTTCTTGCACAAAGATTCATCCTTGATAACCTAACAAAACATACTCAAAAGTTTCAAAATCTTACTTTATCCCAACCAAGTCAACACCACTACCACTGTAAAACAGTATCGAGTAGCTCAAAGCACAATTGATGTTCCTCGACCCGTTTCCAAGGAAACTATGATCACAATCAAGAAGTACTTACGAAGTCTCAAACTTTTTATTTCTCACACATAAAGGCATTTGGTTAATTATCTTGTTATTGCTTATATTTCCATAATCCTAACACGTGTCACACAAAGCATCAAAACAATATTCAAAAGACAATTTGAGGGGTCATGACTCTAACATTGTTAAAACATCATGTATGTCAATGTAGTCATCAACCTTACTACAATAGGTCTTAGAGAGAGAAAACTTCATTCCAAAAATCATTTTGAAATTACTAGCCTCTAACACTTTAGCCATATGTATCTTATTTTCAAACTAGCTTCGAAAAACAAACATGTACTCCACAACCTCGTTGTGCCATTCCCTAAATTACCATATCAAAAATTCATGGTAGAATGGAAACAGTTCAACATTCTTATTACCAAAGGTTGGGTTCCCTCGAGGTCCTGAAGCCTCTCAACATCACAATCTAGCGTCACTATTGATTAACCAAATCAATTCCAAGGTACAACTCTGAATAAAACGTCTCTATCGAACTTGCAAAAATGTATCACCTTGGTTACACTCATACAAACTAGTGGATCTCGAGTCCACTATATCCGAGAAATGCCTTTGAGAAAGGCAATGATGCTACCCAAGTACCAATAAGGCTTTTTTTAAGCGATCAAAGGGTTCTCCAACTGACGTGCATCCACCGATCGACTTCGGGAGTAGGTTATCCATACTCGCATCACGTATGTTATTCAGGTATAATGATGAAGATTTTTCTGAAAACTCTCATAACGTATCCGAAGGCTTCAAAACAACTACTACACACAACGAAGACACCATTCAGATGGTGGAAGGATGACAAGTCCTCAGTCTGGCATCATTCAACAAACTCGTATCTCAACAGTCCAGGACAACCTCATCCCTAAAAACACTCCTACGAGCGGCTCATCTATTAACTCAACCCCCCGGCCAAGATTGTAACCATCTTAGCATCGCAACATTGGGCACACCATCTAGATTCTATTATTAAAGAGTATGGACTTAATTTAAGGGCTTATATTCACTAGACACTTTACTACAACATCTATACCACCCCGGGATTTCCTAGAACTGGCTAAACCTAAGCTCTGATACCACTAAATATAATACCACGATCAATATCACGATCTGAATTACTATATTCGGGTCACCCAAGAATATGACCCAAAAAGTTTCATTTAAAAACTATAGATTTATCCTTTATTCAAAACGATATATCATCAAATACTTCATATAATTAAGTAAACAACATAAATAAATATACAAAATAGGAGCTCTAAGTTATACATTGTATATCAAAATATTATTTCAAAATAAAATTACAGACTCAGCCCTGTAGTCCAATGAATACTTAGCCCGCTAAATGTAAGTGTCGTACTCTGGATACCACCACTTGCTAGATTCTCGAACTCATAATGCTCTTCGAGCTTCCGATCAATCTACCAACCTATGCACATAAATAATAATTTCGAGCGTTGATCTTACAAAGCTCAGTGGTATACATCTGCTCTAATATACTTCATGCCAATCATAAACATAAGCATGCAAGCTAGTAAGAGCAATAAAGAGAGATAAATAAACACGTGGCGCTACTAGTAATCGCCTTAACACATGCTCTTATCATGCAAGTCATCATACGTGGCACAGAAAGCCCAACAATACCCGAGATCTCACCATATTATTCGGGAAAAAACACACAAAGTTTTGACCATAAACAGTGGTAGTTAAACCTGTAAACCCAGGACCACTTAGACATCGGGTTTTATCCCCTTATTATATACCCAAAAACACAAATCCATCGAGTATTAGCAAGGTTCATCTACTCGGAAACACCTAGCCATCGACTAAGGGATTTCACCTACTTGAAAACACAAAGCCATTGAGTAGGGAACGTTGCATACTCAAAAACAAAAAGCCATCGAGTAGTGAACGTCGCATACTCAGAAACACAAAGCCATCAAATAGAGAGTGCCACTCAGAAATACCTAGCCATCGAGTGCACGTGAAAAAGGGAACAAGTACTACAGTAAAAATTTTGGTTCTAATCGTCATCACATCATAAATTTTACATTACCGAGTAGTTAATACATTATGGAGGAGTACATAATTATTCTTATTAATTATCTCCGTTAATCCATGTCATTCTATTTTTTTATTTAGCATTATTAATTATTTAGCTTGTCGGGTACTTATACTCGAACACGAGTATCAGTACAATACCCTCGGGTACCGATACTTGTACGTGTACCGATACTAAAATCACCTACTAGAAAATCTTACAATTTTCTAAGTACCCATATTGGTCGACTCGTACCGATACGGTGTTGAACAACATACCGGTACAGCCAAAGCCCGTAACGATACCCTACTCACGAGCTTAAAATGTCTTAGCATAGCACAAGATTACGAGGTCTTACTCAACCCCTAAAGCTTAAAAAGTCATTAGGATTTGTTTTCTAGAGCAATTAATCATTTATTATCATTTACCGACTTTATGATCATTTAATTGAATAATTTCTGATATTTATTATTTACATACAATTTCTACCAAACACATCAATTTTCATACCTCTAGCACCCATTCATCACAACATACAATTCAAATAGTCATCACATAAATATACAAATATCCAAATGACGTTACATGGCCTCTAAAGCTTATACGTGTAACGTCCCAAAAACCGATCTAGTCAGAATTGGGTTTTGGCGATCAGAAACTCTACATCGAAAAGGTCTAAATATTGCATTAACTTTGACCGTGTGGTCAATTACATTGACATTAGAATCTAATTGAGTCAATTTATTGATTAAGAACCTTATTGAATTTATTGAAAGTTATTTAGTGACTAATAGTAAAAATTGAAAGTTTTGGGGTAAAGTGTAGAATTTCAAAAGATGAAAGATCACCATTGTAATTTCCCCAAAAGGTGGTGATTCACCTCCTAGTTTGCCACCCATTTCACGTTGAGTTACTAGGAAATGATAAAAGGAATGACAAATTGATAGAATTGTCATTATTACTGGAAATACATATAATTGACAATTAATAATTGATAAATTGTTTCCTCCTAGAGAGGGGAATCAATCTGTACAAGCCCCCTTATTATTTAGGGATTGTAAACCTTTTTAAAGAATTTAACTAGAATCTAATACACCACCGAGCCCCTTTTTGGACCATCATCTTTCTTTTTCCAAATTAAAAACTAAATACCTCCATTGTCATCTTCTTCATCTTATAAGCAAGCACCACCATGGGAGCTTCACCTTAAGTTAAAGTTTTCTTTGATCCATCGATTCCATTGAATAGTAATGTATTGGTGAGCTAAAGCCCCCAATCTATTTTTCAATCTCATAGATGATTGGTGTTTAATTGCAAGTTGAAAGTATTAAACACTAAGGCTAGACCCATGTCTCCTCAACTCAAATCCATGGAAGACTTAATAGCTAATAGCTATTTTGAGTCTAAATATTGATTTCGTTATTGATGTATTGATTCTAAAACTTCCTATTATTTCTACCCAGCTCAAGAATTGGAGAAAGAGGGGCCACCATCTCCATGGGAGTGGAAATTCGAGAGCCGTAAGAGCTTCAAAAAGTAAGGTGAGCGTAGTCGGAGTCTCAAGAATAGGCTAGGTGTATTTACTAGTTTCATTGTTACTGATTATTGCATAGCTAACAAATTGTTAAAGGGTTATTGCATTGAACCTCATCGGAGGCTATGTTTGTTAGCTTTGGTAAGCTATTACATTGAAATATTGTTTGTAGAAACATTGCTATTGCCATTGTCATCATCGAAGCATTGAATTATAGAATCATCGAGCATTGGACATTGATATTGTCATTGGTATAGGCATTGTTATAGACATTGTCATTATACTGGAACATTGATATTGATATTGTTATTGCCACCGAAATATTGCCATTAATATTGCCATTGTCATTGATATCGACACCACATTGTCACCGTTATTTCCATTGTTATTGCCATCAATATTGTTATTGATATTGTTACCGAACCTTGGATTTGAAAGGAATTTGGATACAATTGACATACCATAGAATTTATGAGATTATTGGTATGGGTGGACTACTGTCCTTGGGCTACGACCTATAATGTGGTGAGGCAGAGGAATGTTTATGTTATTGGTCAACTGACGAGGCGGAGGGACTAGACTATTCATTGATTTGGTGAGGCGTGAGAATTTGCGTATCCACTATCTTGATTCGATCCAAGGAATATTGTTGATATATGATATATTTGCCATTGAACATGATTCATAGTATTGTTATTGTAAAAACATGATTTGGAATGCATATTATTGTTATCGACATTGTTTATAACTGCCTCACCAGGAAAAGTATGCCTAATGCATTTGATCTCATACTTTTCAGGTTAAGGAAGATTTTTCAAGAGATCGAGAAGTTGAAGGTTTTTGGCATGTCACAACGGTACCTAGAGTAATGTTTATCATCCCTACAAATTCCTAGTATGGTGGCATGATAGTTTGTTAAGTCACTTTTGGCCATTTTGTTGTATAGATATATGGTTTGTGTGGTTGTGTAAGCTTAAAGGCCTAAGATGACACTTTTGAGATTGGCTAAAAGTGGTACAATTACATAAATGGCCTAAAAAGGTAAAATCTAGTAAATGGATTCATATAGCTATGAAATTTGGCTTGCTAATAGATTTAGGTTCGAATGAATTATTGATAAGGGAATATCAGTACTGATTAGCCTATACTGATACCGATTTGAGGTTTGAAATAAAAATTCATAGTGGTGTATCGGTACGGCCTCTCGAGTACCGATACCGATACATGTAATTCTGTTAAAGATCACTAGAATAATTCTGGAATATTACAT
Source organism: Hibiscus mutabilis (assembly GCA_019671005.1). Lineage (NCBI taxonomy): Eukaryota > Viridiplantae > Streptophyta > Magnoliopsida > Malvales > Malvaceae > Hibiscus > Hibiscus mutabilis. The sequence goes on from CM033732.1 coordinate 11,325,959, forward strand.
TATGGTCGCTGTCTAATAAATAACTTTAATTGAAGGGGTAAATGGTTTCTGATTAGCATGAAAATTGATATGCTCACTGATTATAGATTGAATATCCCAATGGTAAGTTTAATTTTAGAAAAAGACCTACAATTTACTGAATTTATAGATTAGTCCCTAAAACTTGTAAAAGTTGAAAATTGGTCCTAAATTGTTATTTATAGCTCCATTTGAAATTACCACCCTCACCGTACAGTTATAGTATTGTTTTATGTTATCGATAAATTTTGTAATGCTTTTGAATCATTGAATTGCTGATTATTGATTAAAATATTGTATCGATTATTGTATCGAACATCGGTAGCATACTCTGACTCGGTTCCCTACTAGGCTGGGAAGGAGGTGTAACATTCGTGGTATCAGAGCTGGAGTTTAGTAGATTCTATGACCAAATCGAAGTTTATTTTATTGTTATTGCACTGCATATGCCAACTAAGAATTATCTATTGTGTCTATTGTGACTTGCCGACTAATCCGATCTCTTTTCTTTATACTATAGAAATGTATGACTCTAACAAAGCTCATTTAGATGAGCCTGTTGCCGACTCCTTGACTCATGGCGAGGAGATAGCGGAGAAACCCTCTAAACCTATAGAACCCTCCTATACTAGACATTAAGCTAGAAGTGAAGACTGCACAAGCTGAATGCTACCGAAACGTGGCTGACATGTTCAAACAATTTATGACTTTAATAAAAGCTAAGCAGACTGCATAACCTTCTAAAGTTGCTATCCCTTACACCCGGGCTCCTATTTATAAACAATCTCAGCACCAAGCCTACACCTTTACCAATCGGGATGACAATGATCCTAAAATTGTTGAATATTGGTTGGATAACACATTGGGAATTTTTATTAAACAGCTACAGTGTTCGGATGAGCACAAGCTAGAATGTGCCCTCGCATTGCTTGCTGACGAGGCATTTTATTGGTGGGAGACTACAATTCTCACGGTCCCCGAAGAAGCTGTGACATTGGAATTCTTCCTCCGAGAATTTCGAAAGAAATATATCAGCGAGTTCTATCTCGTAGAAAAACGCAACATCTGCTTCCATCTTAAGCAAGGTGGATGACCTATTGAATAGTATATCCATAAATTTTGCAAGTACTACAAATATGGAGCATAATATATCAAGAAGGAGAAAAAAGTGTCGAATATTTATTGTTGGGCTCAGTGACGAGCTACACCCTATGTTTACATCATTGGGCATCACTAATTTCCAAAATCTTATGAACAGAGTCAAAGTAACTGAAGCGACTCAAAAAGCCTAGAGAACTGGTGGGTTGGGCAAATCTGAGAAGAGGTTTTGAGATGACTCATGTCCCTACAAGCCATACAAGAACGGGAAGTATCGTGGCCTAAAATAGAATGTGTATTCACAGCCTTCCCACTCAAGGAACATTGCGAGGCCATAAACTATGACTCAGTCCTTTGATAAAGCGACCTTAGTTAATAGCACTGTAGGCTCAGGCTAAGACTCACAATACCCCATCTATAATTATTGTCAGAACAAGCACCCAGCATGACAGTGTCGTAAGCAATCTGGAGCTTGTTTCTATTATAGCGAGGAATACCATTTTATCATATATTGTCCTCTCAGTACCACCAAGCCTATTGCTACATCGGCTCACACTACATCTCCCGCTCAATTCTTTCGAGGCAATGGATCAAGGCAAGGATCATTAGGAGCTACGGAGAGACCAAGTGGCTCAACAAAGATATCAAACAGGCAAGAATCAAAGGCCCCTACCCAGATGTACCAGGTAAGGAGCAGGGAGGAAGAGGATGATCCTGACATCATTGCAGGAACCATTTAATTGTATTCATATTTCATTTATGCATTGATTGCTCTTGGCTCTACACACTCTTTTATAAGTGTTGTTCTAGTTAATCAATATAAGTTGTCCTACTAGACTATAGTATCGAATATCACCGTAACTAATCCATTGGGTGATTGTATCACCATAAGTCTTGTATGCAAGAAATGTCCCTTAATGATTTAAGGGATTCCATTTTTGGCCAACCTAATGACACTTGCAACTCACGAGTTTGATGTTATACTAGGACTGGACTGGCTTAGTGAACATCAAGTTTGGGTGGATTGCAACAAGAAAAAGCTATATCTTCGAGGCCTTGGGAAGAAGAGCATCACCCTTATGAATTTGAAGAATATTTTATTGTATGATTTGACGTTGGAAGCCAAGAATGAACCTCAACTAAAAGATATTGACACTGTGTGTGAATTCCCTAACGTCTTTCTTGATGAACTTTCTGGTTTACCTCTAACTCGCGAAGTAGAATTTGGCATCAAAGTACAACCTCGAACATCCTCAGTTTCCATTGCACCTTACCATATGACAGTAGTTAAGCTTAAGGACCTAAAAGCTCAGATTCAGGAATTGCTTGATAAAGGCTTTATTCGACCAAGTTCTTCGCTTATGGAGCGCAAGACTTTTTTGTAAAGAAGAAGGATGGTTCTATAAGGCTATGTATCGATTACTAACAGTTGAACAAAGTGACCATCAAGAACAAGTATCTATTGCCAAGAATTGACGACTTATTTAATCAACTTAAGGATGCCTCTATGTTTTACAAGATCGATTTAAGGTCTGGATATTATCAAATGAGAGTCAAAGAATGTGACGTGCCTAAAACTATTTTTCGTATAAGATACAGGCAATATGAATTCTTCGTAATGCCCTTTTGGCTAACCAATGCACCAACAACATTTATGGATTTAATGAACTGAGATTTTAAACCCTATCTAGATAAATTTGTGGTGGTATTTATTGATGACATATTGATCTATTATAAGAATATTATCGAACACCGAGACCACCTCCACATAATACTTCATACCCTTCAAGAGAAGCAATTGTTTACTAAATTTTCTAAGTGTAAGTTCTGGCTCGCCGAAGTTACCTTCCTTGGGCACAGGTGGACCCAAAAAAATTCAATCTATTTTTGATTGGAAACGACAGAAGAACATTGGTGAGGTGAGAAGTTTCCTTGGTCTATCTGGATATTATAGAAGATTCGTTAAAGGATTTTCTATGATAGCAGCCCCATTGACTAAGTTATTGAGGAAAAAACTCCATTTGTTTGGACTGAGGAACAACAAATAAGCTTTGATCAATTGAAACAAGTCTTCACCCACGTACCGATCATGACCCAACATGAGTCTAGAAAGGACTATACACTTTATAATGATGCTTAGCATCTTGGGTTAGGATGTATATTAATGCAAGAAGGCAAGGTCATTGCATATGCATTGAGAAAACTTAAGCCACATGAGATGAACTACCCTACTCATGACTTGGAGCTGGCTTTAGTTGTCTTCACACTAAAAATATAGAGGCATTATCTCTATGGAGAGAAATGCTATCTCTTCACCGATCATAAAAGCCTCAAATATTTGTTGACACAGAAGGAGTTGAATCTTCAATAACAGAGATGGATGGAAATCCTCAAATATTATGACCTTGTCATTAATTTTTATCCAGGCAAGGCCAATGTTGTTTCTGATGCATTCAGGCGCAAACCTTTCCCCAGTAAGAATCCTTATTGATCATTGAACCTTACCCATCGCTTATTGTATTGAACTCATTGCAAAACCCTTGTATTGTAGCTCTTCGAGCTATTAGTGCTCACTTTCAAATTCAAAAGCAACATTACCTCGTAGCTGAACTCCAGGTCTTGTCTACAATTATATCAAGAATCAAAGCATTACAAAGTCAAGACCCTTTCGCATAAACTATCTCAGCACCAAGCCTACACCTTTATCGGTCATGATGTCAATGATCCTAAAATTGCTTAATACTGGTTGGATAGCACACTGAGAATTTTGATTAAACAACTGCAGTGTTCAAATGAGCACAAGCTAGAATGTGCCCTCGCGTTGATTGCTGAGGAGGTACTTCATTGGTGGGAGGCTAGCATTCTCACGGTCCTCGAAGAAATTGTGACATGGGAATTCTTCCTTCGAGAATTTTGTATGAAATACATCAGTAAGTTCTATCTCGAAGAAAGGCGCAATATATTTCTCCATCTTAAGCAAGGTGGACGACCTGTTGAACAGTATATCCATGATTTTTGCAAGTACTGCAAATATGGTGCAGAATATATCAAGAATGAGGAAGAAAAGTGCAGAATGTTTATTGATGGGCTAAGTGATGAGCTCTACCCTATGTTTACAGCATTAGACATCATTGATTTCCAGGATCTTGTAAACAAATTCAAAGCAATTGATGTGACTCAGAAAGCCCAGAGAACTGGTCGGTTGGGCAAATCTGAGAAGAAGTCTCAGGATGACTCTCGTCCTCTTAAGCCATACAAGAAAGAGAAGTATCATGGCCCAAAATAGAATGTGCATTCGCAGCCTTCCCATTCAAGGAACATTACTAGGCCACAGAGTATGACTCAGTCCTTTGATAAAGCAACCTCAGTTGATAGCACTGAAGGCTCAGGCTGCGACTCACAAGATCTCTCATCTATAATTATTGTCAGAACAGGCACCCAGCGGGGCAATTTCGTAAGCAATATGAAGCTTGTTTCTATTGTGGCAAGCATAGCTACTTTATTAGAGATTGTCCTCTCAGTACCACCATGCCTATTTCTACACCGGCTAACACTGCATCTCCTACTCAATCCTTTTGAGGAAAGGGATCAAGTCAATGACCATCGAAAGCTACAGGGAGAACGTGGATCAGCAGAGATATAAAAAATGTAAGAATCAAAGGCCCCTGCCTAGATATACCATGTAAGGAGCAGGGAGGAAAAAGATGATCCTGACATCATTGTAGGTACCATTGAATTGTATTCATATTCCATTTATGCATTGATTGATCATGGCTCCACACACTCTTTTATAAGTGTTCTGCTAGTTAATCAATATAAGTTGTCCTACAAGACTAGCAACGAAGATCATCGTAACTAATCCATTGGGTGATTGTATCATCATAAGTCTTTTGTGAAAGAAATGACCCTTAATGATTCAAGGGATTCTATTTTCGGCCAACCTAATAGCACTTGTGATTCACGAGTTTGATGTTATACTGGACTGGACTAGCTCAGTGAACGTCAAGCTTGGGTGGATTGCAGCAAGAAAAAGCTATATCCCCGAGGCCTTGTCAAGAAGAGCATTACCCTTATGAATTCAAGGAATCCTTCATTGTATGCTTTGACATTGGAAGCCAAGAATGAACCTCAACTGCAAGAAATTAACATTGTGTGTGAATTCCCTAACGTCTTTCTTGATGAACTTATAGGCTTACCTCTAACCCGTAAAGTAGAATTTGGCATCAAAGTGCAACATGGAACATCCCCAATTTTCATTGCACCTTACCTTAAGGTACTAGCTGAGCTTAAGGACCTAAAAGCTCAGATTAAGGAATTGCTTGACAAAGGCTTTATTCGACCGAGTTCTTCACCTTGAGGAGCTCTAGTCTTTTTCGTAAAGAAGAAGAATGGTTCCATAAGGCTATGTATCAATTACCGATAGTTGAACAAAGTGACCATCAAGAACAAGTATCCATTGCCAAGAATTGATGACCTATTTGATCGGCTTAAGGATGCCTTTTTGTTTTACAAGATCGATTTAAGGTTTAGATGTTATCAAATGAGAGTCAAAGAATGTGATGTGCCCAAAACTGATTTCCGTACAAGATACGAGCACTATGAATTCTCGGTAATGCCCTTTGGGCTAACCAATGCACCAAATATGTTTATGGATTTAATGAATCATTTTTTAAACCCTATCTAGATAAATTTATGGTGGTATTTATTGATGACATATTGATCTATTCAAAGAATATTGTAGAACACCGAGACCACCTCCGCATAATACTTTATACCCTTTAGGAGAAGCAATTGTTTGCTAAATTTTCTAAGTGTGAGTTCTGGCTCACCGAAGTTGCCTTTCTTGGGCACATAGTATCGGCTTCGGGCAGTCAAGTGGACCAAATAAAATTCAAGCTATTCTTGATTGGAAACCACCAAAGAACATTGGTAAGGTGAGAAGTTTCCTTGGTCTAGCTGGATATTATAGATGATTCGTTAAAGGATTTTCGATGATAGCAACCCCATTGACTAAGCTATTGAGGAAACAAACTTTGTTTGTTTGGACCGAGGAATAACAAAAAAGCTTTGATCAATTGAAACAAGTCTTGACTCACACACCAGTCCTGACCCAACCCGAGTCTAAAAAGGATTATACATTTTATAGTGATGCTTCACATCTTAGGTTAGGATGCGTATTAATGCAATAAGGCAAGGTCATTGCATATGTATTGAGAAAACTTGAGCTACATGAGATAAACTACCCTACTCATGACTTGGAACTGGCTTTAGTTGTCTTCGCTTTGAAAATCTAGAGGCATATTCTCTACGGAGAGAAATACTATCTCTTCACCGATTATAAAAACCTCAAATATTTGTTGACACAGAACGAGTTGAGTCTTCAACAATAGAGATGGATGGAACTCCTCAATTATTATGACCTTGTCATTGATTTTCATTCGGGCAATGCCACCGTTGTTGCTGATGCACTCAGCCATAAACCTTTGCCTGGTAAGAATCGTTATTGATCATTGAACCTTACCCATCGCTTATTGTACTAAACTCATTGCAAAATCATTGTATTGTAGATCCTCGAGCTATTAATGCTCACTTTCAAATTCAAAAGCACCGTTGCCTCGTAGCTGAACTCCATGTTTAGTCTACAATTGTATCGAGAATCAAAGCATTACAAATTCAAGACCCTTAACTTCATTCCATCATTCTTAAAATGCACGATAATGATGATCCTCACATCAAACTTAGTTTTGAAGGATTGCTATGTTTCTGTGATTGGGTCCGTGTACCCAATAATGACTCCTTCCACACTGATATTCTTAAGAAAGCTCATTCTAGTTCCTTTTCTATCCACCCGGGTTATGTAAAAATGAACAAGGATCTCCGGGAACTTTAATAGTGGTTGGGTATGAAACAAGCCATAGTTGATTTCATTTCCAAGTGAGAGAAGATCAATGCAAACTTTGTTAGCAAGTTGAATCTAACTCCCGCTAAACACGATGCTATCTGGGTTATTGTAGACCATTTCACCAAGTTAGAACACTTCCAACCTGTTAGAATGGACCACAGTCTTCCTAAATTAGCTTACTTAAATATTAAGGAAGTTATCTGACTCAATGAAGTACCAAAATCTATCATCTTCGACCGAGATCTACAATTTGCTTCTCGATTCTAGATATCATTGTAGGAAGCTCTGGGCACCAGAGTTAACCTTAGTACCATTTTTACCCTTAATCTGACAGCCAGTCAAAAAGGGTAATTTGGGTAATCATCGAAAAACCCCTCCCGTTGAATCATTAAAATCATGTATCATTTTTGAACCCTTTCGTCCAGATTCTAGAGACATGCTACGACATGCATCATTGATTTTGGAGGATCTTGGGAGAAATCCTTATCTCTCATTGAATTTGCCTAAAACAATAGTTACCAAGATTTCATCAAAATGGCACCATATGAAGCGTTATTATACGACAGATGTTGTTAAACTCTGTTGTATTGGTCTAAACTCAGAGAAGGAAAGATGTTGGGACCTGACTTACTCCGAGAAAACGAAAAATGGGTTACCATCATCCATGACCATTTGAAAGCCACCTTTGATAGACAAAAGGCCTATGTTGATCTCAAACGAAGAGATATACAGTACAAAATTGGTGAGAAACCCTTCCTCAAGGTTTCACCATGGAAGAAGATCCTGAGGTTTGGTAAAAATGGGAAATTAAGTCCCCGATTCATTAGAACCTTTATGGTTAAAGAAAAAGTTATCCCCGTGGCTTATCGATTGTTATTGCCCTCAGAATTGAGAAAGATTCATGATGTATTCCATGTATCGATGCTTCGAAAATATTGCTCTGACCTTTCATAAATTATCGAGCTAGAGTCTGTAGAGATTCAACCTGATTTAACCTATGAAGGGGAACTGGTTTAGATTCTTGTAAAAGAATTTAAGAGACTTTGCAACAAATCTGTTCCATTAATCAAGGTGATCTAGAAGAGCAACACCATTGAGGAAGCAACTTGGGAACCGAAGAAGACAATGAAAAATCAGCACCTTTATCTCTTCGGTTTAGGTAAATTTGAGGACAAATTTTTATTAAGAGCGGGAATTGTAACACCCTGAATAACTGGTCTATTCGAAATTGGATTCCGGCGATCGAAAACCCTACACTGGAAAGGTCCAAATATAGCATTGACTTTGACTGTGTGGTCAATTACATTGACATTGGACTCTAATTGAGTCAATTTATTGATTAAGGACCTTATTGAATTTATTGAAAGTTATTTAGTAACTAAATTGTAAAAAATGAAAGTTAGGGGGCAAAAGTGTAAAATTTCAAAAGATGAAGGATCACCCTTGTAATTTCCCCAAAAGGTGGTGATTCACCTCCTAGCTTGCCACCCATTTCACGTGGAGTTGCTAGGAAATGATAAAAAGGAATGACAATTTGATGGAATTGTCATTATTATTGGAAAAACATAAATTGACAACTAATAATTGAAATTTTGTTTCCTCTTAGGGAGGGAAATCAATATGATCAAGCCCCCTTATTATTTAGGGGTTGTAAATCTTTTTAAAGACTTTACCTAGAATCTAATTGTAATCACTCATTTTTGTCCAGGTTGTAAATATTATAGTATATTAATTAATTATGGCAACTATTATATGTGTAAGTCTATGTGCATGTATATGTTAGTATGCGTACGTGGTATATAAATATGTTTATCAATATTATATTTATATATGTTGTGCTTGTGTGTTTAAAGTGTATGCGTGTATGTATGTGTGATTGTATGAATGCGTGTTGTATATGGGCATAGTAATATATTACGTATGCATCCGTATATGAATAGGTATGTTTGTATATGTATGTATGTTATTAAAATACTATGTGTATGTACGTATATGTGTGTCTAGTATGCATGTGTTATTAAGGTTTGATAATATTTATTAGAGATATTAATATATTATATATGTGTTTTATATTGCATGAATGTTTTGTATTATGCATGTACGAATGTGCGTGTATGTGTTGTATATATATGCATTAGTATCATATTTATATGTATATGTATTTATATTCCATATATATTATCATTATTAGTATGTGTTATAGTATACGTATATGCATGCGTGTATTACTGATGTGCGTGTTTAATTATATATATATGTGTATAAGTATATATGTTATGTGTTTGTTTACTATTATTATTATTATTTTGTTAACATGTTAAATGGGTTAAAATAGATCCAATATAAAATATAAAAATCCATATATATTATTAGTGTCCAGTCCAAGTTTACAAACCAATAAGATTTACATGGCCTGATCGGCCCAAACCCCCTGTCCAAAAAACCCAAACATCTAACCCTGATCTGTGTTTCTTTACGCAACCGCTCCTGAGCCGTTAGATTAGATCCAGATCCAACGACCACGATCAAAGGGAGAGAACCCTCTAACTGGCCGCGTGACTCCACGCGCAGACCTTTCAGCCTCCCACATGAGCGTTCATCCCACACATTAGACCCTTTATCTGCCATCTACCACGTGTCAAGATCAGGGGCTGCCACATCATTCCCAAGATCGAATCTGATCCATTCGTGCATCAAGCCATCTCAGTCGTTGGATCAGATCTAATCCAACGACCAAGATCCCTTCTGGCTGAACGAATCCCTCCACCATATCGTCGTACCAACCACCGAGTATGGTTGAACATGCCAAAATCATAGAAAAATCAGGGATTATCAGCAACCAAATCCACGAAAATATGTATTTTTTCTTTCTTTCTATCTACCAAACAAAAATTAGAATCAAAGAAAGGGCATATATATATATATATATCAGATGTATCCAAATATTTTGTATAAAGTTACCAGAATAAAATAAAAAATTAGATTCAAATAGAAAAGAAAAGAAAAAAGACAGATCCAGTGGTAATCCCTCCCTCTTCTCTTTCTTTCTTTCGTGCATGTAAAAAAAATAAAAAAGAGAGAACAAAGAGAAAGTTTTTTACCTAAGTGGTTCTGCTCTCTCTCCAGTAATAATCTCCTCCATGAGTGAACCAGAGTGGGATCTGGTGTTCAAAAAGAGAGGGGTTTTATTTTGGGTTTCGAAACAAAAGTTTTCAATTTAAAAATGGGGTTTCCAAAGTTTTTCGGGTTTTACGGTTGGTTTTGGTGGCCGGAAGACTAGGTCTAAGATGGCTCGAGGCGCCCGTTACGGCCGAGCCTCGCCTGAGACCAGTGGCTCACGGCGGCAGGTAAGGGCAGTGGCCTGGGGTTGTTAGGTTTTGGAAAAAACTAGAGAGAGGGGAGCCTCTCTTTAGGGTTGTAAAAAAAGTGGGGAAAATGAAATTAGGGGCTGGTTATTAGGTTATATAGACTCGGAATAAAAAGAAAACGGTCTAATTGCATCATATATCATCCCGCATTTCTATAATTTTCAATGTGAGTCTTCCCCTTGGTCTAATTACAACATTAGTCCCCTTTATTTTCCAAAAATTCCGATTTTACCCCGAAATCGAACTGAAACAGATTTTTAAATGGTGAAATCACACCCTTAATCCTTCCGGGTTTTCGAAATTTTTAGTCTGAGTGTGCCCCTTGGTTTTATTACAATGTTAGTCCTTGCAAGTTTATTTCAGTTTGTATTTAAGTCCCTAAATGTGTCTTTTGTTCATTTAAATTTTGTTTTCTGACTTTGGTTTTAGTTCATTTCAGTCCCCATTGTGATTTAAATATTTATGTTTTTTTTACATTGCTCTCTAGTGATTACATGTTTTTTGTACTTTATGTTTTTACATGTTTTTTTTGTGATATCTTGCTTTTTTGATTTAATTTATTTTGTTCGTGTTATATACATGTATATTTATATGTTATGTTTAATCTAATTTGTTTATTCATGTCCACATGTTAGCATGCTTTTTATTTTCTTGTTTCGTACATTTTATTTCTTTAATTTATGGCATGTTTGGTCTCGTAAATGTCATGTTTTTATGTTCATCTTGTTTTTAGGTCTCATACCGGTGTTTTAGTTTCGTACGCTAGTGTTAATATCACATTTTTTTATATTAAGTGTGCAATTTGTGTCATACGTTAAAAATTAAGTTTTGGTTTTTGTATGTTAGCATGTTGCTTTTATTTGTTATTTTAATACCATATTATATATATGTCATGCATATGTTGCATTCGTGTTTTTATGTGTTCAAGCATATTGTGATTATTTAATTCGATGTTAGAAGAATGTTTTTATTCTATGTTTGCGTTTATGCTTTGTTCTCATTAGGGTATGTTATGTTTTTCTTATTCGTATTTTACTTTTTATTTAATATTGTAAAATTCATGTGTTTATATTCTTTTTTTAATATCATGTAATATGAATGTTTAATATTTTTGTTTCTAAGATGGCATGGCAAATATACTTTGTTAATGCGGTGCCCTTTTATTCGAGCGTAAACGCGGCCAGTATCAAGCGTATTGATGGTGGTCTATCGGTTTATTCTCGAATAACGGGGCTCTTGAAATTTACTCGCACTTATAACCAAATTTTAATTTAATCGTCATTTTAATATGGAAAAGTTTAATATTAATCAAATGGTAATTATTAAAGTTCCAATTTTGGGCAGTGTGGGGGTGCTAATCCTTCCCCATCCGTAACTGACTCCCGAACCCAACAGTTTTCAGATCTCTGGTTTTACGGTATCTGACCTACCTTAGTGGCCAGTGGCGACTCCATTTTTTTTAAATAAAATACAGTTTTTCTAAAACCCCACAAAAAACATATTTTAAATACCCGAAAGGCCACAAACACCTTGAAACCCGTTTTTTAGCAAAGAAAAAGAGATCACTACAGATGGCGACTCCGCTAGGGACATTTGTTTTCAAAAACAAGTGAGAGTCAAGCTTATTCAATTAATTACCGCTTTATTAATATCGGAAGTTTCGGATTAAAGTGACTATTAAATTAACATTTGGTTATAATTGTGTGTTTATTTGGACGAATTTAAAATTTGGCATATAAACTCATTCTTTTAAGTGGGGGAAAACGCTAATGCTTTCGTGAGGATATCGTTCCACCATATGGGCCTAGCAAAGTACCTTCGAGGCTTGAGTACCTTATGCTTTCTTGAGGATATCGTTCCTTCGTAGGGGAATAAGCAAATGGGTAACACCGTATGTAGAGAACATAAAAAACCACCCTTTTATAGCCATGCAAATAACCTAGGTGTTTTAGACGAGATGTAAATACGGTTGTTTTGTTTTTTTTATCTTATTTAATTTGCCCTTTACTTATGTATTTATTTATTTTATCCGGTACTAACTCATTTTCTTTTTGTTTTGTTGTTGCATATATCATTGCGTTCGCATTACATAGAGTATTGATTCTCGAGTGGTTTCTCCCATAATAGAGATTGTTCATGATGGACCAAGGGTTCTTTGACCTGACGATAGGGGGTTTGGTTCCAAAGTTCCATCCAGAGGCTAGATCGGGGACAGTAGAAGAAAGATTGTTCAAAAATTTTAGGTCAGATTTGGCAAGCAGTGTCAGTCCTGGTAACTAGCGAGGTGGAGTACAAGAGTTAAAAAAGCAAATGGCCGAAATGATGAACCAGATAAATGCTATGATGAAAGGTAAGCAACGAGTCGAACTTAGAGAAGAATCGATCAAGGATCAGAATACAAAACATAACGGTCAGAATGTTAAGATAGACAACACCGTTAAATACGACAGGTTGAATCTTTTTGTGATCATTCCCAAGAAATGGACAGGTGGAACATCTGAGGCAGATATCCAGGAAGTAGAGGCAAGACTAGGAGAAACCCGAGGACCAAATGACGTAAAGAAGAATTGTCCTATACCTATGAGATACACCGAGCTGCTTTCGTTGCTCATTGAAAGGAATCTTATCATACTGGTAAAACCTGTACCAGAGAGACCTCCTTATCTGAAGGGTTAAAATAGTCGTATTTGGTGCAGCTACCACATAGGGGGTTCGGGTTATCACACTGAGAACTACAGAGCCCTGAAGAATAGAGTTCAAGATCTTATCAGGATGGGAGTTTTGGGTTTCGAAGATGGACAACCCCGATTCTACAATGAGCCAGCCATTGCCCGAGGGGCAAAGTCGAAGAAGGGTCAATGCCCAGTCCAAGGTTCGGGTAACACAGAAGTGGGTCACTCAAGTGGGACAAATTCAGGAGTCGAGAGTAAAAGCATCTCAGAAGATGAACGTGCATTCGACTACGGCCAGCTCAAGCAGGAGAAGTATGATCCAGGCAAAATGCCGAAGGGTACACAAGACGAGTACCAGAAGTTGCACTTTGAATTCAAGAATGCCGGTCTGGTTGACACCTTTGAAGAATGGGTTAATGGCATGATACAGCTGAAGAACAATTTAGAACGTTGGAAGCAAAAATGCAAGACTAGTAAAAATAAAGCCAAATCATTGTCACAAAAGCTGAAAGAAGCTGAGAGCCGACATCCTCCAAAGTGAGTTGGAAAGCAGTCTGGCTATGGACGAGATCCTAAAATCAAGTCTGCAACAGAAAGGGGAGGAATCTCAAGCCCTTCAAATGTAAAACGCAGCACTCAAAAAATAGATAGAAAAGCTCAAGACTTCTTTACATACCAGGGAGATTCAAGCTGAAGCATACAAGCAAACCGGGTATGAAAGTTTCAAAGAAGTAACTATCAAGCTACAAAAGACCGAGCAGAAAATGCAAGAGAAATACAAATACATGAAGATTGTTATGGCTCAAGCGCGACAAGTGGCCCAACAGGTAGTAGACTTAGTTGATGCAGCAATGCCGATAAGCCAGAATATGGATCCAGCGTTGGACCGCAAAGAAAAGTTGACGAGTCTATTGAATGAGGTCAAGAAATTAGGAGCTAGAGCTCACCGCTATTTGTAAAATCCTAGTGCTTATGTAATGAAAGCTTTTGGTCTAAATGAAAGATGTTCTATGGGGACAAATCACTTGCGGAATCAATGCCTTATTGCATGCATTGCATTTACATCACATCCTTTGCATAGTTTAATGATTTTATCATTGTATGGCACTTTATCATTTAATTTCAAGGGTTCGATGGCAGAACTGGTTGAGAAAATGGAACGAACTAAGGAGTCGGGCTTGATATGCTAGAAGAAAGAATCGAGAAGGAGCTAAAGAAGAAAGAAAAATAGATGTTTTCAGTACGAGGGAACTCTGCCTAGTAACTGATTTGGTTATTCCTTCAGATTTCAAGATTCCAAAATTTGCGCTATATGACGGAACTAGTTGCCCGAAGGTTCACTTAACCATGTTTTGCAGAAAAATGGAGGGATACATGAAGAATGAAGAATTGTTGATCCACTACTTCCACGATAGCCTGACGGGACCTGCAGCAGTGTGGTATAACCGTTTGAGCAAAAACCAAGTTCGGTCATGGGGTGACCTTGCTAATGCCTTCTTAAGTCAGTACAAATATGCTTTAGACTTAGCGCCCTGCCGTCAGTTTCTTCAGAACAAGAAAATGAGACCAAATGAAAGCTTCAGGGAATATGCACTAAGGTGGAGATGTTCAGCAACCCAAGTCCAGCCTTTTATAGCAGAAGAAGAGTTGACTCCCTTGTTCCATGCAACGCTTCCCTTTCCTTTCTTCGATATGATGTTGGAGAGATCAAGAAGCAGGTTCAAGGATTTTATGATGATTGGAGAGATGATAGAATACGTGATCCAAGAAGGAAAATTAGGGTCTAAGTTTGATGACCAAACTAAAGAGAACACAGATGAAGACAAAGAAGTAAATGAGTGTCACCTCTAAGGTTCTCGTGGCCGTAAGAGAAAAAGATAGACTGACACTTCGGGATCATCAAGGAAAATTCCTTGGACGAGTGCAAATTTGGAAGTGTTCAGAGTATCCATTTCAGACGTATGGCCTCATTTGGTAGAAGGTCGCTATCTTGCTCCCAAACCAATGAAGATTACACATGATCCATCTGCCCAAAGCTTCAACTCGAGTAGCACATGTGAATTCCACATGGTGGCACCAGGGCATCCCACCAAAAAGTGTAGGCCTTTACTGGAGGAGATCAAAAAGCTGATCAATAATGGGACCTTAACACAAGAACTGATCTAGCAGTGGATAACCAAGGAATGGGGGCAAGTTTACATAGTTCTAAGAAAACCAGAGATGTCTCTGCATTAGAAGACTTTCTTGAAGTAATAAAGGGACCAACTTTACTACCTGTGGCCCACATGTGGTAAATATCTTTTGTGAATGGGCATGCCTTATGTTTGTTGATTTTCATTCTAATGAAGAACCCATTTTGCTTAACATACAATGTTCTTGGAAGCATACAGATGTGTATCTTTTCTCAGCGTTGTAGGTCACTGGATATCAATTGCAAGTTGTGACATTAGTTGGATGTTGTGATAACGATGAAGTGTGATCTCCCCAACAGACTCTGTTAGCAAAGCAAGACTACTACTCTTTCAATGACGTTCAAGGATAAAAAAGCTCCAAATGTTAACCATGTAGAGTTGCTTGAAATTGAAACTCTAAGCGTAATCTTCTATGAACTAAAGAGTTAACAATCAAAATAGGACACATGTGTGTGGAATAAAAGAAAATAACAATATTAGGTGGATTAAGTAAAAAGCACTCCTATGTTCGAAGCCTGGTAATAGGTTTGTTCGGATAAGAGTGTGGAAATTTTGGGGTACTCCGCTGAAGCAATAAGGTTGCAATACATCTTCCAGGTCAAGAAACCTTAGCTTCATGAGTAATGGTAATATTTTCAAATCATGACTATGCCGAGTAACTTGGGGTAATGTTGTTTGCTCCATCGCTGTCTTCAAGACAAAGGACTCTGACGAATTGATTTTCTCAAAAATAATGATAAACACATGAAAAAGAAAAAGAAGAAAAAATAGAAAAAAGGGAGAAAGAAAATGAACATAAGTATAATTAAAAACACACACCCACCTAGAACTTTATTCTTAGAATGATATTTCTACGCTCGAGTGGTCACCCTTTTTAGGGCGGAGCAAATAATGAGAATGAAGAAAGAGTAGTATTCTACAGCAACGCGGTAGTCATGAGGAAGAACCGAGTCATGGGAAGACTTCACAACCTTGAATCGCCACAACATTCAAAATCCTTATGGACTCAAGCTATGCTTGAAATAATCATTGAACGATTGAATCTAAGACGCTCTTGCACTTGATATCCAGAACCCCTATTCTGTTGTTATACTAAGATGATGATTTCAAGATATTGTATGTTAATCTAAATGACACTCTTTAGTGGAATGCCAATCAACAAATTGACAATTTAAAGCAACAAAGATTTCCATGTATTGCTTCAGAGATAAGATCCAAAACACGAGGTGTTCCAACTATGATGCCTTGGTTGGTTCAAGGAAATGAAGAACGAACTGGGACAAGAACGAGGCTGCAAAATACGGGGAAGGTAAGAGATAAACATTGATTCTCTAAGGAGTTAGAGCATAGGGATCGAGAGGTGGTTCCCATCAAGAAGCAGCAAGAAGATTGAATTTAGAAATTAAGTTTAGAGCATGAGAGCATTTTGCTCACCCCGATGACGAAACTAATAAATACTCTGAATGTTGGGTCAAGGAATTGGAAGATATTTCAGCTCATGATCGAGTGGGGCAAGGCAGAACATGAAGAATAGTAAGAATCCCTACACGAGAATGATATAGAGAGTAGAATGAGCTTATTTGTAAAATGGGTAGAGACCCCGAAGAAGAAAGAAAGTTGCTTGTGCAAGAGAGAAAGAACGTGTATTCAATTGATAAAGGAAAGATTGATCAAAGCTGAACATATTGAAGGGAAATGGAGAAATTTGAAAAATGACTTTTCAGGGAAGAGGATTTTAAAACATATTTAAAAGAGAGAGGGAAAAAAGAGGAAAAAGAGAAGAAAGAGAGTAAAGAAGAGAGAGAAGAAGAAAAAAGAAAGAAAAAGAAAGAGAAAAAAATAAAAGAAAGAGAAAAAAAGAAAAGAAAAAGAAGAAAAATAAAGCTTTACATTGCATGTATCATATAGATAGAGGCATGTCAATTTTTGCTTGTTTTAGACAAGTATTTGAATAGTTATCAAAGAGTTTTAAGAAGTATATTTTATTAAAGAAAGAAAAAGGCAACAATAGTGGCGTGAGGCCAGATGACAGTAGCCATAGTAGCATGAAGCCATACAATTAAATCCTTCGGGCCATCAGTAAGTCCTCCGAGCATAATGATAAGTCCTTTGGGCCACCAGTAAGTCTTTCGAGCATGGTGATAAGTCATTCGGGCCATCAATAAGTCCTTTAGGCATGATGTAACAACCATAGTTGCGTGAGTCCAGATGACGGTAGCCATAGTAGCCTGAAGCCAGATAATTAAGTTCTTCGGGCCATCAGTAAGTCCTTCGGGCATGATGATAAGTTTTTCAGGTCACTAGTAAGTCTTTCAAGCATGGTGATAAGTCCCTCGGGATATCAATAAGTCCTTTGGGTATGATGTGGCAGCCATAGTAACGTGAGGCCAGATGACGGTAGCTATAGTAGTATGAAGCCAGATAATTAAGTCATTCGGGCCATCAGTAAGTCCTTCGGGCATGATGATAAGTCCTTCGGGCCACTAGTAAGTCTTTCGGGCATGGTGATAAGTCATTCGGGCCATCAATAAGTCCTTCAAGCATGTTGCAGCAGCCATAGTAGCGTGAGGCCAGATGACGGTAGCCATAGTAGCGTGAGGCTAGATGACGGTAGCTATAGTAGCGTGAAACTAGATAATTAAGTCTTTCAGGACGTCAGTAAGTCCTTCGGGGATGATGATAAGTCCTTCGGGCCACCAGAAAGTCTTTCGAGCATGGTGATAAGTCCTTCGGGCATGATGCGGCAGCCATAGTAGCATGAGGCTAGATGACAATAGCCATAGTAGCGTAAAGCCAGATATTAAGTCCTTCGGGCCATTAGTAAGTCATTCGGGCATGATGATAGTCCTTTGGGCCACCGGTAAGTCCTTCGGGCATGGTGATAAGACCTTTGGGCCATCAGTAAAACCTTCGGGCATGATGTCAAGCTTTCCTTTTGAATGTCAAAACAGGTACAAAGCAGAGCATTGGAGAGATTAAAGCTTGAAGAGTTGGCCGAAGAAGAGCGGAAAGTTCCAGAAGAACCTGTGATTCCAAAGCCGAGGACAGGAAAGTAGGACAAAAATGAGTGCTTTTTTGTCTTTGCTTCTTTCTCATTTCTTAAGAACAAGCAAAGAGGGGCAACTATAATCACTCATTTTTGTTCGGGTTGTAAATATTATAGTATATTAATTAATTATGGCAACTATTATATGTGTAAGTCTATGTGCATGTATATGTTAGTATGCGTATGTGGTATATAAATATGTTTATCAATATTATATTTATATATGTTGTGCTCGTGTGTTTAAAGTGTATGTGTGTATGTATGTGTGATTGTATGAATGCGTGTTGTATATGGGCACAGTAATATATTACGTATGCATCCGTATATGAATAGGAATGTTTTTATATGTATGTATGTTATGAAAATATTATGTGTATGTACGTATATGTATGTCTAGTATGTATGTGATATTAAGGTTTGATAATATTTATTAGAGATATTAATATATTATATATGTGTTTTATATTGCATGAATGTTTTGTATTATGCATGTATGAATGTACGTGTATGTGTTGTATATATATATGCATTAGTATCATATTTATATGTATATGTATTTATATTCCATGTATATTATCATTATTATTATGTATATTTATTAATATTGTATGTGTTATAGTATATGCATATGCATGGGTGTATTACTTATGTGCGTGTTTAATTATATATGTGTGTATAAGTATATATGTTATGTGTGTGTTTACTATTATTATAATTATTATTATTTTGTTAACATGTTAAATGGGTTAAAATAGATCCAATATAAAATATAAAAACCCATAAATATTATTAGTGTCCAGTCTAAGTTTACAAACCCAATAAGATTTACATGGCCTGATCGGTCCAAACCTAAACCCATGTCCAAAAAACCCTAACATCTAACCCTAATCTGTGTTTCTTTGCATGACTGCTCCTGAGCTATTGGATCAGATCCAGATCCAACGACCATGATCAAAGGGAGAGAACCCTCCAGCTGGTCGCATGACTCCACGCGTAGACCTTTCATCCTCCCACACGCGCGTGCATCCCATGCATCAGACCCTTAATCTGCTATCTGCCACGTGTTGAGATCAGGGACTGCCACGTCATTCCCAAGATCAAATCTGGCCGAACGAATCCCTCTACCATACCGTCGTACCAACCACCGAGTATGGCCGAACATGCCAAAATCACAGAAAAAGAAAGGATTATCAGCAACCAAATCCACCAAAATATGTATTTTTTCTTTCTATCTATCTGCCATACAAAAAATTAGAATCAAAGAAAGGGCATATATATATATATCAGATGTATCCAAATATTTTGTATCAAGTTACCAGAATAAAATAAAAAATCTGATTCGAATAGAAAAGAAAAGAAAAAAGACAGATCAATGGTAATCCCTCCCTCCTCTCTTTCTTTCTTTCGTACATGTAAAAGAAAATAAAAAAGAGAGAACAAAGAGAAAGCTTTTTACCTGAGTGGTTCGACTCCCTCTCCAGTAATAATCTCCTCTATGAGTGAACCAGAGTGGGATCCAGTGTTCAAAAAGAGAGGGGTTTTATTTTGGGTTTCGAAACAAAATTTTATAATTTAAAAATGGGGGTTTCCAAAGTTTTTTTAGGGTTTTACGGTTGGTTTTGGTGGCTGAAAGACTAGGTCCAGGACGGCTGGAGGTGGTCGTTACGGCCGAGCCTCGTCTAAGACCAGTGGCTTACGGCGGCCGGCGAGGGTAGTGGCCTGGGGTTGCTGGGTTTTTGGAAAAAACCAGAGAGAGGAGAACCTCTCTTTATGGTTGTAAAAAAGTGGGGAAAAAGAAATTAGGGGCTGGTTATTGGTTATATAGACTCGAAATAAAAAGAAAACGGTCTAATTGCATCATAAATCATCCTACATTTTCTGGAATTTTCAATGTGAGTCTTCCTCTTGGTCTAATTACAACATTAGTCCCCCTTTATTTTCCAAAAATTTCGATTTTACCCCTAAATTGAACTGAATCAGATTTTTAAATGGTGAAATCACACCCTTAATCCTTCCGTGTTTTCAATATTTTCAGTTTGAGTGTGCCCCTTGGTTTTATTACAATATTAGTCATTGAAAGTTTATTTCAGTTTGTATTTAAGTCCCTAATTGTATCTTTTGTTCATTTAAATTTTGTTTTCTGACTTTGGTTTTAGTTCATTTCAGTCCCTATTGTGATTTAGATATTTTTTACATTGCTCTATAGTGATTACATGTTTTTTTTACTTTATGTTTTTACATGGTTTTTTTTGTGATATCATTCTTTTGTGATTTAATTTATTTTGTTCGTGTTATATACATGTATATTTATATGTTATGTTTAATCTAATTTGTATATTCATGTCCACATGTTAGCATGCTTTTTATTTGCTTGTTTCGTACATTTTGTTTAATTTATGGCATGTTTGGTCTCGTAAATGTCATGTTTTTATGTCCATCTTGTTTTTAGTTCGCATACCGGTGTTGTAGTTTCGAATGCTAGTGTTAATATCACATATTTTTATATTAAGCGTGCAATTTGTGTCATACGTTAAAAATTAAGTTTTGGTTTTGTATGTTAGCATGTTGCTTTTATTTGTTATTTTAATACCATATTATATATATGTCATGCATATGTTGCATTCATGTTTTTATGTCTTCAAGCATATTGTGATTATTTAATTCGATGTTAGAAGCATGTTTTTATTCCATGTTTGTGTTTATGCTTTGTTCTCATTAGGGTATGTTATGTTTTTCTTATTCTTATTTTATGTTTTTATATTGTAAAATTCATGTGTTTATGTTCTTTTTTTAATATCATGTCAATATGAATGTTTAATATTTTTGTTTCTAAGATGGCATGATGGATATACTTATGTTAATGCAATGCCCTTTTATTCGAGCATAAACGCGGCCAGTATCAAGCGTAGTGATGGTGGTCTATCGGTTTATTCTCGAATAACGGGGCTCTTAAAATTTACTCGCACTTATAACCAAATTTTAATTTAATCGTCATTTTAATCCAGAAAGTTTAATATTAATCAAGCCGTAATTTTTAAAGTACCAATTTTGGGTGGTGTAGGGTGCTAATCCTTCCCCATCCATAACAGACTCCCGAATCCAACAGTTTTCAAATCTCTGGTTTTACGTTGTTCGGCCTACCTTAGTGGCCGGTGGTGACTCTATTTTTTAAATAAAATACGGGTTTTCTAAAACCCCACGGAAAAAATATTTTAAATACCCGAAAGACCACAAACACCTTGAAACTGATTTTTTAGCAAAGAAAAAGAAATCGCTACACTAATACACCACTGAGCCCATTCTTTGGACCATCATCTTTCTTTTTCAAAATTAAAAACCAAGCACCTCCATTGTCATCTTCTTCATCATATAAGCAAGCACCACCATCCTTAAGTTTAAGTTTTCTTTGATCTATAGATTCCATTGAATAGCTAACGTATTGGTAAGCTAAAGCCCCCAATCTATTGTTCGATCTCATGGATAATTGGTGTTTAATCGCAAGTTGAAACTATTGAACACTAAGGCTAGACCCATGTCTCCTTAACTCAAATCTGTGGAAGACTTAATAGCTAATAGCTATTTTGAGTCTAAATATAGATTTTAGTATTGATGTATTGATTCAAACACTTTCTATTAGTTCTACCTTGGTCAAGAGTTGGAGAAAGAGGGGCCGCCATCACCATTTAAAGCTAGGAACAAGGGAGTGGAAATCTGAGAGCTGTAGGAGCTTCAGAAAGTAAGGTGAGTGTAGTCAGAGTCTCGAGAATGGGCTAGGTGCCTTTCCTGATTTCATTGTTACTAATTATTGCATAGCTAACAACTTGTTAAAGGGTTATTGCATCGAACCTCATTGGAGGCTATGTTGGTAAGCTTTGGTAAGCTATTACATTGAAATACTGTTCATAGAAACATTGCTATTGCCATTGTCATAATGAAAGAATTGAAATATAGAAGCATTGACCATTGGACATTGATATTGTCATTGATATAGCCATTGTCAATGTACTGGAACATTTATATTATTATTGCCACTGAAATATTACCATCAATATTGCCACTGTCATTGATATCGACACTGTTATTGTCATCATTATTGCCATTGACATCGTTATTGTTATCATTATTACTATTGATAGTGTTATTGATATTGTTACCGAACCTTGGATTTGAAAGGACTTTGGATATGATTGGCATGCCATAGAATTCATGAGCTAATTGATACGAGTGGACTACAATCCTTGGGATACGACCTATAATGTGGCGAGGTGGAGGGATGTTTGTGTTATTGGTCAATTGGGGAGGTGGGGGACTAGACCACTCATTGATTTGGAGAGACGTAGGAATTCACGTGTCCACTATCTTGATTCGATCCAAGAAATATTGTTGATATATGATATATTCGCCATTAAACAAGATTCATAGTATTGTTATTGTTAAAACATGATTTGCAATGCATATTATTGTTTATGACTACCTTACTAGGCAAAGTATGCCTAATGCATTTCATTTCATGCTTTTCAGGTTAAGGAAGATTTTTGCAAGATATCAAAAAGTTGAAGGTTTTTGGCAAGTCACAACGGTACCTAGAGTAATGTTTATCGTCCCTACAAACTCTTTGTATGGTGCCATGATAGTTTATTAAGTCACTTTTGGCAATTTTGTTGTATATATATGTTGTTTGTGGTTGTGTAAGCTTAAGGGACTAAGATGACACTTTTGAGATTGGCTAAATATGGTAAAATTGCATAATTGTCCTAAAAAGGTAAAATCCTAGTACATGGATTCACATAGCTATGAAATTTGGCTTGCTAATAGATTTGGGCAAAACAAACTTGCCTAAAAAATTTCATAGGATTTGAATATAGTTTGGTTGGCCAAAAAGAATAAAAACCAAACTAAAAATATAATTACAGAATAGGGCATACCAATACGGGTGATGGCATATCGGTACTTGTGTGCATTATTGGTCATGGTTAACAAGACGTACCAATTCTGCTATAGTGGTACTGGTACAAAATTTCAACACTAGAATTTTTCTGTAGCAATGTATCGATATGGGCAAACCAGTATCGATACCTTGATCGGCTCAATTTGGGAATTAGGCCAAACGTATCAGTACACCATAGCATGTACCGATACCAATTTTAGGTTTGAATGAATTATTGATAAGGGCGTATCAATACTGATCAGCCTGTACCGATATTGATTTGATGTTTGAAAAAAAATTCATAGTGGCGTATCGGTATGGCCTCCCGAGTACCAATACTGTATTATAACTCCATTTCAAATTACAGCTCTCATTGTATAGTTATAGTATTGTTTTATTTTATTGATAAATTTTGTAACGCTTTTGAATCATTGAATCACGGATTATTGATTAAAATATTGTATCTATTATTATATCAAACATCGGTAGCATATTCTGACTCGGTTCCCTACTAGGTCGGGAATAGGGTGTTACATTTATGGTATCAGAGCTGGAGTTTAATTGATTCTATGACCGAACCAAAGTTTATTTTATTGTAATTGCACTACATATGCCACTGAGGAGTTATTTATTGTGTCTATTATGACTTGCCGACTACTTCAATCTCTTTTCTTTATACTATAGATATGTTTGACT
The DNA here is from genome assembly GCA_019671005.1 of Hibiscus mutabilis. NCBI lineage: Eukaryota > Viridiplantae > Streptophyta > Magnoliopsida > Malvales > Malvaceae > Hibiscus > Hibiscus mutabilis. Next base: position 11,349,878 of record CM033732.1, read on the forward strand.
CTAACGAAGCTCATATAGATGAGCCTGTTACCGACTCCTCAACTCATGGCGAGGAGATAAGGGAGACCCTTTAAACTTGTAGAACACTCCTATACCAAACATTGAGCCGGAAGTGCAGACTGCTCAAGCTGAATGTTATCAGAACATGGGAGATATGTTTAAACAATTTATGACTTTAATGAAAGCTGAGCAGACTGCGCAACCTTCTACAACTGCTATCCTTTACACTCATGACCCTATCGATAAACTATCTCAGCACCGAGTCTACACCTTTATCGTTCAAGATGAAAATGACCATAAAATTGCTTAATACTGGTTGGATAACACACTGAGAATTTTGATTAAACAGCTACAGTGTTCAGATGAGCACAAGCTAGAATGTGCCCTAGCGTTGCTTGCTGATGAGGCACTTCATTGGTGGGAGGCTAGCATTCTAACGGTCCTCGAAGAAATTGTGACATGGGAATTCTTTCTTCGAGAATTTTGAAAAAAAATACATCAGCGAGTTCTATCTCCCAGAAAGACGCAACATCTTTCTCCATCTTAAGCAAGGTGGATGACCTGTAAAACAGTATATCCATGATTTTTGCAAGTACTGCAAATATGGAGCAGAATAAATCAAGAAAGAGGAAGAAAAATGCATAATGTTTATTGAAGGGCTAAGTGATGAGCTCCACCCTATGTTTACAGTATTGGACATCATTGATTTCTAGGATCTTGTAAAGAGAGTCAAAGCAATTGATGCGACTCAAAAAGCCCAGAGAATTGGTGGGTTGGGCAAATCTGAGAAGAAGTCTCAAGATGACTCTCGTCCTGTTAAGCCATACAACAAAAGGAAGTATCATGGCCCAAAATAGAATGTGTATTCACAGCCTTCCCGTTCAAGGAACATTGTGAGGCCACAGACTATGACTCAGTCTTTTGATAAAGCGACCTCAGTTGATAGTACCAAAGGCTCAGGCTGAGACTCACAACATCCCATCTATAATTATTGTCATAACAGGCACCCAGCGGGGCAGTGTTGTAAGCAATCTGAAGCTTGTTTTTATTGTCGCGAGCGGGGCCACTTTATTATAGATTGCCATCTCAGTGCCACCAAGCCTATTGCTACATCGTCTAAAACTACATCTCTTGTTCAATCTTTTCGAGGAAAGGGATCTAGGCAAGGATCATCAGGAGCTACAGAGAACATGTGGCTCAGTAGAGATATCAAAAAGGCAAGAATCAAAGGCCCCTACCCAGATGTACCATGTAAGGAGCAGGGAGGAAAAGGATGATCCTGACATCATTGCAGGTACCATTGAATTGTATTCATATTCCATTTATGCATTGATTGATCATGGCTCCACACACTCTTTTATAAGTGTTCTGCTAGTTAATCAATATAAGTTGTCCTACAAGACTATAGCATCGAAGATCACCGTAACTAATCCATTGGGTGATTGTATCACCATAAGTCTTTTATACAAGAAATGTCCCTTAATGATTCAAGGGATTCTATTTTCGGCCAACATAATGGCACTTGTGATTCACGAGTTTGATGTTATACTATGATTGGACTAGCTCAGTGAACGTCAAGCTTAGGTGGATTGCAGCAAGTAAAAGCTATATCCCCGAGGCCTTGGCAAGAAGAGCATTACCCTTATGTATTCATGGAATCCTTTATTGTATGCTTTGACGTTGGAAGCCAAGAATGAAGCTCAACTGCAAGACATTGCCATTGTGTGTGAATTCCCTAACGTCTTTCTTGATGAACTTCTGGGCTTACCTCTAAGCCATGAAGTAGAATTTGGCATCAAAGTGCAACCTAGAACAACCCCAATTTCCATTGCACCTTACCTAGAGGCAGTAGTTGAGCTTAAGGACATGAAAGCTCAGATTAAGGAATTGCTTGACAATTGTTTTATTCGGCTGAGTTCATCACCTTGAGGAGCTCCAGTCTTTTTCGTAAAGAAGAAGAATGGTTCCATGAGGCTATGCATCGATTATCGACAGTTGAACAAAGTAACCATCAAGAACAAGTATCTATTGCCAAAAATTGATGACCTATTCGATCGGCTTAAGGATTTCTTTGTGTTTAAAAGATTGATTTAAGGTCTGGATATTATCAAATGAGAGTCAAAGAATGTGATGTGCCCAAAACTACTTTCCGTACAAGATACGAGCACTATGAATTATTGGTAATGCCCTTTGGTCTAACCAATGCACAAAAAACGTTTATGGATTTAATGAATTGTTTTTTAAACCCTATCTAGATAAATTTATGGTGGTATTTATTGATGACATATTGATCTATTCAAAGAATGCTATAGAACACCGAGACCACCTCTACATAATGCTTCATACCATTTAGGAGAAGCAATTATTTGCTAAATTCTCTAAGTGTGAGTTCTGGCTCACAAAACTTGCCTTTCTTGGGCACATAGTATCGGCTTCAAACATTTAGCTGGACCAAATAAAATTCAAGCTATTCTTGATTAGAAACCACCAAAGAACATTGGTGAGGTGAGAAGTTTCCTTGGTCTAGCCGGATATTATAGAAGATTCATTAAAGGATTTTCGATGATAGCAACCCCATTGACTAAGCTATTGACGAAAAAAACTTCGTTCGTTTGGATGGGGGAACAACAAAGAAGCTTTGATCAATTGAAACAAGTCTTGACCCACGCACCAGTCCTGACCCAACCTGAGTCTAAAAAGGATTATACATTTTATAGTGATGATTCACATCTTGGGTTAGGATGCGTATTAATGCAAGAATACAAGGTCATTGCATATGCATTGAGAAAACCTAAGCCACATGAGATGAACTACCCTACTCATGACTTGGAGCTGCCTTTAGTTCTCTTCGCTTTGAAAATCTGGAGGCATATTCTCTACGGAGATAAATGCTATCTCTTCAATGATTATAAAAGCCTCAAATATTTGTTTACATAGAAGGAGTTGAATCTTCAACAATGGAGATGGATGGAACTCCTCAAATATTATGGCCTTGTCATTAATTTTCATTTGGGGCAATGCCAACATTGTTGCTGATGCACACAGCCATAAACCCTTGCCTGGTAAGAATCGTTATTGATCATTAAACCTTACCCATCGCTTATTGTACTAAACTCATTGCAAAATCATTGTATTATATCTCCTCAAGCTATTAATGATCACTTTCGACTTCAAAAGCACCATTGCCTCGTAGCTGAACTCCAGGTTTAGTCTACAATTGTATTGAGAATCAAAGCATTACAAAGTCAAGACCTTTAACTTCATTCCATCATTCTTAAAATGCAAGATAATGATGATCTAGACATCAGACTTAATTCTGAAGGATTGCTATGCTTCTGTGATCGGGTCTATGTACCCAATGATGACTCCCTCCACACTGATATTCTCAAGAAAGCTTATTTGAGCTTTTTTTTTATTCACCCGAGTTCTATAAAGATGTACAAGGATCTATGGAAACTTTACTAGTGGTCAGGCATGAAACAAGCCATAGTTGATTTTGTGTCCAAGTGTTTTACGTGCCAACGTATTAAGGCTGAACATCATGTTCCTACTACTTTATTACAACCTATTGATCTACCGTAATGGAAGTGGGAGAAGATCAATATGGAATTTGTCAGTGGGTTGCCTCTAACTCCCTCTAAACACGATTCTATCTGGGTCATTGTAAACCGTTTCACCAAATCAGTACACTTCTTACCTGTTAAAATAGACTACGATCTTCCTAAATTAGCTGACTTGTACATTAAAGAAGTCATCCGACTCACGAAGTACCAAAATCTATCATCACTAGGGATCTATGATTTGCTTCTCGATTCTGGAGATTATTACAGGGAGATCTGGGCACCAGAGTTAACCTTAGTACCGCTTTTTACCCTCAATCTGACGGCTAGTCAGAAAGGGTAATTCAGGTAATCATCGAAAAACCCCTCCCATTGAATTATTGAAATCATGTTTCACCTTTGAACCCTTTCATATAGATTATATAAGACATGCTACAGGCATGCATCATTGATTTTGGAGAATCTTGGGAGAAATCCTTATCTCTCATTGAATTTGCCTACAACAATAGTTATCAAGCTTCTATCAAAATGGCACCATATGAAGCTTTATATAGCATACATTGTAGAACTCTATTTTGTTGGTCTGAACTCGATGAAGGCAAGATGTTGGGCCTTGACTTACTCCAAGAAATTGAAGAATAGGTTACCATCATCCATGACTATTTGAAAGTCGTCTTTGACCGAAAAAGGCCTATGTTGATCTCAAACAAAGAGATATACAATATAAAATTGGTGAGAAAGGCTTCCTTAAGGTTTCACTATGGAAAAAGATTTTGAGGTTTGGTTAAAAGGGGAAATTAAATCCTCGATTCATTGGACCCTTTATGGTTATCGAAAAAGTTGGCCCTATGGCTTATCGATTGTCATTGCCTTCAGAATTGAGCAAGATTCATGATGTATTCCACGTATCAATGCTTCGTAAATATTGCTCCGACCCTTCATATATTATAGAGCTAGAGTTCATAGAGATTCAACCTGATTTAACCTATAAAGAGAAACTGGTTCAGATTTTTGCAAAACAAGTTAAGAGACTTCGCAACAAATCTGTTCCGTTTGTCAAGGTGCTTTGGAGGAGCCACACCGTTGAGGAAGCAACTTGGGAACTAGAGGAGACAATGAAAAAGTAGTACCTCATCTCTTCGATTTAGTTAAAATTTGAGGACGAATTTTTATTAAGAGGATGAGCATTTTAACACCCTAAAAATTGGTCTAGTAAAAACTGGGTTCCGACGATCGAAAACCCTACACCGAAAATGTCTAAATATTACATTGACTTTGACCATGTGGTCAATTAAATTGACATTGGACTCTAATTGATTCAATTTATTGATTAAGGACCTTATTGAATTTATTAAAATTTATTTAGTGACAAAATTGTAAAAATTAAAAGTTTAGGGGCAAAAGTGTAAAATTTCAAAAGATAAAGGATCACCAATGTAATTTCCCAAAAAGGTGGTGATTCACCTCCTAGCTTGCCACCCATTTCATGTGGAGTTATTAGGAAATGGTAAAAAGGAATGACAATTTGATGGAATTGTCATTATTATTGAAAAGCATAGAAATGACAATTAATAATTGGAAAATTGTTTCCTCCTAGGGAATGAAATCAATCCGGCCAAGCCCCCTTATTATTTAGGGGTTATAAACCTTTTTAAAGACTTTACCTAGAATCTAATAAATCACCGAGACCCTTCTTTGGACCATCATCTGCTTTTTCCAAATTAAAAACCAAGCACCTCTATTGTCTTCTTCTTCATCTTATAAGCAAGCACCACCATGGAAGCTTGACCTTAACTTTACATTTTCTTTGATCCATCGATTCCATTGAATAGCTAACGTATTGATAAGCTAAAGCCCCTAATCTATTGTTCCATCTTATGGATGATTGGTGTTTAATTTACAAGTTGAAACTATTGAACACTAAGGCTAGACCCATGTCTCCTTAACTCAAATCCATGGAAGACTTAATAGCTAATAGCTATTTTGAGTCTAAATATTGATTTCGTTATTGATGTATTGATTCTAACACTTCTTATTTTTTCTACCTAGCTCAAGAGTTGGAGAAAAAGGGGCCACTATCTCTGTCTAAAGCTAGGAACAAGGGAGTGGGAATTCAAGGGTTGTAGGAGCTTCAAAAAGCAAGGTGAGTGTAGTCGGAGTCTCAAGAATAGGCTAGGTGCATTTCTAGGTTTCATTATCATAGCTAACAAGTTGTTAAAGGGTTATTGCATCGAACCTCATCGGAGGCTATGTTGGTAAGCTTTAGTAAGGTATTACATTGGAATATTGTTCATAGAAACATTGCTATTGCCATTGTCATCATCGAAGAATTAAAATATAGAAGTATCAACCATTGGACATTGATATTGTCATTGATATAGCCATTGTCATTGTACTCGAACACTGATATTGATATTGTTATTGCCATCAATATTGCCTTTGTCATTGATATAGACATTGTTATTGTCACTGTTATTGCCATCGTTATTGTTATTGTCATCGATATTGTTATTGATATTGTTACCGAACCTTAAATTTGAAAAGACTTTGGATACAATTGGTATGCCATAGAATTTATGAGCTCATTGGTACGGGTGGACTACGGTCCTTGGGCTACGGCCTATAACGTGGTGAGGCAAAGGGATGTTTGTGTTATTGGTTAATTGGCGAGGCGGAGGGACTAGACCATTCATTGATTTGGCAAGGCATAGGAATTCATATATCCACTATCTTGATTCGATCCAAGGAATATTGTTTACATGTGATATATTTGCCATTGAACATGATTCATAGTATTGTTATTGTTAAAACATGATTTGGAATGCATATTATTGATATCGACATTGTTTATTACTACATCACTAGGCAAAGTATGCCTAATGCATTTCATTTCATGCTTTTCGGGTTAAGGAAGATTTTTTCAAGAGATTGGGAAGTTGAAGGTTTTTGGCATATCACAACGGTAACTACAATAATGTTTATCGTCCCTACAAACTCCTAGTATGGTGGCATAATAGTTTGTTAAGTCACTTTTGGCCATTTTGTTGTATATATATATTTTGTGTGTGGTTGTGCAAGCTTAAGGGCCTAAGATGACACTTTTGAGATTCGCTAAAAGTGGTAAAATTGCATAATTAGCCTAAAAAGGTAAAATCCTAGTAAATGGATTCACATAGCTATGAAATTTGGCTTGCTAATAGATTTAGGTTAAACAAACTTGCCTACAAAATTTCGTAGGATTTGGATATAGTTTGGCTGATCAAAAAGCATAAAAACCAGAAAAAATACTATTACAAAACAGTGTAGCAATATGGCTGATGGCGTATGAGTACCTGCATGCATTATTAGTCATGGTTAACAGGGCATACCGATACTGCTACAGTGGTACCGATAAAAAAAATTTCAACACTGGAATTTTACTGTAGCAATGTATCGATACGGGCAAGCTAGTATCGATACCCTAATTGGCTCAATTTGGGAATTAGGGCACACGTATCAGTACGGCTTAGCCTGTACCGATACCAATTTTAGGTTCGAATGGATTATGATATGGGCGTATTAGTACTGATTAGCCTGTAATGATACCGATTTGAGGTTGAAATAAAAAATCATAGTGGCATATCGGTACGGCCTCCTGAGTACCGATATCATTACAAGTAATTCTGTTAAAGATCACTGAATAATTCTGGAATATTACATTATGCTCGTTGTCTAATAAATGGCTTAATTGAAGGGGTAAATGGTTTCTTATTAGCATGAAAATTGATATGCTCACTGATTATAGATTGAATTTCCCATTGATAAGTTTAATTTTAGAAAAAGACCTAAAATTTATTGAATTCATAGATTAGTCCCTAAAATTTGTAAAAGTTTAAAATTGATCATAAATTGTTATGTATAACTCCATTTCGAATTACAGCCCTCACCGTACAGTTATAGTATCGTTTTATGCTATCGATAAATTTTGTAATGTTTTTGAATCACTAAATTACTAATTATTGATTAAAATAATTTACCAATTATTGTATTAAACATCAGTAGCATACTTCGACCTAGTTCCCTACCAAGCCGAAAAAGGGGTGTTATAATACGAGTCTCGAAATATTCTCAACATCATTTTGCAATCACATAAATATCAAGTTTCATAATGATGGTCTCTAAACATGCTTATATATCATCTACCTATTTTGTAGATACTAACACTCAAGGCAATCACATTTATGATGCTCATGAAGCGTTAGGAGGTCAAGGTGTACTAACCTCAAAAACTAGTGTTAAATCCTCAATCGAGCTTCTCAATTACACTACTTGTTCCGATATTCGATCCTGAATGTTCCTCAAATAAATATGAATACACTATACATTAATTATCGTATTCACTATTCAAATCACAAGGTCAAACGTGTAAAAATAGGTTGCCATGTCTGAATTTAGTGAAACAAGCTGCGAAAATAGACTTAGAACATCAAAAAATTGTCGGGTAGAGTATCCAAAAAAAATCAACGACCGATCAATGGTCGATCAAAGGCAGTCGGGCAGTACGGTATAATTTGGCCAGACCAACCTGGTCCAGTTCAGCCCAACCGGGCTCAGCTGCAAGGCACGTCCACATGTTGATAATTGCGCATGTGGCGGTCAGACAACGACGTTGAGCTCTATATCAGTTCTTTAGACCATAGGGATCTCTGTGGTGGTGACGACTTGTGGCGGTGAGCATTGGATGGTTGTTTTCCAGCAAGTTTGAAACTTCCTGAGCTATACCCCGATGGGTGGCTACGGCGACGGTGATATGGCGATCAGCAGAGGATGCATCTCGGCAAGACCTTTCCAACGAAGCAGGCGGTGTCGTGCGCGGCGGACCAAAATCCCCCTCTTACTTTTTCTCTCAGTCACCATTTTTCTCTCTCTCCCAAAATATATTATCCTTTTCTTTCCTTATCTACAATTCAGCCCACTTTAATTCAAATACACTATTCCCCAACAAAATGGGTAAACCAATTAATTGAGCATTTAACTTCCCCCTTGTTTCCACTTTAGGCCCCCAACTTTACCCCTCATAATTTTTAGTCTTCAATTTCCTTAAATCGATCTTCAACTTTTTAATTCTTTTAAATTTAATTACCACATAAGGATCCAATACCTGGATTGAGACCCAATTTACAAACCCAAAAACTCGGGTCGTTATAGAAAATGTCTGCATTTTGCTCTAATTTTCCAATGCTTTTGTAATATTGCAAAGCAGTTTGGATATGTGAATGTATAGGTAAGCTCAGGTCAGAGGGACTTTAGAGCTCAGTTTTGAACAAGAAAATTGGTTGCTACATCATTTCTAGTTGTCGACGATGGCCAGTTGATGAGGTTATAATAATGTGGTTATTCTAGCACAGGGATTTCCACGGTTCTTACAGAAACTCTGTTTTGACAAATAAAAAATCAAAGCACCAAGTTTAAAGATTAAATGTTATTCTATTCAGTCGTTGGTATAACCAGAAGCTATGGTTGCCACTATGTTTATTATGTTGACAGGATCCTGAAAACCAACATCCTTACCAATTGATAAGTGGGATGCATAGGACAAGTTGACGTATGGAAAGAAGAAATAAAAGAAATCAAGAGATAAAATGCCATGTTTTACCAGTTTTTATGTTCATAGAGGAGGAGGAAGAAGATGAAGAGATAAAATGAAAAAATAACTCTCACATCAGCATTTTTTAAATACATCGACTGTAATGAAAGTGATATAAAAGTTGAGTGACCGTGATAAAAATTTTAAAAGTTTAGTGACCGTAATGAAAATGCCCTAAAAGTTCGATGAATACCAATATAGTTTACATTTTTTTAGAATCGAGACAACATGACATTTTAAGGTATAAATTTTAAGCGTTGTGAGATGTTTTAACCTTCCCTACGAATAACTGACTCCTTGACTTGATTTTGATCTTGATGTTAAATACAAACTAGGTTTATAAATATTCGATGTACCTAACTTAAATTTGACCGACAACAATTCTATCTTTTAAATCACATTTTTTTAGGATCAAACATTTTTTGAACCGCAAAAATAGGCTTCGAATCAATGTTTGATATCTGAGAAAGAAGAGTATCTGCAAAATTCATTTCATTTTTCCATAATTTTGTATTTATTCAAAAAAATGTTGCTAAATAACAAAGGGTTTGCTTCATAATCCCTCCAACTTTAGCTTAGTTAAGCAGTTTGTCCAGTTTTAGCCCAAAACTAGAAATCCAACTAGGAGCGATAATCGAGCGGGGAATAACCAAAAGCTTCACCCAAAGGATGAGGGCGAGAGAAGTTTTATCGCCAAAGCTCAAATGGGGATGTGGATGAAGATTGCTATATCCAAATCGTAGGGATAATCAAACCGTACCCGTATAAATCACAATGGGGATCCCTGAAAAAGATCCGCAGGGATCACAATATTTTACAAAGTTACATTTTTCAACAAAAATCTAATCTCTCGTAACCTGAGTGTGGCGAGCTAGAGTAAGTTTAGAAATTCTCCATAAATTCTATAAAAATAATTAGAAAATGGTGTATATATCATTGTAAATGTATCAAAGTTGGCCATGTGGCTTATCAATTGTCATTACCCTCAGAATTGAGCAAGATTCAAGATGTATTCCACTTATCAATGCTTCGTAAATATCGCCCCGACAGTTTATATATTATCGAGCTAGAGTCCGTAGAGATTCAACATGATTTAACCTATAAAGAGAAACTAGTTTAGATTCTTACAAAACAAGTTAAGAGACTTCGCAACAAATATGTTTTGTTAGTCAAGGTGCTTTGGAGGAGCCACTCCATTGACGAAGCAACTTGGGAACTAGAGGAGACAATGAAAAAGCAGTACCCTCATCTCTTCGGTTTAGTTAAAATTTAAGGATGAATTTTTATTAAGAGGAGGAGAATTTTAACACCCTAAAAATTGGTCTAGTCGAAACTGGGTTTCGACAATCGAAAACCCTACACCGAAAAGGTCTAAATATTACATTGAATTTGACCATGTGGTCAATTACATTGACATTGGACTCTAATTGAGTCAATTTATTGATTAAGGACCTTATTTAATTTATTGAAAGTTATTTAGTGACTAAATTGTAAAAATTAAAAGTTTAGGGGCAAAAGTATAAAATTTCAAAAGATGAAGGATCACCCTTATAATTTCCCCAAAAGTTGGTGATTCACCTCCTAGCTTGCCACCCATTTCATGTGGAGTTACTAGGAAATGTAAAAAAGGAATGACAATTTGATGAAATTTTCATTATTATTGGAAAAGCATAGAATTGACAATTAATAATTCAAAATTTGTTTCCTCCTAGGGAGGGAAATCAATCTGGCCAAGCCCCCTTATTATTTAGGGGTTGTAAACTTTTTTTAAGACTTTACCTAGAATCTAATAGACCACCGAGCCCCTTCTTTGGACCATCATCTTCTTTTTCCAAATTAAAAACCAAGCACCTTCATTGTCTTCTTCTTCATCTTATAAGCAAGCACCACCATGGGAGCTTGACCTTAAGTTTAAGTTTTCTTTGATCTATCGATTCCATTGAATAGCTAACATATTGGTAAGCTAAAGCCCCTAATCTACTGTTTGATCTCATGGATGATTGGTGTTTAATGTACAAGTTGAAACTATTGAACACTAAGGCTAGACCCATGTCTCCTTAACTCAAATCCATGGAAGACTTAATAGCTAATAGCTATTTTGAGTCTAAATATTGATTTCGGTATTGATGTATTGATTCTAACACTTCTTATAATTTCTACCTAGCTCAAGAGTTGGAGAAAGAGGGGCCACCATCTCCGTCTAAAACTAGGAACAAGGGAGTGGGAATTCAAGGGTTGTAGGAGCTTCAGAAATCAAGGTGAGTGTAGTCGGAGTCTCGATAATAGGCTAGGTGCCTTTCTCATTTTTATTATTACTGATTATTACATAGCTAACAAGTTGTTAAAGGATTATTGCATTGAACCTCATCGGTGGCTATGTTGTTAAGCTTTGGTAAGCTATTACATTGAAATATTGTTCATAGAAACATTGCTATTGCCATTGTCATCATCAAAGCATTGAAATATAGAAGCATCAACCATTGGACATTGATATTTTCATTGATATAGCCATTGTTATAGACATTGTCATTGTACTGGAACATTGATATTGATATTGTTATTGCCACCAAAATATTGCCATTGTCATTGATATAGACATCGTTATTGTCACTGTTATTGACATTGCCATCATTATTGTTATTGTTATTGTCATCGATATTGTTATTGATATTGTTATCGAACCTTAGATTTGAAAAGACTTTGGATACCATTGGCATGTTGTATAACTTATGAGCTCATTAGTACGGGTGGACTATGGTCCTTGGGCTACGACCTATAATGTGGCGAGGCAGAGGGATGTTTGCGTTATTGGTTAATTGGCAAGGCGAAGGGACTAGACCATTCATTGATTTGGCGAGGCGTAAGAATTCGCGTATCCACTATCTTGATTCGATCCAAGGAATATTGTTGATATATGATAGATTTGCCATTGAACATGATTCATAGTATTGTTATTGTTAAAACATGATTTGGAATGCATATTATTGTTATTGACATTGTTTATGACTACCTCACTAGGCAAAGTATGCTTAATGCATTTCATTTCATGCTTTTCAGGTTAAGGGAGATTTTTTCAAGAGATCGGGAAGTTGAAAGTTTTTGGCATGTCACAACGGTAACTAGAATAATGTTTACCGTCCCTACAAACTCCTAGTATGGTGGCATGATAGATTGTTAAGTCACTTTTGGCCATTTTGTTGTACATATATATATATATATATGTTGTGTATGGTTGTGTAAGCTTAAGGGCCTAAGATGACACTTTTGAGATTGGCTAAAAGTGGTCAAATTGCTTAATTGGCCTAAAAAGGTAAAATCCTAGTAAATGGATTCACATAGCTACGAAATTTGGCTTGCTAATAGATTTAGGTTAAACAAACTTGCCTACAAAATTTCATAGGATTTGGATATAGTTTGGCTGATCAAAAAGCATAAAAATAGACTTAAAATACTATTACAGAATAGGGTGTACCAATACGGGTGATGGCGTGTGAGTACTTGTATGCATTATTGGTCATGGTTAACAGGACATATTGATACTGCTATAGTGGTACGGGTACAAAATTTCAACACTGGAATTTTACTGTAGCAATGTATCGATAAGGGAAAACCAGTATCGATACCCTAATTGGCTCGATTTAGGAATTAGGGCACACATATCGGTACGGCATAGCCTGTACCGACACTAATTTTAGGCTCGAATGGATTATTGACAAGGGCGCATCATTACTGATTAGCCTGTACCGATACCGATTTGAGGTTTGAAATAAAAATTCATATGGCATATCGGTACGGCCTCCTGAGTACCGATATCGATACAAGTAATTTTGTTAAAGACCACTGGAATAGTTGTGGAATATTACATTATGCTTGCTGTCTAATAAACGGCTTAATTGAAGAGTTAATTGTTTTTCGAGTAGCATGAAAATTGATATGCTCGCTGATTATATATTGAATCTCCCATTGGTAAGTTTAATTTTAGAAAAATACCTAAAATTTACTGAATTCATAGTTAGTCACTGAAATTTGTAAAAGTTTAAAATTGATCCTAAATTGTTATATATAACTCCATTTCGAATTACAGCCCTCATCGTACAGTTATAGTAGCGTTTTATGTTATCGACAAATTTTGTAACGCTTTTGAATCATTGAATTACTGATTATTGATTAAAATATTTTACCGATTATTGTATCGAACATCGGCAACATACTCTGACTCGTTTCCCTACCAGGCCAGGAAGGGGTGTTACAATACGAGTCTTGAAATATTCTCAACATCATCTTGCAATCACATAAATATCAAGTCTCATAATGATGGTCTCTAAACATGCCTATTTATCATATACCTATTTTGTAGATACTAACACTCAAGGCAATCACATTTATGATGCTCATGAAGCGTTAGGAGTTTTAGGTGTACTAACCTTAAAACTAGCATTAAATCCTCAATCGAGCTTCTCAATTACTCCACTTGTTCTGATATTTAATCCCGAATGTTCCTCAAATAAATATGAATACACCGTACATTAATTCTTGCATTCACTATTCAAATCACAAGGTCAAACGTGTAAAAATAGGTTACCATGTCTGAATTTGGTGAAATAGACTGCGAAAACGGACTTAGAACATCAAAAAACCATCGGGTAAGGTCTCCAAAAAAATCAACGACTGATCAACGGTCGATCAAAGTCAGCCGGGCAGTGCGGTAAAATCTGGCCAGACGGCCTAGTCCGGTTCGGCCCAACCGGGCTCAGCTGCAAGTCACGCCCACGCGTTGATAATTGCGCGTGTGGCAGACGGACAACGACATCCAGCTCCAGATTAGTTCTTCAGACGATGAAGATCTTTGTGGTGGCGACGACTTGTGGCGATGGGCACTAGAGGGTTATTTTCAAGGAAGTTCGAAACTTCTCGAGCTCTACCCCAACGGGTGGCTAGGGCGACGGTGATATGGCGATCACCAGAGGATACATCTCGGCAAGACCTTTCCAACGAAGTAGGCAATTTTGTGGGTGGCGGCCCAAACTCCCCTCTTACTTTTTCTCTCATTCACCATTTTTCTCTCTCCCCCAATATATGTTATCCCCCTCTTTCCTTATCTACAATTCAGCCCACTTTAATTCAAATACACTATTCTCTAACAAAATGGGTAAACCAATTAATTGAGCATTTAGCTTCCCCATTGTTTCCACTTTAGGCTCCCAACTTTACCTCTCCTAATTTTTAGTCCTCAATTTCCTTAAATCGAGCTTTAACTTTTTAATTCTTTTAAATTTAATTACCTCATAAGGATCTAATACCCGGATTTGAGACCCAATTTGCTAACCCAAAACTTGGGTCATTATAGAAAATGTCTGCATTTTGCTCTAATTTTCCAATGCTTTTGTAATATTGCAAAGCAGATTGGATATGTGAATGCATAGGTAAGCTCAGGTCAGAGGGATTTTAGAGCTCATTTTTTAACAAGAAAATTGGTTGCTACGTCGTTTCTAGTTGTCGACGATGGCTTGTTGATGAGTTTCTAATAATGTGGTCATTCTAGCACAGGGATTTCCACGATTCTTACAGAAACTCCGATTGGACAAAGAAAAAATTAAAGCACCAATTTTAAAGATTAAATGTTATCTATTCGGTCGTTGGTATAACCAGAAGCTATGGTTGCCACTATGTTTATTATGTTGCCAGTATGTTTATTATGTTGACGGGATCCTGAAAACCAACATCCTTACCAATTGATAAGTGGGATGCATAGAAAATGTTGACGTATGGAAAGAAGAAATAAAAGAAATCAAGAGATAAAATGTCATGTTTTACCAGTTTTTATGTTCATGGAAGAAGAAGAAGAAATAAAATAAAAAAATAACTATCACGTCAACATTTTTTAACGACATTGACTGTAATGAAAGTGACATAAAAGTTGGGTGACCGTAATAAAAATTTTAAAATTTTAGTGACCGTGATAAAAACGCCCTAAAAGTTCGATTACTACCAATATAGTTTAGCATTTTTTTAGAATCGAGACAACATGACTTTTTAAAGTAAAATTTTAAGCGTTGTGAGATGTTTTAACCTTCTCTAAGAGTAACGGACTCCTTGATTTGATCTTGATATTAAATACAAACCAGATTTATAAATATTCGACGTACCTAACTTAAAATTGACCGACAACAATTCTATCATTGAAATCACGTTTTTCAGGATCAAACATTTTTCAAACCGCAAAAATAGGCTTTGAATCAATATTTGATATCTGAGAAAGAAGAGTATCTACAAAATTTGTTTCATTTGTGTTCATGGAAGTGTTAGAGTGATTATTTGTGTTTAGGGAAGTGTATCTGAGAAATGGTGGTAGGAGAAAAATGGGTTTTGATAGAAATTTGAGTTTAAGGAAGTGTTAGATTGATTATTTGTGTTAAGTAATTCGTTTTACTTCCTTTTAATCATTTAGAGGTGTAAATATGTTGTCATTACATTGGTGACTAGCTAAGGAGGTGGGGAAAGCTTCCAACCCTAGAAAAAAATGGAGAAAGTGAGGAGTTTGCTTGTGGTGATGGCTTTTGAGGCTTTTAAGGTTAGTACATCTCTAACCTATCATATTTCTCGCCTTTCATAAATGATTGATTACTTGGGTAAATTTTATTTGTGGTAAGGGTTAGAGAAAGCATGATATAATGGGGTTTTGGCTCGATTGTTGGGCTTGATGATTGATAACCTTGTAAAAAGTATACATTTCATGCCGTTTTACTTAGTTTATTGGTTAGTTGTAAGCTTATTTCATTGCATATAGTTGCATTTAGTTCATATAGTTGCATATGGTGGTGTTTGCTTGGTTGCTTTTATATATTTGTAAAATTGGTCCTGCTTTGGGAAAGGTTTGTTTCGGTGTGGTGATGTGCAGGTGAGTCAAGGATCATTGCTGGGCGAGGAAAATAGGTCGCGGCATTTTGCACCACATTTCTAGGCTCACAAAAAGACAAAGAAAGAAGATATTTGGCAGCCCACATGTGAACCCCTCACCAGCCAGCTGTGCACACATGTAAAGGGAATATTCCCTAGGGCACACAAAGAATTAAGGGCACAAAACCCTAAGAGACCCTACTATATAAAGAATAGGACACCCATATTTAAGGCGAGCTAGGAAAAAGTGCTTTATCAGATAAGAAAGAGAGAAGACAAATGCAGCTACCCTTCTTCTCCTTTATTTTGGGTCTCCTCCATTGTTGAAGCTCCAAGGGAAGATATTGTCGGCCTTTGAGAGAAGCAACAAGCTTAAGACAGTTTACGGCACCCCATGGTGGCTTGGGAGTTTTCCTTTACTCTTAGTTGTTCCATACATTTCTATACTTTTCTGAAATGGGTTGTATTAAACAGATGAAATTGGATGATATTTGCCCAACCATGAACTAACTTTAAGTGGCTTGGGTTTATTGTGGATAATTATGTTTCTTGTTTGAATGAATGTTTTAGCTTTTTCTAGTATCATATATGCTTTGTTCACTGTTTTATTGCTTTAGGTTTGTAAGAGCTTTCGAGAGTTAGCCTTTACCTTAGTTTGATGCTTAATGGTCGAGAGAGTTAAGCTTAGATCTACGTGGACAATAGGGTTGAGCTGAGAGGTTAAACCCTAACTCACCTTAGAGATAAAGATAGAGTTTCAATGACTAAAAGAAGTAGGCATATGATTCCTTACTATCAGCTAAGAGGTTCTTGATAGAGATAGCTTAGAAACACATGCGTAAGTTCTCTCGAGCATCTTATAAGCTGGAAAATGTTAAGCATTCACGAGAACTAGGCATACGATTTCTTGATAAACCCGGCTTGTCATCCTATTTGAGAGTTTGCACACGTGTGAGGATGTTTGAAGCCTTATCATATCGCTCCAGTTTTTAATACTATTTTTGCTACAACATTTCTTTTAATTGCCCTTATCAACCCTTTCATTTAATATTCAGTCCTTGTTTTGAGTGCTTAAACCTTACTTGAATTCCCTCAAATCCCTGTGGAGACGATCTTACTTATCACTATTATTACTTGTTCGATGTGTATACTTGCACCGATTGTGTATCATTTATGGTACGTCACAATACGCAACAAGTTTTTGGTGTCGTTGCCGGGGATTGGCAATTCGTGATTCTGAGTTTAGTTTTTGCACCATTTTAATTCTTCTTTTTGTATAAACTTATTTGATGTTTGTGTTTACTTTCTTTTAGGTGTTGTGCTATTGCATGACCCGAGGAAGACCTGAAGAACCATGATCACCTTTCGTTCTTAGAAGCGAACGTCTTTTTCGACAAAGAAGACTTTTACAAAGAGCTTAAGAAGCCATGTACGGAGTTCAAAATCAAGGAGGTCAACCAGTTAAAGATCCTAATGCTACGGCAAATCATGGAGTTATAGCTTGCCCACGTGCTATTAGAGACCATTTAAATCCTATTTTGGATGATCTCAACCCTGGGATTGTAGCTCTCAAGATTTAGGCAGCCCACTTCAAACTTAAACCGGTGATGTTCAACATGTTGAACTCCATTGGGCAATTTGGTGGATCGCCTCATAAAGATGCAAGACAACACATTCGTGCATTCTTGGAAGTTTGTGATTCCTTTAGACAACAAGGTGTGCATAAAGATGCATTGAAGCTCAAGTTATTTCCTTATTCATTGCGTAATCGAGCACGAGCATGGTTGAGTGGAGTGCCCGCTAGTTCCATGGAGTCATGGACAGATTTGTGCAAGAGCTTTTTCCTACGGTATAATCCACCCAACATGAACACCCAACTAAAGAATGATATTGCTTCCTTTCGTCAAGCTGATGACGAGTTGATGTATAAGTGATGAGATCGATGTAAGGGACTGCGTCGTAAATGTATGAATCTTGGTTTTCACGATTGGACGTAAGTTGTGATGTTCTACAATGGTGTCAATGCTCCTACGAGGATGATGCTAGATGCTTCAGCAAGTGGAACTTTACTGGACAAGTCGCCTGAAGAAGCATTTGATATCATTGATAGGATAGCAAACAATGATTACCAATTTCCTACTTCAAGACTTAGGGCGGGAAGAAAAACTCATGGGACACGTGAGCTTAATGCCAATGAATCTGTTTCGGCTCAAATTATCAGCCATTACGAAAATGTTGAAGAATCTTCAGCGTCTTAATGAGGTGAAGGAAGTGAAGGTAGCTACTTCTTGTGTTCATTATGATGGGAATCATTATGTGAGCGAGTGCCCCAAAAACCATGAGTCTACCAACTACGTAGGAAACTTCAATAGAAACAAAAACAATCCCTACTCAAATACTTATAACCCGGGATGGAGTCAGCATCCTAATTTTTCTTGGGGGAATCAAGGAATCAACAATACCGACAGCTCGAATTGTCAATAAAATCTGACTGAACCCCCAGGTTTTCAACAAAATATGCCATGGCAAAACAACAAGGATTCAACATCTTCATCGAACAACAATTCTTTGGAAGCTACTTTCCAAGACTTTATGATGACTACGAAAGCTTTATTTCAAGACCATGTTGCGTCTATCAAGAGCCAAGGAGAATTGCTACAAAGTCATAGTTTATCTTTAAGGGCTTTGGAAATTCAAGTAGGTCAAATTACGCATGCTTTACATGTTCGACCTCAAGGCAGTCTGCCTAGTGATACTGAAGTCACTAAAACTAATGGCAAAGTGCTGTGTAGTGCACTTACTTTAAGGAATGGCACCCAACTTAACAAAGAGGATAAGTTTGGGGGAAGAAAGTGGATGATCCCAACCCCAAGACAGTGCATGAAGAACCTATGTTGCAAGAGGATTCAACTCCTGAACAGGACAAGAATGAAGGCTTGATAAGTGACCCTACTGATGGAAGACAGAATATCGCTACAGAAAAAGATAGACCCCCACCAGTATAGGCAAAAGTCAGACCACCACCACCCTTCCCTCAAAGATTGAAGAAGCAGAATGAAGACCTTAAATTCAAGAAATTTGTAGATATTCTTGATCAGCTAGACATCAATGTCCCATTTTTTTAGGCCATTGATCAAATGCCTACGCATGCGAAGTTTCTCAAGGAAATTATCACCAAGAAAAGGAAGGTTAAGATGTATGAGATTGTTGCTACAACAAAAGAGTGCTATTATGGGTTGAGAAAATTGCCCCTAAAAGGAAGGATTTGGGCAACTTTATCAATCCATGTTTGATAGGCGATAATTATTTGGGGAGAGCTTTATGCGATCTTGGATCTAGTGTAAATCTAATGCCCAAGTCAGTCTTTTGAAGCTTGGTATGGGAAATACAAGGCCTACCACTGCTATTTTCCAATTGCCAGACCGATCCCATGTTCCTCTAGAAGGGAGGACGAAGATGTTGTGGTGAAGGTGGACAAATTTGTTTTCCCACTTGACTTTCTCATTCTCGATTGTGAGACTGATGATAATGCACCCATTATTTTGGAGCGACCATTCCTAGCCACCGACCGAATTCTGATCGACTGTGAAAAGGGTAAATTCACCATGAGAGTGGCTAATCAGAGGGTGACCATAAATGTCTTCAACACCCTCAAATATGTGGATGATTCAGAGGAGTGTTAGTGTCTTCAGGACATGGATTCTATAGAAAAAGAAGAAGCTGCAGAATTTTGCTGCATCAATTTTTAGAGGTTGAGGATTATTTGATACTCAATGAAGATGACAATAAGGAGCTCAAGGAGTTTCCAATGGAGGTGCAGCAATCTAGCTTGCTCATAGCTAGAGCAAGTATGCAATTTGAACCTATAGATTTTGCTGAATTTATTCCTTCGAAACCCTTACTTGAGTATGCTCCCGCGTTAGAATTAAAGGCCTTACCATCACACCTTAAGTATGCTTATTTGGGTTGCAATGAAACTTTTCCTGTGATAATTTCCTCTAGTCTTATGCCTGACCAAGAGCATAGCCTGATAAATGTGTTAGCTCAACATAAAAAAGCTTTAGGTTGGACTATGGCTGACTTGAAGGGTATAAGCCCTACTATTTGTATGCACAAAATTATGCTTGATGAATGCCACATTAATTCTGTTGAACCCCAAAGAAGGCTTAATCCAGTAATGAAGAAGGTGGTGATGAAGGAAATAATCAAGTGGCTCGATGCTGGAATTATTTACCCAAATTCTAACAGTTTATGGGTCATCCTGGTACAATGTATATCGAAGAAGGGAGGCATGACCGTGGTAAGCAATGAGGATAATGAACTCTTACAACAAGGACCGTCATGGGATGGAGGATTTGCATGGACTATAGAAAGCTCAATAAGGCAACCAAGAAGGACCATTTCCCCCATTCATCGATCAAATGCTAGACCGATTGGCGGGCAAATCCTTTTATTGCTTCCTTGATGGATACTCAGGGTACAACCATATTGCTATAGCGCCAGAAGATCAAGAGAAGACAACCTTCACATGCCCCTATGGTACTAATACCTTTAGGAGGATGTCCTTTGGACTTTGCAATGCTCCAACTACTTTTCAAAGATGCACATTAGCCATCTTCTCAGACATGGTTGAAGAGTTTTTGGAGATCTTCATGGATGATTTCTCAGTCTTCGGAGATGACTTCGAGTCATGCTTGGGTAATTTAGCAAAGTTGCTTAAGCGATGTTCAAAAGCAGACTTAGTTCTCAATTGGGAGAAGTGCCATTTTATGGTGGCCAAGGGGACTGTTTTAGGCCACAAGATCTCAAAAAAATGAATAGAGGTGGACAAAGCAAAGGTTGAAGCGCTCGAGAAGCTACATCCTCTCACCACTGTGAAGGGTATTTGGAGTTTCTTGGGCCATGCAGGCTTTTATAGAAAATTCATAAAGGACTTCTCCAAGATCTCCAAGCCCCTATGCACTCTGCTACAACAAAACCATCCATTTGTGTTCAATGACGATTGCTACACCGCATTCAAGAAACTGAAAGAGAAACTTATCACAACACCCATTATTGTTCCCCCATATTGGACCTCACCATTCGAGCTTATGTGTGATGCAAGTGACTATGCAGTAGGAGCAGCACTTGGAAAACACCGGGGTAATATCTTTCATGTCATGTATTATGCTAGCCGCACTTTAAATGATGCATAAATCAATTACACAAGCATTGAGAAAGAATTGTTGGCAGTTATGTTTGCATTTGATAAGTTTAGAGCATACTTGATAGGCACTAAAGTCATTGTACATACTGATCATTCAGCTATTAAGTACTTAGTGACTAAAAAGGATGCTAAACCTAGACTTATTAGGTGGATACTTCTCTTGCAAGAATTTGACTTAGAGGTTAGGGAAATAAAGGGCACTAAAAATCAAGTTGTTGATCATCTTTCTAGGCTAGAGAACAAGGGTGAATATAATAATAAACTAGAAATTAAGGAGGAATTTTCTGATGAGAAAATATTATTTGCTGCGGCAATTTCGTGGTATGTTGATATTGTAACTTTTTTGTTAGTGGTATTTTATCTCCTGATTTGAATAGCCAGGGAAAAATAAAATTAAGACATGATGTGTGATTCTACTATTGGGACGAGCCTTATTTATTCAAGCAATGTGCTGGCAAAATGATTCAAAGATGTGTCCCCGTAGAGGAGCAAAAGGATATCTTATTCCATTGCTATTCATCCTCATGTGGAGGCCATTTTGGCAGAGCTAGGACTGCTGTGAATGTCCTACAAGCCAGATTCTATTGGCCCATACTCTTCAAGGATGCACATGAATTTCACAAGGCTTGTGATAGATGCCAAAGGACGGGGGATATATCTCAAAGACATGACATGCCATTGCAAAGCATCTTGGAGGTGGAGCTCTTTGACGTATGGGGAATAGACTTTATGAGACCTTTCCCTTCATCATTTGGAGATCTCTACATCCTATTAGCTGTGGATTACGTGTCGAAATGGGTCGAGGTAGTAGCTACGCCGAAGAAAGACTCTAAGATAGTTTTGAAGTTCCTTCACAAGAACATTTTCACAAGATTTAGAGCCCCAAGAGCCACCATAAGTGATGAAGGCACTCACTTCGACAACAAGCTCATTGCCAAAGCATTACAAAGATATGGGGTGCGGCACAAAATTGCTACAACATATCACCCAAAGACCAATGGCCAAGCTGAAGTTTCCAATTGAGAGATAAAGCAAATATTACATAATGTGGTCAACCCCAAAAGGAAAGACTGGTCCCCTAAAGCTTGATGAAGCCTTATGGGCTTATCGAACAATGTTCTAAACACCTTTGTAAATGTCCCCATTCAAGCTTGTTTATGGCAAAGCATGTCATCTTTTAGTAGAGCTAGAGCACAAAGCTTATTGGGCCATTAAAAAGCTCAACATGGATGCCTAGTTGGCTGGAGAAAGAAGGTTATTGGAGCTAAATAAGATGGAGCAATTTAGAGCCCAAGCTTATAAGAATGCACGCCTGTACAAGGAGAAAACAAAGAAGTGGCATGACAAGCATCTTTTGCCACGACATTTCTCAAAAGGCCAACAAGTGCTCCTCTACAACTCTAGGCTCAAGCTATTCCCTGGCAAACTCAAGTCACGATGGTCAGGCCCATTCCAAGTGCACAAGGTTTTCCTCACGGTGCTGTAGACTTCAAAAACCTCTACGATGACACTATCTTCAAGGTCAATGGCCAAAGATTAAAGGCCTACAATAGAGCTCCAATCCTGCATGACAAGTCATCCTTGCTCTTGCATGATCCACGGGAGTTTGCATCTCCTCACTCTTCCTATTTTGCTATAGCATTTTTTCTATTTCCCATATAAATAAATAATTTTATTTATCTTTATGTTCTTTGTTTTATTTTTTTATATTTTGTTATTATTTTGTGTTTCTTTTATTACCTCATTTTAAACTGTATCCTCTAGCTGCAGGTGGCATGCGAGGGACAAGTTTAAGTAAGAAAGTTGTTCCAAACTAGGTTAGGGTTTTGTATTTACCCTATTGAAGGAAGTTGAAAAGGGATAAAACTTTTCCAAGTTTTTGGGAGGCATTAAAAAGGTGAAAATGGGGGATTTTATGCCTATTTAATTTTCAAAACCCTACCTCATCATTACACTTTTCAGATTCTCTCTCCCACTTTTTACTTTGCATTAACTACCCATCTTATCTCTCTTTTTCCCAAAGCCCTATAACTGTCACCTCCACTCTCTCTCCCATTGCTTGTGTCAGTTTCTTTTTCATTAAAATAGCCTTTTCTCTTTCATCATACTTTTACTTTATTCCCTTATTCTCTTTCAACTCTTTTACTTCTTAATCTTCTCCAACACAAATTCACCCCTAAAGCCTAATTGCCCCTAAAAATATTTGCCCCTTCTTCCAATAATTGTTGGTTGCAAGAATGTGACCGACGCCTCTAGTAGTGCACAAGCCCGGCCGTCTATCGAAATCAAGAAATTTTATGATTACGCGGTCAAGCTTCGCTTCTAACAAATCAAAGAGAGAAAGGTTTTCCCCAAACAAGGGTTTATCTTCCCTTCGGAAGGTGAAGAGGTTTTGACAATGAGGTGATGGATGTTAACACCAAGAAAAACTGGAAAACCTTTGCCAAGCGCCCAGATTCCATCTCAGTGCAGTTGTGAAGGGAGTTTTATGCTCATCTCACAAGCCACACACAGTCCGGTGTATATGTGCAAGGGGAACAAATTAAGTTTACCGCTGCGGTGATAAACAAATTCTATGGGCTAAAGAATGTTGTAGACCAACACACATCTTTTGTTGAAGCCGATGATGCCCAAATGCACAAGGAAGTCCTTGAGGACTTATGCTTCATGGGAACTGAGTTGGACCCAACCAACATGACAGTGGAGCAAGGGCGTTTGAAGCCCAATGCCAAGTTATGGAACCACTACATCAAGACTCGCTTGATACCAACCTCTTACCGCACAACTGTCACCCTAATAGACTGCTCCTCCTGCACTTCATTCTTAATGGGAGGCCGATTGACTTGGGGAAGATTATAGTGGATGAAGTTCATGCCTGCTTGAAGAGAAAATCTAGCCCCTTGATCTTTCCCAATCTGATCACGGCCCTCTGTCGGAAGAATGAAGTTTATGAAGGCCCGGAAGAGGATGAAGTGCACAAAGGGAAGCAACGATTAACCCTTAACCAGATCCCAGGGCTGAAGGGATTTGATGAAGATGCCCCAGCAGAGATTATTGATGGTGGATCCAAGACTTTTGCTGCAGTAAGGATTGCCTCTTTGGTAGCCTCCACTAGACGCATGAAAGCGGAGATGGAGGAGATGCTTAGCAACTTGCATACTTTGTTCAAGCATGTTAAGGAGAGGGACGTTGTGATGAACTCCTACTTTAAAGAGATGTTGCCGCACATGATAACTGATTTGCCTTCCTTCCAGAGGCCCTATTAGTTACACCAAAGAACCATCATCCGCCCAAGAAAGCACATGTCCCGTGTACAACCCCTGGTGCCATAGCTAGTGATCGCCCATCGAGACAAAGCAAAAGAGAAGCCCCACCAACTGAAAACCCTACAGATGATCCAGACAACATCGAGAGTGACAATGGGGAGATGGTTGATGACACTCTTGTCCATGTGCAAGCTCAAACACCAAATGCCACAGCGAGCACAAGGCGGCACCTAAAGCGATCTGTCGGTCGCGTTTAGAACACTCATACTGAGGGGGTGCTATTTGGGATGACCAGCACGACCAGAAAAACCAGGATGAACAAGACCACCCACAACTAGAACCAGCAGAGCCTGATGAGCCTATCACCGCGCTAAAGAAGAAGCGTGTGAAGCATAAGGCCACAAGACAACAACACCAAAGTAGGACCATGGTGAGGTACCCCCCATTGCATTTTATGTAGTTTAGTTTCAGTTAGTTAGTTTTCATGCATTGGGGACACTGCATCCTTCAAGTTTGAGGGTGTTAGTAGTTAAGCATTTGCATCTGTAGTTAGGAACGGGTTTTTGCTATGGCATTTTGTTTAGCTTAAAGACAGTTTTTATGAATAAATTAAGGATGTCCAAGGATGAGTATTTAATTTTTGTGGCTATGGATTGTTTGAATGTACATGACTGTTGAGATTGGTAGAACTGACTTTAAGGCTTGATGCATTGCGATTAAATTGTTACACGATTGCATGTTCTCTATGCTTAAGGCTATTAGAAAATTTTTATGAAAGAACTCTTACATGTCTTAGTATGAATGATCTTAATGAACTTGAATGATAAATGAAAGCATTAAAGGCTTTATTAGATTCCCCTATGCTTATTGCATGTGTTGATTGTGAATAAATGCTTCGGCTTATCTGTAGAGGGACACTCTGCTTTGCATGGTTTGCCTAGATACTACATTTTAGTAAATGGAAGCCATAGCAAATGAGTGAATGAAAGTTGTCATGGGATGACTTTACTAACTAGCTTTGGGATGAAATGTTTGCTCCATATTCATCTAGAGTTGAGGACAGTAGTTATGATGAGCTAACACCCTTCGAAACAATATCAAATATATATATATGGTTAAAATTATGAGAGTAAACTTGTGCTTATTAATTAACAGATACTAGGGTATAATAGGGAACTTGCCTAAATTTTTTCTAACCATGTTAAGCATAGATTGGATGCAATTACACACACATATGCAAAGGATCTTCTCCTGAGGAAAAGTTCTTAAAAATCTTAAAACTGTCTAGCTTGTTGAAGCCTATATTTTCTGAGGACTGAACTTTATGCCATAGAGCTGCCGTGATTTGAACCTTGCTATAGCATTTTATCTGTTTTTCTCTACTTATTGCTTGAGGACAAGCAATAGCTTAAGTTTATGGGTGTGATAACCTTCTAAAAACTATACATTTCATGCCTTTTGACTTAGTTTATTGGTTGGTTTTTATAACCCCCTCGACCTGACCTAGTCGCAAGACCAAATCGAGCGAGCTACATTAGGTTTATCGAAGTAAACCGAGAAGAAGAACCTAAAATGCGACCAACTTTTTTCCTTTTATCTTGTCTAGATTCTAGTTAATACCCTACGTGTTCATGCATACAACCAAAGAAAACCCAACTCAATCAGGCATCGAAGTGATATCCAGTTGACCACGTTTACAAGAATAGGGACCAAAATGTAAATCTATAAATCTATAAGGGCTTACAAAAAAATTGCTTTACCAATCTTCAATTAGTTAGGTTACAAGCACACATGCCAAAATTCAAATTTAAATGGGCATCTGAACTCATCCAATTGCATACATAACACCCACGTACCAAAATGTAAATTTCAATATTTTGAAGGACTAAAACCGCAATTAGAATTACTAATCCTCAATTAAACCAATTACATGCATATTGGTGCAATCTCAGGTCAAAACGATCATTCAAACTCATTAAATTGTTAACATAACAATCAAGGACTAAAATGAGAGAAACAGAAACTTTTAAGCCCACTTTTAGCTAATTAACAGCTGCCCGTATCGATACGCGGGCAAGTGTATTGATACACTTAAGCATCCTCAACAATTCTAGATTCCGGTAGCTCAAAACTGTATCGATACACCTCATCGAGTATCGATACGCTATGCTTAAAATCGTAGACCCGTATCGATACGGTCACATGCATATTGATACGCTAGGCTTGAAAATCAACTTACATTTATCGATACGGTTACCCATGTACCGATATGTTGTGTTAGGAACCACTTACCTTTATCGATACGGCCACAAGCGTATCGATACAGCCTGACCTATAATGTCAAAATTTGTTGTTTTAACCTTTGTTTTGAGATTCTAAACACTTAAACAAGCTTTTAACAACTAGGAAACATCATCATAGGTCATTTACCATCAATTTACCATAAATCAAACATCAAGAAATGATCATCATGCTTCAAGGCTAACTATAGGCATGCTTCCTAGAACTTAAGCAACCAAAACATAAACCATATGCAAAAACCATCCAAACAAGCTTAACACAAGTTCAAAACATCAACATAAACTTTCTCAAACAGAGAAGTAACCACTCAAACCCTCCCAACAACATTCAAGCCACGTTGCCTTTATTACTACTTTAAAACCCAAACATACTTTGGTAAATCAAGTCTTGAGAATCCCCTCCTTGCTTGCTAGGCCACTTGCACTTAATCAATCTGCATTGATGATAACAGAGAGCATAAGCAATCTCTTCTTAGTGAGGAGCGCTCAAAGTACATAACATCATCCAATGCAATTTAAAACCATTTCAAACCATCATGCCATTCTTTCAAAACCTGCACTTACACTTTACAAGGAAAACCAGCATAGTAAACCATATACAACATGTATCATGGATTCCACAGTATAATCCCCTATGCAATTCCCTCTACTGAAGCCTTCCCAAGCATAACATCCCATATGCAAAGCTTAACTAGTATAACTCGTATAAATCACATCATTCAAACCAGTCCATCAACATGATACAATTTAAAACATTATCTTGGCTTTCAAGTGATCCATTTCAATATTCATCCTTTCCATAAATCATCATTAACATCGGATACATGGATTTCCCAAGAGATTTCGCAATCTCTTGCATCCCAATGGCATGGAGTTGTGCAACACATGCACCACCTCTACACTACCAAGGCTAACCCTCCAACTTGGAGTACACACACTCGACGCATCAACCTCTACAGCTCATGGCTGGAGTAAAGGCCATCTACGTGTTACCTCAACAACATTGGGGTTCACATGATCGGAGCAAGTACCTCTCGTACTACCTCTACAACCACGGGCGACTTATTATAGTGCACTTTAAATCCTATGGCCGGCCAATTATATTCGATAACATTTCCAATTCAGAACTTGCCAATATAATCCACTTTTATAAACATACCTCACTGTTTTTCATATGCATTATTCAAATCATTTCATTTTGCATTAAACCATGCATAAGCCATGTTCATAAACATTCTTTAAAATCATGCATTACTTTCCAAATGCATCTAACATCATTTCATAACAATTCCCAGCATTAAACCATGCTCATTTCATGCATAAAATAGGAGGTAAACAATCATTTGACAAGTGTATTCATAAATCATTTGCCAACCGAAATCGAGAGAGAAATCCACTTTACTTACTTCCGAGCCTTAGACCAGCGTATTAAGCCTAGTCTAGACTCCCATTAAACCTTTTCAAATATTTGAAAAGCCATTCTTATCCGTTTCATTCACTGACAAAGCAACGCCTCCCTTGCCGATGTCAAATTAAGCTCCTGACAACTCCTCACCACCAAGGTTCACTTCTGGATTATCTTCCCCTATTTCAAACACATCACAACAGAGGATCCAATGCATTATAATGCATCCAAACTCACAACAACCAACAATTAACATTTATCCAACTATAATCCTCCATAACACCCTATCTTAACAACCGAAAACATCATTGATTCATCTCTAACCTTAACCCAGCCATTAACTACGAATCCCAACCTCTAAATAACATCAAATCAACAACTCAGCCCAACCTCCTACCTCCAGCAACAATATTCAACCACAACATCTCAAAATCCCTTAACTATCACCCTAACAAATTAGAGATTCTCTAGATTTCGGGATTCTATCATCAAAACTCACTTCATTAACATTTTGAACATCAAAATCAAGTTATAAATAAATTCTTAACTCAGCAAAAATAGATCAACTATGAATTTCCTCAATTTCTATCATAAAAAGGATCAAGAACTTAGGAATTTCAATAAAGAACCTTTCATTAGAGGAGAAGAACGAATCCCTACCTCTAATGTTGATTTCTCCCCTCAATTGCTTTATAAACCATGAAAATCAAGGTAGAAACAATAAGTATTTGATGTAAAAGCTTTAGAAATCAATTGGAAATAAAAAACTCTTTGAAATCCTAATTTTACCTGAAGAAATTGAAGCTGGAATGTGTTTGGCTGGAGAGAATTTGAGAGAAAGAAGTTACAGAGTTAGTTACGTGAAATTCTTTTAAAAAGTTTAATTGTGTTTAATTAATTCTCTCCATTGTTTATACCTCTTAAAAACTTAATTAAAAATAGTTAATTAAATGGAGAAATCTGATGAAACCCTTTTAGATTATTAGCTCCTTAAAGATTCAAAGTTTTGACCCATTTTCAAAAAGTCACTAAAAACAGTTTTGCAAACTTTGCATTTTGGTCACCAACTCAAATATCCCATTTTCGACTTTCATTTTCCAAAATTGTTTTCACCAAAATCATTTATATATTTAATAATGATTTTAGACCATTTTTCTATATTTTATCTATAATAAAAATGGTTAATCCAATTTAAATCTCGAATCTGACTTGAATCTCTACTTCTAATCCACCAAACTGACTAAACCATCCCAAAACTCCTAGGCCCAAAACTGGGGCATTACAGTTTTTAAGCTCATTTCATTGCATATAGTTGCATTTAGTTCATATAGTTGCATATAGTGGTGTTTGCTTGGTTGCTTTTATATATTCATAAAATTGGTGCTGCTTTGGGAAATGTTTGTTTTGGTGTGATGATGTGCAGGTGAGTCAAAGAGCATTTCTGGGTGAGGAAAATAAGTCGCGACATTTTGGGCGGCATTTCTGGGTGCACAAAAAGACAAAAAAAAAGATATTTTGTAGCCCACATGTGAACCCCTCACCAGCCAACTGTGCCACACATGTGAAGGGAATATTCCCTAGGGCACACAAAGAATTAAAGGCACAAAACCCTAGGAGACCCCCACTATATAAAGGATAGGACACCCACATTTAAGGGGAGTTGGGAAAAAGTTCTTTATGAGATAAGAAAGAGAGAAGAAAAAGGCGGCTATTCTTCTTCTCCTTCATCTTGGGTATCCTCCATTTTCGAAGCTCCAAAGGAAGATCTTACCAGCCTTTGAGAGAAGCAGCAAGCTTAAGGTGGTTCACGGCAGTCCACGTGGCTTGGGAGTTTTCCTTTACTCTTAGTTGTTCCTTACATTTCCATACTTTTCTAAAATGGGTTGTATTAAACGGATGAAATTGGATGATATTTGTCTAGCCATGAACTAACTTTAAGTGGCTTGTTTATTGTGGAAGATTATGTTTCATGTTTGAATGAATGTTTTATCTTTTTCCAGTATCATATATGCTTTGTTCACTATTTTATTGCTTTAGGTTTGTAAGAGCTTTTGAGAGATAGTTGTTACCTTAGTTTGATTCTTAAAGGTTGAGAGAGTTAAGCTTATATCTACGTGGACAATGGGGCTGAGCTGAGAGGTTAAACTCTAACTCACCTTAGAGATAAGGATAGAGTTTCAATGACTAAAAGGAGTAGAACTTCAAAGATAGTAGCTTGATAAAGTTCACACTGAGAGGTATTGCTGTAGCATTCTTATTGTCAGTTTCTTGCTAGAGATAGTTTAGAAAAACATGCGTAAGCTCTGTCAAGCATCTTATAAGCTGGAAAATGTTAACCATTCACGAGAACTAGGCATAGGATTCCTTGATAAACCTGGCCTGTCATCCTATTTGAGAGTTTTCACACGTGTGAGGATGTTTGAAGTCTTATCATTTCGCTCCAGTTTTTAATACAGTTTTTGCTACAACATTTCTTTTAATTGCCTTATCAACTCTTTCATTTAATATTCAGTCCCTATTTTGAGTGCTTAAACCTTACTTGAATTCCCTCCAATCCCTGTGGAGATGATCTTACTTATCACTATTATTACTTGCTCGATGTGTATACTTGCATCGACTGCGTATTATTTATAGTACATCACAACACGCAACAATGATGTTATGATGTTATGATGCCTACCTAATGCTCTGTGATTCTGGGAGTACCTTCTTGAGTTGTTTCCCGATGCTAGGTGATCCCGGATATAATTGTGAATGTGAGTATTCAATGCTAGGTAATCCCAAATACGATAATGTATTACTCGATTCTAGGTGATCCCGAGGATCTTATGTGTTGACCCGATGCTTTATGATCTTGGGCTATGATATATGTGTAATGGTTTGGCTTACTTTGTATCATTGTTTAAATGATAATTTATGCTTGCTCGTATTTATGAAATGCATTAAATAGTGTATAGTAGAAATGTACCATTGAGCTTTGTTAACTCAGTGTGTGGATTTGTTGTTTCCGTGCGTAGGTTGACATGTAGCTTGTTCGATGGAGCACGTCATCAAGGATTCCCAGCACCAATTTGAAGAATAGAGTACAGTGTAATCACTAATTTTATCCGGCGTGTTAACCCTTTTTTTTACATTTTTGTTAGTATTTAAAATAATGGGATTTGGTTATTATTACCTTTTTATTATTATTAATTAATATTATAATTATTATTTATTAATGCAAAACCCAAAAATATTATTAGTATACTATATCTATAATTTTTTATATTATTATTTATATTTAATATATTACTTTTATTATTAGTATTACTATTATCGTAATATATTATTTGTTATGTCACTACGTTTAAAACCCCCAAAATATTATTAGTATTATTTATTTTATTAGTATACTTGGTTAGTGTTATTATAATTATTATATATATTACTATTAGTTTGTTACTACTGTATGTTATTAGTATTATATATTACTAGTATTATTATTATTATTATTATTGATTATAATTATTATTATTATAGTTATTAAGTATTATTATTATTATTAAACAAAAAAATAGTAGATAATTTAATTAAATAAAAGCCCAAATGTTTATTAAAAACAGTCCAATTAAAGAAAACCCAAAAAATATTTATTGCAAGTTTAGCCCGTGTGGCCCAAACAAAAACCTAAGCTAATCTGATAAGGGAAAGCCCTAATGTCTTATCCTTTCATGCACAGCCACACAAGGGCTGTTAGATTTGATTTTGATCTAACTACCGAGATTGAAGCAGAGGCAACCTTCTAGAACTGCCATGCGCCCACACGCGGCTCGTCCATTCCTCCACACACGTGTGGAGCCCACGTGCAAGAAGATCCAACACCCTCATGACTATCTTGCTCCATTGGTCCTACATTTAAGTCGTACGGTAGCCGTTCCAGTGCACCTCTGGTCCCCTCCTCCTGACCACCGCATGCAACCAAAAACAACCAAAAAACGTCATAACACTTCAGGATTACTGGGTATATGTGAAGAAAAAACAAAAGAAAACAGAGGCAACATGAGACAAACCAACATCCTCATTGCAACGGATAAACCCAAGCGAAATTCAAACAATAGCAGAATTTTAAAGCAACCAATAGGGATTTTAGTTTTTTTATTTTATTCATGTAATTTTAAAGCTATATAAGAAAAGCCTGAAAGCTTTATAACACTAATCGAGGATTGGGAATATATCACATGAAATTAATACAAAAAGAAAACATTTTCCGATGTATTATTTCTTTTTTATTGCATGCATATTAAAAGATAATAAACAAAAGGCTAGATCTAGGGTTTGAGTAGAGTTTACCTCTGACTGTTTCAACTCCCGTCGTCTGAGGGTTTCACCCGATGAAAGACAGGCCTCTCGGTGTTGACCTTTTCGATTTCTCCAGCCATAGGGAGTAAACCAGTTAGGAGGGAGATTCTTACGAGTTTTTTGAGATTCGTTCTAAAGCGATCGATTTTCTTTTTAAAAAGGGAAAATTAGTTTTGATTCTCGTTTTTTAGATCTAGATAAAAGGGGATTCTTTTCGATGGTTGGAGATCATTTTTCGACTCTGAGAAAAGAAATGAGAGTTTTTTTTGGGGGGTTTGAAGATTTTTTGATGCCGATGTGGCCAGAATCTGGGTTTATCCCATATTTCGATGAACACCACAGCGGTGTTCATCAGCCATCCAAAAGATTTTGATTGAAAGGGTAAAGAGTTTTTTAGAAAAAGGCTAAGGGTCAGTTTTTTTACCTGAAAAATATCTTTTATACTAATTTTTAGTTTTAAAAATAGTTTATCACAACATAAATCCCTCCGCATTTTTGATTTACGCGCGATAGGGGTTTTCGCATTTTCAAATTACCCCTTTGGTCCCTCAATATTTTTCTTTAATTGCAATTTCATCCCCAATTGAGGTCTGTCCGAATTTTAAAAATGGTTTTATTTCATTTTGGCCCTTCCGTGTTTATAAAATTACCTGCCCAGGCCATTCCGCATTTTTAAATTACTTCTCCAGTCCCTCTTATTTTTATTTGCTCTTTAATTTAGTCCTCATTTTAATTAATTCATTTTTAAAAGGGGTTAATATCCTATTAGGTCCCTGTATTTTTAAAATCTAATTAAATTGGTCCTTCCCAGTGTCAAAATCCCCTTTTAATCCTGGTTTTTGGTTTTGCTTTCCTTTTAATCCTTGCATTGCATTTTTTATTATATTATTTTATTTGCCCTTTTATTGCTAATGTTATGTTATGTATATTTGGTACGTATATATAGTGTATAGTTTATATGTAGTATGGCATATTATGCATAATGCATAATATGTATATTATTGTGTAATAAATATATATATATAGTACGTTTTGTACGCTATATCTTATGTACATATAAGGTTTCATGTACATATTATATATATATATATATATATATATGTAGATGTTAAATTTATGTCCGGGTTTAATTTCATGTCTGCTTGTTTATTTTCAGGACTGGTTTTAGGTTCTTGAAATTTAATTTAATTGATTTAAATTATACTCATGGCTTATTAGGGTGTAAGTTTAAATTAAATCTAGGTTTTAGGTTAGTTGAACCCTTAGTTTGAATTAGATTTAAAATTTAACTTCATTAATTTAAATTATGCCATTGGCTTATTATGGTGTAAGTTTAAAGCAATTAAATTAAATTTAGGTTTAAAGTAGTTGAAACCTTTAGGTAGATTTAGGTTCAGATTAATTTAATTAATGTAAATTTATCCTTTACTTATTGGTATGAATTTTAAATTAATTAAATTAATTGTACCACCCTTAATTATTTTAGGATAAAATTGATATTTGACTTAGATGAAAACTCAATTAAAATCATGATTATTAATTTGATTCGTTTTAAATAGTGTCCTTGGCTTAATAGGATGCTAGTTTAAAATTAATCAAATTAATTATTTTGATTCAAGATAATCCATAAAATATTAGGATTTCTAGTTTTTAGGATCTTAATTAATTTAGGGATAATATTAGAATAACCTAATTAATAATTAGATCACTAATCAATTTTCCATAATTTGGGCCTTTTAGTTTAGGACTTTAGTGGGCTTAGGTTTTATTTCATGCAATTTTATGACATGCATTTTAACTGTCATTCATTAGACCTTATTTATTTCTATGAGTCGAACCCTAAATTAACACGACAGTCGATCTTATTCAATATCGGTTTAATCTATGGTCTGATATACAGTCACCCTTATTAATTAAACGTTTAATTAATTTGAACCCACCAATTTGACAAAGCTCGTTTAATTAAAGTCTAAATTCAATCATGAACATTTGATTAAATTCGATTTAAAGTCCAACAATTAAAAGCAACATATATGTCAGTACTTATTTTCGGGCGTGATGGGGGTGCTATCCTTCCCCACACGTAACCAACTCCAGAACCCGTTTTCGAATAAATCTCTATTTTTATGGTGTCCGGCCTAACTTAGTGGCCGTTGGCGACTCCAAGTCTTTTATTTTCCAAAACATGACTTTTTAAAGGACTTCCCCACTTTTTCAAACATTTTTCCAGAAAGCGAAAGGAAAATCAGACTACGTTCCTTTTTAGCGATCTCGATCTCGATTTTCAAAGAGGTAGCTACATACATTACTTAAATTCTTGTAGTGGGCTATGTATTCGTAGAACCTTAACTCTTTTGGGTCTGTAAACTCTTAATTTCATCTTCTGAAAATACAGTGATTTAAACTTGTATGTAGCTCCTTATTTTTTGAAGTTTGAACTTATTTATGGAAACACTTTCATCTTGACTTTAATTGGTTTTTGATTTATGGCTAAACTTAAGGTTTTAATTTTGAACAAATTTTTAAATGGCCAGGTTAGAGGTAGCTCAAATGTAGCATCTTGGATCTGTGGGATTGGGGTGTTACACTTTGCACCGAATGAACATTTTAGGTAGGGCCGTATCGGTACGTACCAGATACCGTACCGGTACTTCCTGCACCAGATTGTAGATTTTACTTGGTTTTTAGGTTCGAAACCTATCTAAAACATGTCCAAACTATCTCAAACTTATAAATCATATTTCTAACATGTTGAACTAACCATGTACCATACTCATGTGAGTTTTAGCATGCTTTTGCTTATTCTAGCCAAGTAGGTACCATTAGGGCCATTTCAAGAAACATACTTGCATAAACACATATAGCATAGGTTTCATGTATCACATAACTTAGCACACACCTTAATTACATGCCACAATATATTCAAGCATGCTTTTATCATATGCCACCATACTAGGAGCAGTGGTGTGCAAAAAAACTGAAAAACCAAAACCAAAATCGAAACCCAAAAAACCGAACCGAAAAATTGGTTAACTGAACCAAAAAATTCAATTTCGGTTTGGTTTTTTGTTTTTTAAAAAGAAATAAATTCAGTTACAGTTTACGGTTTTGAAAAAAATTGGGTAATTAAACCGGCCGGTTATATAATATATATTATTATATTATATGTTTTCTTCTTATTTTCCAAAAGTAAAACCTTAGTTTCATTTTATAAAGAAAGTGTTTAACTTGCTAGTATTAAAAAGATACTAATATCATACGTCAATTTTTAAAAATATATACTTTTCCCTAACATATTATTAAAATTTATATTTTTGATAAAAAGTAAAAAAAAATATTAACTGAACCGAACCAAATATTTTGGCTAACCGAATAAACGGTTGAATGGTTATGATTTAGGGTCGAGAATTGAGTGACCCAAAATTACCAGTTAACCAAAATAATTTGCTAATGGTTAACCGAACCCGATTTTGCACGCCCCTAACTAGGAGCTAAGAAGAGGCTTGTATACAT
Source organism: Hibiscus mutabilis (assembly GCA_019671005.1). Lineage (NCBI taxonomy): Eukaryota > Viridiplantae > Streptophyta > Magnoliopsida > Malvales > Malvaceae > Hibiscus > Hibiscus mutabilis. The sequence continues at coordinate 11,385,989 of CM033732.1, forward strand.
TACACAAAATGCATGCTAAAGTGACTTGCAACCTCCCTTGCACGATCAAACTCTAGAGAGCCTTAGGACCTGAATACGCGTGAAATGAACATGTTAGGCTTATATAGCCTAGTGAAGTAGTTGACAAAATAACATGTAAACAGTGCTTCATATGCATTCATGTATCATAGCAGCCAATGGATACGCGAACTCCCAACCAACTTAGCCTTATATGTGTGGTCAAACCTGCCAACTTTGCCAAAGACCAATCCATACATCCCTCTGTCATCGCCAATAAGGGCCTTAGCCCGAGAATCGTAGTCCACCCGTACACGAGATCAATAAATTCTATGGAATGCCAATTGTATCCAAGGTACACTTGTGTCCAAGGTATTTATAACTTGGCAATTCATATCTCCATAATTCACATAGCATATAACGTAACATAGTAGAGCCTTAGCTCCTTGCAACATACTTAATAACATGTATATCATAAATCATGTTTTCATGGATCATCATGTTATGCATTTTCATACCTATCATATTCATAATCAAATCATGTAACACGAATATGCTTAGCATTAACAATTTTTTAGCTTTGTTCTATGAGAGCCTTGACATGTCAATGATTCAACAACATCAAAATCACTCAAATGCAATTGGGATGACACCAATCCATACCCGAGACACAAACTAAATTACCGAATATATATGAAGCTAGTTTTGCTCTCGGATGACAATTCCCTTGTTAGGAGCCCTGGATTGCTTCGAAGGGCTTGGTGATTCCTCACCACCAATAGATCACCAAGAGTTCATACACATGGAACTAAAGATTATGAATAATCATGGCTGTAAAATCCCTTATCAAACTTAAACTTAAGCATATTTATTTTCGAAACCATAAGCTTAGTCCTAGGATTATTAATCCTAGTTTTCCTTAATTTCTTATTAAGGAATCCATAGAAATAGATAGCTTGAGTCATGAGCTTACCTTAATTAAGATTAGCAATAAGGAAAGATGGTGATTTAACAAGAAATTTGAAGCTTTCAAGCTTTAATCATGGAGTGCTTGCTTGTTTAAAGGAGATGAAGATGAGAGATGCTTTCTTGGTTTACTTCATCGGTGAGGTAAGCTTTCTATCTTTCTTTTCTTTTTAATTTCTATAAGGTTAGGCTATCAAGAACGAATAAATCATCTTCTTTAATTGCCACGTGTTGGGCGACTAACCAACTTGTGGTTTAATCATAAGGTTAGTCACCCAACTCTCCTTTCTTCACACTTGGGTCACCTAGTTTTCAATTATTTCACTTTAATCATTTATTTTATTCTCTCTTACTTCCACTTATCACTAAATAGTCCGTTGAGATATTTGATTTTGATATAACTTAAAGAAAAATGTTTTTGGACTTAAACTAATTTACAAAAATATTTCAAAAATTCATCAACTAGAAAAATATGTTTGAGGGGTTTTCAAAGGGTTTTTGACGTGTTCGAAATGTTTTTAAATAGCCAAAATGTCAAAAATTGGCCTTGAGTACTGGTACGAATGTCCTTGTACCGATACCGAGCTACCCGTACTGCTACGGCCAAGCCCGTACCGTTACGCCCTTTTGTTTTCCCAACTTTGAGATTTTCCAGTAGCCAACTTTCGTATAGGTACAAGCCTAGCGGTACCGATGCAAAAGGGGCCATATCGTTACCGAGTATCGCGTACCGGTACCTAGTGCATTAATTGTCCAATGGCACTTTCTATTTGAGGCGGGTACCGATACCTGAAGCTCGTGTACCAATACCGACTTGCCCAGACTGCATTTATTGCTGGCAATTAAGTCCCCAACGACTCTAATCCACCCCCAACGGCCATAAACGGCTAGTAGCTTATTCCACACTTTAAAAGAAGACTTGGAACACTTGAAGATGGTTAGAGCACATCGGAGCATCATGCTCAAGAGAAATTGTTTTTAAGTCTTATTTCTTCATTTCTCTTGTATATAGTGTATAGAGAGTGCTTAATTGTTTTATCTTTTGTACTCTTGTGAGCTTAAACATTTGTGTAAACACCCACCTTGTAAGGTACTTAGTTTACAAAGCAAACCTTGTAAAAGGGAGAGGTTCTAGTTTAGCCTAAGGATAAACTAGAGTGGTTCTATCTTAGCCATTGAAAAGATAGGGTTTCAAGGTTACCCCTTGAGCCGGTAAAAAGGTAAGAATTCATAGTAGTGAATTGGAAAAAGAATTCATAGTAGTGAATTGGAAAATCCTTAGTGGTGTGGTAAGGTAATAGATGTAGACTCGGATGGGTAGTTGAACCACTCTAAAATCATCATGCAATATTGTCCACTATTTTTTTGATTTTAGCCAATTCATTCGGAAGCAATTTAAACCCTCTTGGCTATTTTGTTTTATCGATTTCGAGCCTAACATAGTCCTTAATCCATAATTAAACATAACTCAAGTCTAATCTTGAGAATTTAACTACATGGTCATGACTTAAGAATCATAATGACTTATCGGAAATGAAATTTTCGATCACTGAAATCCGGTTTTCGACTAAGCCGGTTTTAGGGGTGTTACACCATGAATATAATCACAACCTTATATACTCATACCCATAAGTCAAGTGAGATACCAACCATCATCTCCCTTCTTTTTTTAATAGTCTTAAGGTGACTACAAGACAATATATGTTCATACTTTTTCTTAATCTTTTGATATCGCACACACCTTGCAGACAAAGCTGCTCAAACCCAGGTCTCCTAGGATGAACACTCCTCTTTCCACTGAGACCACTCGTTGGGTTTGTTTACAAGTTATCTTAGATCATCAGTGTAGGTTAATTAGTTCTGGCAAGATTCAGAGAGATATGTATTGATCTTCAGTTTGAAGACTTTGTTGGAGAATTGACAATATTGTTGTGACCAAATGAAAGAGGTTGATGCTAGGGTGGACCACCAGGAAGAAGTTTTCGCTGCTCAAACACGGTGTCATAAAACATGGTTCCCAGCCATCTAACAGGGACCAAACCAGGTGCTTCAAGTTTCAACTTATGAAATGAAAAACTAAACATTCTTGGTTGCAATTATACTGCCCATGCTTGCAGTTTTATTTCATTTAAACCAGCAGCTGTACTGTTTTACTTTATGTTTAAACTAGCATTATTAGTATGTAAATTCTAGCATGTGTACCCTTTTTCGACATTCAAAATAACATGCAATTGACAAGTTTATCTTTTCCAATTTCCAGTATCTCCTTTCATTCCCATTTATTACTTAGTTTTTTTTTATTCAGCATAGCATTTAGGCATTGGTCCACACTCCACAGCCGGCGTTGCCGTCCTAAATTTCTTGTGGTTTCTCAAGCCATCGTCCATTTATTAGTTCCCATAGGTTCAAAGAGTAGCATCTAATGCTCCAGGCTCCAAATGTCTAAAAAGTTGGCCTACATTTTGAACCACTGCCACTGCCACTCTCACAACTCTGTGTAACCTATGCAGCCCTTATTCTTGGAACTTAGCCAGCCTAATTCCGGACCACTAACTGTTTAACATGTTCTTAGTTTAATTCTGGTCTTTGGACTAGTAATTCGCAATTTGTGCTGTTTTACGTGTTACAGTCTTGTCTAAATGACTACATATCATTGACTCTTGTTTTATGAATCTTTTAGTAAGTGCTTGCGGAGAAATTATTTAATGGTCCCGGCTCATCACGTCATTCATGGTCTCATCTAATGAGATTCATTCATTTAATGACATGTCAGAAAGAGGTGGAGATTCACCTTGGAAAAAAATGAGATAGAAAATTATTATTGGATGAGACCATGGATGACGTGGTGAGTCAGACTCATCTAATAATTTTTCGTGTTTGTGTGATTTTTAGCTAATATTTCAATTCTGTATTATATGTGAAGTCATTGTTTATATATGAATTTTTTCTCCACTCACTAATTTTTTTTACTTGAAATACAATAATTATTAATGGCTACCATTAAATGGATCATTCGTTAGCTTCCGAATTCATCAATTTGACGTCTAAAATTTACGGGTAGAAATTAAATTAGGTCTACTTAGGTGTTCTTACAACTTTATACCAACCAAATATATTTATGCTCTTTATAATTAATGTTTGTGAGCTATTTCAACTAATATCTGCAAGAATAAAGGCATCTATGTAGAGCTCTTGGTACCAAAATAGTACCCACGTCTCTTAGGATTCCATGTATTTGCTATTACGCTTTCTACATTTCTCTTTCAAAGGTCAAGTTGCTTTCATCATGTGTTTTGGTATTAGTTTTGGTATTTGGTTGGTACTCGTGTAATTGGAATGATAAATATGTATTTTAAATGAATATATTCACTTTTTAAATGTTTTACGTACGTATATTTGATAATAAAAAATATTTATTTTATTATAAAAAGTTATTTTTTTTTTATTTTAAAAACAAGTATTATGGACGGATGGACTGAGTCTTGGCCTAAACTTTTTAATCAAATTTCAGCCCAAGTCTAATTTCTTTTGGGAAAACTACATGGTTAAGGCTATAAATCACACGAGACAGATTGCGAGCTATTCGAGTTTGACTCGGTCAAAGCTCGACTTAATTGAACTCGACTGAACTCGACTTGAGCTTAAACTCGGCTTGAGTTCTTAACGATCTGAGCTACTCGATACTCGACTTGAAAAGCTCGCGGGCTACTCTAAAATATAATATACTAATTTTTTTTTATAAACTTAAAGTGAACTAAAATATATGTTGTTAGATAATAATAATAATAACAATAATAATATTTTTGTTGTTGTCGTTGAATAAATTCATTCAATTATTATTATTATTATGACTTTAAATAAGACAAGACAGATCGCGAGCTACTCGAGTCCGATTCGGTCAATACTCGACTCAAGTTCTTAACAAGCCAAGTCGAGCTAACTACTACTGGGCTTGACTCAACTCGAGTTCGTAATGAGTCGAGTCGAGCTAAGTACTACTCAGCACTACTCGGGCTGGACTCGACTCGTTTACATCCTTATGCATGGCTGGTCACCAAACTTAGATTCATGGTAGGCTATTTTAATTTTTTTTAAATAATTTGTTATATTTAAAAATTAAAATATTAATTTTATAAAAAAAATATTTTTTAAAATATCAATTTAAAAAATATTTTTCTAGATTTATTATATTAAGTTTTGTCTTTTATTCCTATAGGACTTTACTAATCCATTCAATCTATTTAGCTCATTATTCGACATGGACATTGAAAATCTTTGTTGTGACAGCTAGAAATGGTTAATTATTTGAATTTTTGCTTCAAGAGAGTTTGAGTTTGTTTTCCATCTCTCACATCAATGTTTTTCTTGTTGATGGTACTAATTTGGTATAACATAAATATAATATTTAGTGGAAACTTAACAAATTGGAAACTTAGCTTAGAGGTGAATTTTTTGGACCCTATACAAGGGATTTAGGGTTCAAACCCTAGCGGTAACCAATACTCCGAGTCTTTGGTTCACCGCCTTATTGGCCAAATAAATTAAAAAATATATATGTGGAAGAGAGAGAAAATAATAAAATATTATTAAAAATAAAAAAATTCAGGTCATGATTGTCTTTATTTTTTAATAGTCGGTGATTAGGGTAAAAAAAGTAACGTTAGAAATTTTTTTGTTAAAAAAATTAGTTTGGTGATCAAATTAGAAAAACAGGGATAGTTTTGTGACCACCCATATAAATTTTACTTTTTTTAATTGGTTAGGCTCTTTAGGGGCATGAACACCTTTACTCTAAACCTTAGATTCGTGAACTGTTTGATTCTGTTTCTTTCGGGGGCTTTTGCCGAGTGTAAAATCCAATAGAGTATTGAAAATATGAGTATTTCAACGAGGTTTATATTTTCTTTCTGTATAAATGCTTGTGTCAGTAAAGAAACGATGAAAGAAATCGGCAGCTTCAGAATGAGATGTTTGCAGAAGTTTGATAACGAAATGAGAAGGCAAGCAAGCAAGCGTTGGGGACGACAATGTTCGTCGTGTCCTCTCGTGGGACGATAAAAGCTTGGGGGAAGCTGCAATGCTTTAAATTGGATGTACTAAAGTTAATACCTTTTTGAGCCTATTCCTATTAGCCTCCTGCCATATCTCCTGTTTATGTATTGTAAGAAAAAAAAACCCTCCACTTTACTTTGAGATTAAAACATTTGCTTTCACTTCCAATAACGACAAGGATAACACATTTAATTATTATTATTTCTAAAATAAACTTCATGTCTTCTAAAAAAACAAAACAATGTGGTCCAAATTTGTCTATGTTGATTAATTAAATATAGGGTTATAAAATCGAGTACTCAGATAGGTTTCAGGTCGGGTCAAATCGGGTTCGGTTTATGTTGAGTCAAGTCAATAGTTCGACTCGAGTCAGGTCGATATGGGTCTGGGTCAACGTCGAGTTGATCCCATCTCAGACTCAACTCAAGTTCGGGTCGGGTCAATAATAGGTTCGGGTCAAAACAGTTCAGGTCCAATTCAGTTAATTTGAGTTCAAATGGACTTCGTATCGGGTCTTAACCGAGTTGAATAGACTTTGAGTTTGGTCATTTCGAGTATCAAATTAAATTCATGTCGAGTCAAGTTGATTTCAAATGAGATTTAATTTAAGTAATATCAGATTCAAGTGAAGATCGAGTTAGATCTTTTATAGGTTCAGGTTATGTTCATATAAGTTCATTATTGAAATCGGGTCATAATCGGGTTATCTAACGAAATGGTGGTTCCACTTCTACAATAGACAGCTTGTAGTACTAGCATTTCATTTTCAAATTTGACATTTATTTTTCTCGATTCAAAATTTAATTATTATTTATTACTCATTTTTAAGTTATTCTATTACAATTTGCAACATATGTATTGTTCTACATCTTTCACTAATTGCGTGATTGGTTATAAATAGAGTTGTAATTTGTAAATAGAGCTATCTATTCATGTAACACCCTCAACCCGATGTTACATTTGGGCCCTAAGCCCAAAACTATTACCATAATTTTTTTTGTTTTCAAAGCCCAAATCATAACAAGTCCAATAAATCATAAGTCCATTATTTAATAAATAGATAGAAATCCAAAGTATTTAAAAATAGTATAAGTGGAGTTCCAGAGTACAAATATTAAAAACATCCGACTTAGACACTTAGTAAAAAATAAGAGTTACAATTATACATAGGGTCCTATGAAATACATAGCCCATTATATCTAATCATTGTACTCAACAACAACAGTCGATGCTGAAATCCTAGCCTTGATGGTGCTCCTCTAAGCCATACAGCAACCTACTTACCTGCGGACAAAAAAAATGATTCTGAACATTGAGCTAACCAAGCTCAGTAGATACACAACCACTTAACCATGCTTCATGCAAATAAAAAATAAAGAAACGCAACATGAAATGATATCATGGCAAATAACGATGGCGTTACTATAACTGCCTAACAAATAGGAACATGGATGTATGATCTCGTACATAGCACACACATATACATCATTAATCCATATAGCATCACACAGATAATACCAACAATATTGAGTGAGGCTCGCGTCAACACAACATTTGGATCTTACACTTCGAGTAAGGCTCGCGTTCACATAACATCGGGATCCTACACTATTGAGGATGAGGCTCGCATCCACACAACATTGGGATCCTCCATCCATGCTCGAAATCTTCCATCAAACAACTTTGAATGAGGCCCACGTCCACACAGCATCGGGATCTTCTATTTGGGAGTCTTCGAGGTGTTGTAACATATATTACTGGTATCAGAATCCCATCACATAAAGATTGACTCAACTACCTAAGCATCTCATCCGCACACAGCAAGGACCCTAGTTACCACACAGTATCAATTGATCCACAAAAGGTCCTTATGGGTTACTACCTTCAGCAATTCACCCAATATTTACAAAGTTATTAGCCATTATTCCACTTACGGGGTTTAAACAACAGTTTCTCAGTTTTAGTATTCATTTTACACCTTAGGATACCTATCGAGCCCTTGACCTCGAAGTATAGAACCCCCAAACTCAAAGTCTAATTCCTTAGGTAGATTTTCTAGCGAGTATCAATACTCCTACATGGGCATCGATACACCCCTCTAGGTGTCGATACTCATCCTCGAGTATCGATACCCGCTTTAGGTTCAAAAGATTTGATCACAACCCTACATCGATACGCCCTATTCGCGTACCAAAACCCTGTACTGATACGTATACCTTGCATACTGAAACCATACTCGTATCGAAATGCCCCTTCGCGTATCGATACCCATTTTGGCTACTGGAATTCACAATAGAACTGTACTATCGGTACTCCCCTTACCCGTACTGATAGCCCTTCTGTAAAATGCCTAGAAGAATCAACTTCCAAGAGAGCGTACCAACATTGGCCTATCTCGTACCGATATGTATGCCCAAAACTCTATTTCTGGAGTTTAGATTTATTTGGTATAACCTCTTAACCTCAACCATTGTGTCCAAAATTACTCTTAACCATTGAGTCCAAAATTACTCTTACATATTATAGGGAGTTAATTAGGTGCGTTATTACCCATTTTAGGCATCAACAACGTCAAATTCATAAGTTTCCATTAGAGATCAACCAAGGTTCATCCAAACCATAACCACCATAAATATGCAACAAAGCCTAATTTTATGATTTCCAGGAAACAAAGGGAGTTAGTAGTATACTAACCTTGACTAAATTCTGAAGAAGAGGTCTCCAAGCTTCTAACTCAAGCTTTCTCATTTCCTAGAGCTTTTGATGGCTCTTCCACCTCTTTCACTACAAGAAAGAGTTACACAATGAATTAAAACACCACTAGAAGGAATTTAAGAGCTAAAAACATCCACTAAGCCATGAATGGAGTCTCAAATACTTCATTCCCATTCTTCTACACTAACCCCACCAAAATCTCAACAACCACCATTTTAACTCATTTGTACCTTGGATTGTAGATCCTTGGTTGATGAACAACACTCCAAGGTTTAAAATGTGATTTCCACAACAAACTCTAAAGATTCCACCTTTGGTTGATAATTTTGAGTGGGGAATATGGGTTTAGGAAGAGGATGAAGACACCAACATGGTGATATCATCCATTTCCTGCTTCTGTAGAAAATTAAAGAAGCCAAGCTTCTTTTTTTCATCCACCAACATATTTACCACTTTACCCTTCTTGAATTCTTCCTAGCCCTTATCCATTCAACCACTCAAGCCCAAGGTCCAAAAAATGACCATTAAGCCCCTCGTGGCCTAAACACAAAGCCTACCCATGAAGCCCACGCTTTGGTTAAACCCAACTCTCGAATTTTGAAATATGGGTCATTACAACTCCCCTCCTTAAAGAAAATTTTGTCCTTGAAATTTACCCGATGGAAACAGATGCCGATAGAGTTCTCTCATGTTATCCTCAACTTCCCACGTTGCCTCCTCGACACCGTGGTTCCTCCACAATATTTTCACCAAGGGTATATACTTGTTGCGAAGCTTCTTGACTCTTTTGTCAAGTACTCTAACTGATTTTTTATCATATGTCAAATATACGCTGATCTTAAACTCCTCAAGGGAGATGATGTGCGAAAGATCAGAACGGTAATGCCTCAACATGGATACATGAAAAACATCATGGATACATGTCAACTTTAAAGGCAAAGCTAACCGGTAGGCCACTGGTCTAACTCTCTCAAGAACTCATATAGTCTAATATACCTTAGACTCAACTTTCCCTTACGGCCGAAATAGATGATTCCTTTCCACGGAGGTACCTTGAAAAACATTTTCTTGCTAACATCATACTCAATATGTTGTGCACTTCCGACCTGCGTAAGCTTTTTTTTTCTGTCAAAAGCTACTGTAGCCTCTCCTTGATGATCTGAACCTTTTCCTCGATTTGTTTGATGAGGTCAGACTCCACGATCCTTCTCTCATTCAGCTTGGTCCAACACAAGGGTGTCCTACATCTACGCTCATACAAAGCCTCAAAAGACGTCATCTTAATGCTCGATTGGTAACTATTGTTGTAAGCAAATTCTACAAGTGGTAATTGATCTTCCTAACTCTTTGCAAAGTCTACAATACAACATCAGAGCATATCTACTAAGATCTGGATGACTCACTCAGACTGACCATCGTTCTGAGGGTGAAAAGCTGTGCTAAAATGTAACTTAGTGTCCAAGGCCTCACATATCTTCTTTCACAACCTCATCATGAACTGCAGATCTCTGTCTAAAATGATCGATGATGGCACCCCATGCAATCTCACAACCTCTTTGATATACAACTGTGCTAACCTTTCAATGGTAAAATCCATGCGCACAGGTAGAAAAGGAGCAGACTTGGTCAAGCGATCCATAATTACCCAAATAGAATTATGTTTCTTTTGTGTCATTGGCAACCTGATAACAAAATCTATGGTAACACGATCTCATTTCCATTGCAGAATCTGAATGGGCTGTAGCAAACCCGAAGGAACTTGGTGTTCCACCTTAACTTGTTGATAAGCCGAGTACCTTGTCATGAACTCGGAGACATCTCTCTTCATGCAAGGCCACAAAAAAATGGACAAAAATCCTGAGACATCTTATTATTCCCTAGATGCAAGGCAAATAGACTACGATGGGCCTCTATCAAGATACGATCTCTCAAATCCTCCAAAGTCAAAACACACAATTGACCTTTGAAATACAAGAACCCACCATTTCGTACCTCAAAGTCGGATGTCTCACCTCTCTAAACCACCTCAATCTACGCCATAAGTTCTTCATGTAGAACTTGTATCCTCTTGATCCCTTGCACTAATGTAGGCTCGACACGTAACTCGGCTAAAAGACCACCATCCTCGTTCATCCTCAAACGGGCAAACAGGGCCTTAAGGTCTGTCATAGACTTTTAGCTCAAGACATTGGCTATAACATTCGCTTTGCCAGGGTAATACTCTATGATGCAATCATAGTCTTTCAAAAATTCAATTCATCGACGTTGCCTCAAATTCAATTCCTTCTAGGTAAGTAGATATTTCAAACTCTTATGGTCGGTGTAGATGTAACACTTCTCTCCGTATAGGTAGTGCCTCCAAATCTTTAACGCGAACATAACTGCAGCGAGCTCCAAATCATGTGTAAGATAGTTTCATTCATGGGGCTTAAGTTGTCTTGAGACATAAGCAACCACCTTACCCTCTTGCATGAGCACACAACCTAGCCCATTCAATGAAGCATCACTAAAAATGACCTAGTCTTTCCTTGTCTCAGGTTATGTTAAGACCGGAGCCTCTGTGAGATAAGCTTTTAAATGCTCAAAACTTTGCTACCTTTTCTCGTTCTATTCAAACGGGACCCCTTTTTGCAACAACTTGGTCAATGGTGCAACTATAATAAAGAAGTCTTTAACCAACTGCCTATAATACCCGGTAAGCATGAGGAAACTATAGACGTTTGATACATTTCTTGGTGGCTTTTACTCTACCACAACTTGAATTTTTTTAGGATCTACTCAGATCTTATCCGCATCAACTATGTGGCCAAGAAATGTGTAATACCCGATAATTAGCCTAGAAGTTAAGTACATTGGTTCCATGACAATCACAAATTTTTGTGACATCTTTTTGGGTAAAATAAGCATGCCTAGGACCAAATTAAAATTAAAAGAAAATGTCTATATAATTGTGGAAGGGCCAAACTGATTCATTAGCAATATAATAGATTTACATGCAAATAAATTCTAATTATTGGTCTTGGACACATGTAATACCGAAGGCATGCAAGGTGGATTTGGTTGGAGGGGGTTCACAACTTGGAAAATAGAGAGAAGGAAACAAAAACCCAATCTATTTTCTTCCTCCCTTATCCTCTCAATCACTAAAAATGACCTAATCTTTCCTTGTCTCAGGTTATGTTAAGACCGGAGCCTCTGTTAGATAAGCTTTTAAATGCTCAAAACTTTGCTTCCTTTTCTCATTCTATTCAAACAGGGCCCCTTTTTGCAACAACTTGGTCAATGGTGCAGCTATAATAAAGAAGCCTTTAACAAACTGCCTATAATACTTGGTAAGCCTGAGGAAACTATAGACGTCTGATACATTTCTTGGTGGCTTCTACTCTACCACAACTTGAATTTTTTTAGGATCTACTCGGATCTTATCCGCATCAACTATGTGGCCAAGAAATGTGTAATACCCGATAATTAGCCTAGAAGTTAAGTACATTGGTTCCATGACAATCACAAATTTTTGTGACATCTTTTGGGTAAAATAAGCATGTCCATGACCAAATTATAAGAAAAAGAAAATGTCTATATTATTGTGGAAGGGCCAAACTGATTCATTAGCAATATAATAGATTTGCATGCAAATAAATTCTAATGATTGGTCTTGGACACATGTAAGCCGAAGGCATGCAAGGTGGATTTGGTTGAAGGGGTTTCACGGCTTGGAAACATAGAGAGAAGGAAACAAAAATCCAATCTATCTTCTTCCCCCCTTATCCTCTCAAATAACCGAGTGAAAGTGAGAATGAAAGAAGCCATGGTTGCTTAGTTAGTTAAAGATTTAGTTTTGTTTGATTGGAGCTTGGATAGTAAGGTAACTTCTTTGTTCTCATCTTTTTGTAATCTCGTTGTGAAATGGATTACTTGATTTATATGTTATGAACTTGGAAAGCAATTGAACATGCATGTGTGAGGATTTGGTCCAATTAGATGTTTAAAAATATTGTAGAAACAAGTATTGTTTGAATTGACAATTGAAATGAAGATACTTGAGCAATTCGAATGAGTAGTTTAAGTTACTAGAAATCGAAAGATGTTGTGTATTGGAAGTTCATTCAAAAATTTTGTTAAATGAAATCTAAAGATATTATGAATAAATCCCTGTGGTTATGAAGTTAATGCTAAACCTAATACAATGTTGTTCTCGAGTTGAATCGAAACTTGGACTGTGATGGAATCCATAAGGAAATTTAAGAATGTTGGTATGTATAAATGAATAAGAATGAACCTGAGGCTGTTAATTGAGTTCAAAAGTAAATTTATGTGATTAAAGGATTAAATTGAGGCCTAGTGAATGAATTTAGTTGATTAAATCGAGCATATGCACATGTATATAAGCTGTCCTATTTTGCACCTATGAACATGTAATTAAGTTGTACTGTACATAAAATAGTGTGAGGAAATTGTTTAGTAAACAATATAGATGCACATGTACATGAAAGGTGTTATGAGAATGCATTAAGGGACTGTTTTACATTAAAATTGGAACAAGGGATAGCATTGAAAAATGGATAGAATAGGGACTATTTTGAGATAAATAAGTATGTATATAAATGCATAATGTACGTTTTAATGGTATATATATGTATATGAGTGTAATTGGAACTGTTCTGAAGAGAAGGAAACATTTTTGGGGCTGATTTGTATATATGAGAAAATGTGTGGATTCTTTATATGTATACATATGTATGTATATTGACATATGTAATTAGGGACTATTTTAGTCACTTACACTTATTTTAAACTGATTCTCTTTATATGATTATAAACATATGTATTTAGGGGTTGCTTTTTGTATGTTTGTAAGTGTCATGGGCTGATTTGTGATTACATGATTGAGTTGTTAAATAAGTAGATGGATGATAAGCATAATTCTAATAAATGAACGTATTTCTTGATACTTTTAGACCAAGAAGGAGCGAGGAGAAAAATTGGATAAGTAAAAAGATATAATTAAGGATTCAAATATTTCGTAACTTTGGAATAAGAGGTGAGTGTAGTTATTGTGGGATTAGGACTTAGGTCCTAACCAAATATATATCTATTTTCTTGCTACTGATATGCCATGATAATGAGTTTAAATTAAATTGAATATGAATAGCAAGGGAAGATTGGACTAAACTGAAATTTTGTTTAAGTGATAGCATGAAAATTGATAAATTAAGTAGAAAGAACAGTGAAAACAAATGTACGAATCCATGCCTTGGATTGACCTAATTGAATGCTTACTACTTGAAATGCTTGCTATTTGAAAAGATTGTCACTTGAAGTGCTTGAAATGCTTGCTAATTGAAATGCTTGAATCCTTGTACTTGATATGTGATCTAATTGAAATGCTTGAATCCTTGTACTTGAAATGTGATCTAATTGAAATGCTTGAATCCTTGTACTTGAAATGTGACCTATTCGAAATGATTGATTCCGTGTCTTGTATGTATTCATTCAAATTTCTTGCTTGGAATTGCTCTTATGATATAAATACTTGTAAAAATGATTAAACCATGAATATAAAGACATGACTAGATGCCTAAAAATGGCATATAATTCGAATTGCTTACTTGAGTAATAAGTAAACTTGTGAAATGAAGAGCTAAGGCTCAACTAGCCTAAGGGCTAAGCTTGATCTTGAAATACTTGCTTGAATATAATCCTTGAACATGAATTGTCTTGCCTTGAACATGAAAGCATGGAACATAAGAAACAACAACAAGCTTTAAAGTATAAAATACACTTCAACTTTTAATAGGAGCTAAGATATTTAAGTTGCCTAAAATGGAAGTCCTTGGATACAATGGTATGATGCATGGTATACTTGGGACTACGGTCCATGAGCCACGACTCAAGGGGATGCCCCATTACATGAAATATGTTATTGGTGATAGTTGGAGGTAACGAGAGAGTTGTACAGAGATTGGCGACAGTTGGTTGGATAGTGAGAAGTATAGGATTACATGTTTCCGATATTAGCCATTGCTATGTGCTTTGAGCTAAGTATCTCTTGGACCTTTATGGTCAAACACAGACCAATGTTATTCATAATCAATTGTGATCCAAAGCAAACATGTTAAAAGATATGAACCTTATTGAGAAACTGAATAAGAAATTCAAAAAGAAAACCTTGAATATGTTGTATAATGTTTAAAGAAAGCTCTTGGTGGGCATAATGTTTAAAGAAGCTCTTGGTGAGCATGATGTTTGAAGAAAACAAATGAGAAAAAAATGAAGCATAAAGTTTACTTGAATACTTGAATTTCTTGACATACAAACTCGTTACTTGAAATACTTGTTACTTGACTTGTATACTTGAACTTCTTGCTACATGATTGATCCTTGCAATAGATCTTGATCTTACTTGAATTCTTGAGTGTTGCTGCCATATACACCTTGTACATGAAAATATGGATTGTTTTAATTGTAATTGTGTGTAAACATGAATAATGCTCGAATTGGACTGTTTTGTGTATGTTAATTGTGTATACATGAGTTGCTGCTCGGAATAACCTGAATAATGCTTGAATTGGACTATTTTGTGAATGTTAATTATGTATACACGAGTTGCTTCTCGGGATAACCTGAATAATGTTCGAATTGGACTGTTTTGTGTATGTTAATTGTGTATACATGAGTTGTTGCTCAGAATAACCTGAATAATGCTCAAATTGGACTATTTTGTGTATGTTAATTGTGTATACATGAGTTGCTGCTCGGAGTAACCTAAATAATGCTCGAATTGGACTGTTTTGTGTATGTTAATTTGTATACATGAGTTGTTGCTGAATAACCTGAATAATGCTCGAATTGGACTATTTTGTGTATGTTAATTATGTATACATGCATTGCTGCTCGGAATAACATGAATAATGCTCGAATTGGACTATTTGTGTATGTTAATTATGTATACATGATTTGCTACTCGGAATATCCTGAATAATACTCGAATTGGACTATTTTGTGTATGTTAATTGTGTATACATGAGTTGCTACTCAGAATAACCTGAATAATACTCGAATTGGACTATTTTGTATATGCTAATTATGTATACATGAGTGTTGCTTGATATGGACTGAATTGGTTAGATTACATGATATATAGACTATTTTGGCATTGGGAACTATGTATACTTGTTACTTGAGATAAGGGCTCAAAATGTTAATGTACATTCTTGAACTGTCTTGTATAAGAATGCTACTTGATAACAGATTACTTGACAATTGCTTGTTGTGCTTGAATGCTACTCAAATGACTTGATAATTGGTTACTTGACAATTGCTTGGTATGCTTGAATACCACTCGAATTACTTGATAATATGCTTCTTGATAATTGCTTGTTTTATTACTTGAAATGCTTGCAAACCTTATCTAGGGTCAAACTCCATTTAAATGGAACTTGGAAAAATAATTGGTTAGAATTAGGGCTACCTCACTAAGTACATTTTTGTACTTATCACTTTTGTCTCCATTCTTCCCACCCTACAGGATAAAGGATTCGATCATTTGCTTGATCCTGAAGTCTCAGATTCCTTGAGCTTGAAGTAAGGCACAAGCAAAAGCATAAGTATGAATCTATACTTGTTTGTAATGCTCCTAGTGGTTGGTGGCACCTAGTCTTGTATATAGTAAGCTAGGACATGCATTTTGATATTTTGAAAGTTGTATATATGAACTTGAGTTGGCCTATAATGTTACGAAGTCTTAAATGCTAAACTTGGAGTATGTAATGACATAATTCTCATGTGGATTAAATGGATTAAGCTGCACATATGTTATGAGTTTGAATTGAATATGTCCTAGTCAGTATGTTAGTCGAATGCCTTGTATGAACACATTTTTGCCTAATGCTATACATGACATTAAGACTTGATGAATGAGGAAACTGTTTTATGATATGCTAAAACTTGCTATTGCTGATTAGGAAGGGATCAAATGTACATGCTTTGCTTGTTCACATGCCTAAATAGTAGTTAACCTTGAATGAACAATTGAAGGTAACCAATGACATGAATGACCTATAATGTCTATGAAACATGATATGCTTGCTTGAGATATGTTCGATTTCATGTACATATGATCGTGTTTAGTTAAACTCACATGAAATATTTACATGTCTTGAATGTAATGAGATTGAGTTAAAATGAAACATGTTAGTCTGGGTATGCTAATTGAAAGTTTTATATGATCGCATGAATGTAGATTTGAAAATGAATAATCTAAGTGGTAACCCTAAATGAATAATAAGATGGCCATGCTTGTATACTTGATTGTGAATGCCTTGCTACTTAAGAATGCCATTTGAATGCTATATATGCCTACATGACTAAGTAGTTATTAATCTTTGAATGTAACTTGAAAATGACTAATCAAGGGTTGACATATAATGAACAAGAATGATAAACATATCTTGCTTGTATGATCAATTGTAATTGTCTAAGTTGCTTGTTTTCTAGTCACTCAACTCGCCTATTAGGGATGAGTTCTTGAAAAGTTTTAAACTATTCGTGTTTCCAGTGTTCCCCGTAACGTTCCTCAACCAATTTACTACTAAACCGGGTGGGGTGTTACAAAATGCCACCTTTGAAATCCAAAATTCATACTTATTGAACTTGGCAAATAGACATTTGTCTCTCAAGGTCTGAAGAACCACACATAGATGGTAATCGTGCTTCTTTTTCGAGCGCAAGTACACCAAAATGTCATCAATAAAAACCAACACAAATTGATCCAGATATGACTAAAAAGATCTAGTTCATTAAATTCATGAAAGCCGCACACGCGTTAGTAAGCCCAAATGGCATCACCAAAAACTCATAATACACATATCGTATCCTAAAAATGGTCTTTTGGACATCTTCATCCACTACCTTCAACTAGCAGTATCCCGACCTCAAGTTGATCTTAGAAAATACACGAGCACCCCTCAACTGGTCAAATAAATCATCAATCCTTAGAAGGGGATAACGGTTTTTTATCATTACCTTGTTGAGTTACCGATAGTTAATGCACATCCTCATTAACCTATCATTTTTTTAACAAATAAGATTGGTGTTCTCTAAGGTAAGATGCTCGGTCGGATAAAACCTCTCTCAAACAACTATTGGATTTGCTTCTTCAACTCTTTCATCTCCGTTGGTGCCATGAGATACGGGGCAATCGATACTGGTGCTAAGTCAGGCATCATCTCAATCCAAAACTCTAGCTCTCTATCTAGAGAGAGTTTGGGTAACTCTTCTAGAAACACATCGGAAAACTCACAAATAGTCTAAAGATTCTCAAGCATCAGCCCTCTAACTCTTGTATCTACAATATGAGCCAAAAAGCTTCACAACCTTGTTGGATTGACCTCTGAGCTGCCAAGGCCGACACCATATTGGAAAGACAAGGTTTCCTCTAGCCTCTCACAACCAACTTATATCAATCGGTAACTCGTACGTTCAAACTTTTGGTCCTACAACACAAGCTAGCATCATATTCAAAAAGCCAATCCATCCCCAAGATAGCATCAAACTCTTAAAATGGTAACACCATTAAATCCATTCGAAAGATCAAACCTTGAACCTCAATCAGACACCTCTAATATACCTTATCCACCAAGACATCTTACTTCAAAAGGCTAGTCATACAGACCCTAATCTTGAGGTCCTCGGCTAGAATACCCCATTGATAGGAAATTCCACTACGGATGTAAAAGTAGGTTGACCCCGAATCCACAAGAGTAACAATGATAACTAAAAACAAGGTGAAATTACCTAAAATAACATATGTAGCTAAACAATCCTTCTAAGACTTGACCGCATACTGTCTAGCAGGTGCTCTCGTAGTAGACTAAAAAGTGTCTCTCGACACATGGCTCGCTCTTCTATGATCAAAGCCTCGACCCCTCTGAGCCAAATATGTAATCCTCTGAACTTGATCTAGAGTGGCCACTACAACTACTAGACAATCTTTAACAAAATAGTCCAGTGATCCACACCAATAACAAACTCTAACCGCTCCCCAACACTCGCCTCTATGATTGTATCCACACTAATTGCAAATTAGTGCGCCCGTACTCTTTTATGAGCCTTCTGAAATAATCATAGATGAATATAAAGATAGCCTCCTACAGTCGACAAACTAATCTCTGATCTGATCTCAAACTCTAATTTGAGGTTCCTCTATTATGATTCCACCAATTTCTACTCTTTCTCGAGTAGGACTATGAGTTGTTGGAGAGATTCTGAGTCCTTCCACGAGAATTTCCTTGCCCGAAAAATGAGCCATAGGTCAATCTTGCACCTATTCAAGGGACTTGGCACTCAAAGTCAACTCTGAGAACACTTTCAGTGGTGCAGCAGTCAGATAAGTCTGAATCTCTTTTCTCAAGCCCTTTAAGAACCTCTTGTATCTCATTTTCTCAGTGGCGACCAACTCGGGAGCATACCTACTTAACTGTAGGAACTCTTACTCGTATACAAAGACTGATTGGTTCCCTTATACTAGATGGTTGAACCGATCCCTCAAGGTATCAATATGAGCCTCATCCACATACTTCTTCTCGAACTCTTCGAGGATGTCATCCCAAGTTGGTTGATTGGGGTACCACCTAAGCTCTACAGTCTTCCACCATTCTTTTGTATTCCCTTTTAACAAAGACATGATACACGACAACTTGTCTTCTGATCTGAATCTCATCTGTCTCATGATCCAACATGTATCATGTAGCCACTGATCTACTTGCACTGGGTTGTCTTACCCCGTTCCATAAAAGTCTATAGCACCTTACCTTTGTACCCTTTCAGTAGGTACCTCTCGAGGGGTAGTAGACGACCTTGGAATAGCCCTCACAATCTGGTGCAATGCCTAGTTCAAGTGTGAGAAATAGTTGGCTCCACGACCAACTTTATCCTCGACACCTCCTATGTGTTAGGCACATAATCCTCATCATAGTTCCCTTCTTAGGAACCAAAGCTTTTCTCACGTTCTTTTCCCTCTTTGGTATAGCTCAATTTTGCACAACAAAAAACAAGGTCACGCCATCGAATTTCAGCTTAAAACAAGTAAGACTTTGACTTATAAGCATGTACTCAGTAGACACCTATATACCACTATAGACTCCCCTAGAGACTTCCTAAACCTAGGCTTTGATACCATTAAATATAACACCCTCAACCCGGATGCCATATTTGGGCCACAAGCCCAAAACTATCACCATAAAAATTTTCGTTTTCAAAGCCCAAATCATAACAAATCCAATAAATCATAAGTCCATTCATTTGAGAAATAGATAAAAATCCAAAGTATTTCAAAATAGTTTAATTGGAGTTATAGAGTACAAATATTAAAAATATTCAACTTAGACACAATATAAAATAAGAGTTACAATTATACATAGAGTCATACGAAATACATAGCCCATTACATCTAATAATTGTACTCAACAACAGTCGATGCTAAAATCCTAGCATTGACGATGTTTCTCTATGCCATACAACAACCTGCTTACTTGGGGACTGAAATAATGATTCTGAACACTGAGCTAACCAAGCTCAGTGGATACGCAAACACTCAATCATGCTTCATGCAAATTATAAAAAAAGCAATGCAACATGAAATGATATCATGGCAGATAACAATGGCGCTACTATAACTACCTAACACATAGCAACATGTATGTATGTTCTCGCACACAGCACACACATATACATCATTAACCCACACAACATCACACATATAATACCAATAATATTGAGTGAGGCCCGTATCCACAGAATATAGGGATCATACACTTCGAGAAAGCATCCACATAGCATTGGGATCCTATACTATTGGGGATTAGGCCTACGTCCATACATCATCAATATCCTCTATCCGTGCTCAAAATCTCCCATCAAGCACCTTTAAATAAGGCTCACTTCTACACAACATTGGGATCTTCCATTCGGGAGTCTTTGAGGTATTGCAACATATATACTGGGTATCCGGATTCCACCACACAAAGATTAACTCAACTACCTAGGCATCCCATCCACACGCAGCAAGGACCCTAGTTACCACACAACATTAATTGATCCACAAAGGATCCCTATGGGTTACTACCTTAAGCAATTTACCCAATATTTACCAAGTTATTAGCCATTTATTCCACTTACGGGCTTTAAACATCAGCTTCTCAGTTTTAATATTCATTTTACACCTTAGGAGACCCCCCGGGCCCTTTACCTCAAATTATAAAACCCCCAAACTCAAAGTCTAATTCCTTGGCCAGATTGTCTAGTGAGTATCGATACTCCTACATGGGGATCGATACGCCCCTCTAGGTATCAATACTCATCATCGAGTATTGACATTCACTTTAGGTTCGAAAGATTTGATAGCAGTCCCTCATCGATACGTCCTCCTCGCGTACCAAAACCATGTATTGGTACGCATACCTTGCATACTGAAACCACACTCGTACTGGAATACCCCTTAATGTACTGATACCTATTTCGTCTACTGGAATTCATAATGGAAAAGTAGTATCAATATGCCTCTTGCCTGTACCGATACCTTTTTGTCAAATGCCTAGAAGGATTAACTTCCAAAAGAGTATATCGATACTGGCCTATCTTATACCGATACACATGCCCAAAACTCTATTTTTAAAGTTTAGATTTCTCTAGTTCAACCCCATAACCTCAACCATTGAGTCCCAAATTACTCTTACATATTATGGGGAGTTAATTAGGTGTGTTACTACCCGTTTTAGGCCGCAACAACGTCAAATTCATAAGTTGCCATTAGAGATCAACCAAGGTCCATCCAAACCATAACCACCACAAACATGCAACAAAGCCTAATTTTATGATTTCCTGTAAACAAAGGGAGTTAGTAGTGTACTAACCTTGACTAAATTCTGAAGAAGAGGTCTCCAAGCTTTCAACTCAAGCTTTCTCATTTCCTAGAGCTTTTGATGGCTCTCTCACCTCTTTCACTACAATAAAGAGTTACACAACGAATTACAACACCACTAGGAAAAATTTAAGAGCTAAAAACATCCACTAAGCCATGAATGGAGCTCCAAACACTTAATTCCCATTCTTCCACACTACCCCCACCAAAATCTCAACCTCCACCATTTTAACCCTTTTTACCTTGGATTGTAGATCCTTGTTTGCTGAACAACACTCCCTCAAGGTTTAAAACGTGATTTCCACATCAAACTATAAAGATTCCATCTTTGGTTGATGATTTGAGTGGAAAATAAGGGTTTAGGAAGAGGATGAAGACACCAACATGGTGATATCATCCATTTCCTGCTTCTGCAGAGAATTAAAGAAGCCAAGCTTCTCTTTTCATCCATCAACATATTTACCACTTTACCCTCCTTGAATTCTTCCTAGCCCATTACCCATTCAACCACTCAAGCCCAAGGTCCAAAAAAAGCTCATTAAGCCCCCCGTGGCCCAAACACAAGGCCCAATCATGAATCCCACGCTTCGGTTAAACCTGACTCTCAAATTCTGAAATTTGGGTCATTACAATTCAGGTCAACACATAAACTTATGATTTGTTTGGGTTTGGATCGAGTCGGGTTAAATCGAGTCAAAAATCAAAATTAAATTGGTAATTAGTAATAACTAATTTTTTCAATGTAATAATTAGGAGTAAGTAAAACTCGCCTTGAAAAAATCAAATTTTTCGACTCAACTGAAGGAAAAAAACTCGACTCGTCTTGACTATGCTCGAAATTTCATAAACTTGATTCAACTCGAAAAAATTTCAAATAAAGTTTGAGTAGTAAAATGAAAATTTGAATAACTCGAAATTTTTATTAATTATTAGATTGATTTTTAAGTTCGAGTTGAGTCCCTCGTTTTTCCTTATATATATAATATGAAGAAATATATATGCATATCTTATATGATTAGAGAAAGTCGTTTAAATTTGAATCAAACCGTACTATAACATGTTAAATAATAATAGTTAAATTTGTATAGGAACTAAAAAACTCGACTCGAATCGAAAAAATTTCAAATAAAGTTTGAGTTATAAAATATGACACGTCAACTCGAATAACTTAAAATTTTTACTTGACCTGACTCGATCGAATGCTCACCCCTAGTAATAATAACAATAACATATTAACAATTTACTAAGTTTCAATATTCAATAAGTTCAAATAAGTCATCAACACAAGGGAATGTTACATACTTTCATAATTCGTTAATTATAAATTTGAAATCTTACTTTACAAATAAGTAATATTTTACTTTTAATAATAATGACATCACCATCACCAACAAAAAGAAACAATAATATATTTCATTTATTTTTTAAATAATAGTAAATTAATAACAATAACATCATTATTAATTTTAATAATAATAATAACAACAATATGTTTTAGAGATATAGAGTTTGAGGATTAAGGTTTAGAGTATATGATTTAAGGTTATAGGGTTTAGGGTAAAAATGAAAGAAATTGAAATGTTGAATTTTGGATTGTATAATAATTTCTCTCACAAACAATTAAGAGTTTTTTAGGGTTAAATTGAATAAAAAGGGTATCAATTACTCTACTCATTAATAGGTCAGGTCAATTAACATGACGGGTCAACAACAAGTCAGGACATTTACATGTTGGGTCAATTAACAGGTTGGATCAACAACAAGTCGTGTTGATAACAGCTCGAGGAAAATTGAACCTTGTGTCATTTCAAGTCGGGTTATATTATATATTGACCAAATTAATTTCGAGTTTAGGTGCAGGTTGGGTTCAACTATCACATTATTATAATCAATTTGGGTTTGAGTTGTTCATAGGCCGAGTGCATGTCAGGTTTAGATCCAAAATAATAAGGTCCAATTTGGGTTTGGGTCAACAACAAGTTAGACTCAAATCGAGTTCGAGTCATCATCACCTTGAGTCACAACCAGTTTAAATTCGAGTTAATTTCAGTCGGGTTTCCAAATCGAATTCATTTTTAGAAGCCTAATTAAATAAATATTTATCCAATAACGATAGAAATCTAGGTAAGATTAAAATTTAAAGTTTAGGATGAAAGAGTTATATAGGAAATAGAATTGTAGGGTTGGGGTTAGAGTTGGAGTTAATATCTAGGATCTATGATTGATGTTGGAATTTTTTGTTTTGATTAGGGTATCTATGAATGTCTAATATTGTTAGGGACGGAGCCATTAAGCTCCTGGGAGGGGCCGTTGCCCCCCACTGGGAGAATTTTTTTTACCCTTTGGTCCTTTATATTTTTTTGAAAAAAATGGTATAATTGTGAATTTGCCCCCAACCTTTCAAAACTTATGTTTTGCCCCTCTTACCCCTAAATCCTAGCTCTGTCCCTGAATATTATTGATGGCATATGTGGCATAATATTATTGGGTGTTGGTTTAAAAGATTATTGTGTGTTGAACCATAAAATATGAAGTTTTTCTGAATAAAGCATCAAAGGATGCGGGCCGAATTGAATTAAAGATATTTATGGTGAATCGAATATTTAACTACCTAAAATTTCAATTATATATGTGCATTGGTGCACATCTTTATTGTGTATAAGCAGGGTCTGAATATATAATTCGTAATTTAATTCAATTTGTTTCTTCCCTTGCTTGCAAAAGCCATGTTAAGTTACTTCTCTTCATAAATGTTCCTTTGATGTACATGTGTAATCCAAAACCTGAAGTTCAATGCTTCATTTCATTGGAAGGGCAAAGATGAGACAGTGGTAAGGCTGTAAATGAGACGAGACAGATCGCGAGTTATTCGAGCTCGACTCGGTCAAAATTCGGTCAAAGTTCAACTCGAGCTTAAACTCGGCTCGAGTTCTTAAAGAGCTGAGCCAAGCTACTTGATACCTGACTCGAAAAGCTCGCGAGCTACTCAAAAATATAATATATTAAATTTTTTATTTTTTTATAATTTAAAATCTAAATTCCTAAACTTAAAATCCTAAAATATAAACCCTAAACATAAGTTTTGAACCCTAAAGTCTAAATCCTAAATTCTAAACAAAACAATCTAAACCTTTAAACCCTAAACTAACACCCCAAACCCTAAAATTAACAAGCTTGAGTTTACACAACTAGTGTATCAAAGTTTTTTTCTTGATAGGGCTTTAAATGAGATGTGACAGATGACGAGATACTCGAGTCCGACACAGTCAAAGATCAGTCAACACTTTACTCGATTGGGCTCGAATCAAGCTCGAACTCGACTCGAGTTATTAACGAGCCGAGTCGAGCTCAAATTTCTCAGGCTCGTTAAAAATTACTCAAGCTCGAACTCGACTCGAAATCTTAATAAGCCAAGTCGAGCTCAAGTAGCATCTAGGAAGAAGATAAAACTGTACAAGTTCTTTAGCTTTGCATTGGGGGAAAGTCCAAGTTTCTTGTCATTCCAACAAGCTAAAATGACTAAACATGACAACTTCAAGCACCAATCCACGTGTTTTTGTTTTTTAAGGGTAAACAACACTTATGGTCACTAAAGTTTCAAAAGTTACATTTTGGTCACTAAAGTTTCAAAAATATCATAAAATGGTCACTATGAGGAAGATAAGGTTAAGGTGGAATCTGTTTAGGGGTACTAAACCTGTGATTACTTGATATTATTGGCTTCCAAGACCCTACTGCTAGATCTCATCTATCCACAACCCAGTTATTTGGGTCTGCAACAAAAGCTTTGCGAGGTCATTCGAAGGTCAAGTGTCGAGCTTGAAATCTGGTGGATCGACCTTGATCTAGGGTGATAGCATTGCCACATCATCAACATAACGAGAGTGAACAACAAAGTAACCATATTTGAAATTTATCAATAATTTTTAGAAACCAAAATGTAACTTTTGAGACTTTAGTGACCAAATAAAATCTCACTGAAACTTTAGTGACATGATTGCATTTTAATATTTTTTACTTCAGTCAAACCAAACCTGCTCCACTTTAATGCTGTTATTTTTTCATATGAGGGCGGTGGACTGGTGTCACCTTAATTGGGATAAAAGTAAAAAATATATTTACTTTACATGGTAATTAATAGAGAGTGTAATCACTTATTTTTATCCAGTTTATAAATATTGTTAATATATTAGTTTAATAATTAATATATTATTATTGCAGGTATACATGTATAATATTATTGGGTGTGTATTATGTACGTGTGACTAATGCGCATGTGATATGTAAGTGTGTGTGTCTGCATATTACGTATGCCTTAATTGTTTGTATAATGTATGTATACTTATATTAATTAGGTGTGTGAGCAAATATATGTATATGTGTGTTTGAATGTTATATGATATATGTTAATTTGCATGTATGGTTCTATGTACATGAATTATATATGTGTATATGTTATTATTATAGTATTGTTATTATTATTATTACTATTGGGTTTAAATTAAAAAAATAGATCTAAAATATAAAACCCGTTTATAATAACATTCCAAGTCCACATAATATTACAAAAAACCCAAAAAATATAATATAATTTACAAGGCCCATTTTGGCCTGACCCAATATTGTAAAAACCCTAAAAACCAAGTCTGATAACATTTCTTTTCCTTGCAGCCGTCACCTTCCCAACCGTTGGATCAAGATTTGATCCAACGGTCCAGATGACACCAAGATGATCCAGCTGCTGCGTGTGTAATTCACCCCGGGACTGCTCGTCTCCCACTTGCGAGACTGTTCATTCTCCCTCGTGCCACATGTCGAGATCAGATGTAGCTTTGCTCATTCCAAGGTCAGATCTAGGTCGTTCAATCCCCATGCAATCACAGTCGTTGGATCAGATCTGATCCAACGGCCGTGAGTGAATCTGGCAAGAAGACCACTCTACCGTACCACCAGCTCAACCACCGCGCTCAGAGAACGTGCAAAATACCAAAACAATGGATTGTCAGTACCGAAATCAAATCAGATGTATTTTCATGTCTTATTTTCTACCAAAAACTCAGATCAGAGCAATATATGTAAACGAACCAAAAGTGTAAAAGGGGGTTATCAGTTTCTAGAAATAAAAAAAATACAAAAGAAAAAATAGAGTTTCGTGGGTAATCCTTCTTCTTCTTTCCTCCTTCTTGCATGTATATTTTTCATATAAAAAATAATATGAAAAAAATAAAAATGGGATGTGAATCAACCTTCGCCGTCGGTCCATTCTCTGGTGAGAAGCCCTTGTAGGGGTGAATCAGAGTAAGATGCTGGCGCTTAAAAGGGTGGGTCATTTCAAAAAAGGTTTTTCTTTCAAAAACGGTTCGACTTTTTTAGATCTAGGGGTACGGTTGTTTTTCCTAACATCTAAGGGGAGATCTGGTTTCTACGTGACAAAAGGGTTGTTTTGGGTCGACCTAAGGTTTTTCCATCACCGAATAACGGTGGCCGGTGGTGGTTCATGTTGTTTTTTGGGCAGCTGTTTTTTCTGGAAAAGCCTAAGGAGAGAGCTCTCTAACTTAAGGGCAAAAAAATGAAGGGAAAATGAAATAGGGTCCCGGATAATTGGGTTTTATAGGCCCGAAATAAAAATAAAATGGTCTAAATGCATCATAAATCCTCCCTTGTCCCCAATATTTTCGTTTTGAGCTCGCCGCATGGGCCAATTACAATTTCGATCATTTTTCTTTTTAGTTTTATTTCAATTTGATCACTAAATTAACCAAAATCAGATTTATAATGGTGAAATCACATGCCGAACCATCCCGTGTTTTCAAAGTTTCCATTTTGAGTGTGCCCCTTGGTCATATCACACATATGGTCCTTCCCAGTTTATTCCAGTTTCCAAATAATTCCTTAAATCATTTTTAATATCTTTTAATTTCTGTTTCCTATGTTCTTTATTTTTCATTTTAGTCCTCTTATCATATCAAAATATTCATGTTTTTATCATGCTTTTAATCTGTTGATGTGGCCTTTTTTGTGTTTTTTCTATGTTTCATATTCTCAGCTTATATATATGTTAGGTGTATGATGTTATGTGCTTTTATATTTTCGTTCGATTGTTCGTATCATACATGTTCGATTCATTTTTTTGTTGACTCGTATATAGCATGTTCTCGTTTTTAGCATGTATTGTATGTTATCTTTGCTTCTAGGTTATACGTTGATGTGTTTTCTTTTGTCACGTATAATACCATGTTTTTATTTTATGTATGTAAATTATGTCACGTGTTAAGCATTAAATACATGTTCACTTTTTTTCTTTGATTTATTAGTATCGTGCCATGTTACATGTATGTCATGTATATTTTGCATTAGGTTTGTATATTTTAAGATGTATACATGTGTCCTAGCATCCTTTACCTTTGTTTTGCCATTTTAGATTATAGGTCAAGATGGGTGTTGTTTGTCACACATTAATGTCATGTCATGTTTTATTTTAGGTTGTGTCATATATTAGTTTTTTAGCATGTTGTTTAGATGTTATTAGTTTAACATCATATTATACGTATGTCATGCATATTTTGCATTGGTGTGTTCTTTATGTGTTCAAGCAGGTTATAATCAATTAATTGTTTTTTTTGGAAGCATGTTTTTTTTCTTTTTGGGTTTATGTTGTTGCTCTATTTTTTTAACATAATATGTTATATTTTTGTTGCTCATGTATTTTATTATTTTCGTTTAACATTGTTACATCCATGTTTTTTAGGTTTTAGTACCATGTTAATGTGAATGTTGGTCTTTTATAATTCGTTTTGGTTAAGTTTGCATAATGGAATATATAAGCTGTCAATGCGGTGCCCTTTTATCCGAGCGTAAACGGGGCCAGTATCAGGCGTAGTGTTAGTGGTTGGGCGTTTACTCTCGAATAACGGGGCCTTTAAAAGTTACTCGCACATACAACCAAATTTTAATTTAATTGTCACTTTAATCTGGAAAGTTTAATATTAATAAAGCGGTAATTATTAAAGTAGCAATTTTGGGCGGTGTGGGGGTGTTAATCCTCCCCATCCGTAACCGACTCCCGAACCCAATAGTTTTCAAATCTCTGGTTTTATGGTGTCCGGCCTACCTAAGTGGCCGGTGGCGACTCCAATTTCTAAATAAAACACGGTTTTTTTAAAACCCCCACGGAATAAATATTTTAATACCCGAAAAACCACAAACACTTCGAATACCTAATTTTTTAGCAAATTGGACATCGCTACAGATGGCGACTCCGCTGGGGACTATTTTTGTTGTTTCAAAAACAAAATGAGAGTCAAGCTTTTTCAAATAATTACCGCTTTATTAGTATTAGAAGTTCCGGATTAAAGCAACTATTAAACTAACATTCGGTTATAAGTGCGCGTTTATTTTAACGCATTTAAAATTTGGCATATAAACCCGTCCTTTTAAGTGGGGAAAACGCTAATGCTTTCGTGGAGATATCGTTCTCCCGTGTAGGCCTTAGCAAGTATCCTTCGGGGCTCGAGTACCTTATGCTTTCGTAAGGATATCGTTCTTTCGTTCAGGCATAAGCGAATGGGTCCCCCTGAATTGAACCCGGTTGAAAGGAGCCTATAATGGGTGATGATCGGGGGCCTTGCTACTCTTAGTAGAGGACAGCGAGGACAATTCAGGTACCTCCTAGAACCAGAACTGCATGTAGAGAACATATAGAAACCCACCCTATTAGAGCCATGTGGATAACCTTAGGTGTCTTAGACGGGATATAAATAGGATCGCCTTGTTTGTTTATCACATTTAATTTGCCCTTTTATTATGTATTTATCATTTTTCCGGTACTGACTTGTTTTCTTTTTAGTTTTGTTTTTGCATATCATCGCATTCGCATTACACATGGCATTGATTCCCGAGTGGTTTCTCCTATAATAGAAGATTGTTCATGATGGACCAAAGGTTCTTTGACCTGAAGGAAGGGGGTCCAGTTCCAGAGTTCCATCCCGAGGATAGGCCAGGGACAGCAAAAGAAGAATCATTCAAGGACTCCAGAACAGATTCGGTAAGCAATGTCAGTTCTGGTAACAAGCAAGATGAAATACAAGAACTAAAGAAGCATATGTCCGTGATGATGGACCAGATGAATGCTATGATGAAAGGCAAGCAGCATGTCGAACTTAGAAAAGATTCAATCGAGGATTAGAATGTGGAACAGAATGGTCAGAATGTCGAGACAGACAACACGATTAAATATGACAAATCGAATCCCTTTGTGATCAATCTCAAGAAGTAGACAAGTAGCATATCTGGGGTAGATACCAAGGGAACAGAGGCAAGACCAGGGGAAGCTCGAGAATCCAATGAAATCAGAAGGCATTATCCTATACCCATGAGATACACCGAGTTACTTCTGTTTCTTGTCGAAAGGAGCCTTATCATACCAGTGAAGTTTGTACCAAAGAAATCTCCTTATCCGAAGGGTTACAACAGTCGTGTCTGGTGCAGCTACCACATAGGCGATTCGAGTCATCACACTGAAAATTGTAGGGCCCTGAAGAACAGAGTTGAAGATCTTATCAGAATGAGAGTTTTGGGTTTCGAAGACGGACAACCCCGATTCTACAGCGAGCTAGCCGTTGCCCGAGGGGCAAAGTCGAAGAAGGGTCAATACCCAACCCAAGGTTTGGGTAACACAGAAGTGGATCACTCAAGCGGGATAAATTTAGGAGTCAAGAATAAAAGCGTCTCAGAAGATGAACTTGCACGCAAGTACGGCCAGCTCGAGCATGAGAGGCAATATCTGAGCATGAAATTGAAGAGTGTACAAGACGTGTACCAGAAGCTGCACTTTGAATTCAAGAATGTCGGTTTGGGTGACACCGCTGAAGAGTGGATCAATGGTATGATTCGATTGAGGAACGATTCAGAACGTTGAAGTAGAAATGCAAGAATAGTAAGAATAAAGCTAGATCATTATCACAGAAGCTGAAAGAAGCTGAGAGCCAACGCGACATCCTCCAAAATGAGTTGGAAAACAGTCTGGCCATGGACGATATCCTGAAATCAAGTCTGCAGCAGGAAAGGAATGAATCACACTCTTTTCAAATGGAAAACGCAGCACTCAAAGAACAGATGGCGAGTCTAAAGACTTCTTTATGTACCAGCGATATCCGTGCTGGGGCAGTGACCGTTAAGCTACAAAAGGCCGAGCAAACAATACAGCAAAAATACCGAGACATGAAGATTGTTACGACTCAAGCCCGACAAGTAGCTCAACATGTAGCAGATTTAGCTGATGCAGCAGCGCCGATAAGCCATAATATGAATCAAGCGTTGGACCGCACAAGAAAGCTGACAGGACTATTAAATGAGATCAAGAAATTAGGTGCCAGGGCTCACCACTATCTGTAAACCCCTAATACCGGATGTAATGAAACCTTTTAGTCTGAATGAAAGATGTCCTATAAGGACAAATCACTTGCGGAATCAATGCCTTATTACATTCTTGCATTGCATTTGCATCACGTCCTTTGCATTGTTTAATAATTTTATCATCGCATGGCACTTCATCATTTAATACTTAGGGTTCAATGGCAGAATTAGTTGGAAAATAGAATGAACCGAAGAGTCGAGGCTTGACCAGCTAGAAGAAATAATCGAGAAAGAGCTGAAGAAGAAAGAAAAGATAAATGTTTTCAATACGAGGGAACTCTGCCTAGTCCCTGATTTGGTCATTCCTCCAGATTTCAAGGTTCCCAGATTTGCGCAGTATGACGAAACCAGCTGCCTGAAGATTCACTTAACCATGTTCTGTATAAAAATGGAGGGATACATGAAGAATGAAGAGTTGTTGATCCACCACTTCCACGATAGCCTAACGGGACCTGCAACAGTGTGGTACAACCGTTTGAACAGAAACCAAGTTAGGTCATGGGGTGACCTTGCTAATGCCTTCTTGAGTCAATACAAATATGCTTTAGATTTAGCGCCCTGTCGTTAGTTTCTTCAGAATCAGAAAATGAGACCAAATGAAAGCTTCAGGGAATATGCACTAAGGTGGCGATGTTTGGCGACCCAAGTCTAGCCTCTTATAGCGGAAGAAGAGTTGACTTCCTTGTTCCATGCAACGCTTCCCTCCCTTTTCTTCGATGTGATCGAGAAATAGATTTGAAGATTTCACGACGATTGGAGAGAGGATAGAATACGCAATCAAAGAAGGAAAATTGGGGTCTAAGTCTAAGGACCGAATCAAAAATAAGATAGATAAAGATGGAGAGGTAAATGAGTGACATCTCCAGGGTTCGCGTGGCCGTAAAAGAAGAAGACATACTGACACATCAAGGTCATCAAGGAAAATTCCTCGGACGAGCGCAAATTTGGAAGTGTTCGGAACATCTATCTCAAACATTTGGCCTCATTTGGTAGGGGGTCACTATCTTGCTCCTAGGCCGATGAAGATTGCACCTGACCCGTCTGCCCATAGTTTTGACTCGAGTAGCACATGCGAATTCCATATGAGGGCACCGGAGCATCCCACCAGAAAATGTAGACCTTTATTGGAGAAGATCAAGAAGCTGATTAATGATGGAACCGTGACACAAGAGCTGATCCAGCAGTGGAAGACCAAGGATGAGGGGCAAGTCTGCATAGTGCTGAGGAAGCCAGAGATATCTCTACATTAGAAGACTTCCATGAAGTACTACAAGGAATCAACTTTACCACATGTATCCCACATGTGGTAAAGATCTTTTGTGAAGGGGCATGTTTGTTGTTTTTTTATTTCAATGAAGAACACATTTCGCTTAACATATAATGTTCTTGAAAGCACATAGATGTATATTTTCTCGCCGCTGTTGGACACTGGATATCAATTGCAAGATGTGACATTAGATAGCTGTTGTGACAACGATGAGGTGTGATCTTCCCTACCA
Organism: Hibiscus mutabilis; assembly: GCA_019671005.1. Lineage (NCBI taxonomy): Eukaryota > Viridiplantae > Streptophyta > Magnoliopsida > Malvales > Malvaceae > Hibiscus > Hibiscus mutabilis. Next base: position 11,418,551 of record CM033732.1, read on the forward strand.
GACTCTAGTCAGCAAAGCGAGATTACTACTCTTTCGATGATGTTTAAGGACGAAAAAGCTCCAAATGTCAACCATGTAGAGTTGCCTGAAATTGAAACTCTAGGCACAATCTTCTAGGTAGTAAAGAAAAAAAACAAGAAATAAAAAGGGGAAAAAAGGAAAAAGAAAAAAAAGAAAAGAATAATAAAAAGCACTCCTATGTTTGAAACCTGGTAATAGGCTTGTTCGGATAAGAGTGTGGGAATTTTGGGGCACTCTACTGAAGCGATAAGGTGTAGATACATCATCCAATTCAAGAAACCTTAGCTTCATGAGTGATGGTAATATTTTCAAATCGTGACTATGCCGAGTAACTTGGGGCAATGTTATTTGCTCCATCGTTGCCCTCAAGACAAAGGAATGTGACAAATTAATTTCCTTAAATAATGATAAAAGCGAAAAAAAGAAAGAAAGAAAAAGAAAAAGAAAGAAAAAAGAAGAAAAAGAGAAAGAGAAAATAAAGAAAAAAGAAAAAGAAAAAGAATGAGAAAGGAAGAGAAAAGAAAAGGAAGAAAAATAAACGATAACATAGGTAAAATTAAATCTCGTACCACCCAGAACTCTATTCTTAGAGTAATATTTATGCGCTCGAGTGGTCATACAGGCCCACCGTTTTGGGGGCAGAGTAGATAATGAGAATTGAGAAAGAGTAGTATTCTGCAGCAACGGTAATCATGAGGATGAACCGAGTCACCAGGGAAGACTTCACATCCTTGAATTACTGAGTGGTTGAATCTAAGCCGCTCTTGCACTTGATATCCAAAGCTCCTATGCTGTGTTTTCAAGATCCTGTATGTTAATCTAAATGATGCCCTTCAGTGGAATACCAATCAACAAATTGACAAGTTAAAGCAACAAAAATTTCCATGTATTACATTAGAGATAAGATCCAGAACACAAGGTTGCAGATATTATTGGAGCGCCTAATCAGAAACGACCCTACAATGTATAGGATAAAGAGGATGACAAGAGCATATGTGCCAGGCAGCTCAAAAACAAGAAACGGGTTTCAGCTATGATGCCTTGGTTGGTTCAAGAAAATGAAGGACGAACCAGTACGAGAATGAGATTACAAAATACGAGGGACGGTAAGAGGTAAACATCGAGCCTCCAAAGAATTAAAGCACAGAGATCGACGAATGGTTCCCGTCAAGAGGCAACAAGAAGATTGAGGTTAAGTTTAGAATATAGAAACATTTTCTCACCCCGATGAAAAAACTAACAAATACTCAGAATGTTGGGTCAAAGGAGTTGGACGGTAGCCGAGCTCATGATCGAATGGGGCAAAGCAGAGCAGAAAGAATGGTAAGAATCTCTGCACATGAATGATATAGAGTTTGTTGGTGAAGCGGGCAGAGACCCCGAAGAAGAAAGGCAAGTGCTCCTGCAAAAGAACGAGAGCAGGTACTCATTAACAAAAAAATTGACAGAAATAAAGATAAAAACTGATCATACTGCAAAAAGAAAGAAAACAGAGAAATCTGAAGAATGACTTTTCAGGGCATAGGATTTTAAACATGTCTAAAAATAAAAAGAAAAAGGAGAGAGAGAATTATATCGCAAAAGGGTTCAAAGACATGAATCAGATAAATAACTGATCAAAGGACACACTGCAACAGGAGAGAAGGAAAGAAATCCAAGAAATAACCTTCCAGGGCGTAAGACTTTAGAACAGAAAAATGATGATAAAAATAAAAGAAAGGAAAAAAAGAAAAAGAAAAAGAGAAAGAAAAAGAAGAAAAAATATGAAAAATAAGAAAAAATAAGAAAAAAAAGAAACAAGAAAAAAAGAAGAAGAAGAAGAAGAAGAAAGCACGATATTGCATGCATCATATAGATAGAGGCATGTCAATTTTTGCTTGTTCCTAGACAGGTATTTGAAGAATTGTCAAAGAATTTACTAAAGAAAAGAAAGATCGGCAGCCATAGCGGCGTGAGGCCCAGATGTTAAATCTTTCGGGTCATCGGTAAGTCCTTTGGGCATGATGTTAAGTCCTTTGAGCCACCAATAAGTCTTTTGAGCATGGTGATAAGTCCTTCGGGCCATCAGTAAGTCCCTTGGGCATGATGCGACAGCATTAGTAGCGTGAGTCCAGAATGATCGGCAACCATAGCGGCGTGAGGCCCAGACGTTAAATCCTTCGAGTCATCGGTAAGTCCTTCGGGCATGATGTTAAGTCCTTCGGGCCACCAATAAGTCTTTCGAGCATGGTGATAAGTCCTTCGGGCCATCAATAAGTCCTTCGGGCATGATGCGGCAGCATTAGTAGCGTGAGTCCAAAAAGATTTGCAGCCATAGCAGCATGAGGCCCAGATGTTAAATCCTTGGGGTCATCGGTAAGTCCTTTGGGCATGGTGTTAAGTCCTTCGGGCCACCATTAAGTCTTTCAAGCATGGTGATAAGTCCTTTGGGCCATCAATAAGTCCTTCGGGCATGATGCGGCGGCTTTAGTAGCGTAAGTCCAAAGATATCAACAGCCTCGTGAAAAAATAGAAAAGAGAGAGAAGAGAAAAAGAAAAAAGAAAAAAGAAAAAAAAAGAAAAAGGACAAAAAGAACAAAGAAAGAAGGAAAGAGAAAAAAGAAAAAGGACAAAAAGAACAGAGAAAGAAGGAAAAAGAAAAAAGGAAAAAGAAGAAAAAGGAAAAGAGAAAAGAAAAATTGAAGACAAAGGTTATATAAAGGAGAAACCTACGTTTTCGAACCCCCAATGAAAGGCTCCGTATAGGAAGAGCCCTAACTGCAGAATCTCAAAGAAGAACCAAAGGTGAAGAAGTTCTATATAGGGAGAACTTACGAGCCTGAAGATTCAGACGAGGAAAAGCGGAGAGTTCCATAAGAACACGTGATTCCGAAGTCGTGAGTAGGGAAGTCGGATAAAAATGAGTGCTTTTGGTATTTGCTTTGTTCTCGTTTCACAAGAACAAGCAAAGAGGGGCAGCTGTAATCACTAATTTTTATCCGGTTTGTAAATATTGTTAATATATTAGTTTAATAATTAATATATTATTATTGTAGGTACATATGTATAATATTATTGGGTGTGTATTATGTACGTGTGACTAATGCGCATGTGATATGTAAGTGTGTGTGTCTGCATATTACGTATGCCTTAATTGTTTGTATAATGTGTGTATACTTATATTAATTAGGTGTGTGAGCAAATATATGCATATGTGTGTTTGAATGTTATATGATATATGTTAATTTGCATGTATGGTTCTATGTACACGAATTATATATGTGTATATGTTATTATTATAGTATTATTATTATTATTACTATTGGGTTTAAATTAAAAAAAATAGATCTAAAATATAAAACTCATTTATAATAACAGTCCAAGTCCACATAATATTACAAAAAACCCAAAAAATATAATATAATTTACAAGGCCCATTTTGGCCTGACCCAATATTGTAAAAACCCTAAACACCAAGTCTGATAACCCTTCTTTTCCTTGCAGCCGTCACCTTCCCAACCGTTGGATTGAGATTTGATCCAACGGTCCAGATGACACCAAGATGATCCAGCTGGCGCGTGTGTAATTCACCCCGGGCGTTCATTCCCCATGAAATCACAGCCGTTGGATTAGATATGATCCAACGGGCGTGAGTGAATCTGGCCGAAGACGACGCTGCCATACTCTCTCCACGCCGGCACCACTCTGCCGTACCACCAGCTTAACCACCACGCTCAGAGAACGTGCAAAATACCAAAACAATGGACTGTCAGTACAGAAATCAAATCAGATGTATTTTCATGTCTTATTTTCTACCAAAAAACTCATATCAGAGTAATATATGTAAAGGAACCAAAAGTGTAAAAGGCGGGTTATCAGTTTCCAGAAATAAAAAAAATACAAAAGAAAAATTAGAGTTTTGTGGGTAATCTTTCTTCTTCTTTCCTCTTTCGTGCATGTATATTTTTCATATAAAAAATAATATGAAAAAATAAAAATTGGATGTGAGTCTACCTTCGCCGTCGGTCGATTCTCTAGTGAGAAGACCTTGTAGGGGTGAATCGGAGTAGGATACTGGTGCTTAAAGGGGTGGGTCATTTCAAAAAAGGTTTTTCTTTCAAAAATGGGCTTGGCTTTTTTAGATCTAGGGGGACGGTTGTTTTTCCTAACATCTAAGGGGAGATCTGGTTTCTACGTGACAAAAGGTTTGTTTTGGGTCGACCTAAGGTTTTGCCATCGCTGACTAAAGGCGGCCGGCGGTGGTTCATGTTGTTTTTTGGGCGGCCGTTTTTTTTGGAAAAGCCAAAGGAGAGGGCTCTCTCTCTTAAGAGCAAAAAAAATGAAGGGAAAATGAAATAGGGGGCCGGATAATTGGGTTTTATAGACCCAAAATAAAAATAAAATGGTCTAAATGCATCATAAATCCTCCCTTGTCCCTAATATTTTCATTTTGAGCTCGCCGCATGGGCCAATTACAATTTCGGTCATTTTTCTTTTCTGTTTTATTTCAATTTGATCACTAAATTAACCTAAATCAGATTTATAATGGTGAAATCACATGTTGAACCATACCGCGTTTTCAAAGTTTCCATTTTGAGTGTGCCCCTTGGTCATATTACACATCTGGTCCTTCCTAGTTTATTCCAGTTTCCAAATAAGTCCTTAAATCACTTTTAATATCTTTTAATTTTTGTTTCCTATGTTCTTTATTTTTCATTTCAGTCCTCTTTTCATATCAAAATATTCATGTTTTTATCATGCTTTTAATCTGTTGATGTGGCCTTTTTTGTGTTTTCTTGTGTTTTTTCTATGTTTCATATTCTCAGCTTATATATATGTTTAGTGTATGATATTATGTGCTTTTATATTTTCGTTCGATTGTTCGTATCATACATGTTCGATTCGCTTTTTTGTTGACACGTATATAGCATGTTCTCGTTTTTAGCGTGTATTGTATGTTATCTTTGCTTCTAGGTTATACGTTAATGTGTTTCTTTTGTTACGTATAATACCATGTTTTTATTTTATGTATGTAAATTATGTCACGTGTTAAGCATTAAATACATGTTCGCTTTTTTTGCTTTGATTTATTAGTATCGTGCCATGTTACATGTATGTCATGTATATTTTGCATTAGGTTTGTAGATTTTAAGATGTATACATGTGTCCTAGCATGCTTTACTTTTGTTTTGGCATTTTAGATTATAGGTCAAGATGGGTGTTATTTGTCACACATTAATGTCATGTCATGTTTTATTTTAGGTTGTGTCATATATTAGTTTTTTAGCATGTTGTTTAGATGTTATTAGTTTAACATCATATTATATGTATGTCATACATATTTTGCATTGGTGTGTTCTTTATGTGTTCAAGCATGTTATAATCAATTAATTGTTTTTTTTGGAAGCATGCTTTTTTTCTTTTTGGGTTTATGTTGTTGCTCTGTTTTTTAACATAATATGTTATATTTTTGTTGCTCATGTATTTTATTATTTTCATTTAACATTGTGACATCCATGTTTTTTAGGTTTTAGTACCATGTTAATGTGAATGTTGGTTTTTTATAATTCGTTTTGGTTAAGTTTGCATAATGGAATATATAAGCTGTCAACGCGGTGCCCTTTTATCCGAGCGTAAACGGGGCCAGTATCAGGCGTAGTGATAGTGGTTGGGCGTTTACTCTCGAATAACTGGGCCTTTAAAAGTTACTCAAACTTACAACCAAATTTTAATTTAATCATCACTTTAATCCGGAAAGTTTAATATTAATAAAGCGGTAATTATTAAAGTACCAATTTTGGGCGGTGTGGGGGTGCTAATCCTTCCCCATCCGTAACTGACTCCCGAACCCAATAGTTTTCAAATCTCTGGTTTTATGGTGTCCGACCTACCTAAGTGGCCGGTGGCGACTCCAATTTCTAAATAAAACGCGGTTTTTTTAAAACCCCCACGGAATAAATATTTTAATACCCAAAAAACCACAAACACTTCGAAAACCCAATTTTTTAGCGAATCGGACATCGCTACAGAGAGAAAGAAAGAAAGGAAGGACATGCAGTAACTTCCGCCTTCTTTGTCATCTCTTTCAGTATTCTGGGCTCAATGTATACTAATATATATAATATCTGGTCTCGGTTCTTACCGTTAGTTCCCTGCTTCACGTTCGCAGTTTTGGCAAAAGATACTCTCTATGCAATCTGCATGAACTGTTGATGGCCGTACGAATTCGATTGCACATTGGGGTTTTAAGTCTAGGGATTTAAATCTCGGCTGCGGTCGCGTCACGGTTATCAGGGCCGTTCCTGAGATTTTAGTGGCTCTAGGGCGAACCTAAAAATTAGGCCATAAATTAGATATTTAAATTGCGGTTGTGGTCGTATATTTGGTCATGTTTCGTTTATCACAGTTGCAAATATAACGAATGTTATTTCTATCACTATGGGTATCGCAATTGTGAACAATTTTGATAACATATGCTATTGTAGACATAATGGTTGCAGGTATTGTGGTTTTGGATGGTGTTTCTACCGCTATAAAACGATCCCTGTTGGAGTTACATACCCCTATTTAAATACATGTCTATAATATCAAGTATTGAAAAAAAATAAAGAGTACGTCTATAATAACAAGTATTAAAAAATAAATTTTAAGAGTATGCTCATAATAATAAATAGTGGGAAAAAATAGGTCTCTAATAACGAGTATTAAAAATTAATTTTAATATTTATTATTACGAGCATACTCTTAAAAATTGAATTATTTTTAATACTTATTATTAGGGGCCCAATTTTCCCCCAATATTTATTAATATGAGCATACTCTTACAATTTATTTTTTTAATACTTGTTATTGGGCCCCTCAAAACTATACTTTTAATTTTCTTGGGCATGCCCTGGGCTAGGTGGGGGCCCTGGGCGGGCGCCCCTATTGCCCTGGCTCAGGGACAACCCTAACAGTTATCACGTTTTCAGATATAACGAAGGCTATTGCGTCACTGCGGGTGTCGCAGTCGTGATTTTTTTAAAATTTTGCACAATTTATTGTAAAACATACTAATTATAAAAAGTCAATTTCAGTAATTTTTAGATTATTTTTAACACTTATGAACTTTTATTAGTATGAATATGAATTTGAAAGTGAAAGTGATTTTGTTTAAAGAATTCTAGATTGTATTGTGATTTTGTTTAGTTTAATTTGGATAATAAAATCATATGAATACTCTAAATAAACAATGTGTACCAATAAAAGGACTAAACATGTGAATAAACCTAAACAAAAATAAAAATATTATCATAATAAAAATAATTAATAATATTAATAAATAATAAAAATTAAATAAACATATTATAAAACTAATAATAAACAATAAACATATTATAAAAAATTAAATAATTATAATATTATTAATAATCAATTATACCACATTAAATATAAGTCTTTATTCCCATTTGTTTGATTTTCTTTTCCAATACTTATATTCAAAATATACTCTAATTTCATTATTAAGTAAAAAAATAAAATAAAATTAATATAACGTTTGAGGACTAGATTAAACAAAAAATCAAATCTTTAAGGACTTAATTGAGATAAAATAGAAATTTAAAGGCTTAATCAAGAAGTTTTGAAAGTTTAAGGGATCAATTTGAATACGGGTTGAAGTATTGAGGCCAAACTGAGAACTTTAAAAGTTCAATGTCACTCCATGTAATTTACTCATTTTTTTCAAAATTTTAAATCCAGATTGTTCAAATCTCGAGAATATCGGCCCGTTATTAACGCTATCGACCGTTTCAACGTTAAATTGCGGCCGCGACGGACCGTTACCGACGTGAATCCGTTACCCACCATGATTTTTGCCAAAACCGGTTTTAAACGGCGACGATACCGAAATTTCTCGGCTGAAATCTCGATTTCGGTCCAAGATTTAAAACCATGGTTTCAACCAAATCCAACCCTTTTCACCTGTACATGAGCAGTAGTGGAATGGCAGATTTCTAGAATCATCTTTAAAAAGTTGAATTTCAATACCAATATTTGTAATAGAAAATAAAGACTTCTTCTTTTAAAAGGTGGTACTGGTATAGGGGAGGTGGAAAACAATAGGATGGACCCAATTTATTTGTTTGGATTTGGTTTAGTACTTCCTCTATGCTGAGGTCGCTTCCTATGTTGCAATTTGGCCACACCTATGCCTCATTTGTTCACTTTTCAGTAGTTTCCTCTTCTTCTATTATTGTTTAACAAGTGTTATTCGATTTATTCAGATCGAGTTTTTTTATTCACAACGTTGAGATTCGAGTCTCTGATATTGCTTAAAAAACTCAGGGCGTCATCCCGCTAGACCAACTGGCTATTGGTTGTCTTTTTCTAATGAGGTGAGATAAGATTGATATTTTATGATTTTTAATTCTTGTGATAATATTTAATGTGTTTGGGGGAGAAGAGAGGGTGAGTGAGTGAGTCCAGGCAAGGACGAGGCGTGAGAAAATGAAGGCATAATGTCAGTGTTGATGGAGGCAGGTTAACGGGACCAGATAGCGACCTATGCTATGATTCCACAGCAGCATTTCTCCATTTTATTTTTGTTCTTCTAAATAGCCGATAGCAGTCCAGCCATCTCCCTTTAGCCAATTGTTTGCATGCACCCCAAACTCCTTCTCTCCCGCAATTCATTGTGTTGTTGCACCCCAAAAGACAGTTTTGAGGCCGACTCTCATTTCCCGCGCTTCTTTCACTTCCCTCTTTGGTCCATATATATAAAAATGGATTGGAACAGCAGCTTTCGACCCTTTGTTTCTCGACCAGAACCTTCTCTTAACTTCCTCTATAACTACAATTATGATCAGTATCCAGGTAATCTGGACAAACATGTACCGACCTCAATCTGCTTTATCATCTTTATTTGTTGTTGATCTGATCATCCTATTATGTAATGTATTGTTTTTTGTAAGGTATGGAGATGAAGCATCAAGGATTTGCAGAGGTGGGACTGGGGAATGGGTTGGTTCCAGGTTTTAATAAGAACAGCTTTAGCAGCAACAACAGCAATCAAGATAAGAAGAAGCGTTTAACGAGTGAGCAGTTGGATTCATTGGAGAGGAGTTTCCAGGAAGAGATTTAGTTGGATCCCGACAGCAAAATGAAGCTTTCCAGGGAACTTGGACTTCAACCCAGACAAATCGCTGTCTGGTTCCAAAACAGGCGTGCTAGATGGAAAGCTAAGCAGCTTGAGCGACTATATGATACGCTTAAACAAGACTACGATGTTATCTCCAGGGAGAAACAGAAACTTCAAGACGAGGTTAGCATACATGTTCAACCCCCTCCCCCCCTCTTTCTCCATATATATATTAAATGCATTAATACATACATACGGATATTTGGTGCACAGTTTTTATAATAGAATATATTTTTTGTCTCTATTTTGAGTCGTACCTATCTTGTTTGAATAATGCAGACATTAATGCGGAAAGAGATCACCATAAAGGGAGCATTTATCTACAAATCATTAAACTTTCTCTTGGACTTTAACCTATTTTCCTTATAACAATTTTTCTTTATAATATTAATATCTAATTTTTTTAATCGACTAATTTAGATTGGATATTATAAAATTTTATTATGAGGATGACCTTCCCAATACAGTTTATTCTATTCATAAACTCGATATTCATATCTCAGAATATGTTTAAAATACTTCAACCTCATTCCATTGTAAATTTAATATATATATATATATATATTACAAAAATAAGTATAAAGTTAATATCAACTATTTATTTAACCTATATATATATATATATATATATGGTTAGGATTCACTTACACTATGTAAACTCAACTAGTTTTACAATAATCCATGACCATTGGATGGGTGAAATGAATGGATGAGATTAACTCATTTTTTTTTTCAAGTGATAATCTTCACATATCTTACTTTTAATCTCATCCATCCATTTCACTCATCCAATGGTCATGAATTAGTGTAAAACTAGTTGAGTTTTACATACGGATCTTCGAAGGTATATATGCTTCTTGATCCACTCTTGAAGAATGTCTTGATCTTCTTGGTATATGAGGCAACCACCAGAGTTGTTCACATCTCCAAATAATTGGTGCTTGGACTAAAGAAATCAACACCAACCCTACTTGTTAGTATAACATAACACATGCTTGTCTATATTTCTAAAATAAGCATTGAAGCAATAAAATATTGAATCCTTTACGCAGGTGATGAAACTGAAAGGTATACTAAGGGAACAGGCGACGAGAAAACAAGTGTCCACAGTGTACACGGAGATCTCCAGCGGAGAAACCGTGGAAAGCACCTCAATCCGCAGCTCAAACAAGCCAAAGATAGTTGGAAATCACCAGCATCCGATGGCGGAATGCAACTACCTTTTCAATGTGGATGAGTATAACCCAGTTTCATCTCCCTACTGGGGTGTTCAACTGCCGTCTTATCCCTAAATAACTACTTAGTTTTAGAGTTTGCTTAAATTTAGCTTAGGTTAACTAGTTTTTAGTAAGATTCAGAAAGATGTAGTGATGTTGAGATTGAACAAGACTTTTAATCAGTAGAGTAATATATATGTTTAAGAAGCCATGAAAAAGCTTTTTTGCTTCAGTAAGGCTGAATTTTCTTTTCTTTAAATTCTGTTGTTAAAGATGGATACCAAAAACATTGGGGATTGATCCAAGTGGTAAGCAACTAAGTATCGCTTAAGCAAGTTTGAAGTTCGAAATATTATGTATGCAGAAAATTTCTGCTAGGAGACTCAGCCATCAAAAATCAAGACGCGAGTCGATCCAAATTAATTAGGACGAAGCCCTAGAAACGAGAATGAAAAAAAATGAAGGATAATAACGGTAACAAACCCATCCTTTAAATAACAGAATCAACAATAATTTAATTAGATTCCAATCCTCTCATTAACAATCATTGACATGTTTAATTATATACATGTATATAAGAGAACTGTATTTATTATAGGAATGGTAAAATCCGAGCGACTTTATTGATTTTGTACTGCTCCACTTTGAATGGGATGAGATTATTAAAATTTACAACTATATTTTACCTATATCAATAAATGTACATATTAAATTATGACAAAAATAAATTATAAATATTATTTTTATTATATCAATATAAAAATATTAATAAAGCAAATAAGACAAAACACCATGGTGTAGATGTAATCTACATCCACATACATTTACAATTGTCGCAGACTCGGACTCGGGTAGGTAAAAACGTTTGGAGTCGCCATCGGTCTTTTAAATTTGGTAGGCTTGAAATCTAAAGCCAATCAGAGATTTTGAAATCTTTGGAATCAGGGGCACAATTATGTGTGGGGAAGGGTAGCACCTCACAACGCCTGCAGAACGACGCTTACTTGGTCACTAATATTTTCAATCGTAATTTAAGTTCATGCATGCACAAATTTTAATTAAACCTAAGTATATGTTTTTTTTATTAAGGATGGTATAAATTACACGGGATATGTTAAATTTATTAGGGGCAAGTTATTAAGGATCTAAACTAACCTTAATTAAAGATTAGCTTAACGCCTAACTAGTTAAATTTAAAGTGTGATAATGTGAGCCTAATTTAGAGAGTCTAACCTGGGAACTAACTTATTATGCAATTGCCTTAATTGTTAAACTTCATAGAGACGATATTAACCCTATAATTAATTAAAAGAATCGTAAACTAAGGGCTCTAATTTTTCTAAATAACGAACTTAACTAAAGAGTTAAAATTAAGGGCTCTATTCCTAAAATTGTATTAAGAAAATGATAAATTGCGATGATGAGAAAAAACAACCATAAATCAAATAGCATGAAACATAAACATGAAAAAAAATGAATCAAATAATGACTAAATTGAATAAAAAATGAAATTAAAAACTAAATTAAATGAAAATGGACCAAATTGCATAAAATGAAACTCAAAGGGCCATAGTGCAAGGTCCATAAGAGAAAGGCACGGGTTAGATTCGGGCATTGTTCGGTCTTAGGCCAAAATGAGAAAACATATTCATTTCTACCCCTTTGGTCGAATGGATCAAACCGATTCTCCCTCCTTTTCTCTGTAATTTTCATCCATTTTCTTCGCAAACATGAAGAAATCTGCCATGAATTCCAGAATCAGGCCAAATGCCGCTGCTTCGCCGCGTCGGCCGTCATGGATCTACAATGACTGCTACTCACCATTGGCCGCCTTAGGCTCCTACTATCTCAATTCTCAGGCGGGATGATGGCCGTCGGTTCAGTAATCCTAGTGGTGGCTCTTTCGGCTTCGAATGGTAAACCCGCACCCCTCATTCTTTTCCTGATTCGAAATGTTAGTAATTAAATAAAAAATAGAACTTTAGCATAGAAAATACCTAAAACTTGGTTGCCTCTTGCTTGTTATTGCTTGGAATTTTTTCTCCGTGTTACAATGGTTTGGTTGCTCGGTATTTATAACCAATTTACATGAATGGAATGAAAAAGAAAAAGGGAAAGAATCCTTGATTTCTTTCCCTGATTACAACAAGATTTCCCTTGTTCAAACTAATTTGATATGGGATCTCTTAAATTCGAGTTGGTGGCCGATTCATTTCATCTTTGCGTTTTGCCTTGATTTCCCTTTCTTTTGCTCTGATTTGGTCAAACGATTTCTTGTTTTTTTATTCGGATTCAATTACTGACCTCTCTTTTTTGTTGTACACGGTCAAGTGAGGGACATAGAAGCAAGGGCTCAACAGCGACTGTGGTAATGAGTGGCAGCGAAGCGCGGTGGCCGCGACAGTGGCCAAGGGAGCCAGATGGTCGGGTTAGGACACGAAGAGTCTGGCATGTGGTCTTCACGCGCGTTGTTTGTTGAATAGGCAACATCTATCTTGATCTGGGTAATTTGATCGGATTTGATATAACGGCTATGAGCTGGCTATGCAAAGGAGAAACCAGTTAGGGCCTAAGGGTTTTTAGTTTAAGTTTGGGCTGAAATGTGCCTTTATTTGTGTATATAGATAATTTTAATGGACTATTTATTTTTATATTAATGGATTATTCTATTTTTTGGGTTTTGTACATTTAATGAGTTTTATAAAAGAGTTTAATATACATATAAATACAAAATGTATAAACAAAATAAAAGAATAAAAGTAAAAGGGACCGAATAAAATTAGGTTACTACAGTTGCTCCTCTTTGCATATTCTGGTGGAACGGGAATAGAGAAAAGAACCAACGGCATTGATTTTATTCAACATAACTATACACTAGTAACCGCGATATGCTTTTTCGCACCTAAGGAGAACAAAGCACACCCCACTCCTTCAAACTTGAGGTAGTGTGAAAAGAAATCCGGCCCTTTCAAATCTGAGGATGCCGAGTTAAAAACTAATCTTGTTCTTTTTGAGGAGAACAAATTGAACCCTACTCCTTCAAACCTAAGACAGTGTATAAAGAAACTTTGACCCTTTCAAATCTAAGGATGCCGAGTTGAAAACCGATATTGTTCCTTCCAAAGAGAACAAACTGAACCCTACTCCTTTTGTAACGCCCTGGTTTTGGGCCCAGCAGTTTTAAGGCTAGTTAGACAGTCTGGTGGACTGGGTTCGAGATTAGAGTCGGATTCGGGAATAAATATTTTTGAGTAAGATAAAAATATGTAAAATAGTTAAAAATCATATTTAAATATATGAAAAATATTGGTGAAATCAATTTCGGAAAATTAGATTTGGAAGGGTCACATTTTGGTTGGTGACCAAAATGTAATTTTTGAAAACTGCTTTTAAAATGTGACTAAATTGTAAAGGATCAAATTCTTAGAATCCTTAAAAAGCTGTTTTACCAACTTTTGGCTGGTGGTTTCTCCCTTCAATTAAGACTTTTAACATGTGTTTTAATTATTAATTAAAAAAGATTTTACAATGAAAATATAGTTATTGATTTTAAAGAAAGTTGACGTAAACTTTTCTCTCTACTTGTTTTCTGCCAAACACTCTTGTTTTCATCAAAATCCAGAGGCGAGAGATCTATTTTCATGGATTCTTGTTTTATAATTGATTCTTTATCTTTGATTTACAAAACCTCATTGAAATCTCGTATTTTCAAGCTTTAATCAATCAATGGAGGGGGAAAATCACACAATAGAAGTAAGGTTCATTTTTTCCTCTATTGAATGGTTCTTTATTGATATTCCCAAGTATTTGATCCTTGATTTTTTATTTATAATATGATTTTATGTTTTTATGATGATTATTTGATTAAATTAGGTTTAATTGATGAAATTGAGGGAGATCTGTATTGGATCTGTTTTTTAATGTTGAAGATTGATTTTAAACATGTATTGGATGTTTTATAATGTTAATAAGTTGTTTTTAACATTGGATTCCCGAATCTCCATGAATATTTAATTATTCAGGTTGTTAGATTTGTGTTTTTGAAGTGTTATGGTGGTTGTTTAGTTGCTGGAGATATAAGGATGATGTAATCCTATTTTTAAGTGTTGATTGATGTTAATGGAAGTGTTATATTGATAGTTTGTGGCTGGGTTGTGTTTAAAAAGAGTTAGATGATGATTTCGATTGTTGTGGTTGGGTAATTGCGAAAGGATTGTTGATGTTTGTGAGGAATGTTGCTGCAGTGGTTTGAATGCATTGAGATGCATTAATCCTCTGTTGTTATGTGGTTAAAATAGAGGAGGCTGGTCCGGGAGCTATCGATGAAGCTTTGGAGGCTTTAGAAGCTTGAATTTGCGTCAGCGATTGAGGTTTCGTGTATTGATGAGTGAGAACGTGGATTTCAGCTTTGAAATAATTTAAATGTGGTTTATGAGAGTTTAAACTTAGCTTGAAATGCTAGTTTAAACTTAGAAGTAAGTATAAAGTGGTTTTCTCTCTCAGTCATGCTTTTACGAAATAGTTTATGCACTTGGTTTTGAATTACATGGTATATACTGTTTAAGCATGTTTTAAAGTATGTTTAATATTGTTTTGATTATGAAATGTTGAAGGATGCACATGGCAAGTGATCCTTGTAAGTATGTGGAAATACTTGTTGAAAAGCATAGTTTGTTGCTTTGGAAATGTTTTGGTTTAATGCATGTAGAAAAATAGTGAGGTACATAGTTAGTTGTGAATTATATTGGCAAGTGATGTGGTTTAAAATGTTATCGGATATAGTTGGCTGGCCATAGGATTGATAGTGCACTATAAAGAGTCGCCTTGGATGTCAAGGGGTTTTATGTAGTGAACTGAATACTCCATCCAAGTACCCTAACGGTCAAGGGGTTATATGGTACCGTAAACTCTTGTTAGTGGATTAAGCATCTAACTGAGGGTTGGGGTTGGTGTCCCCGTGGGTTGTAAGTGTACACGATTGTAATGTACCGCAATTGTTATTGTATTGCTATTCCGATTGAGATGGCTTGAAGTGTTGTGAGAACACTTGTTGAATCTGTGTATCCGATGAACTATTTTGTTAATGGAAATTTATTTGATGATCACTTGTAAGCCAATATAATTGTGGATGTGTCATGTAATGGTTTATGTTGTATAATACGATTTATACATGTTTACTCTTTAAGCTTTGCATATGGTTTGTTATGTATGGGAAGGCTTAAATTGAGGTTTAGCAATGGGATTTGTTGTTGGTTAATGACACATATGGCATATGGTTTAATATGCTGGCTTTTAAAAGTGTTATGTGCATGGTTTTCAAGGCATGATATTTTTAAATGATGATTTAAGTGATGTTTAAAAGATGATTGAAATGAGATTTCAATGTGTTATTGAGAAGTGGTTTTAAATTCATTGATGGTGTGTTGTTTTTGAGCACTCCTCACTAAGCCTAGTGTGCTTACACTCTCTTTGTCTATAAATGCAAAGAATTAAAGATTTAGAGGAAGCAAGGGATCGTCAAAGACTTGATACTAAGAGTATGTTTTGAACTAGACTATAAGTAATAAGGGTAATGAGGTTTTCGTTGTTGTTTTGGGAGATGTTTTATTAAACTCTCTATTTGAGCAATGTTGTTTTGCTGCTCTTGGTTTGTAATTGGCCATTATGGGTTGTTTGTGGTTATGGTTTAAGATTTCTTGCTTTGCTTGGCTTGATTTCTAGGAAGCATGCATCTAGATTTACATTTGAAGTATGATGCCATGAAAGGTTGACGAATCTGTAATGTTTTGTTGTGGTTTGCCTCTTGAATGTGTTGGACTCATGTTATAAGCATGTTAGGGTGTTTTGGTATGTTTGAAAGCATGTTAAACTAGCAAAAGAGGACATTTCAGGTCTAGGCGTATCGGTACGCGTGCCCCTATTTTAGTATAGGTAAGCTATTTCAAGCTTAGCGTATCGGAACACGGGTAAGTGTTTTGGTACGGGTAAGCCTTTTCAGGCATGGCATTTCGGTACGCGAGAAACCGTTTTGGTATGGGGTATATGTATTTGGCAGGGTGTATCGGTACGTGAGGGCGTATCGAAACGAGATTTGACTACTAGAATTTGGGGGTTTTGAAATAGTAATATTGTATCGGTATACGTGTAAGTGTACCGATACGGCTACCGTTAATTCAGTTATATAGATGTTTTGAAGCTCTGTTTTATTGCATTTTTTGAATATTGTGGATGCAATTGAATTAGTATGGATGAATATTTTGAGCTAAATTTCAGCATGCATGCATGAAACCTGACTAATTGATGGTTGGTAACATAAAAATGGGATAAGTCCTTGAAATTTTTTGGAATTGCAATTTGGTCCTTAAATTGTAATTGTACCTCAATTGAATGTCGATTTGATGCCCGATTGAGTTTAGTTTTCACATGTGGTTAGTATGAACACATAGGATAATATTTTGTATCTAGATAAGATAAAAAGAAAATGGACATGTTTCGAGTTTTTTCTTCACGGTTTACCTCGGTAAACCTAATGTAGCTCTCTCGGTTCGATCTTGCGACTATGCCGGGTTAAAGGGGTTACATTTAGTGGTATCAGAGCCATGTTTGCAATAATTAGGAGTTGGTATGGTTATAATGTTGTTGTGGATTGTAGGCTGTTGTTTGCTATGCACGATGGTTGTGAAATGCACGTTCATTACTTTATGCTATGTTGGGGTAAATTTGGGAAACCCATTGCCCAATTATTATAGTCTAAAATGTTTTGGTTTTGAAATGGAAGTATTGGATCCTTGCTTATGTTGGCCTGATTGTCTTGTTTTTGGTAAAATATCATGCATTAGATATATTTTTAGCACAATGGGACTAAGGAGAGAGTTGCGATTTGGTACGATTGATGCTGCCATTAGGCAGGGAAATAAGGAGTATGTTGTACCTCTTGAGGGGTTGCCGCTGCCCTCACCTAATCCACTTGCGAAAGTAGAGCAAGTACCACCTATGCCAACTGGGCCAGGGATGGGTGACATGGTGCCTTTGATTCAGGCCATGACTGAAGCGTTTCAGGCAACAGTTGCGGGTGTTCATGTGCCGACACCAGTGGTTGGGCAAACGGGTTTGGCATTAGAGCGTCTTCACTGTCTGGGCAGAGTTGAGTTTCGTGGTCTAGCACCAGAGGCTTATGAGGACTGATTTGCTAGTACATAGAGGATACTAGGCTAGATGGGTTGTTCGAACGCCTATAAGTTGGGTTTTGTTGTGTCCCTGTTGCAGGAAGATGACTATAGCTGGTGGACCACTGTGATAGCTGGGATAGAACCTGAGGATATAACCTAGAGTTCTTTTATGAAGCTTTTCAAAAAAGGTACTTGAGGGTCTGGTATCTGGATGAGAGCAAGAGATAGTTTATGGCTCTAGTGCAGGGTAGTATGTCAGTTTCTGAGTATGAGGTGCAGTTTGTAAGGTTGAGCTGGTATGCACCTGAGTTGGTTCCTGGCGAGCGAAGCGATGTGATCGTTTTCGCTATGGGCTGGTGCAGGAAGTTAAGACATACATGCTTGCTGATTATACGAATTTTGATGTATTGGTTATGCGAGCCAAGGATATCAAGAAAAATCTTGGTTTGGCTTCTAGGTCTCGAGGCTTTAGCTCTAGTAAGAGGGTGGCAGATCCTAGCTTTAGCGATGGTCAGGCCAAGAGACACCGTGGTAGAAGATATCGTCCAGAGCATAGACACGGTGAAGGTGTCGTTGGGCATGGAGCACAGGGGCCAGATACCCAGGTTAGAGCTTCGCATAATTTCTGTTGGGTTTTCGAATCACGTGATCATCTGAGGTGAGATTGCCTACGTTTGGCCAGAGAAGGTCAGGCACCTATTGCTGTTGTGGCTAATGCTTGTTGGAGTTGTGGGTCTGGCGACCATATGAGGCATGATTGTCATTTGTTAGCTGGAGGTGGGCAGGGTGTTGCACTTGTTGTTGCTCCGTAGAGAGGCATGTCGTGGTCGTGGTCAGTTTCAGCACAGGGATGGTGGAGAGAGGACTATGGCTCACAAGGTTGCTATTCAGCCTAAGAGGGGTGGACCAGCTAGAGTGTATGCGCATCGTGAGGGTCTCAATGACTTTGACGTAATTGTAGGGACATTCACTTTATAGTATTTGCCATTGTATTCTTTGGTTGATTCTAGTTCTACCGACTCATATATCCTGAGTGAGCATGCATAGTTGCTTGATATACCAGTTGAAATTCTTAATGTGGGTGTTAGAGTGACCAGTTCTCTTGGGGAGATAGTCGTGGTTAGAAAGTTGTATCGTCGATGTCCGTTGATGGTTCTGGGACATGTGTTTGATGTGGATTGGATAGAGTTTCCATTCTACAGTTTTGATGTTATTTTGAGGATAAATTGGTTGGCCGAGCATAGGGTTCTGGTAGATTTTGAGGCCAAACAGATATATCTGAGGTTGTTTGATGATTTCGATATGGTGGTTATGGGTGAGAACGCTAAGTTCTTGTCTAATGCTGTTTTGGCTTTAGAAGCGAGATGAATGATAAATTCTGGATGTGAGGCTTTCTTAGCCTATGTTATGAATCCTGGTTCGAAGGATTTGAGGGTGCAGGATATCCGTATGGTATGTGAGTTTCTGAGTGTTTTTTGAAAAGAGTTGCCAGGGTTACTACCGGATCGGGAGGTGAAGTTTGGCATTGAGGTTTATGCGGACACGACACCCGTGTCAATTGCTCCGTATCGCATGGCCCCAAAGGAGTTGAAGGTGTTGAAAATGCCACTTAAGAGTTGCTTGATCGAGGGTTTGTTAGACCAAGTATTTCACTGTGGGCTGCACCGGTGTTTTTTATGAAAAAAGGATGGTACGTTACGGATGTGTATAGATTATTGACAATTGAACAAGTTGACGATAAAGAATAACTATCTTATGAAAAAAGGATGCCACTTAAGAGTTGCTTGAATTTACCGCAGTTGATTTTGCCTTGAAAATCTTGAGGCATTACCTTTTATGGTGAGAACTGTAAAGTTTATACGGACCGTAAGAGTTTGAAGTATCTTATGTCGCAGAAGGAGTTAAATCTTAGGCAACGAAGATGGTTGGAGTTGCTTAAAGATTATGATCTTACCATCGAGTATCATCCGTGTAAAGCTAACGTTGTGGCTGATGCTTTGAGTGGAAAAGCTGTTGTGGAGTTGAGGGCTATGTTTGCTAGGTTGAGCATTACGCGTGACGGTGGGTTGTTGGTTGAGTTACAAGTAAAACCATTATTGTCACAATTGATTAAAGAGAAGCAACCGCATGATGAGAGTTTGGTACTGCATCTGAAGGATATCATGGATGGAAGTTATACGAATTTTCATTTTAATGATGATGGGGTGTTGTGTTATAAAGGTCGGATGGTGGTGCCTGATGATGAAGAGTTGAAGTGTACCATTTTGACTGAAGCGCATGCTAGCCCTTTTGCTCTGCATCCCGGTAGTACTAAGATGTATCGGGGTTTGAAGGAAGAGTACCATTGGGTTGGTTTGAAGAAAGATATTGTTAATTTTGTGTCTCAATGCATGGTATGCCAGCGAGTAAAACCTGCGTACCAGTTTCTTTCCAGGTTGTTACAACCATTGAGGATACCGAAATAGAAATATGAAAGAATCACCATGGATTTTGTATTTGGGTTGCCATTGACTCTGACCAAAAAGGATTTCATTTGGGTGATTGTTGATCAGTTTACGAAGTGTGCGCATTTTGTGCTAGTGCATAGGACGTATAACTTGGATAGGTTGGCCTACTGTACATCTATGAGATTGTGCGTTTGCACGGGGTGCCCAAATCTATAGCTTCAAACAGAGATCCGCGCTTTACATTAAGGTTTTAGGGGTGTTTGCATCGTGCTTTGGGAACACGACTGAATTTTAGTACTTCGTATCATCCTTATACGGATGGTCAGTCAGAGCGCGTGATTTAGGTCTTGGAGGTTATGTTGAGATGTTGTATCATTGAGTTCCAAGGAACATGGGAAAAGCAGTTGCCTTTGGTGGAGTTTTCTTATAATAACAATTATCATGAGAGTATATAGATGGCACCGTACAAGGCTTTGTATGGTAGGAAATGTCGTACACCGTTGTGTTAGGCTGAGGTTGGAGAAAAACACATTTTGATGCTTGATGTGTTGAATGACACCAATGAAAAAGTGAAATTGGTTTGTGAGCGCTTGAAAGCGGCTTCGGATCGTTAGAAATCCTACACGGATTTGAAGCGCAGGGATATAGAATATGTTGTTGGTGGTCGGGTGTTTTTGAAGGTGTCACCTTGGAAAAAGGTAATGCGTTTTGGGCGGAAAGGGAAGCTTAGCCCAAAGTTTATTGGACCATACGAGATTGTTGAGCGTGTGGGTCCAGTTGCTTATTGTTTGAGGTTACCTCCTGAGTTGGACATGATTCATGATGTGTTTCATGTGTCGATGTTGCGGAGGTATCGATCGGATCCATCTCATGTTATGCCGGTGGAAGATATTGAGTTGAGATCAGATTTATCTTATGATGAGGAACCAATAGAGACCCTTGACACCAGCAGTAAGGTTTTGCGTGGCAAGACGATTGAGCTTGTTAAG
Source organism: Hibiscus mutabilis (assembly GCA_019671005.1). Lineage (NCBI taxonomy): Eukaryota > Viridiplantae > Streptophyta > Magnoliopsida > Malvales > Malvaceae > Hibiscus > Hibiscus mutabilis. The sequence continues at coordinate 11,439,551 of CM033732.1, forward strand.
GTGTTGTGGAGGCTATGTGGGAAAACAGATCAGATATGTTGAAATAGTTTCCGCATCTGTTTCCTCCAGGTAAATTTTGAGGATGAAATTTCTTAAGTGGGGGAGAGTTGTAACACCCCAGTTTTGGTCTTAGCGGTTTTAAGGCTATTTAGACAGTCCGATGGACCAGGTTAGATATTCGAGTCGGATTCAGGAATAAATATTTTTGAGTAAGATAAAAGTATAGAAAAATGGATAAAATCATATTTAAATATATGAAAAATATTGGTCAAATCAATTTTGGAAAATTGGATTTGGAAGGGTGACATTTTGGTTGGTGACCAAAATGTAATTTTTGAAAATTATTTTTAAAAGGTGACTAAAGTGTAAAAGATCAAATTCTTAGAATCTTTAAGGAGTCGTTTTACAAACTTTTTGCTGGTGGTTTCTTCCTTCAATTAAGAATTTTAACATGTGTTTTAATTATTAATTAAAAGGGATTTTATAATGAAAAAATAGTTATTGATTTTAAAGAAATTTGACGTAAACTTTTCTCTCCACTTCTTTTCTGCCAAACACTCTTGTTTTAATCAAAATCTAGAGGTGGGAGATCTATTTTCATGGATTCTTGTTTTATAAATGATTCTTTATCTTTGATTTACAAAACCTCATTAAAATCTTGTGTTTTCAAGCTTTAATCAATCAATTGAGGGGGGAAATCACACAATAGCGGTAAGGTTCATTTTCTCCTCTATTGAATGGTTCTTTATTGATATTCCCAAGTATTTGATCCTTGATTTATTATTTATAATCCGATTTTATGTTTTTATGATGATAATTTGGTTTAATTGATGAAATTGAGGGAGATCCGTATTGCATCTATTTTTTAGTGTTGATGATTGATTTTAAACAAGTATTGGTGTTTTTATAATATTGATAAGTTGTTTTTAACATTGAAATCCCGAATCTCCATGAATCTTTAATTATTTAGGTTGTTAGATTTGTGTTTTTGAGGTGTTGTGGTGGTTGTTTAGTTGCTGTAGATATAAGGATGATGTAATCCTGTTTTTAAGTGTTGATTGATGTTAATGGAAGTGTTAGATTGATAGTTTGTGGCTGGTTTGTGTTTAGAAAGAGTTAAATGATGATTTCAGTTGTTGTGGTTGGGTAATTGTGAAAGGATTGTTAATGTTTGTGAGGAATGTTGCTGTAGTGGTTTGAATGCATTGAGATGCATTAATCATCTGTTGTTATGTGGTTCAAATAGGGGAGGCTAGACCAGGAGCTATCGGTGAAGGTTTGGAGGCTTTGGACGCTTGAATTAGCGTCAGCGATTGAGGTTTCGCGTATTGGTGAGTGAGAACGTGGATTTCAGCTTTGAAATGATTTAAAGGTGGTTTGTGGGAGTTTAAACTTAGCTTGAAACGCTGGTTTAAACTCAGAAGTAAGTATGAAGTGGTTTTCTCGCTCGGTCGTTGTTGCGTGTAATAAGTGCTACGCAATTGTGCAAGTATACACGTCGCAAGTAATAAAGTGATATGAGTATCGAGTATCGTCTCCACAGGGATTGGTTTGGGCCACTTTGCTTAAGTTACTGCACCGTGAAAAGTAAAAACACAATTGATAATATGAGTTCTAATTAACGAGTAAACTAAGAGCAATAAACTAAAAGAATAGATGAAATCAAATGAGAGAATAGGCCAGGTTATCGTGAGTTGATGTGTGATAGCCGATTGGATCGTCTTGGTGATTGAGTAGCAGCCGAATTGCCAGGGCAATTCTCTTATGATTGCCTAGTCGATTGCCAGGGCAATTTGGTTGCAATTGCCTGGTTGATTGCCAGGGTAATTTTGCCGTGTTGCCTGGTCGGTTGCCAGGGCAATTCCCCCTCGTTGTCTGATCAGATTGCCTGGCCAATGCTCCCGCGATTGCCTGGGCAATTAAGGATGGGTCGATTTCCTGTGCAATTGAGCATTCACTTCCAAAGTTCGGCGAAGCATTCTTCAATGGTTTCTTCTTATCCCTAAGTTGAAACTCTAGCTATTTGTGCATGTCTTAATAATACATCCCTACATGAATCAAGGGTGAACAACAACCAATCTTGCACTCCTCTTAGCCGTTGAAATACTAAACTTATTCCTAAGTCGGATTAGTCTTCACCATCAATTGATTGAATAAAGACCATGCTCATTTGTTTCTTGAATCTAACTCTCCTGATATTAGATAAATAGATGAAGTTACGAGATCCTGTCCCGATTCGCTCGCAAACAAGATTGAAAACCAAGAATGAACAAACTTTGAAAATTGAATTGCAATTCAAAAACCTAAACAAAATCCAATTGTTTTCACAATAACAAAAAACAATAACCCAACCAATCAAGTAGTTCATGGTTGGGTTCAAAAGATATACAAAGAATAATCCCCAAACCATGAATCTAATGGAAACAAAGAAGAAGAAGAAGAAGAAATCGATCAGCTCTCTTTGGAAAACCTCTCAATCGAACTCTCCCTCCAAGCTTTCTCCCTTGTCGAAATCTCTCCCTTCTTCCCCCTTTGGAGTTGTCGAAAATCCTTTCTTCTTTCATGCTTTTGATCTTTGACGGCTTGGTCCTTTAAATAGGAGATGGCTAGGTCAAAATCCTTCTTGAGGAGGAAGTTAAGTTGGAATTAAATTATCTTTAAAGAATGTAATTCTATATTATATTTAAATTCTTTCTAGAACTTCTCCTATCTTATTGGGATTTAATTTCTCTTTAACCTCTTCATGGAAATCAAACTCCTTTGGGATTTAACTTTGCTCCACGTCATCTTGGACTTATCTAGTCATCAATTTCGACTACCATATCATCTTATTCCTTGTCGAAAATTGCCTTGGCAACTAGCTCGACATCTCCTTCATCCATTGCCTTGGCAACTAGCTCGGCATCTCCTTCATGCATTGCCTTGGCAACTGGTCCCAGTCTTGTTTAGGCAAGTGATTCTTCACACACACAAAAACACACCAAAGCAGCATCTTTTTCCACAAAAATCACCAAGTTATGTAATCAAGCTCAACGGTGGAAAGAAACATGAATTAATGCATGAATTACTAATTACGCTACTAATATGAGCCTAAGTCTAACAATAATATGAGTAAAAAGGGTAATAAAAATAGTACTTTTGAACACTTATCAGTCGCGCTTTTACGAAATCGTTTATGTACTTGTTTTTGAATTACATGGTACCTACTGTTTAAGCATGTTTTAAAGTATGTTTAATACTGTTTTGATTATAAAATGTTGAAGGATGCACATGGTAAGTGATTGTTGTAAGTATGTGGAAATACTTGTTGAAAAAGCATGGTTTGTTGCTTTGGAAATGTTTTGGTTTAATGCATGTAGAAAAACAGTGAGGTACATGGTTAATTGTGAATTATATTGGCAAGTGATGTGGTTTAAAATGTTATGGGATATAGTTGGCCGGCCATAGGATTGATAGTTCACTATAAAGAGTCACCTTGGATGTTGAGGGGTTTTATATGGTGTACCGAATACTCCATCCAAGTACCCTAACGGTCGAGGGGTTATATGGTACCGTAAACTTCCGTTAGTGGATTAAGCATCTAACCGAGGGTTGGGGTTGGTGTCCCCGTGGGTTGTAATTTTACCTAATTGTAATGTACCACGATTGTGATTGTATCGCTATTCCGGTTGAGATGGCTTGAAGTGTTGTGAGGACACTTGTTGAATCCGTATATCCGATGAACTATTTTGTTAATGGAACTTGGTTAATGGTCACTTGTAAGCCAATATAATTGTGGATGTGTCATGTAATGGTTTATGTTGTTTAATACGATTTATACATGTTTACTCTTTAAGCTTTGCATATGGTTTGTTATGCATGGGAAGACTTAAATTGAGGTTTAGCAATGGGATTTGCTGTTGGTTAATGACACATGTGGCATATGGTTTAATATGCTGGTTTTTGAAAGTGTTAAGTGCATGGTTTTCAAGGCATGATACTTTTAAATGATGATTTAAGTGATGTCTAAAAGATGATTGAAATGAGATTTCAATGTGTTGTTGAGAAATGGTTTTAAATTCATTGATGGCGTGTTGTTTTTGAGCACTCCTCACTAAGCCTATTGTGCTTACGCTCTCTTTGTCAATCAATGTATAGAATTAAAGATTTGGAGGTAGCGAGGAAGCAAGGGATTGTCAAAGACGTAATAATAAGAGTATGTTTTGAACTAGACTATAAGTAATAAGGGCAATGGGGTTTCCGTTGTTTTTCTAGGAGGTGTTTTGTTGAACTCCCTATTTGAGCAATGTTGTTTTGCTGATCTTGGTTTGTAATTGGCCATTATTGATTGTTTGTGGTGATGGTTTAAGATTTCATGCTTGCTTGGCTTGATTTCTAGGAAGCATGTATCTAGATTTACTTTTGAAGTATGATGCCATGAAAGGTTGATGAATCTGTAATGTTTTGTTGTGGTTTGTCTCTTGAATGTGTTGGATTCATGTTATAAGCATGTTAGGGTGTTTTGGTATGTTTGAAAGCATGTTAAACCAACAAAAGAGGACATTTCAGGTCATGGCGTATCGGTACACGTGTCCCTATTTTGATACGAGTAAGCCATTTCAAGCTTAGCGTATCAGAGCACGGGCAAGTGTTTCGGTACAGGCAAGCCTTTTCAGGCATGGCATTTCGGTACGCGAGGAGCCATTTCGGTACGGGGTATATGCATTTGGCAGGGTGTATCTGTACACGAGGGCGTATCGAAACGAGATTTGGCTACTAGATTTTAGGGTTTTTAAAATAGCAAAGCTGTACCGATACATGTGTAAGTGTACAGATATGGCTACCGTTAATTCAGTTATATACATGTTTTGAAGTTCTATTTTCTTGTGTTTTGGTCCCTGAATACTGTGGATGCATCTTGATAAGTGTTCAAAAGTACTATTTTTCTTACCTTTTTTACTCATATTATTGTTAGACTTAGGCTCATATTAGTTGCATAATTAGCCATTCATGCATTAATCCATGTTTCTTTCCATCGTTGAGCTTGATTACATAACTTGGTAGTTTTTGTGGGAAAAGATGCTGCTTTGGTGTGTTTTTTGTGTATGTGCAGGATCACTTGCCAAAGCAAGGCTAGAGCTAGTTGCCAGGGCAATGCATGAAGGAGACGCCGAGCTAGTTGCCAGGGCAATGCATGAAGGAGACGCCGAGCCAGTTGCCAGGGCAATTGTCGACAAGAGCAAAGGTGATATGGTAATCGAAATTGATGACTAGACAAGCCCAAACCCTAAGGAATTTGATTTTCATGAAGAGATTAAAGAAGAATTAAATTCCAAGAAGATATGAGAAGTTCTAGTAGAAATATAATTATAATAAAGAATTATATTCTTTAAAGATAATTTAATTCCAACTTAACTTCCTCCTCAAAGAAGGACTTTGGCCTAGCCCTATAAATAAGAAGGGAATTTCGACAATCCACGAGAGAGCAAGAGAGGGGATTTTCGACAAGTCCAAGGAGGGCAAGAGGAGAGAATTTTCGACAAGCATCTAGGGCAAGGAGGATTTCAACAAGCCTCCTTCTTCATCCTTTTCTTTCTTGTTCGATTGGGTTCATGCTAGGGATTATTTATCTTGTGTTTCTTTGGAACCTAGCCATGAACTAAATCTATTTGGCTATGGTTATTGTGTTTTGTGGTTGTGAGAAACTATTGGTTTTTGTTTAGGTAATAAGAGTTTGCACTTTTCTATTCAAGGTTTATTCATTCTTGGTTCTTATTCTTGTTTGTGAGTGAATTGGGAGAGGATCTCGTGATTTCATCTATTTATCTAATATCGGGAGAGTTAGATTCAAGAAACGAATGAATATGATCTTTATTCAATCTATTAATGGTGAAGATTAATCCGGCTTAGGAATAAGTTAATGATTTCAACGGCTAAGAGGAGCGCAAGATTGGTTGTTGTTCATCCTTGTTTCACGCAGGGATGTATTATCAAGGCATGTACAAGTAGCTAGAGTTTCGACTTAGGGATAAGAAGAAACCATTGAAGAATGCTCTGCCCAACCTTGAAGATTGCTGCCCAGACGCCCAAGTAGTTGCCCAACTAGTTGCCTAGGCAACCATCGATTAGTTGCCAAGGCAACCCCGTTGTGCAAGTTTCCACGACAACTGAGTTGCCCGTGCACTCTTTTACCAAGACGATCCAATCGGCTATCACACCTCAACTCATGATAACCTGGCCTATCTCTCTCATTTGATCTCATCTTTTCTTTTACTTTATTGCTTTCTAGATTAGTTATTAGTTAAACTCCTATAATCCTTTATTTGTGTTTTTACTTTTCTCAGTGCAAGAGACTAGATTCTTGAAGTGGCACCAATCCCTGTGGAGACGATATCTTTTATGCTATAACTTGCAACGTGTATACTTGCACAATTGCGTAGCACTTATTACGCACAACAAGTTTTTGGCACCGTTGCCGGGGATTGGCAATAGCGACTTTGTTTTTATTTTCTTACACTTTCTTTTTACTTTTCTTGTTTAAGATTCAAAGGGCTAACAAACTTTGGTTTTGCATTGGTATATGACCAGGGCGAGACCGACTACACCAGAATATCCCTTTGATCAAGAAATCGAACGAACCTTACAAAGACTTAGACGAAGGATAAGAGTAGCAATGGCTAATCAAGACGGCAATATGAATCAAGATGTTCCAGCAGGAGAAGGAGTGATTCTTGCACGAAACATAACTATTCGAGACTATCTTGAAGAAGATCTTGATGGACTTAACCCAGGAGTTGTCGCACATGAAATTGAAGCCGACCACTTTGAGTTGAAACCGGTAATGTTTAATATGATCAACACAATAGGTCGATTTGGCGGCTCAGCAACTGAAGATGCACGGCAACATCTGAAATCTTTCCTCGAGAACTCGTTCAAAATACACGGAGTCACCCCCGATGTCTTACGATTAAGATTATTCCCCTATTCACAGAGGGATAGGGCGAAAGCATGGTTGAATAGCATTCCTGCCAGATCAATAGCATCTTGGACCGATCTTTGTCGTGATTTCCTTGCTCGATTTAATCCTACAAATTTGACTGATAAGCTTCGTAACGACATTACTTCTTTTCGGCAGGCAGATGATGAATCCATGTACTAGGCTTGGGAGCGATATAGAGAACTTCTACACAAATGCCCCTACACGGATTCCTGGTGTGGACTCAAGTAACAATGTTTTACAACGCCGTGAATACACCAACAAGGATGATGCTAGATTCCTCGGCAAACGGCATACTCCTAGATAAGTCACCGGAGGAAGCAATGCAAATTTTAAACAGGCTGGCCAAGAATGATTATCAATTCCCATCTACTAGAAGAGGAGGAGTTAGACGCCAAGCCACAATACATGAACTAGGATCATCAGATTCAATTTCGGCACAATTGGCCACTTTAACCAAGATGGTCCAGAACATGCAAAAACCAAACAACACACATGAAGTCAAGGTAATGGATTCTTTTTGTGAGTTATGTGGTGATAACCATAATTCTTCGAATGTATGCGAATCCGAATCCGACTTCTATGTGGGGAATTACAATCGGAACAACAATGTGATGTCCAATACATACAATCCAGCTTGGAAGAAGCACCCGAATTTTTCATGGAGTAATCCCAACAATGCTCTAAACCAAACAATCAGAATGCACAAACATCGGGATTCCAGCAGAATATGCCACGCAACAGCGATTGCGCGACAACAACAACCGACAACATCTAGTTCTTTCAAAATTCTCTAAATGCTTTTATGATGAAAAACTGAATCTTATATGGCTGAGAATAGTAACTTCATAAAAAGAATCGATGCTTTAATTAACAGACCGAGATGAGATTGCAAAACCAAGAGGCGGCAATCAAATCATTGGAAAATCAAGTCGGACGGTTTGCTCAAAATCAATACTAGACCGCAAGGAGGTTTACCTAGCTATACTGAAGTCGCAAGAGGAACTGGCCATGAGCAATGTAAGGCAATCACCACTAGAAGTGGCCAACAACTTAGAGAGGCTCAAACCCGCTCATCAAACAAAACTCCAAAAAAAGATCAAGACGAACCTAGCGGCAAAGCCTCAGATGCTGAACCAGGAATTGCCGCGGCAACCGGCAATAAGCATGCCTCGGTAACCGACGATAAAGATGCCTCGGAAACTTGCGATAAGCATGCCTTGGCAACCCCAGATGATAATGCCTCAGCAACTCCAGTTCTCCCGGCAATGCCATCAATCAGGTTCCAAACCAATGAAAGGATCAAAGATATCCGACTTCCACCACCATTCCCACAAAGGTTGAAGCGACAAAAGCAAGAATACCAATTCAAGAAGTTTCTTGATATCTTAAAGCAAGTCCACATCAACTTGCCATTGGTGGAAGCAATTGAACAAATGCCAAACTATGCCAAGTTTCTTAAAGACATTGTTTCCAAGAGAACAAGGCTAGGAGAGTTTGAAACAGTTGCCGCAACAAAGGGATGCATGGCAATGTTGAACAATCGTATGCCACCCAAGTTGAAGGATCCCGAAAGTTTCACAATACCCTGTTCCATTGGAAATCACTATGTCGGGAAAACATTATGCGACCTTGGGGCTAGCATAAACTTGATGCCTAAATCGGTTTTCCAGAAACTAGGAATCGGGAAGGCAAGACCTACAACAGTTATGTTACAGCTAGCCGACAGATCCTATGTGCATCCAGAGGGAAAAATCGAGGACATACTGGTAAAAGTTGATAAATTTATTTTTCCCGCTGACTTTATTGTTTTGGATTGTGAAGCAGATGAGCATGCACCCATCATTCTCGGGAGACCATTCCTAGCAACAGGGAGAACCTTGATCGATGTTGAAAAGGGAGAACACACAATGAGGGTGAATGACCAGCAAGTTAAACTAAATGTGTTCCAAACACTAAGGCATGCCGATGATCCAGAAGAATGCCAACTTCTGCATGCCATGGCAGAGTTTAACTTTGATGAGGAATTTAGTTGCCTCGGTAACTACATTGCCGATCAAGAGGAACCTAAGGAGTATGAAGAATCGGTCAAGGAGGAACAACAAGAAAAGGTAAATTGGCTAGTCAATCGACCAGGAAAAGAAGCTGATCAAAATGTTGATGCTACAAAAGAAGGCAATAGGGAGGAGGATGCGGATCTAGAGATATGCAATACATTCTCGGATGAACAAATTTTAGTTGCCTCGACAACCATGGACGCGCATGCCTCAGAAACCCTCGACGCCTCAGCAACCATGGATGCACACGCCTTGGCAACTATCGACGCCGCAGCATCCTTTGACGCGCACACCTCGGCAATTCTGGGAGCAGTCGCCACGACAACACATGCCTCGGCAATACCCTGGTACGCGGATTTAGTTAATTTCCTTGTTTGTGGTATTTTACCTTATGGCATTACTCACCAAGGGAAGAAGCGGTTCCGCCATGATGCTAAGCATTACTTTTGGGACGAGCCTCTTTTGTTTAAACAATATGAAAATCATGTTATACGCCGATGTGTCCCTGAAGAAGAGCAACAGAATATACTCCGGCAATGCCATTCTTCACCCTATGGAGGACATTTTAGAGGAACTCGTACTGCGGCCAAAGTTTTGCAATCCAGTTTGTATTGGCCAACATTGTACAAAGATGCCCAAGACTTTTACAAGCAATGTGATCGTTGCCAGAGGATGGGCAATATCTCTAGACGACATGAGATGCCGCTCCAGAACATCATCGAGGTGGAATTGTTCGATGTATGGGGGATCAATTTTATGGGACCTTTCCCATCTTCATTCGGTAACCTCTACATTTTACTTGCCGTAAACTACGTGTCTAAATGGGTTGAGGCAGCTACAGTTCCCAACAACGATTCCAAGACCGTTCAACGATTCTTGCATAAAAACATATTTACACGGTTTGGGATGCCGAGAGCAATTATCAGTGACGAAGGCAAGCATTTTGACAACAGACTAATTGCCAAGATGTTGCAACGCTTCGGCATATCACACAAGATCGCCACGGTATATCACCCACAAACCAACGGGCAAGCAGAAATTTCCAACCGGGAATTGAAGGGTATACTCGAGAAAGTTGTAAATCCCTCTAGGAAGGATTGGTCATTAAGACTAGATGACGCACTTTGGGCATATCGCACTGCATTCAAAACACCCTTAGGTATGTCCCCCTTCTGACTTGTTTATGGCAAAACATGCCATCTACCGATGGAAATCGAACACAAGGCATACTGGGCAATCAAGACCGTGAATATGGATTGGGAAAATGCCGGACAAAAGCGTTTGTTGGACCTCAATGAGATAGAAGAATTCCGTGTACTCGCCTATAACAATGCACAAATCTACAAGGAGAAAACAAAGTGATGGCATGACAAAAAACTATTGCCGCTGCAATTCACGCCAGGGCAACTAGTCTCTTATTCAATTCTCGGCTAAGACTTTTCCCGGGAAAGCTGAAATCAAGATGGTCGGGACCATTCGAAGTCGTCAAACCATTCTCCCATGGTGCTGTGATAATCAAGTCCATCTCTGACAACCATGAATTCAAAATTAATGGACAAAGATTAAAACACTACAATGGTGCCCATGTGGAACGTAACAAAGAAGTGGTCAACTTAGGAGATGCATGAGCATGCTCTCCTTTCAATATTTTCTTTTTCTTTTTATTTTCATTTTTATTTTTAGGAGATATTTTATTTTTTATTCATTATCTTTAGTTTCCAGGTTTTCTTTGTTTTCTTTTCCACAACAAGACTCACAACCACTATGCTAAGGAAATTTCCTGCCGAGATCATTGCCCCGGCAACCCAATGAAGCAGTCGTCACGGCAACCGCAACAGATGACGCCGCGGCAACCTACATCGTGCACGCACAAGCTGATGCCACGGCAACCAACCCTAAAGATACCACGACAACCAAAGCAAAAGACATCCCGGCAACTACTGCAAAAGCCAAAGCGAAAAGCCAATGACACTGATGAAGAGGACGATGAGGACAACCCCGTACGAGGATCGATTCCACCACCGACAACAAGAAAACAACCATCGCGTTCAAGCAAGAGAATCAAGACACCGACCAAAAGGAAACTAATCATCTACGATGACGAACTCTCAGAGTAAGTCCTCGTATGTATTTTATTTTTCGTTATTTTTATTTTCCGTTAATGCATGCATTGAGGACAATGCCTCACTCGAGTTTGGGGGGATTGTTATTAGTAGTTACCATGTTTAGTTACATTCATCTTAAGTATTACATTTAGGATACATAAATTGCTTGCCATGCCTTTAATTGGAACACGAATTGCTTAGATTTGATGAATATTCGATGATGACTTTGCCAATGCACTTAATTGATAGAATTTTTATTCTAGGATAACCATGGAAAAACTTAGAATTTCACTATGATGCTAAATCTGATGAAACACTGTTGTGGTTTGATTGATTTAAGGAATTCTAGTGAACTTAGGTTGATAATTAACAAATTGGGGGATTAGAATAAAAATTGGATGAATGCTAGAGGTGCCCGAAATTGGCTCTAGCATGTGCTAAAAATTTATCACTAGAGGTGCCCGAAACTGGCTCTAGTATGTGTAAAAAAAATTGATCTCTAGAGGTGCCCGAAACCGTCTCTAGTCGAATAAATTAACTTAAGAAAACTAAAAACAAAACACTAGAGGTGCCCAAAACTGGCTCTAGTTAAAACATGTTAAAAAGAACCCAATGAAGTAATTTGAAAACCCATTGTTTGCATAGAATCAGAAAAATCAACTTGCACACAACTCCGCACACACTCACAAGCATTATAGTTTGATTCCGAGTAACTCCTAAGTTTTCCGAAAAATAAAAAGCCAATCGTACTTTGTGCCCCGGTTCAGAGAATTGAAATCAAGTTCAAAGCTAAGTTTGTGAAAATTGAAGTCTTGGCAGGTAATTATGAGTTTGCATTGCTTGAGGAAAAACAATAGTTCGAGTTTGGGGGTGTGATAAGTGTTCAAAAGTACTAATTTTCTTACCCTTTTTACTCATATTATTGTTAGACTTAGGCTCATATTAGTTGCATAATTAGCCATTCATGCATTAATCCATGTTTCCTTCCATCGTTGAGCTTGATTACATAACTTGGTAGTTTTTGTGGGAAAAGCTGCTGCTTTGGTGTGTTTTGTGTGTATGTGCAGGATCACTTGCCAAAGCAAGGCTAGAGCTAGTTGCCAGGGCAATGCATGAAGGAGACGCCGAGCTAGTTGCCAGGGTAATGCATGAAGGAGACGTCGAGCCAGTTGCCAGGGCAATTATCGACAAGAGCAAAGGTGATATGGTAATCGAAATTGATGACTAGACAAGCCAAAGATGACGTGGAGCAAAGCCCAAACCCAAAGGAATTTGATTTCCATGAAGAGATTAAAGAAGAATTAAATTCCAAGAAGATAGGAGAAGTTATAGTAGGAATATAATTATAATAAAGAATTATATTCTTTAAAGATAATTTAATTCCAACTTAACTTCCTCCTCAAAGAAGGACTTTGGCCTAGCCCTATAAATAAGAAGGGAATTTCGAAAATCTAGGAGAGAGCAAGAGAGGGGAATTTCGACAAGTCCAAGGAGGGCAAGAGTTGAGAATTTTCGACAAGCATCTAGGGCAAGGAGAATTTCGACAAGCCTCCTTCTTCATCCTTTTCTTTCTTGTTGGATTGGGTTCATGCTAGGGATTATTTATCTTGTGTTTCTTTGGAACCTAGCCGTGAACTAAATCTATTTGGCTATGGTTATTGTATTTTGTGGTTGTGAGAAACTATTTGTTTTTGTTTAGGTAATAAGAGTTTGCACTTTTCTATTCAAGGTTTATTCATTCTTGGTTTTTATTCTTGTTTGCGAGTGAATTGGGAGAGGATCTTGTGATTTCATCTATTTATTTAATATCGGGAGAGTTAGATTCAAGAAACGAATGAATATGATCTTTATTCAATCTATTGATGGTGAAGATTAATCCAGCTTAGGAATAAGTTAAGGATTTCAACGGCTAAGAGGAGCGCAAGATTGGTTGTTGTTCACCCTTGATTCACGCAGGGATGTATTATCAAGGCATGTACAAGTAGCTAGAGTTTCGACTTAGGGATAAGAAGAAACCATTGAAGAACGCTCTGCCGAACCTTGAAGATTGCTGCCCAGACGCCCAAGTAGTTGCCTAACTAGTTGCCCAGGCAACCATCGATTAGTTGCCAAGGCAACCCCGTTGTGCAAGTTGCCACGGCAACTGAGTTGCCCGTGCACTCTTTTAGCAAGACGACCCAATCGGTTATCACACCTCAACTCAAGATAACCTGGCCTATCTCTCTCATTTGATCTCATCTTTTCTTTTACTATATTGCTTTCTAGATTAGTTATTAGTTAAACTCCTATAATCCTTTATTTGTGTTTTTACTTTTCTCAGTGCAAGAGACTAGATTCTTGAAGTGGCACCAATCCCTGTGGAGACGATATCTTTTATACTATAACTTGCAACGTGTATACTTGCACAATTGCGTAGCACTTATTACGCGCAACACATCTGAATGATTATGGATGAATATTTTGAGCTGAATTTCAACATGCAGGCATGAAACTTGACTAATTGAAGGTTGGTAACATAAAAATGGGATAAGTTCTTGATATTTTTTGGAATTGCAATTTGGTCTTTAAATTGCAATTGCACCTCAATTGGATGCCGATTCAATGCCCGATTGAGTTGAGTTTTCACCTATGGTCAGCGTGAACACATAGGACAATAATTTGCATCTAGATAAGATAAAAATGGATGTGTTTCGAGTTTCTTCTTCACGGTTTACCTCGGTAAACCTAATGTAGCTCACTCTGTTTGGTCTTACGACTAGGCCAGGTCGAGGAGGTTACACCTTTAAACCTAAGGTAGTGTGAAAGAAACTCTGACCCTTTTAAATTTGAGGATACTGAGTTGAAAACTGATCTTGTTCATTTCGAGGAGAAAAAATTGAACCCCCACTCATTTAAACCTGAGGTAGTGTGTAAAGAAACTTTGCCCCTTTTAAATATAAGGGTGCCGAGTAGTAACTAATCTTTGTATTCCTGTCAAAATCAACAAATGTTATGATTGTAATGAGTTAGCATGATCCTAGGGATGCCTAACTCATGAATGCATGACACATTTTATGGTGGAAAAATTTCCAATTTCTGCTTCATCTGATCTTTACATATTTGCTCACTCAATCCAGTGATCTTGTAATCCTGACAAAATAATCATAAATAGTCATATCCACTGTCTCTACTTCGCCATTCTCATTCTTTGCATCTCTTTGCTTCATAGAAAACATATGATCCTTGCATGTTTGGTCATTTAATCCAGTTATATTGTATTCTTGGTTGGAGAGACGATCTTTTTATCTTTAGATTCCTAAACATTATTTTAACCTAGATTTTTGGCATCCCAATTGACAAACCAGCGGTTGTAGTTAATGCATCAATATTGAGTGAAATGCCTCCTTGAGTGCCTCCAAAATTTGTACAAAATCTCCAAACACACTCTAATGTTTGTAAAATTGTATTGATTGTTGGAGGAAAGGTTAGCGACTGAGTAGGCGATGTTACCTTAAAATAATATCGAGCACCTTCAATCTTTTTGTGAGTTCTTGAATTATTGTCGATAGTGTTTTGGATTGCTTGTAGAGGAATCTTCGTAGCAAGACTTACCTCTACCTTAAATGTATTTGTATGATATTGGAGTTTTAATCACTCACTTACCAAGATTGGGGATCTTGAATCCTTAATTTACGTGAATTAAACTAATTGGGTGGCGTAATTTGCTCATTGAGTGAAATCCCATGCTCGTGCTAATGAAATGATCAGAGCTAAAATAATGAACCACATCATAATCCTTATACTTTTAAACCATTTTCAGAGTAATGCACAAAATTCTCTTATGTTATATGAATATTAATCCAGTTGGTTCCCATTCCATCTAAGATGCTTATGTAGGTGAAGGGGATGCAAAAAAAATCAAAAGTTAAGTTTTGGAATGTAGGCTTTTTAATAATGTGGAAAACATAGAGGCAATTACAAAAAGGTAAAATCAAGTATTCGGATACTAAGGGCCAAAGTATTCCGAGTCAATACACATGAAGTCTTCCAAATGTAGCCTTTGTCAAAAAGATTTCGAACACCACAACGATGTGTGAAGATGTGATGTCTCTTCCAAAATACTAGCTTCTTGAGGGAGTTATTCATTATATGCCTAATCTCGATTTATATCCGAGAAGACCTTTACAAATTTTCATCTTGAACCCCACTTTTATTTTTTTTTCTTTTTAAGTCTAAAGCATCCTTACATGTTTTCACTTTTAGACCCATTCATTATTTTTTTGAAGCACCCTTTCGAGTTTTCACTTTGCCTTTTAAATTTTTTTCTTTTTTTCTTCTTTTTTAGGCATAGTATCGCTTGGCTGAGTTCGAATTCACTGGGTTTTGGGGTTTCAATCTGTCGATCTCGGCCAAAATCAATATTCCTCCGAAGAAGGCTTTTGTTACAACGTAGGGTCCCTCCCAATTGGGCGTCCACTTTCCACGAGAATCTCTCTGGATTGGCAGCATCTTTTTCAATACTAAGTCTCCTTCACGAAATTCTCTCGGGCGGACCTTCTTATCATGAGCTCGTATCAACCTTTTTTGATACATTTGGCCATGTCATATTTCCTTCAACCTGTTTTCTTCAATCAGATTCAATTGGTCATATCTTTCATGGAGTATAATTTTGCTTATATCATAATACAAAGTGACATCAATCGGTAACACGACTTATATTCCATGGGCTAGCGAGAATGGCATTGCCTTGGTAGATGTATGCACAGAAGTTTGGTATGTGTACAAGGCAAATGTTAACTTATCGTGCCAATCCTTATAGGTGTCGGTCATCTTGGCGACTATCATTTTGATTTTTTTGTTGGCTACCTCCACTGCCCCATTCATCTTTGGGCGATAGGTTACTGAGTTATGATGCTTAATATTGAATTGCTCATAGACCTCGTCCACCATTTTTTTGTTCAAGTTGGAGGCATTGTCGGTGATGATTCTTTCAGTCATGCGATAGTGGCAAATATTCTCTTTCTTAAGGAATTTGTAGACTTTTGCTCTAATGATGCTTGCATAAGAGGTTGCTTCAACCAATTTGGTGAAGTAGTCGATGGCTTCCAAAATGAACCTATGTCTGTTTGATGCTTTTGGGTGAATTTTCCCAATTACATCCATTCCACCATATTGAAAAAGGTCAAAGAGCATTCATGCCATGAAGCGGTTGCGGTGGTGCATGTATCATGTTAGCATAAATCTAACGCTTGTTGCATTTTTAGGCATAGTTAATGCAATCTCCCTCCATGGTGGACCAATAATATCCAAGGAACACAATTTACCTAGTCATGGTGAACCCGCTAGGGTGGGTTCCACAAACTCCTTTGTGAACTTCCTCTAAGATCAATTGGGCTTCTTTGGCATCCATGCATCTTAATAAGACTTGGTCTTGACTTTTCTTGTATAGGATCTCTCCGTCGAGGATGTACCCAATGGCCATTCTTCTAATTGTTCTTTTATTGTTCTCGGTTGCTTGTTGTGGATACACTTGACATTTTTATGTACTGCAAGATGTCGTGGTAACATGAAAGACAATCTGGTGGAGAGGGAGTCAGCTGTTTGATTATCTCAGCACCGGTATTATCTCAGCACCTCGATTTGCTTGAAACATCGCTACTAATGTGGAGAGGGAGTCAGCTGTTTGATTATCTTATTTGGGGAGATACTTAAAAGTGATCTCGTCGAACTCTTTGATTAGTTCAAGGACCAACTTGTGATACTCAATTAACTTCGCATCCTTTGTCTTTCATTCTCCCTAGATTTGATAGATGACCAATGAAAAATCCTCGAAGACACTTAGAACTTTGATCTTTCTCTCTATTGCTGCTCGTAATCCCATTATGCAAGCCACGTATTCTACCATATTATTGGTACAGAAAAATTCTAACCAGCTAGTGAAAGGGTAGTGTTTACGATTGGGCAAGACCAAAATTACCCTGATGCCGTATCATAAAGAATTTTCTGCGTTGTCAAAATTTAAGACCAGTGACTCTGATGGGCCATTCTCCTCTTTGGCTGAGATATACATGAGGTATTTATCAGGAAAATTAAAGTTTAGGGCCTTGTAGTTGTCTGAGGCGCGACTTGACAAAAAAACTGCTATGACACTCTCATTTACTGCTTTCTAACTAACATACTCAATATCGTATTCTGAAAGCAACATTTACCATCGGGCCAATCTTTCTGACAAGGCTAGTGCTTTCATCATGAATTTTAAAGGGTTAAGCTTCGATCTCAACCACACGGTGTGGTATAACATATATTGTTGGAGTCTCTTAGTTGCACATACCAGAGCGTAACACAACTTCTCAATTGGCAAATATCATTCAGTTAATTTCTTGGTTAGATAATAGATCGCCCTTTCTTTTCTTCCGATGTTGTCGTCCTGTCCCAATACATAGCCCATTT
Organism: Hibiscus mutabilis; assembly: GCA_019671005.1. Taxonomy (NCBI): domain Eukaryota; kingdom Viridiplantae; phylum Streptophyta; class Magnoliopsida; order Malvales; family Malvaceae; genus Hibiscus; species Hibiscus mutabilis. The sequence goes on from CM033732.1 coordinate 11,457,118, forward strand.
AGTGTTCATACACTATCAGGTACCTGATTAGAGGTATTACCAGAACAAGTGGTACCAATATGGGATGATTTGACAACTTTTTTTTTTAATTTTGTTCAAGGCTGTTTGGCATTCTTCAATCTATATTCTCGGGATATTCTTTCTGAGCAACCTGAACACCAGATCAGATTTCTAGGTCATCCGAGAGATGAAGCAGGAGATGTAGTTGAGCCTTCCTAGGAAACCTTGAACCTCTTTTTGTGTTTGCAGGGGATAAAGCTCCTAGATTGCTCTTACCTTATTCGAGTCAATCTCAATCCCTTTCTTGCTTACGACAAAACCCAAGAGTTTTCCTAATGTAACTGATCGGTGAATAATCGTCACACGAACTGTGCAAGCGTACACTACTGATGCAAGTATAGTTAACAGGTGAATCCTTTTAGATATCGATCCCACGACGATAGGTACTTAGTTGTATTATTACGTGACTACAAAAAATTTTGTAAATAGAAAGATTGTGAGTGCAATGGTGGTTGTAATGGAGAAATAAAGTATTGAATGTAGGATCAATTGTGAGAGCAAAAATAAACAAGTATACGAAATATTAAGAAAAGATCTGGATCCTCTTGGTTCAGCTTGGCAGATTATCATGTGCAGAAAGGAAACACGATACGATGGTTCATTTGGAGAATAAAATACTAAGCTCGCTTACTGACTTTCATTCAACTTTCAACTAATGACTCAAATTTGTAGATTGACCACAACTCTCTTTGTTTGTCAAAACTACAAATCCTAGAGCAAGTGGATCAGCTCTCATTGCATCCTCATCCAACTCTCATTGTAATGGATTGTTAATTTGAACTGTCACTATATCTCTCAATGTAAATAATGATGTTAAACACTCTCATGCAAACAAAGTTCAAATCCAACAATTGAAATAAGAGAAAAGCTAATAAGATTATATTGAACTTAAAAACCAAGTTTAAATGTAACACCCATACCCGTATCCACCACTGAATACGAGTTAGAGATGTCATATGACACTTGTACAATAGTTCTTATTTCAAAACCGGTAAATTTTTGTTTCTTTAAAATATAAATAATTTACTATTTTCTAAAAGAATATTTAAACGCGTAAAATTTAAAACTAATATTTTTAAGTTCAATCTGAACCTAGATTCAGGCAGCAACATGGCAGTTAACTTCTAATTTATATGATTAATAAAACTGCCTGAATTAAAAATCATTTGGATAGCTAATAAAATGCGATTTCAATCCACTATAAGTTTACATATTCATGTTTATAACATCACAACCATTTCAAACATTTTCTTAACAAAGTAACCCAAAACATTTATAATTTACACGCCAACTAATAATATCAAAAAGGGACAATGGGCTTTAAACATTCACTTATTTAAAATATCAAAAGATATTAACATTTCACAATATCATATATAAGTGCATTGGGCAGTTCATACCCGAAAATTTTTCATAGTTCATAAAAAATATAGTAGAGATGCACTCACCTATTGCCTCACTAGAAAACTTTACCTTTATACACCGCTTCACTTTTGCACTTTTTCTTTGTCTTTAGGATTGCTCAGTTCCCGGTTTGGATTACGATTATGATCTACAATAATTTCACCAACATATACAATTCAAGTATATGTTAGTATCATCCTAACATAAAACCATATTAGGAGTAATGACAATATTCCTACTCTATTCATATATTTCCCAAACTTTACAATTTAGTCCTCAACACTTTACAACCTTTCACATTAGTCCAAATAACCTTCTAAAACATAAAAAATCATCCTTACACCATTTCTAACCTTTGGAAATTTTTTCCATAATTTTCCCCAAATTTCCTCTAGTTGCCGAATTTGAAAGGTCACTTTGACCGAAATTTCCAACTTGATTCAAGCATAAATTCAACCTCCAAACATCATATTCAAGCTTCTAACATCATTTCCAATTCAAATAGAAATTTTGCAAGAGTTTCCCCTAATTTTTCAATTTTCCCAAATAACACCTAAAACAAGAATCATGTTGTTTTCATCATATCAAGCATGTAACATCATCACAACCTCAAATGCAATTAAAAAAATCTTTAAAACATGAAATATCAACTTGTTCTTCATAAACCCTAATCTCCAATCTCAACATATAAGCATGGAAACCACTAAAAAAATATACCAATTGAAGGAGAATTCAATGGAGATTAATTCTCTATTTCACGTTTCAACCCAAAACTAATCGAATCAAGCCAAAAATTGAATAAAAATTTCCTTACCTTGGCTATGGTGTTTTCAGCCTTGAGGAGAAAGATGAGCAAATTTCTAGTTTTTTTCTTCAATTAATTTCTAAGACAAATGGCATTCCCATGTAGTCAAAGACTCAAACATCAAATAGTTCAACTTCAAGGCTAACTTGCATGGGTAGCTTATTTCTTCAAGAGATGTTCCCTGTTCTTTGGATCTATCGTAAGCCTTTAGTACACCTGGGCATCTCTAAACAAGGTTGACCAATAGAATCCAAATTGCAGGACCCTTGCAGTAATCTTTTGCCCTTTAAAGTGCCTTTCGTATGGAGTGGAATGGCAATGGTAAATGATACTTTATTGTTCTTCTTTGGGTACACATCTCCGGATCATCTTATCGGCGTATTTCTTGAAAAGGTAGGGCTCATCCCAATAATAGTAGCGTCTATCATATTGGAATTTGTTTCGTCCCTAACTACTAAGATCACAAGGAAAATATCACTAACAAGAAAGTTAACAATATTAGCATACCACGACAACACCGTAGCATACTGTAGTTTCTCGTTAGGGAATTCTTCTTTGATATCAAGTGGATGATCACATGCATTCACAAGCTTATAGAGATTGTCGGCTACTTGATTTTCAGTACCTTTTCTATCCACTACCTCAATGTCAAATTCTTGCAATAGTAAAATCCACCTAATAAGTCTAGGTTTAACATCTTTTTAGTCACTAAATATTTAATGGTTGAATGATCAGTATGCACAATGACTTTAGTTCCTATAAGTTATGCCTTAGATTTATCAAATGCAAAAACTACAGCAAGCAGTTCTTTTTCATTGGTAGTGTAGTTTAATTGTGCCTCATTTAGGGTGCGGCTAGCATAATATATCACATGAAAGATCTTACTCCGACTCTGACCAAGAATGGCGCCAACAACAGAATCACTAGCATCGCGTATAAGCTCAAAGGGTTGTGACCAATCGGGGACACTAAAACCAGTATAGAAATAAGTTCCTTCCTTAAGGTTTCGAATGCTGCATGACATTGGCCATCAAACTCGAATGCTCTATTCTACTCAAGCATCAAGCATAATGAGTTTAAGATCTTAGAGAAATCCTTAATGAATCTCCTATAGAAATCGGCATGGCCAATGAAGCTTTGAATGAATTTGACATTTTATTGGGGTGAAAGCTTCTATGACTTCTATCTTGCCTCTATCCACTTCAATGCCTTGTTTGGAAATACTGTGGCCTAAGACAATACCTTTGGCAACCATGAAGTGGCACTTTTCCAAATTAAGCACGGGGTCGGTTTCCTCACATCTCTTCAACACCTTGGCAAGGTTGCCTAGGCATTAATCAAATGAGTCTACATAGACAAAAAATCATCCATGAAGATCTCCATAAAGTCATCCACCATGTCCGGAAAGATGACCATCAAACAACGTTGAATGGTTACTGGAGCATTGCATAGGCCAAAGGGAATTCGGCGAAAGGCATAAATGCCACAAGGATATGTGAGTATTGTTTTCTCTTGTTCCTCTTGTGCTATATCAATATGGTTGCACCCAGAGTAACCGTCCAAGAAGAAATAGTAGGGTTTCTCTGCAAGCTTGACGAGCATCTTGTCAATAAACGGCAAAGGGAAGTGATCCTTTTTTATGGCTTTGTTCAGCTTCTGATAGTCAATAGAGATCCACCATCTAATAACGGTTTTAGTTGGGAAGAGTTCATCGGCATTGTTCTTTATCACATTCATGCCTCCTTTCTTCATCACGAACTTGACATAACTCACCCAAGAATTATCTGAGATAAGGTAGATGATTGATGATCTCCTTTATAACCACATTCCTCATAATCAGGTTAAGTCTCCGATGTGGTAAAATTGAGATGTTATGACCATCTAAAAGCAAAATATTATGCATAAAAAGAGTAAGACTTATGCCCTTCAAGTCAACAATAGTCAAACCAATAGCTTTCTTATGTTTAGTCAAACAACAATTTATTTTCTTGGTCAAATAACAAGCTAGCAGATATGATTACAGGCAGCGTGTTATTTTCCCCTAAATATGCAATCTTTAATTGTAGGGGAAGAGGCTTTAAGTCAATTTTAGGCAGATGCTCCAACGATGGCTTTAGGGATTTAAACCCTACAAAATCCAAAGGTTCAAAGGAACCTGGACTGCTGAGTACAACATTGGATTGTTTAGTTTCCTCCTTACATTCTTCTTCAGCTTCTTACATTGCCTTGTCGAATTCAGATTTCTCTACAGCATTGAGTACATTATTGCAGCATATTTTTTCAAGGTTTTCTTCAACTAGGGTTTCCTCACTTTGCACAAGCTGGCACTCTTCATAGTCATTCACGTACTTCATAGTGTTAAAGACATTGAGTGTGATCTTTAGGTCATTCATCTTCATAGTAAATTCACCCTTTTCACAATCGATCACAATACGTCTGGTAGCAAGAAATAGTCTCCCGAGGATGATGGGAGCATTCTCGTCGGCTTTACAGTCAAGGATCATGAAATTTTTTTGAAAAAAAATATGTCTACCTTGACCAGGACATCTTCAATCCTTCTATCAGGTCGAATTTAGGAACGATCAGCCAATTAAAGGATTATCGATGTAGGTTTATCCCTTTCCATGCCTAGATTCATAAAAACTAATTTTGGCATCAAGTTGACATTTGCACCGAGATCATATAAAGCACATCCAGAGTAGTTATGGCCTATAGAACATGGGATGGTAAAACTGCTAGGGTCCTTTATTTTGGGTGGCAAATTACTGAGCACCGCCACGTACTCGCCTGTTGTAGCAACAATTTCAACTTCGCCCACCATCCTCTTCTTGGCTACTATATCTTTTAGAAACTTTGTATAGATCGGTATTTGATCGATGACCTCTAAGAATGGGACATCGATGTGTAACTGTTTAAGCATCTTCATAAATTTCTAGAACTGAGCATCTTGTTTCTGAGCTTTCAATAGTTGTAGAAATGGAGGCGAAGGTATAGGCTCATCGCGTGGTTCACCAAAGGTACATCTCTGGGTGTAGGAGCATCGACATATTTCTTACTTAGAGAGGAATCAACAAGTGAACCTCCCCCAAACTTGTTATATCTGGTCAATTGTGTACCACTCTGCAATATGATTGCATTGCATTGCTCCGCACCAAAGGTCTTAGTGACTTTAGTATCGATAGGTAAATTGCCTTAAGGTCTCATTTTTAAGATCTGGGCAATCTACCCAACTAGTGTCTTCAAGGACTGTAGTTAAGCGGTATGATTATGCAATATGGATTTTTGGTTTTGTCACATGACGTATTGCATTGTGAGCATGTCGCCATGGTTCTTAAAATTCGTTAAATGATCTTGCATAATAACTCAGGAAGTATCCATAAAACTTTGATAAGAAATGTCAAAAGAATTAGAATTGGTAGTAGAAACTCCCTGGTTCTGCCTTTGAGTTTTCTATTGAATTCCAGGAGGCTCTATTGTAGCATTCTGTTTAGCTCTTGTATTTCCACCCCAACCAAAATTGGGATGTTGACACCACCCTGGGTTATAGATATTTGAGTAGGTATTTTTTTTGCGGTTAGCATTCCTTACGTAACATCTAGATTCTTGTTGCTGGGAGAATTTATTCGACTAGTGTTCCCAATCACAATGCTCGTACGTGTATTAAATTACCTTAGCCTCTCGTATGTTGGATGGTGGTTGTATATTCTTGAGAAGATTTACGATGGTAGAGAGTTGAGCTGCCACACTTTGGGAATCATCCAATTGAAGTGTTCCAGAAGATTTAGGGTCAAGATTCAATATCCCCGTAGGAAACTAATAGTCCTTATTAGCTATCTAATTGAGAATGTCAAATGCCTTTTCAGGATATTTTTCAAGCAAGATACCGTTTGCTTAAGAGTCAATCTTCATTCTCATAGGAGCATTAACGTTATTATAGAACGTTACCATTTTAGCCAATCATGAAATCCATGAATCGAGCACTTGCGTAGCATGTCTTTGTATATGCCCCATCATTCATACATGTATTCATCATCTCGTTGCTTGAATGTTATGATGTCGCTTCACATTTGATTGTGCATGTTCGGTGGATTGTATCTGTGCAGAAAGCTTCTAAACAAGTTATCTCAGGATGTAATAGATCCTGAGGGTATGGTCTTGAACCATGTTCGGGCTCAATCTCGTAAGGAATAAGGGAACAGTTTTAGTCTCAACACATTATCAGGGACTCCCTGTTGTCTAAAATAGTCATAGACTTCAGGGAAAGCTTGAATGTGCTCTCGAGCATCCTCTCTTGTTGATCCACTGAATTGTCCAATGGAATTAACCATGTTGAACATAATAGGCTTGAGCTCAAAGTGAGCTGCCTCTATCGCTGGAACAACGATCACTGGAGTAAAGTCATTAAAAACATGTGCAAATTTGTTTGAATGGGTCATCTTGGATGGGCTAGTGGAGGAACACCTTGTTGTCCATTTTGTGCTTCATTAACGACTACTCCTTCTGCAATCACTCCTCCACCAGATGGTAGATCATCATCGACATTCCATGCGTTATTTAGGTCATTTTGTTCTGCCATTATTCTATGTTCTATGCGTATCATTCGTAAGTATTTTTTGATCTCTGGATTGTAAGGAATAATTGGCTCCTCTTGATTTGTACGTCTGGTCATGCACTATGAAACGCTTGAAAAGAAAGTAACACAAACAAAATAAAAAAACTTAGAATTAAAGTAAAGAAAATATTAAGCGCAATCAGTAAGTAATTATAATTATCAATCCCCGACAACGACGCCAAAACTTGATGCTTGCAAAATAGGTATGCAAATTAGAGCAAGTATATCCGTTGATAAAGTAATAAAGTGATAAAGTTGAGTGTCGAACCAATAAAGATTGGATTAATAAATACGATGTAATCATACTCAAGAGTTAATGAGCAAATAATTGTTTGATAGTGGTTTATCAAAACTAATTGCAATAAAAATAAAGTTAATAAGAAGGCTATAGATAAAAATAAACCACTATTCGATAAAAAAGGCTAACAACGAACATGATAAAAATAAACTAATAAAGTTAATTAGAAAACTAATTGCAATAAAAATAAAGTAACAATGAACATAATAGATAAAAAAGGCTATAGCTTTAAACAAGTAATTAAAACATAATATTCTAAAAACAATAAATCCAACAAAAGTATTTAACTCATGTTCGAGCAAACAATATCCATAATAAAAGTATTAAAGAACATGATAGATTATAAAGTAAGAAGAAAGAAAGATCAAGTATCATCGACATCCTCTCCAAGCCCTCTAACTATGTTGCAGGTCTCGCACTCCTCAAGCCTCTCTCGATGTCTCTCGTCATGTGGAGACTCCTCCAGACCCTCGACTATGATGGTTCTCTGATAGCTGAAGTCTAAGAGTTGTTGTCTAAGATCAAGCTTCCTTTGTTTGTGGCCCTAGTCTTCTTTATATAGGCAAAAAAGCTACGGTTGAGAAATCCTAAAGTGCGCAAAGCCACTTAATAAGGGTCTTGCTTTCGCGCTTCATTCAATGAGAGTAGATATCTGATGAAAGTCCATGTATGCCAAAAGTCTGGGTTCATTTCCAGCTCTATTGCTTTGTTGGCTTGTCACAAGAGGGATGCCACTCCATTGCTCCAGTGCTCCTCTACCTCAGTTACTTCCTGCACAAGCACCACTAAAATGAATTACCTTTCCCATTAAATGCATCAATATATATCAATAAGCATAGGCATATCAACTCTGCGTAAACTAAATGCAAACTAGACCTAAATGCAAACTATATGGGCTTAAACACATGCAAAAGCTAAGTAAAAAGGGTACAAAATATAAGTTATCTATGTGGTCATCACATGTCACAATATATGCAGCTACCATATAATCACCCCTCTTTCTCTCAAAATTTCCTTCAAAATCCCCTCTTCTTTTTGTGTTTCCGGTGAATCTATGACCACCTCTTTATCGTGGTTCATTCTTTGCACCATACTCATTTTTAAGTTCTCCTCAACTTCGCAAACCAACCTCGACCAAACTTCTTCCACACTGTTGTTCACCTTCGTTAGAATTGCAAGAAAACTGTTTGGTTTTCCTTGCTCTGCCATATCTCCTTCTTTCTCTTTGGCTTGTATAAGCTCTTGTGGTGTTTTCTTTCCTTTGTGGGCTGGTTTTTTGTTTTTGGTGTCAGTTGTGAAACATGAATCATCCCTGTCATTTTGCATATCGCCATTGCGCTATCGTTGCCTTCTCCTTTCCTATTCTGGTGTCGTCTTGTGGGTTCATAAACTTTAGCTTTCAGAAATGTGGTAAAGGAAAGAGGTATGGAATGTGTGAGTGTTGGGTTAAGTATAAACATTGAACCTTTTCCAAATCTAAGTGTGTTTATTGTGGGTTGAGCCTAGATAGTGAGCCCACTAGGATAAGCCAAAGTAGGCCTGATCTTCCTTGAGCCCAATTCCAAGTGTAAGCCCTAGCGAGTGAATCAGATTGATAAATCAAACCAGTCAGACAAATCAAACCAACATAAACCATTTTGACCTGTTAACCCTTACAACTCAACTAGTTGACCAACCTGACCCGTTAGCCGACCCGACCTATTGAATGTTGACCATGACTTTAAACGTTGGTCACTGACTTTTTTAATCAACTTTGACCTTGACGTTTCTCAATGTCCTGAGTCTGAATTCGTAGCTTGTTTTGCCTAATTCAAACCCAAGAGCCTAGTTTTTCTAATTGCAATTTATTTTTTACTTAGTAGGTTTTTAAAAGATTTGAGTATGATATCTAAAGTAGTTTATATATGTGTTTTAGACGACATCGACTTTGAGAAAGATGAATTGCCACCCTTTTCGATTTTTCGTTCTAATCATGCACATGTTTCGAGGCCTATATGTGGCTATTATTTTGAATTAGTATTTATGTTTATGTTTAGGTTGCATAGTGATAGTGTTAATGTAGGATTATTCTTGTAGGTTTTGATACAAATGGACTCAGTACTTTTGGTCATGGGAAACACATCATTCAGTAGGCTGAGTTTGCTTAGGCTAAGGTGTGTTCTCTTTATGTGCTATATACTCTGTGAAATATTGTTTTACAACTTGTATGACTACTTTTTTGTGTTGTGATTATGATGAGTTTTAAGATATCATGCATATCATGTCATACTGTGTTCTAACTAAAGTATCAAAATTTTAGAAACTATGATCCTCGTATTTAGTACGATATAACTATGATTTTTTTTGTTTTAAAAATCATTACCATATTATTGTATGCATAGGATGAGATTGTACAATGGAAGTTGTGGCTTTTACCCCGTCAAACGGCTGATAGGACCATATAGTGATTGGTGAAAATTAGGTGAGGGGTTCTGGGGAACAACCTCTATTGTGACCGGTTGGCTTCACCACCACTGTGTTTGAAGTAAGTAGTTGGGTATTGTATTGTGCTTGTGACATCATTTCATTTTGTTATGATTTACCGTGATTTTATAAATGTTTTTGAGAAAATTATTTTGAAACTGAGTTTGTGATTGCTTGCACTTTAGAGACACACTGAGCATTATAGCTTACTTCCTCATAGTTTCCTCTTACAAATATCTTGGAATCTAGGCGACTTGATACCCGTAGGATCTCTTTATTTTATCGATTATATTTTACCTTTAGTACAGACTACATTATTTTCAGTTTTGTTTGTTATTATTATTTTTGGGAACTTTGATGTATTTGGGACTTAAGACCATTTTCAGATTTGAGGTTATTTTTATTATGCATGCATAAATTTTACATTTGGATGTTTTATTTAAACTTTCAGACTATAATATTATTGTTGAATTTTTAATAACTTTTTTAAGGTAACTTATTTGGAAATTTAAATCGTTTCACGTTACTTTATAAAAATTATGTTAATTTACACTTAAATTGGTTACTTGAGGGAGAAGTTACTATGTGGATTTCTAAATTCGACCTTTTTCTTTTGGGCCCACACTTTTCCCTTTACCACAGTTATGAAATCTAGGGTTTACGAACCCACACAATGACGTTGGAATATGAAAGGGAAAGGCAATTGCGGCATGCGAAACGACGGGGATGGTTTATGTTTCATAATCGACACCAAAAACACAAAATCTAGCCCACAAATAGAACAGAAACACTACAAGAGCTTAGCAAAGCCAAAGAGAAAGAAGGAGATATGGCATAGTGTTGCGCGTAATAAGTGCTACGCAATTGTGCAAATATACACGTCACAAGTAATAAAGTGATATGAGTATCGAGTATCATCTCCACAGGGATTGGTTTGGGCCACTTTGCTTAAGTTACTGCAATGTGAAAAGTAAAAACACAATTGATAATAGGAGTTCTAATTAACGAGTAAACTAAGAGAAATAAACTAAAATAATAGATGAAATCAAAAGAGAGAATAGGCTAGGTTATCGTGGGTTGTGGAGTGATAGCCGATTGGATCGCCTTGGTAAAAGAGTGCAAGGGCAACTCAGTTGCCGTGGCAACTTGCATAGCGGGGTTGCCTTGGCAACTAATCGATGGTTGCCTGGGCGACTAGCTGGGCAACTACTTCGGCGTCTGGGAAGCAACTTCAAGGTTCGGCAGAGCATTCTTCAATGATTTCTTCTTATCCCTAAGTCAAAACTCTAGCTACTTGTGCATGCCTTGATAATACATCCCTGCGTGAATCAAGGGTGAACAACAACCAATCTTGTGCTCCTCTTAGCCGTTGAAATCCTTAACTTATTCCTAAGCCGGATTAATCTTCACCATCAATAGATTGAATAAAGACCATACTCATTCGTTTCTTGAATCTAACTCTCCCGATATTAGATAAATAGATGAAGTTACGAGATCCTCTCCCAATTCACTCGCAAACAAAAATAAAAACCAAGAATGAGTAAACCTTGAATTGAAAGTGCAAACTCTTATTACCTAAACAAAATCCAATAGTTTATCACAACAACAAAACACAATAACCCCAACCAATCAAGTTAGTTCATGGTTGGGTTCAAAAGATATACAATGAATAATCCCCAAACCATGAATCTAATGGAAGCAAAGAATACGAAGAAGAAATCGAACTCTCTCCCCCTTTCTCTCTTGTCAAATTTTCTCTCCTCTTGCCCTTTGGAGTTGTCGAAATTTTCCCTCTTCTTGCTTTCTCTTTGACGGCTTGGTCCTTTAAATAGGAGATGGCTAGGTCAAAATCCTTCTTGAGGAGGAAGTTAAGTTGGAATTAAATTATCTTTAAAAATATAATTCTTTATTATATTTAAATTCCTTCTATAACTTTTCCTATCTTCTTGCGATTTAATTTCTTTTTAACCTCTTCATGGAAATCAAACTCCTTTGGAATTTAACTTTTCTCCACGTCATCTTGGGCTTATCTAGTCATCAATTTCAACTACCATATCATCTTATTCCTTGTCAAAAATTGCCTTGGCGACTAGCTCGACATCTCCTTCAAGCATTGCCCTGGCAACTAGCTCGACATCTCCTTCATGCATTGCCCTGGCAACTGGTTCCAGCCTTGCTTTGGCCAGTGATTCTGCACACACACAAAAAACACACCAAAGTAGCATCTTTTTCCACAAAAATCACCAAGTTATGTAATCAAGCTCAACGGTGGAAAGAAACATGAATTAATGCATGAATGACTAATTATGCAACTAATATGAGCCTAAGACTAACAATATATGAGTAAAAAGGGTAATAAAAATAGTACTTTTGAACACTTATCACATAGCAAGGCGATGGCGCAAGGAAAACTAAACGGTTTTCTTGTGATTCTAACAAAGGCGAACAACGATGGGGAAGAAGGTTGGTCGGGGTTGGTTAGCAGGGTTGAAGAGAACTCAAAAAGGGGTGCAGTGCAGAGAACAAACCACGGCAAGGAGGTGGTCAAAGACTTGTCGAAAATACAAAATGAAGAGGGGATTTTTAGGGACATTTTGAGAGAAAGAGGGGTGATTTATTTGGTGGTTGTAGATTTTGGAATGCAAAAGGGCTTAGGGTTTATAAAGAGTGGTTTGAATACCAAAATTACAAGGGTAAATCACAAACTAAGAGTCACGAGTTTTACTCGCTTTTCAACAAAGCCCTCACAGTTTTAACTTTAACAATCTAGTCATTAAATTCAAATAATTCCCAAATTATCAATTAGGGTTATGAAATTAAAATTCCCTAATTTTCTAGGGTTTCAAATTAAAATCCCCAAATTTAAATAGGGTTTTTAATTAAGGATTTTTGGGGTGTTACACCCATTTTTCAACTACCATAATTACGATAACTTTTTTTGTGGTTATGAAACTCGAAGCCAATTACAAGATGTTTCATCTTGTCATATGAATGCATTTCATCATATACCTCTTCAAGAGTAAAAGATTCATGGTTGTACAAGATGTTATTTCTGAAAGATAAGTATGAAGGGGACAGTGAACATAATAAAATCAAACATAGGCCTTATTAACTGCACTTTACCTCTATTGCTTCCATATCTGAGATGAACTCTTTAAAATCGGCTATGTGGTCATCAAGACATGAACCTTCTGCCAAATTATGTGAGTATAAACAATGGTTTGGTCAAAGTTTTCTGATGTGATCCAGACAAGCACCAAACTCCATGGAGCCTTGCTCTTATCATTGAATAAGTGTAAGAGTTTCCATACTCGGGTTCAAGCTAACAATTACAAGAATTCAGTCCCGAATATGCTTTTTCAAGCATTGGTTCCGAATATTGAACCTTGGTCTTTAGGGCAGCATGCAACATTTTGTATGAGATCTTTTAATGCATGCATGTTGTTGGGTCGTGTGTCATTATATTGCATGCATTCTCATAGCTAGCATATAGATTGCATGATGTGTTATTTTACATGTTGCTTAGGCATGTAAGTTCATTTAGCACATATAGGTTAATAAGTTAACTAGTTGTTAGTTGCATACATTATTAGTTTAGGAGGATGTTTGATAATTAATGGGTTGTATATTTAATTTATCATATTTAAATACACATTTAATGTAACACCCCTACCCCGGGTTGACAGGAAACCGGTTCGGGAGCATTACCAATGAACAATACAAGCAAGAACAAGGCAAGAATAGGCTAACTCATCCATATTAGATGAGTTACTTAACTAGCAAGTAACCAAACATACATTATATGATACCAAAAATTTCAATTATCATTATCATACAACATCATCATTCGAAACCTAAATAAGCAAACAAGTTTCCATTTTCATTTCATTGTTCATTTACTTGATTACACATAAATCGTTTCATGCATACTTCCTAAACATCATCCATTGTACATACCTTGTCTCCAAGCAAGCATATGCCAACTTACCATTCGGCATTTACCATTCAACTTATAAAGTACATATTCAACATGTTATGCTTATACAGATGACTATATCATCTCACAAGGCATTCGAATAGTACAAGGCTAGATGATCAATTTGTACATTCATTATATACATAACCGTATGCGCAACAAATACTTACAATACATGAAATTCTAGTTCATTACTTAATTCATATTAGTAACCAAGTTCACAAAATAGTAGGCCCATTCAAAACATATATACATATACAAGTTCAAGTGCTCAAAATGCATGCACTAAACATTATATACCACTAAGTGCCATCAACTAGGGGAGTACAAAACAAGTATGTCCATACTTTAGCTATGCTTGTGTCTTGCTTCGAGCTCAAGGAAATCAGACTTCGGGATCAAGCAACGATCGAAATCCTTAATATGTGGTTGGGAAGAATGAAAACAAGAGTGATAAGTACAAGATTGTACTTAGTGAGGTAGCAACTAGATCTAACCAATTTACAAGACAAGTATCACTTAGCCAAGTTTAAGCCTAGTCCAAGTTGGAAGCAATTCGATTTTAAGCTTTATACATGCTTATCATTTCAAACAATACACTAGGCACAATTGATGCAAGTAGGATTATAAGTCATCAAATACATGTAATTCAAGAATCCAAGTAGTTCAAGTATCATGTAATTCAAGAATTCAAGTAGTTCAAGTATCATGTAGTTCAAGAATCCAAATAGTTCAAGTATCATGTAATTCAAGAATCCAAATAGTTCAAGTATCATGTAATTCAAGAATCCAAGTAGTTCAAGTATCATGTAAGCTTATTCTTTAATTATTTTTATTTTCTTTCTTTAGTTTATGCCCTTGGTATTTAGTTGTCCAGGTAATCGAGTCTCCAACCAACTGTTGCCACAAGATGTGCCATAGCACTGGTCAACCCTCCTACTGTCGCCAAAGACCACACATATGTACCCTCCGTCTATCGCCAATTAGGGGCCTTAGCCCTGGACTGTAGTCCACCCTGACACAATGAGCTGTAGACTCTAAGGCATGCCCTTCTACCTATGACCACTAACAACCAAGGTTTTGTTCAATTATGAATCACTTATTCAAGTATTACATGTTCAAGTCAAGCAATATCTTATTCAAGGATCAATTCAAGTGAGACATTGCAAAATCAATCTTATATATACAGCCCTTGGGCCAATTGAGCCTTAGCTCTACACTTTGCAAATTAATCTTGGCATTCAAGCAAGCAATTAACATATGCCATCTCTTAGGCATCAAGCAAGATCTTCAATTCATGATTTATATCATGTTAACAAGTATTCAAATCATAGAGATACATTAAGAATTTATTCGAATGGATCAAGGTCAAGGCATCAAGGCTCAAGTATTTGTTTTCACCTCTCTTCCTAGGTAATTTAACATCATACATGTTACTATTATTTCAAGTTTTAGCTTAAACCATCCTTCCCTTTTATCATCACAACCAAACTTAAATCACACATATTAACATGGCATCAAATAACAAGAAGTAGATATGCATCTTTGGTTAGGACCTAAGTCCTAACCCTATATTAAACTACACTCACAATACTCCAAGCTTAGCTAATCTTGGATCCAAATCCCCTTGTTTCTAGCTTTCGAATGTTCCTCCTTAGACCCTTCTCCAATGTTCCCTTCTCGTTCTAACATTTCATACAAGTAAATCATGGTCAAGACAAGCACATTCATTTATTCAAAACAAGACAACAATACACATAATTCATTCAACATACATTTCAAAACATCAAGGCTGCTGCCTGGCAGCTTGTACATTACTTACTAAAATATGCATAACTTTCATTCCGTACGCTGGAATTTCAATTGGTTTACACCGTTGGAAAGCTAACTTAATTGTACTTCTAACCATATAATCCTTGCATTTTAATTATTTACCAATTAATACAGTTTTTTACTTAAAGACAGGGTAATTACAACACTGGAAAGTTTGCACTGCCCCTATTGTTTCATTTCTACAATCCATTCTACAATTCAGAATTCAATTCCGTTTTCTCCTAATAAATTTAGACATATTAAGGTACTATCCATTAAATTTTCAGCCTTAAATTCCATTTTTACAATTTATAGAGATTTTTCAAATTTACTGCCCAGAACAAAGCATTCTGGGCAGATTACACTAGCTTAAATTTCCAGCTTCTTTAATCACTTAGATAGCACTTCTAACATGTTGATTCAACTTATATACATTTTCATACAAGTATAGGTCGGTTTTATTCACCTACCAATGTGATCAAAACAGGGCATTTTATAAAATCAATCATGTTTACTCAATCTTCAATAGCTATGTGATCAAAACAATTTCATTCCATGTGACATTCAAATCCTACCAATTTAGTACCTAAATTTCCAGCAATCATAGCAATTTCCAGCAAAAATTCCAGCATAAGCATTCAAGTTTCCAGCAACCTATATATTTCTTTCATAGCAATTTGATCACAACATTCAAAATTTCAAAGAATCTTAGAACTAACATCACTAGAACATGCATATCTTCCATCCTAATCAAATTAGGCAGCAATAACATCAAAATTTCAAGATGTAAACATGAAATTCAAGTGAAGAATCAAATATTTTACGTTCCTCCTAAGCTAATTTGATCAAACAAGACAACTCCCTCTCTCTCTCTATGAAGGTTCGGCCATGGAAATGAAGGAATGAAGAAGATGATTCAAATTATGTTTTTCTCTTTCTTTTCCTTCAAGCATGGCCGGCCGTAAGGATGAAGATGATATCTCCTTTGCCATGTGTATAATTACCTTGACACATGTATTCCACTACCATAAAATGGTCTAATTACACATGCAAGTTTGTTGTTTTATTCTTGTTTCAATTTGGTCATCTTAATTTGGCACTCTAACTTGTTGGTTGTAATATTTTAATCCTTTAGACATTAGCTATCTTTTCTTCCTTTTATTTTAATTTGATCCAAGACTTAATTAGTCTAATAAGGAAAAGTGAAATTGATTTAACAATTTAACTAATTGCTTCTCCATAATACACCACTCCTAATTATTTCAATTGTCAAGAAGGCTCAAGGACATGGGATGGGTCAGATCGATATTTTCTAAGATGGAGACATGGAAGACATTGTAGATCTTATCAAATTCACTAGGAAGATCTAATCGATAGGCCACTAGACCTATCCTTTCATTGATTTCGAATGGTCCAATGAATCAGGGACTGGGTTTCCCTTTTCTTCCAAACCGAAAGACTTTCTTCCAAGGGGACACTTTCAAGAAGACTTTGTCTCCAACATTGTATTGGATGTCTCTCCTTTTCAAGTCTGCATAGGCTTTCTGTCTATCAAAAGCTTGCTTCAATCGATCATGTATGATTTGAACTTGTTCCTCGATTTCTCTAAGTAATTGAGGTCCCAAAACCTTGTTTTCTCCTAATTTAGACCAACATAAGGGAGTTCTACCTTTCCTTCCGTATAGATCTTCGAAGGGAGCCATCTGGATAAATGTCTGGTAGTTATTGTTATAAGCAAACTCTACTAGGGGTAGAGATTTCTTCCAGTTCTTTCCGAAATCTATAACACAAGCACGTATCATGTCTTCAAGTACTTGTATGATTTTTTCAGATTATCCATCTGATTGAGGGTGAAAGGCTGTACTAAGGTGCACTTTAGTTCCAAGGGCTTTTTGCAAGGATTTCCAGAATCGAGAAGCAAATCTGAGGTCTCGATCGAAGATTATAGCTGTAGGTACACCGTGTAATCGAATCACTTCACGGATGTATAGCTCGGGTAAGGTTTCCAAGCTTATGTTCATTCAAACAAGGATGAAATGAGTAGACTTTGTGAATCTATCAACAGTCACCCACACAACATCATTCTTTCTTGGAGTGGAAGGAAGACCCATAACGAAGTCCATTGTAATCCGATCCCATTTCCACTGAGGGAATTTGATTGGTTAGAGCAACCCGATAGGGACTTGATGCTCCGCTTTGACCCTCTGGCAAGTTAAGCACTTCAAAACAAAATCTGTGATAGCCAATTTCATGTCTGACCACTAGTATAGTGGCTTTAGGTCCCTGTACATCTTAACCGATCCAGGGTGAATCAAGAAAGAGCTTTGGTGAGCTTCTTGTAACATCTCGTGTCTTAGTTCTTCGTTGTTAGGAACACATACTCTATCCTTGAAATAAAGGAGTCCATTCAACTTGAGGGAAAATTCAGAATTAGACTCAGAGTCTAGCTTGGACATGATCTTCTGAAGATCTGGATCAATTTGTTGGAGTTCTTTGATTCTCGATATTAGACAAGATTGAACTTGAAGTCTAGACAAGAATTTCTATCATTTGGATAAACGGAAATGAGCATTGATAGCTAAGGAAGCTATAAACGAATGGAAAAGATTATTACGGAAGATTTTCGAATAATTACTTGTAAGTCAAGAAAAGTCTAATTCAAATGGTTACTTGAAAGTCAAGAAAGAAACATTTCAAATAAATTATTTTAGGATTTAGATTTAAGGATTTACCCGAGTATGGTCTGCGACTAAGGGCATCAACAACCATGTTTGCTTTCCCCGGATGGTAGTCAATAACTAAATCGTAGTCTTTAAGTAACTCTAGCCATATCCTTTGCCTCAAGTTCAAGTCTTTCAGATTTAGGAGGTATTTAAGACTCTTGTGGTCTGTGAACAATTTACATTTCTCCTCGTAAAAGTAATGTCTCCAGACTTTGAGTGCAAACACGATAGCTGCCAATTCTAGATCGTGAGTAGGGTAGTTTGACTCATGTGGTTTTGGTTGCCTTGAAGTGTAAGCTACCACTTTTCCATCTTGCATTAGGACACATCCTAATCCCAAATGAGATGCATCACTGTAAACACTGTACTCTTGCCCGATTCTGGTTGGATGAGAACCGGAGCATGAGTCAGGGCTTGTTTAAGTTGATCGAAGCTTCGTTGTTGGTTCTCTGACCAAACAAATGGTGTATCTTTGTGAGTTAGCTTAGTCAAACTTACGGCAATGGATGAGAATCCTTTGACAAAATGTCGATAATACCTGGCTAAACTGAGAAAGCTTCTAACCTCACAACATTCCTCAGAGGTCTCTAATCCAGGGTGGGATGAATTTTGCTCGGGTCTACTTTAATCCCTTTTGTCAAGATGACATGGCCAAGGAACGACACTTCCGATAGCCAAAATTATCATTTAGAGAACTTTACAAACAATTGACGTTCTCGAAGAGTTTGCAAAACAATTTGAAGGTGTTCGGAATGTTCTTCCTTATTCCTAGAATACACCAAAATGTCATCAATAAAGACGACCACGAATTTGTCAAGATAGGGCTTGATTACACAGTTCATGAGATCCATGAAAGCAGCTAGAGAATTCGTTAATCCGAATGGCATTACAAGGACTGGAGCACCCTAAAGAGACGAGCTAGGCCTAATGAAACCCTTGTCTTGTAGCTCTTGGAGTTGCTTCTTGAGTTCTTTCAACTCAAAAGGTGCCATGCGATAAGGTGTGATGGACACTGGAGTTGTTCTAGGTTGAACATCGATCCCGAACTCTACTTCTCTAGTTGGAGGAAGACCAGGGAGTTCCTCAGGAAAAACATCGAGATATTCAGATACAATAGGCACACTAGGTAAGCCGAATTCAATTTCATCTTGTAAGACCATAGTAGCAAAGATCGAAGTCGGTTTCTTGTCAATTAGAAGATTTAATTCTTTTCCTAAACCCCGAAGATAAAGTCTCCTATTTAGGCAATCTACACAGGCTTCATGCTTGCTTAACCAATCTTGTCCCAATACTAGATCAAATTCACAAGTTGGTTGTACATACATATCAACAAGAAAGGGTACATTTTCAATGAATAGGGAACACTTTCTACAGATAAGGCTTATGTTTTTAGTTTCCCCTATTGGGTTCGAAACTACAAGGCTTTGTTTTACAATTTCAGGCTTTAAGTTCAATTTTTCAATCAAGGTCGAGCTTGCGCTCTAGGTTCAGCTTGTTGCTGTGGAGGACTCTGCTCCATCCTCACACTATCCTCTTCATTTGAGGAGCCTACGGGACTTTCATCATCCCGAGCGAGCCTTGATTTAGACATTCTACATTTAAATAGAACAATTAAGAGTTCAGTTTAGTTAAGCAAAGACACAAGCTATAAATTACAAGTCTCCTAGGTGGCACAAGTATCCTATATGATGCAAGAGAGCCCGGTTTAGTCTTAGAACCAACTAAAAAGCTTTAATTACCAATAAAATGTAACACCCCCAACCCCGGGTTGGCAGAAAATCGGTTGGAGAGCGTTACCAATGAACAATACAAGCAAGAACAAGGCAAGAATAGGCTAACTCATCCCAATTAGATGAGTTACGTAACTAGAAAGTAACCAAACATACATTATCATACCAAAAATTTCAATTATCATTATCATACAACATCATCATTCGAAACCTAAATAAGCAAACAAGTTTCCATTTTCATTTCATTGTTCATTTACTTGATTAGACATATAACATTTCATGCATACTTACTAAACATCATCCATTGTACATACCTTGATTCCAAGCAAGCAACATGCCAAGCCTTACCATTCGGCAATTACAATTCAAGCTTATAAAAGTACATATATATACATTTCATGATCATATAAGACTATCATATTTCACAAGATATTCGAAATTGAACAAGGCTAGATGATCACTTTGAACATTCCAAGTATATAAATCAATATGTGCAACAACATTACTTTCATTACATATAATCCATTGCTTAATTACACATTAACAAACAAGTTCATTACTAGGTTCATGTTAACAACCAAGTTCACAAAATAGTAAGCCCATTCAAGAGCATATACATATACAAGTTCAAGTATTCAAATGCATGCACAAGACATTATATACAAATATGTGCCACCAACTAGGGGAGTACAAAACAAGTATGAACCATACTTTAACAAAATCTTGTGTCTTGCTTCGAGCTCAAGGAAACTAGACTTCAGAATCAAGCAACGATCGAAATCCTTAATCTGTGGTTGGGAAGAATGAAACAAGAGTGATAAGTACAAGATTGTACTTAGTGAGGTAGAAACTAGATCTAACCAATTTACAAGACAAGTATCACTTAGCCAAGTTTAAGCCTAGTCCAAGTTGGAAGCAATTCGATTTGAGCTTTATACATGCTTATCATTTCAAACAATACACTAGCACAATCGATGCAAGTAGGATCATAAGTCATCAAATACATGTAATTCAAGAATCCAAGTAGTTCAAATATCATGTAAATTCAAGTAGTTCAAGTTTCATGTAGTTCAAGAATCCAAATAGTTCAAGTATCATGTAATTCAAGAATTCAAGTAGTTCAAGTATCATGTAGTTCAAGAATCCAAATAGTTCAAGTATCATGTAATTCAAGAATCCAAGTAGTACAAGTATCATGTAAGCTTATTCTTTCATTATTTTTATTTGCTTTCTTTAGTTTATGACCTTGGTATTTAGTTGTCCAGGTAATCGAGTCTCCAACCAACTGTCACCACAAGATGTGCCGTAGCACTGGTCAACCCTCCTACTGTTGCCAAAGACCACACATATGTACCCTCTGTTTGTCACCAATTAGGGGCCTTAGCCCTGGACCGTTGGAGGGTAAATTGGACATTTGCCATGGATGGCATTTTTGAAATGTTTTGAAATGTTTACAAGATGATAAACACATGGATTTAATGTTGGCCCTTGGTTTATGATAAGATTAAATTTAGCCATTGAATTTGAAGGCTAAATTAGTACTTTCACTAATTAAATGAATTTAAAATTCATTTAATTATCACATGTGGATTAAAAGGAAAAAGATGAAAAAATATTGTTCATCTTTCTTGGAGAATTTCAAAAAGCAAGAGAAAAAAGGGAGAAATTTTCTTTGGCAAATTTCAAGGTTCTAAAGTTAGGATCAAGGTATGTTGCTTTGAAATAAATTGATCTATGCTTCATGCTCTTTCTTTTGATAGTAATTTTGCATGGTGATATGAAGAATAGTTCATGTTCTTGAAGAGAGAGAAATTGGAATTTCATGAGCCATGTTAGAATTAAGGCTTGATTTAAGTAATTCAAGTGTTGTAAACATGAAAACAATCTTGAACTTTGTTTAATTCTATGTTCAAGGTTATAAACCCTAACCCTATAATTTAGGGATTTGGTTAGGGAATTGAATAAAGGATGAAAATGAATGATTTGTGATACTAGAAGCCCTAAATTGATGTTAGAATGAAAATTTTCCCTTAGGAAGAATAAAGGACCAATTCAGTTAGAATTGGAAATAAAGGGGAAATTATTGTGAAAATTATTCTAGTATTAGAAATGATGAGATTATGATCAAATTAGCTTTAATTGATAATTTAGGACCAAAATGGAAATATTGGAAAGTAAAGGACCATTTCAGTCAAGGAAGAGAAATTAGAGGAAATTATGGAAAAAATTTCCATATGATTGGATATGATGAAATTATGATTTTACAGGCTTTAAAATGTCATTTGGACCATTTTAGAAGTTTGTAAAAACATAAGGATCAATTCGTAAATCTTAAAAAGATTGGGGACCAATTCGGTAATTGGGAAGAATTTAAGGACTAAAGTGAAAAAATATTTTCATGGAAGCATTATGCTGGAATGAATGTTAGAATGAGTTATAAATCATTCTTTGAGTAAATGTTGGAAGAAATACAAAGTATTGAGGATGAAAGGACTTATGTCATGAAACTAATATTTGGAAAATATTAGGGTGTTTATAGGAAAATTATTCCTATATTGTTTATGTGTTAGTAAGATACTAACATATAATTTGGAATGTACTCATGGTATTTTTAATACACTTGTAGACTGTGAACAAAATCAAGATCGAATTAGTAATCGAGGAAAGGAACGGGAACAAAGTTGATCTTAGTGAGGCTAGTTGGACATTGACAAAGTATAAAGTGTCAAGGTGAGTGCATTTTTATGCATGGATAATATTATGATTATCATTTGGAAGACTTGTGATAAGTCTACCGTATTAATAATTGTTTGATAGTTATATCATGAACTTATATTTGACATGTTGAGAATTGTCAAAGGTAGAACTATGATGCATTTGATCACTAGATATATCATGTATGTATGTTTATGGTATTTCGAGTATGAACTGCCTTAGCTTGAAATCATGATAATTATATTGCCATGGATGAATTGAATATGGAATTGGAAAGTATGCCCAAGTAAGTTACTGAGGTGTAGAGTATAGTTGGCATGCCATAGAGTCTAGCGGTTTAGCACTTCGGTGCGGTTTATTAACACTTAGGTGTGGTTCTTTAGCACTTATGTGCGGTCTCTTAGCACTTAGGTGTGGTGTATTAGCACTTTGGTGCAGTTTTTACTCGTGTACTCAAGTCCTCAAACTATGTTGGGCAATAATTTATTTGATAAGAAATGGTTAATAAATTAGAGAGTATGTGAACTCTCGGATAATGGTAATAAATGGTAAATAATTTAGAGATTAGGTAAACTCTCGGATAATGGCAAGGATATTAATAGGATTTATGAATCCGGATTATATTATGTTAATATTTGATTAATATAAGAGAAATAAAGGAATAGTGATCAAACAGCATGTTTGTTATATTATTGTTATAATTCAAGCACGTTGATTTATGTTAAAAAAAATATAATGCCTCACTAAGTATATACTTAGCATATGATGACTTTTCACGCGTAGGTAGGAAAATCGGGTCAGAGTAAGGAGTAAGGCATCACTATCAAAGAAGGATATATATATATATATATATATACAGTATCGGTAACTACATCCTTGATGTATTTTGATATTTCCTAGTTGGCATGTATGAATGAATATTAGCTCTTTTTAACTAGTCTAGATGTGGTTTGTAATATTAATATCAAGAAGTGGTACTTTATAACGTGGATTATATTAGTTTAAAGAAATTACTAGTAATGGAAATCGGGTAATGTTATAAAAATGAAATTTTAGAGTAATCAAAATGAATTTTATTTTAGGCAGCTTTTAGGCAGTTTTGTTAATCGTAAAGTATAGTTATAAATTGCCAAGTTGCTGCCTGAAACCGGGGTCTATCTGATGGATTAAAAATTGGAAATAAATTTTACGCAATTAAAAAGGAAAAATTCAAAATCGTCATTTTTGACTTGTATGAATAGCATAAAATGTGGTTTAAATACCATGTGATACTCTATACTAGTATTGGGTAATAAATACTAGTAAGAGTGTTACATAACATCTAATCCGTAAATGCATAAGCACAGCAACATATTTGAATATATACAAACTCGCAATCTATGATACCCAAAGAAGATGACTTGAGATCCAAGAAAATATTCTACTCATCATGCCAGATATGACTTTTGTACGTTTGGATTATACTAAGTTTAAATCTCCAAGCCATCACTTGAGATCATACCGATACTTGATCTTAAACCTCTTACCCGTAATTAAAGTATGAATATCTAGGGGAGAATAATACGTTGCCTACTGTCGTATCTTCTAGCTTAACATCTGACTAAGAAACTAAACTGTTAAATATCTTATCTAACCATAAGAAAGCTATCATTTATACTATTGCTGACTTGAAGGGTATTGCAATACCCCAAATACCAGTTTGGAAGTATTCTAATATTTTTTGGTAGTTAAAATTTATTTTTATATTCACATTATAGTACACTTATGCATACATTGTTTAATTAAGGGTTAAGGACTAAATTGAAAGTTAAATTAAATTGGGTGGCAAATTTGTAAGGTGCCATTTTGTGTTTAATGACAACTTTAGGGATTGCATGCTAAACTATAATCTTGAGAGGGACCTTTCACGTGTCAAGCTAGGACTTTGTGTAACACCCATAACGTACATCTGTAATACGAATATACATTACAGATTCTCCAAAAAACATATACTGAATTTTTTTTAACTCTTCGGTAAATAACATTTTTTATAAATTTCAACTGAAAACAATTCTAGACAATTGTAGCTAGTTTTAACCCTGAATTGGTTTATAAAACATAAAATGCAGTTATTTAAAAGAAAATATTATTCAGGGTGAAAACGTCGCTTGTTGCCTATACCCCTTTCTTGATTATAAAAATTCTAAACGATAAGATTTAAATTATGGTAAAACCATTATACTTTTAACTTGCTGGTAACATTATTTCATTTTTATACTCCATGTATCCTTGTCCTATCATACTTCAAAAATATATACTTTAAAGCTTGCAAAATAGTTTTCTTGAAAATATAATTACATGCCCACTAGTTCCTGACTATTTTAAAGATGTACGTACTTTCACTTACCGATAACTTGACTTTCAAATAAGTGGCTCCTCCTTGATAATTCTGATTTGAAGAACCTACGTGTGAAATAAAACAAACGCTAAGTACGAACCTAGTGAGGCAATTAAACTTATTTATTTACGCATGAAATGATATTATATAATACTTCATATAAGAATGCATTTCATATTTATCTACAACAAGGCAAGTATATCACAATGTACATGTGTCATGTATTATAACTATCATATAATTCATGTTAATATTGCATAACATATTCTCTGTCACGGACATGCTTTCATCCTAAAACATTTCCATAATAACATAGCATAATGATCATGATTATCATGTATCTCATATTCCATAAATTTCATATATCATTTTCACAATTTTCATCATATATCATACTTTCAAAATATAATGTATCATCTCATGCTCATACTTATATCATGTATCATTTGTATAGCATGTAAACCAAGTATCATCATCATCATCATGTATACCATATAATATCATTTCATATAATTCATGTAGCATCTATCATATACTTCATATATCATCAATATCACATGATTCATGTATTATCAATATCATATAACATCTCTATCATGTATCATGTAACATCTCTCTCATAAATCATGTCACAATATCAATGTTTCATGTATCATCATGCAGTCATTTGCATGCTCGTGATCTATCATATAACTATCTTGTATTATTATTAACATGTTTGGCTAGAGGCCCATGGAAACCTCGTAGCCTATCTGCACTGTAGTGCCATGTAGAGTACGTACACGAGAGGACGCTTTTTGCTCCTCATATAAGGACGCTCTTTGCTCCTTATATAAACACCTCGTTATTGCATTTTGCAATATGGGCTTGGATCCCCAGGGCGTATCTTGTATCATTTTAATCTTGTTCCATTTAATCTTTACATTATCCATATTTCATGTATGCATAATGCATCATCATTTATGCAAATAATCATTCGTACCTGGTATTCCATCAATCTTACCATGTCGAGCAATGTATCATATCACGTGTATAGAGAAATGCAATGCCAATTTCAACATAATGAAAACATATAGAAATGCACTTACTTGGGCCATTTATTAACTTGCCTCTCTAAGCTCTATTCGATCTTTTCCTTTATAAAACCTGGAACCTTCTTTTGATTTGAATCCAACTTCTTTTATCACATGAATATAAATAAACATTTGTTAGATTCACTTTAACGATATTTCAATTAAGCTATTTAATCATTCAACATAAAAAAATTTCCATAAATTTCTTTCCTTCCTTATACTATTAACAAACTCATTTTTGGTCCCTAATGACCGTTTTGATCTTCATAATTCCTCCAAGCTTGTTAACCAACATTAGACACAAATTGTCTCAATTTCCATTTTCTGTCAACTTGTACTACCATCAAAGATTTACTTCTACAGGGCAGAATACATACTGAATCTTAATCTCCTTTATACCGTAGAAACTAGATTCGATAACGGTTCTAATGGTATAATCCACATAATTTAATAAAATCTACAAAAAATTATGAAAATTCATCGAACTCTCGTTTACAGGGCTGTCTTGATAGAAACTGTTCTGTAATTTTTCTGAACTTCATTCGATTAAAAATTAATATATTTCAACTCAGAACTTTAAATCAGTTTATGTTTATTGGGAACGAAACTAGATTCGATAAGCTTTTCAACCATATAAACTAATAACCTATCTTCAATTTGTACTATTTATGGCAAATTTTCAAAGTCGAATTCCAGTATTGAATTTCGGAATAGACTGTTATTCTGTTTTCTGACCTTTCATCACTTAAAAATTCATATCTTTTGATATATGAATCGAAATCAATCACCGTCTGTTTTAAAAGAAACTAAACAAATAACTATTTATATCGATATAAAATTCACCATCTAACCATTTTTGTAGAATTTATGGTGAATTTTGAAACTTACTGCCAAATCCAGTTTTCCTACACAACTTCCATAAAAAACTTCTAACTTTATACTAATTTCTTCTTACTTTGCTATTTGTCAATTTGGTCCCCTTACTTGATTCAAAACACTAATTTATCACTTTCTTCATCAAATAATTATTCAAAAATAATTCACTCTAATTTTTTGTTCTTTTCGAAATAGTCACTAAAAATGCAAAGATAAGGATTCAAGCTTCTTAACTTTGCAAATTAGTCCTAAAATCAACATTACTACTTGAATTCTATTATTTCAAATAAAATCAGATTTAGTCCTTCTCTAAAACCTAATTTCTTAATTGGTTACTTAACTTTGACAATTTGTCAAAATGGTCACTAACTCGATTTAACATCGATTTTGCATTATAACTTCAATTTCACATCTCCAACATCAATAATAACATAAATAAACTTCAAAATCATAAAATTCAGATTATTCCTTTAACTTTCAAAATTGCCAAAATGGTCCATATACCTTTAATTTAGGGTTTTGCTTCCAAATAACAAATTCAAGCTTACTAGATCATTTATCCAACATCACAAACCCTAAATCAAACTTGAATCCATAAACCCTAATCATCTTCATACAAACTAAAATATGTATGGTTTAAATCCCAAATCAAAAACATGATTTTATCATCATAACAACTTAATTTCAACTTAAATTTCAACAAGATAGAGCCTTAAGAGTAGAACAAGCATATATTCCATGAATTATTGAAATCAAAAGATAGAGCCTTAAGAGTAGAACAACTTTGTAATTCAAAAGATTACTTGAAAATCGAGTTTCGGGACTTGAATCGAACTTGGAAATTTTTTTTCCATTTTTCTTTCTTTCTCCCCCTCATATTTAGAAATTTTAAGATGAATAATGGTCTTCATCTTTTGTTTTTCATCCAATTTGGCCACTTGTCTTGTATAAAAAAATTTTAAATTCATTTAGATAGCGAAATTACTAAAATGCCCTTTTAATCCAATGGTTGAGATTGATCTTATCATCAATAAAGGGCCAAGATTAAAACTCCCATTTTCTTTTTCCAAAATTTCCCTTATAACTTTTTAAATATTTCAAAATTGCCATTAGGGCAAAATGACCAATTTGCCCTCCTACTAGTTTTTATTTACTAGTTTACCATTCTTGTAAAAATTCAACTAAGTCTAGTTGGAATCCAACCAACTATAATAGAATATTCATAATATAGTATTTTATGACTTTGCAATGGCTTTTGGATCAGTCTCTGAAATTTTAGTTCAATCCGATTTCTCGATATTCGTAAAATACTTCTACTGCGATTTTACCTCTTCCGAACTATCAGATTTATTCCAAAAATTCAATATTTCCATATTTGGGAAATAAAATCTATTATCTCATAAAATCTTCCTTTCCCAGAACTTAGACTAAATTTTCCTAACTCAATCTACTATTCTGTTAATTATCGAAAATCTCCATAGAATAAAATTTATCTTAGAAATACTTTATCGATAATTCATTCAAAAATTCTTTACTCTTACTGAGTCCAAAACATCGATCAGAAACACTTTTATGGGACCTTCCCGAAGGTCACCCATCCGTGTATTTCTCTTGCACGAGCATGCTTAACAATTTTATTCGATCCAAATTCGGTACCTTTTTCTGCATCTTAATTCTTAAAACCGATATCAAGATACCTATTTCGATCTGATTCACTCTTATACTGAATAAAATTACTTGTTTGGGAAATTTACACTTTAGTCCCCAAACTTTTCCAAAGTTTATACTTTAACCCCCTAAACTTTCAAAATTTACAATTTAGTCACAAGCCAAAATTTGGGATATTAAAATTCCTCCCCTTAAGAAAATTTGTCCTCGAATTTTCAATGTGTACATGTTCCAAACATTTACAAATATTACTTCCTTATTTTCTTCTCAGCCTCCCAAGTGGCTTCTTCGACCTTGTGATTTTCCTCAAAAACTTTAGTCAATGAAATTTCTTATTCCTTAATTCTTTAATTACATAAACCAATATTTCTACTAAATCCTCTTCATGTATCAAATCTAATTGCATCTCAATTTATTCATGAGTGTTGACATGTAAATAATTCAGTCATTGCCCCCCAAACATAAGTACATATACTATAGACTTTTGCTCACTTCTGGAGATAAGACCAATTAATATACTCTTGGTCCAACTCTTTCACGATTCCTTGAGGTATAACAGTTCTGAAACTAAGGTTTCCCTTTTTGACTAAAGCGTAACACCTTCTTCCAAGGTGAAACCTTTAAAAACACTTTGTCCTCAACTGCGTACTTAACACCTTCTCTTCTTGTCTGCTTAAGCCTTTTTGTCGATCCACGACAGCCTTGAGATTATATTAAATAATTATTACTTTATCCTCTATTTCTCGTGTCAAATCAACCCCTCCAACTTTTGGGTTATACCAAACATTTCGATCCTGTAGCTCAAACCAATAATGAAGAGTTTGGCATATTCTTCCATTGGGGAATAGAAATAGGCTAAATCAATCCAGAAGGTACTTGATGTTTGGCTTTTACTTGTTAGCATATCAAGCACTTTGTCACAAATTTTGAAATTGTCATTTTTCATTCCTGGCCACCAATACTGAGTATTTTGATCTTAATACATTTTGCTACTTCCAGAGTACATAGTCAATGGACTATGACAAACTTCTGTCAAAACTTCTTTCTTCAAATCACCATCATTAGGAAATTAAACTTTTTCTTGATAATATAAGCAACCATTTGACTTAATTTTCATAGTCCTGTGTTTCTCTTGTTTCAACTTACTTCTTTTCTTTTCTCTTCTTTTTATGAGTTTTGAGATTCCTTGATGCATAGGCTACTACATTAATCTTCTCGAAATGATAATCTATAACTACATTGTAGTCTCTTAGAAACTCAACCTATCTTTGTTACCGTAGGTTCAATTCTTTTGCATCATTGGTTGCTTTAAACCTTTGTGATCAGTGTAACTAGGACACTTCTTACCATTCCAATGGAATACCTTTTTACGATAGTTGAGTAAGTAGCAGAGTAACAATAGATAAATTCTACACAAAATATTTATAATATCCAGCTAATTTCCAAGAAACTCCGAACGTTAGAGACATTTTTTAGTGCCTCCTATTCAAGAATAGATTGTACTTCCCTAGAATTCAACTCTTATTCCTTCAGCCGTGCTACATGTCTAAGAAAAATTACTTCTGATAACCAAAATTCATATTCAGAAAATCTCACATAAAGCTGCTTATCTCTTAATGTTTGTAATGCCACTCAAAAATGGTAATCATGTTCAGCTTCTATCTTTAAGTATACCAGAATATTGTCCATGAAGACTACTACTAAAAATTGGTCTAAGTAGTATTGGAATACCCTATTCATCAAATCCATGAATATAGCAAGGGTATTTGTAAGTCCAAATGGCATTACCAGGAATTTGTAATGTCCATAAAGAGCTCTGAATGTTGTCTTTGATACATCTTCTTCTTTGACCTTGAGTTGATAATAACCCGATCGAAGATCTATCTTTGAGAACATTGTTGCACCTCTAAGCTGATCAAATAGATCTTAAATCCTTGGTAGTGGATAGTTGTTCTTAATAGTTACTTTATTCAACTACCGGTAATCTATACATAATTGTAGAGAACCCTCTTTCTTCTCTACAAATAATATCGAAGTGCCCCATGATGATACACTCGGTCAAGTGTAATCCCAGTCTAGCAGTTCTTGCAATTGAGCTTTCTGCTTTCTTAGCTCAATTGAAACCATCCTATTTGGTGCTATTGATACCAGTTCAATTCTAAGATAGATATCAATCGCAAACTGTACCTCTCTATCCGGAGGTAATCCTAATAACTCATCCAAAAACACATTTAAAATTTTTCCCTCAATCGGGATATCTTTAATCTTCTTGGATGACATTTGTATAATCACCACATAAATTAAACACACCTTACATCCATTTACTTAACAACCCCTGAGCTGTTGTCGTAGAAATCACTGATTCTAAACAGTCAGTTCTTTCTTTCACATCAGGTTCTTGAAGCACAACCCTTTTTTACACATCACTTCTGCATCAAATGCAGATAGCCAATTCATTCTAAGGATAACTTCAAATTCATGAAATGGAAGTTCCATTAAATTCACTGGGAACTTAATCCATTGAATTACTAATGAACATTTCTTATATATTCTAGTTACCCATACACTATGTCCAAATGGATTACTAAAAAAGTCACATCACTATAAATAGTTTCCTTAAAAATCTTTCTTTGTGCCATTATCTTAGTACTAATGTATGAGTGAGTCAAATCCGGATCAATTAAAGTAAATATAGGCTCTCTCCATAGCCTTTGCTTTATTTAAAGAATTCTGATAAACTGATAAACTCATACCTAAAAACATCTATTTATTAAACTGATCGCCCATATATTTGGTTTTAGACACTTTTTAAAAGAATTTCCAAATCACTTTCTTAGCAGGTACTAACTTTGTGGCATTAGACCACTCTCACCACAATATTCAAGAACTTATAACTTTTAAGCTCCTTGATCCTTAATGCCCTTATCGGAGCTGGAAGTAAAACATAATATACCTCAATACTTATCTCTAAACCTCTTCCTGATCATCACACTTAACTGTGTATCATGATCCAACAGTATCTAATATTATCTATCAATATCAGTAACTTTTTCAAACTTGTTCATACTAGTGAGGAGCCATGTCAAGTTATACAAGTAGTACATCTTTATCATAATATCCTAGGGGCATGTACTTATTAAAAAAACATTTCTGACTTAATTTAGCCTCCAGAATCGGCTAAACTTTTACTCTGATACCAACAAATGTAACACCCATAACGTACATCCGTAATACAAATATACATTACAGATGCTACAAAAAACATATACTAAATTTTTTTTAACTCTTCGGTAAACAACATTTTTTTATAAATTTCAACTTAAAACAATTCTATACAATTGTTGCTAGTTTTAACCCTGAATTGGTTTATAAAACATAAAATTTAGTTATTTAAAAGAAAATATTATTCAAGGTGAAAACGTCATTTGTTGCCTAGACCCCTTTCTTGATTATAAAAATTCTAAGCGATAAGATTTAAATTATGGTAAAACCATTATACTTTTACCTTACTGGAAACATTTTTTCATTTTTATACTCCATGTATCCTTGTACTATCATACTTCGAAAATATATACTTTAAAGCTTGCAAAATAGTTTTTTTGAAAATATAATTACATGCCCACTAGTTCTTCACTATTTTAAAGATGTGCGTACTTTCACTTACCGATAACTTGACTTTCAAATAAGTGGCTCCTCCTTGATAATTCTGATCTAAAGAACCTACATGTGAAATAAAACACACGCTAAGTACGAACTTAGTGAAGCAATTAAACTTATTTATTTACACATGAAATGATGTTATATAATACTTCATATAAGAATGCATTTCATATTTCTCTACAACAAGGCAAGTATATCACAATGTACATGTGTCGTGTATTATAACTATCATATAATTCATGTTAATATTGTATAACATATTCTCTGTCATGGACATGCTTTCATCCTAAAACATTTCCATAATAACATAACATAATGATCATGGTTATCACATATCTCATATTCCATAAATTTCATATATCATTTTCACAATTTTCATCATATATCATACTTTCTAAATATCATGTATCATCTCATGGTCATACTTATATCATGTAATCATTTGTATAGCATGTAAACCAAGTATCATCATCATGATGTATACCATATAATATCATTTCATATAATTCATGTAGCATCTATCATATACTTCATGTATCATCAATATCACGTGATTCATGTATTATCAATATCACATAACATCTCTATCATAAATCATGTCACAATATCAATGTTTCATGTATCATCATGCAGTCATTTGCATGCTCATGATCTATCATATAACCATCTTGTATTATTATTAACGTGTCTGGCTAGAGGCCCATGGAAACCACATAGCCTATCTGCACCGTAGTGCCATGTAGAGTACGTACTCGAGAGGACGCTTTTTGCTCCTCATATAAGGATGCTCTTTGCTCCGTATATAAACACCTCGTTGGTGTATTTTGCACTATGGGCTTGGATCCCCAGGGTGTATCTTGTTTCATTTAATCTTGTCATTATCCATATTTCATGTATGCATAATGCATCATCATTTATGCAAATAATCATTCGTACCTGGTATTCCATCAATCTTGCCATGTCGAGCAATGTATCATATCACGTATATAGATAAATGCAATGCCAATTTCAGCATAATGCAAACATATAGAAATGCACTCACCTGAGCCATTTATTAACTTGCCTCACTAAGCTCTATTCGATCTTTTCCTTTATAGAACCTCGAACCTTCTTTTGATTTGAATCCAACTTCTTTTATCACATGAATATAAATAAACATTTGTTAGATTCACTTCTAACGATATTTCAATTAAGCTATTTAATCCTTTAACATAAAAATTTTCCATAAATTTCTTTCCTTCTTTATACTGTTCACAAACTCATTTTTGGTCCCTAATGACCATTTTGATCTTCATATAATTCCTCCAAGCTTGTTAACCAACATTAGACACAAATTGTCTAAATTTCCATTTTCTGTCAACTTGCACCACCATCAAAGATTTGCTTCTACAGGGCAGAATACATACTGAATCTTAATCTCCTTTATACCGTAGAAACTATATTTGATAACGGTTCTAACGGTATAAGCCACATAATTTAATAAAATCTAAAAAAATTATGAAAATTCATCGAACTCCCGTTTACAGGGCTGACTTGACAGAAACTGTTCTGTAATTTTTCTGACCTTCATTCGATTAAAAATTAATTTTTAACTTAGAACTTTAAATCAGATTCCGTTTCTTGGAAACGAAACTAGATTCGATAAGCTTTTCAACCATATAAACTAATAACCTATCTTCAATTTGTACTATTTATGGCAAATTTTCAAAGTCGAATTCCAGTATTGAATTTCGAAACAGACTGCTATTCTATTTTCTGACCTTTCATCACTTAAAATTTCCTTTCGGAAACCATTTATCAAAACTCATAGGTATTCAAGTATACAACCATTTACATTGCATTTCATACGAAAATCATGCATATAAACAGTAGGTAACAAATCATGCATCTGTGCATTTATAAAACATATGCCAAAGCCGAGTAATTGAGAGTAGACCACCATATACTTACTTCCGATCTTATTTAAGTTTGATAGACTTTAACTAAAATCCCAAGGTAACTTTCCAAACGATTAAGAGCTCTAAAACATATTTCCACTCACCGATGCATAAAACCTCTCTTGTTGATGTGGAATTCAAACTTCCAAAACCTCTAAATTCTCTTCGACCAGCAATGAGCCACTCTCCCCTATTTTGGCTGCACAAAACCAGAGGAAAATGCATCGCTATGCATTCAAAAGAACAACAACCAACATCCCTTGCATCTCCAACAATCCTCAACCAAACGTCATCCAAATACAAACGAAAACCAACTCTAACTACACCTAAACAAAGACCAGCTACTTCCTAACAATTTGATCAACCAAACATCAATAATTAACATCAAGAAACACATTCAAACCATCCTTATACCTCCAACAACCATAAAACCCCACTCTCAACCCAAAATCTCATGAAAAACAACCTAGAAAATTAACTAACCAAATAGTTTTGGGATTTCTTTTATTAATATCATTACATAAAATCAAAACACATTTCAAATATAATTTTAATTAATCAAAACTTCTAGTAATATATTACTTAACAATTCTTTAGCAAATCACCAATTAAATCTTGATTTAATCCATTTATATTGAATCAAACTCAAAAACCCATAAGAAAACAACATCAAAGGGCCAAACACTTTAGAATTTTAATAAATAACCTTGTTTAGATGAGAGAAAATGAAAATTACCTTTTAGGATGACTTCTCCCCTTAACTGGCTCAATTGCCTTGAAAAACTCCAAGAAAATAGAAGATATTTGATAGAAAAGGATAAGAAATGAAAAGGAAATCAAGGTGGAACAAAAATCAAGGTATTACTGGATATATTTGAAGATAAAAAATAGTTTGGCTAAAGAGAAAATGAGAGAAAGAAAATTAGAAAATCTAGTTACGTGAGAAAATGATGAAAATGATTTATGAATTAAAATCCTTTTAGTCCCCTTTAATATTTATTAAAAATCAATTAAAAAGAGTCCAATTAAGTGAAAAGTCTGATTAAAAACAAATGGAATAAAAGCTCTCTAAAGATTCTAAATTTTGGCCCTTTTACAATTTAGTCACTAATACAGTTTTGAAAACTTTACAATTTGGTCACTAATCCAAAATATCATTTAATCTGAATTGATTTTATCAAATTGGAACTTCAAGCATGTTTAATATACCAATTAAACATTTTAGGATATTTTTATCCATTTTATTTTAGCCAAAAACTATTTATTTCAACTTATTTCCCGAAACTAGTCTAATTGGCTAACTCAGTTCTCCCGAATCGTCTAACTCGACCCACTAATCTTGTAGGCCCAAAATTATGGCATTACAGTTGTGCTTAAAAGAGAAAAAGAATATGTCGAGGCAATAATAGAGAGTAATCCTTAAATTTTCTAAGGTTATTAAGTGATGAATGCATGTAACACAACACCCATTACACTTATAGTAGAATTGATCCTTGGAACAAAACTGTGAGCTATGATGCATTGCATTTCATTAAAATAGCTGAGGAATGAATTACTACTGCAACATGTCTTGGAATTCTTGTACTCATAGCTTAGTTGGAACCTTGGAAACTATAGGTTGTTTATGTTCATGTTTTTGTTTTTATTTTCATGTTTAGATATCATTGCTTGATGACAAGCAATAGTTCAAGTTTGGGGGTATTTGATGACTGTGTAGATATCCTATTTTGCATACCCTTTTGTGTGTCTTTAAGCTACCTTTACTTTATTTGCTTTTAGTTTGATAAACCGACACCAACCAATACTTGCTCAAACATTCTTAAGTACGATAACTTCATATTTATTGATCCAAACATCGTGGGTTCGACACTCTGCTCCATCACTTTATTACTTGATCGACAAGTATATTTTCTCTAAAGTGCATCACTATTCGACAAACATCACCAATCCCTTGCCAGTTTTGTGTACCTATCAAAAAACAAACAAGATGTTTTGATGATATGACTTAGCATGCTCCTGAATTAGGGATTCCTAACTATATATTGTGCATGAATAGCAATATTTCAATGCTGCTCTGACGCTTTCACTTCTTTGGTCAATATATCTTGATTTTCTCTTTGTTTCTTCTTCTTCGTGATCTTTGTAGTGGCAGCACCCCATCTCATGTTCGAATTCAACAATTTTAGCACTTTCCTTTTGAACTTTTGAATCTTTGCTCTAAAGCGCCTTTTCAAGTTTTCACTTTAGATTTTCTTTTTTTCTTTATTTTCTTCTTTTTTTCTCTTAGATTCCCTTTTGGGTTTTCACCTAATATTTGCTTTTCTCAAAGCGCCCTTTCAAGTTTTCACTTTAGTTTTCTTTCTTTCTTTTTTTCTCTTTCTTCTTCTTTTTTTCTTTTCTTTAGTTTTTTTTCTTTCTTTTTTTCTTCTCTTTTTTCTTTTAGGCGCTCTTTCTGGTTTTCACCTTGCAATCCTCTCGTCTTCATAATCCTCTATCTTTTCTCTAACAAGCCTTGATTTTGGTATAGATGACTCTCGTCATCTTGCTTCAGCGCACTCTCATAACTTGGAGCCTGAGGTGTTTTATTTGCTTAGACCTTGGTATACTTATTTCAATGGGTAGCTTTGAATGTCAAAGCCAATTACTGTCTTTAGGTCACCTACACTTAAAAGGTTAGAACATAATAATACCAAGAAATCTTTTGCTTATCATGAATCTATATCAACCTACTTGCAGGATGCTTGTAGAAGAGATAAGAGAAGGCACAAAATAGTACTTAATTAATATTTGAGAAAGTTTTGAATGATTTAAAAAGTCATGGAAAACTTGAAAAAAATAAAACATGATGCAATGTCCCGGACATCCACTGCATGAATGATGTGAGAGTCCATCGACTAGGATAGATCCTTTGCCTGAAGCTCTTTACTCAAATATTCGAAAGTGCCTACTTATCAGATGCCTAATCTCAAAATTCATCTGAGCCGCCCTTTATGGGTTTTCAACTCAGATCCTTCTTTGGTAAGACGCCCTTTTAGGGTTTTCATCTTGAACCCCCTTTTCTTCTTCTTCTTTTATTTTGATACCGAAGGCACCATTTTTGGGTTTTCACCACAGATATTTTCATTATGCAAAGCGCCTTTAGGGTTTTTTACTCCATTCTTTTTTCTTTTTTTCAACTCTTTTTTATTCTTCAAGCATAGTATTTTTTGACTGAATCTGAATTCATTGGATTGTTTAACTCATCCCCATCCATCTCCGTTAAAATCAACGCTCGTCCAAAAAAGGCCTTCTTGTCAACATAAGGCCCTTCTCAATTAGACATCCATTTCCCACTAAAATCTCTTTGAGTCGGCAAGATCCTTTTAAGCACTAGATCTCCCTCTCAAAATTCTCTTGGATGAACCTTGTTATCGTACGCTCGCATTATTATTTTTTGGTACATCTGACCATGGCAAATAGATTTCAGTCTCTTCCCTTATATGAGATTCAACTGGTCGAACTGGGCTTGTACCCATTCAGCTTCTTCCAACTTTACTTCATTCAGAATCCAGAGTGAAAAAATCTCCACTTTAATAGGTAATATTGTCTCTGTTCCATAGACCAAAGAGTATAGTGTTGCCCCTGTCGGAGTACGCACATACATTCGGTTGGCACATAGAGTAAATGGTAGCTTCTTATGCCAATCCTTGAAGGTATTTTCGTCTTCGATAAGATCTTCTTGATATTTTTTTGCCGCTTCTATTGCCCCGTTCATCTTGGGATGATAAGTAGTGGAATTATGGTGCATTATCTTGAATTGCTTGCACACTTCGTGTAATACCCCAAAGTGCATCCTAGAACTTTGACATTAATTTGATGTAATTCAAATTGTAATATCCCAAAAATGGGCTTACGAGTATACTACAAATGGGTACTAGTTAAATAGTTATAGAATTATCCTTATTAGACTAATTAAGTTTAGGATCAAATTGAAATAAAAGGAATAAAAGATAGCTAATGTCTAAAGGACTAAAATGTTATAGCCAACAAGTTAGAGTGCCAAATTAAAAGGATCAATTTGAAACAATAATTAAACAAAGAAATTGCATGGTAATTAGACCATTATTCTATAATGGAATACATGTGTCAAGTTTAATACACACATGGCATGGAGAAGGGTGTTGGCTGGCCATATTGTTGAATGAAAGAGAAAACAAAATAAATTGAATATTCTTCTTCATTCTTGCTGCCATAACCGAGAGCTAGAGTGAGAGGGAGAGAAAACTTTGTTCTTCCATGGAAAATGAAGAGATAAGTTTAGAATTAAGTGATATTGCAATCACCCAATCGGTTAACATTAGGAGAAAGGTATAATGCTTGATTTCTTACTTGAATTCCATGTTTGAATCTTATATTTTGATGTTGTTGCTGCCTAATTTGATTAGGATGGAAGATATGTATGTTATTGTGATGAAAGTTCTAAGATTCCTTGAAATTTTGAATGTTGTGATCAAATTGCTAAGAAAGAAATATGTATGTTGCTGGAAACTTGAATGTTCATGCTAGAAATTGCTATGATTGCTGGAAATTTATGTGCTAAATTAGTATGGTTGAATGTAACAAGGAATGAAACTGATTTGATCACATTGCTAGATAAGATTGTGTAAACATGCTTGATTTTGTAAAATGCCCTATTTTGAGCACATTGGTAGGTGAATAGAACTGACCTAGACTTGTATGAGAATGTATATAAATTGAATTAACATGCTAGAAATGTCATCTAAGTGAATAATGAAGCTAGAAACACAAACTAGTGTAATCTGTGCAGAAAACTCTGTTTTGGGCAGTAACTTTGAAAAATCACCATAAATAGTACAAAGGGAAATTAAGGCTGGAAATTTTATGGATAATGCCTTAACATGTCTAATTTCATTAGGAGAAAAAGAACTGAATTCTAGATTGTATAATGAATTGTAGAAATGAAACACTAAGGATAGTGCAAACTGTCCAGTGTTGTAAATTGCCCTGTCTTTAAACTAAAAACTGTATTAATTGGGAAACAATTAAAATGCAAGGCCTATACGGTTAGAAAGATGATTAAGTTAGTTTTCCAAAGGTATAAACCAATTGAAATTTCAACGTACGG
This sequence comes from Hibiscus mutabilis, assembly GCA_019671005.1. NCBI lineage: Eukaryota > Viridiplantae > Streptophyta > Magnoliopsida > Malvales > Malvaceae > Hibiscus > Hibiscus mutabilis. The sequence goes on from CM033732.1 coordinate 11,496,432, forward strand.
AATGAAAGTTATGCATGTTTAAGTAAACAGTGCACATGCTGCCAGGCAGTAGCAGCATTAGCCTTGATGTTTTGAAATGAATGAATTATGTGTTGTTGCCCTGTTTTGAATAAATGAATGTACTTGTCTTGATCTTGATTTACTTGTATGAATTGTTAGAGCAAGGAGTAAACCTTGTGGAGGAAGAAAGGAGTGGCCAAGCTAGTGGCAAACACAAAAGATATCGTCTCCACAGGGATTGGTGCTACTTCAAGAATCTAGTATCTTGCACTGTAAAAAGTAAAAACACAAGTAAAGGATTATAGAAGTTTTAACTAATCTAGAAAGCAAATAAGTAAAAGAAAAGATGAATTCAATTGAGAGAGATAGGCCAGGTTATCGTGAGTTGAGGTGTGATAGCCAATTGGATTGTCTTGGTAAAAGAGTGCACGGGCAACTAAGTTGCCGTGGCGACTTGCACAACGGGGTTGCCTTGGCAACTAATTGATGGTTGCTTGGGCGACTAGTTGGGCAACTACTTGGGCGTCTGGGCAGCAACTTCAAGGTTCGGCGGAGCGTTCTTCAATGGTTTCTTCTTATCCCTAAGTCGAAACTCTAGCTACTTGTGCATGCCTTGATAATACATCCCTGCATGAATCAAGGGTGAACAACAACCAATCTTGCGCTCCTCTTAGCCGTTGAAATCCTTAACTTATTCCTAAGCCGGATTAATCTTCACCATCATTGGATTGCGTAAAGATCATATTCATTCGTTTCTTGAATCTAACTCTCCCGATATTAGATAAATGGATGAAATCACGAGATCGTCTCCCAATTCACTCGCAAGCAATAATAAGAACCAAGAATGAATAAACCTTGAAATAGAAAAGTGCAAACTCTTATTACCTAAACAAAAACCAATAGTTTCTCACAACTACAAAACACAATAACCATAGCCAAGTAAATTTAGTTCATGGCTAGGTTCCAAAGAAACACAAGATAAACAATCCCTAGCATGAACCCAATCGAACAAGGAAGAAAAGATGAAGCTTGTCGAAAATTCCCCTTTGCTTCCTCTCTTGGTCTTGTCGAAATTCCCTCTTGCTCTCTCCCTCCTTCTTGTCGAAATCTCCTTGATATTTATAGGGCTAGGCCAAAGTCCTTCTTTGAGGAGGAGTTTGAGTTGGAATTAAATTATCTTTAAAGAATATAATTCTTAATTATAATTTTATTCCTATTAGAACTTCTCCTATCTTCTTGGAATTTAATTCTTCTTTAATCTCTGCATGGCAATCAAATTCCTTTGGGCTTGGGCCTTGCTCCATGTCATCTTGGGCTTGTAAAGTCATGAATTTCGACATCCCTATTGCATTTTGTCTTTGTCGACAAATGGCATGGCAACTGGCTCGGCGTCTCCTTCATGCATTGCCCTGCAACTAGATCAGCATATCCTTCATGCATTGCCCTGGCAACTAGCTCGGCATTGCTTTGGCAAGTGATCCTGCGCATACACACACAAAGCACACCAAAGCAGCATCTTTTCCACAAAAACTACCAAGTTATGTAATCAAGCTCAATGATGGAAGGAAACATGGATTAATGCATGAATGGCTAACTATGCAACTAATATGAGCCTAAGTCTAACAATAATATGAGTATAAAGGGTAAGAAAAATAGTACTTTTGAACACATATCACACCCCCAAACTCGAACTATTGCTTGTCCTCAAGCAATGCAAACTCATAATTACCTGCCAAGACTTCAACTTTCACAAACTTAGCTTTGAACTTGATTTCAATTCTCTGAACCGGGGTAAAAATATGATTGGCTTTTTATTTTTCGGAAAACTGAGGAGTTACTCGGAATCGAACTATAATGCTTGTGAGTGTGTGCGGAGTTGTGTGCAAGTTGATTTTTCGGATTCTATGCAAACAATAGGTTTTCAAATTACTTCATTGGGTTCTTTTTAACATGTTTTAACTAGAGCCAATTTCGGGCACCTCTAGTGTTTTGTTTTTAGTTTTCTTAAGTTAATTTAATCGACTAGAGCCGGTTTCGGGCACCTCTAGTAAAAAAAATTTTTAACACCTCCTAGAGCCAGTTTCGGGCACTTCTAGTGATCAATTTTTTAGCATATGCTAGAGCCAATTTCGGGCACCTCTAGCATTCATCCAATTTTTATTATAATCCCCCAATTTGTTAATTATCAACCTAAGTTTACTAGAACTCCTTAAATCAATCAACCCACAACAGTGTTTCATCAAATTTAGCATCATAGTAAAATTCTAAGTTTTTCCATGGTTATCCTAGAATAAAAATTCTATCAATTAAGTGCATTGGCAAAGTCATCATTGAATATTCATCAAATCTAAGCAATTCTTGTTCTAATTAAAGGCATGGCAAGCAGTTTATGTATCCTAAATGTAATACTTAAGATTAATGTAACTAAACATGGTAATTACTAATAATAATCCCCCCCAAACTCGAGTGAGGCATTGTCCTCAATGCATGCATAAAATAACGAGAAATAATAAAAATAAAATGCATACGAGGACTTACTCCGAGAGTTCGTCATCGTAGATGATTAGTTTCCTTCTAGTTGGTGTCTTGATTTTCTTGCTTGAACGCGATGGTTGTTTTCTTGTTGCCGGTGGTGGAATCGATCCTCGTACGGGGTTGTCCTCATCATCCTCTTCATCAATGTCAATGGCTTTTTGCTTGGAGGATTCAATTGGTGTGGTCTTTATTGGTTCAATGGAGGACTCGTCCGAATCTGAAAAATTAGAAAATGATTCCGTAGGAGTTGATTCGGGCATAGGTGCTTTACCTTTGGCTTTTGCAGTGATTGTCGGGGCATCGTCAGGGTTGGTTGCCGTGGCGTCAGCTTCCTTGGTTGCCGTGGCGACTGCTTCATTGGTTGCCGGGGTAAGAATCTCGGCGGGAAAGATTGGGAACGGCACACGACTGTCCGGGTACTTTTCTAGGATGACTTGGGTGATGGCATTGTTGTGTTCATTCATGTACCACATGAACATTAGTTGCCAATCTTCAATTTGCCTTAGGCGGCTTGCCAATGGGTGCAAAAGTGCTTCAAAGTGTCCCGGGATTAATGGTCGAGTTGCCCTGGCGTTAGGTGCTTGGGCATTAGGGATTGACGCTGCGGCAGGAGTTGCCGTGGCAATTGGAGGCCTTGAAGAATCTCCCGGTGCCTCTCCCATTAGCTTTCGGATTAGTGCTTGATTCCAACCAGACTTGGGTAGGGCCTTTTCATCGGTGGACTCACTCGGGACATGCATCTCCTTGCAAAGATTAGAAATTAAGCAAGGGAAGAAAAGATAACCCTTATCTTTTGAGCTGCATACAAAAATCTCATCACAAATAATTTTTCCAATGTTAATGATGCGATTATGCAAAATAGAATGTATGAGCAAAAGACGTGATATATCAATGGTGGTATTGTGTGTGGAGGGCATTAAAGAAGTTTTAACAAACTTATTCCATAGTTTTGCCTCGGGTTTAAGCCGAAGGCGATTTACCGTGCCCTTGTATTTACCGTCGTTCCAATGAGTTCCCGGTTGAGTGAGTTCTTGAAGCGCCTTATCGAGTTGCTTAGGATTGATTTGGTCAACGAAGGCTTGATGCTCGTCCTTCTCAATGTAAATTCCGTAAAAGGTGTTGATGCTTTCGGGACTTATAAGTATGGCCTTGTCACGAACAAAAACATAAGGATTATCCGGGTTAGGTGAGTGAGCATAGAATTCTCTTACCCATGAGATGTTACCCGGTTCCGGTTGATGGCAAAAGATTTGCCACTTTTGATGTGCAATCCTCTTGAAGATGAATGGTTCAAGGCCGAAATCTTGATGAGAGTTGGAGTATTCAAATCCTTGTTCTTCATGAATCTTCCGGCTTTCAAACTTGGATTGAAATCTTTCTTGAACCGCCGGTGTAGCAAACTTCTTGTATCTTGGTTCTTTGGAGGAACTTGGATGAACTAAAAGTTTAATCTTGGATGCCATGTATGATCTTGGTTGTGAGTAAAAACAAAGAAAAGAAAAGAAAAGAAACTAAAAAGTTGCAAGGTATAAAGTAGGAATAGGTTAAGGGTGATGGGTTTTATAGAAAAGATAGGTGGGTGGGATTAGGGGAAATCGAAAAAGGGTTTAGGGTTTGGTAGGAATTTTTGAAAAAGGGGTTTTGGTTAGGATGAATTGGTGGCTTTATATAAGCCTTAGATTCAGCCCATTAGTTTCCTTGTTGAAGATGTTTTCCTACTTGGTTTAGAATTCCTTCTTTATCTTGAACTTCCGTTCCTACAATTCAAAAACAAATCAAATAAGGATTAAAATTAAAGATAAACTAATAAAGAAAATAAATAAAGATGTGTAATAGGATTCTTAAACTTGAATAAAAAAAATTTATCCTAAAAATACTAATAATCGGCAAAATAATAAAATAATAAGAAAAAAATCGGAAAAAAATGAAAAATAAATAAAATAATTAACTAATCGACAAAAAAAACAAAAATAAAAAATAAATAAAAAAAAAATATCAAAAGGGAGAGCATGCTCATGCATCTCCTAAATTGACCACTTCCTTGTTACGTTCCACATGGGCACCATTGTAGTGCTTCAATCTTTGTCCATTAACTTTGAATTCATGGTTGTCAGAGATGGACTTGATTATCACAGCACCATGGGAGAATGGTTTGACGACTTCAAATGGTCCCGACCATCTTGATTTCAGCTTTCCCGGGAAAAGTTTTAGCCGAGAATTGAATAGGAGAACTAGTTGCCCTGGCGTGAATTGCCGTGGCAATAGTTTCTTGTCGTGCCATCGCTTTCTTTTCTCCTTGTAGATTCGTGCATTGTTATAGGCGAGTGCACGAAATTCTTCTATCTCATTGAGATCCATCAAACACTTTTGTCCGACACTTTCCCAATCCATATTCACGGTCTTGATTGCCCAGTACGCCTTGTGCTCGATTTCCACCGGTAGATGGCATGTTTTGCCATAGACAAGTCGGAAGGGGGACATACCTAAGGGTGTTTTGAATGCAGTGCGATATGCCCAAAGTGCGTCATCTAGTCTTAATGACCATTCCTTCCTTGAGGGATTTACAACTTTCTCGAGTATTCCCTTCAACTCCCGGTTGGAAATTTCTGCTTGCCCGTTGGTTTGTGGGTGATATGTCGTGGCGATCTTGTGTGATATGCCAAAGCGTTGCAACATCTTGGCAATTAGTCTGTTGTCGAAATGCTTGCCCCCGTCACTGGTAATTGCTCTTGGCATCCCAAACCGTGTAAATAAGTTTTTCTGCAGGAATCGTTACACGGTCTTGGAATCTTCGTTGGGAACTGCAGCTGCCTCTACCCATTTAGACACATAGTCAACGGTGAGTAAGATGTAGAGGTTGCCGAATGAAGATGGGAAAGGTCCCATAAAATCGATCCCCCATACATCGAACAGTTCCACCTCTATGATGTTCTGGAGTGGCATCTCATGTCGTCTCGAGATATTGCCCGTCCTTTGGCAACGATCCCATTGCTTGTAAAAGTCTTGGGCATCTTTGTACAATGTTGGCCAATACAAACCGGATTGCAAGACTTTGGCCGCGGTACGAGTTCCTCCAAAATGTCCTCCATAGGGTGAAGAATGGCATTGCCGGAGTACATTCTGTTGCTCTTCTTCAGGGACACATCGGCATATAACCTGATCTGCACATTGTTTAAACAAAAGAGGCTCGTCCCAAAAGTAATGCTTAGCATCATGGCGGAACCGCTTCTTCCCTTGGTGAGTAATGTCATAAGGAAAAATACCATAAACAAGGAAGTTAACTAAATCCGCGTACCAGGGTATTGCCGAGGCATGTGCTGCCGTAGTGACTGCTCCCAGAATTGCCGCGGCGTGTGCGTCAAAGACTGCTGCAGCGTCGAGAGTTGCCAAGGCGTGTGCATCCATGGTTGTCGAGGCGTCTAGGGTTGCCGAGGCGTCGAGGGTTGCCGAGGCAACTAGAATTTGTTCATCCGGGAATGCATCGCATATCTCAAGATTAGCGTCCTCCTCCTTATTGCATTCCAAACGTGATAAGTGATCGGCCACTTGATTTTCTGTTCCTTTCCTGTCCTTAATTTCAATATCAAATTCTTGTAAAAGTAATATCCAACGAATCAAACGAGGTTTAGCATCCTTTTTAGCAAATAAGTATTTGATTGCCGAATGGTCCGTATGAACAATTACCTTTGTACCAATTAAATAGGATCGAAACTTGTCAAATGCGAAAACTACAGCTAGTAACTCTTTCTCCGTTGTTGTGTAATTCACTTGAGCACCATTAAAAGTTTTACTAGCGTAGTCTATCACATGGAAGGTCTTACCTGTGCTTTGGCCTAGGACTGCTCCTACCGCGAAATCACTTGCATCACACATGAGCTCAAAAGGTAGCGTCCAATCTGGTGGAACGACAATTGGTGCCGAGGCAAGCTTTTTCTTTAGGGTTTCGAATGCTTGAGTGCATGAATCATCAAAATCGAAGACTTTATCCTGTTCAAGCAGATTACACAAGGGTTTAGTGATTTTAGAAAAATTATGAATGAACCTCCTGTTAAAACCTGCATGTCCGAGAAAACTTCGAATTCCTTTAACCGAATTTGGTGGGGGTAATCTCTCGATCACGCCCACCTTGGCTTTGTCTACTTCAATTCCCTTGGATGAAATCTTGTGGCCGAGCACTATTCCTTCATCTACCATAAAATGGCATTTCTCCCAATTGAGGACTAAATCCGTTTCTTCGCATCTTGCTAACACCCTCTCTAGATTTCCGAGACAACTGTCGAAGTCATTACCAAAAACAGAAAAATCATTCATGAAGATCTCAAGGAAGTCTTCGACCATGTCTTAAAAGAGTGCCATCATGCATCTTTGGAAGGTTTCCGGGGCGTTACACAATCCGAACGGCATCCTTCGGAAGGCATAAGTACCGTATGGGCATGTGAAGGTTGTCTTTTCTTGATCTTCTGGTGCTATGGCAATCTGATTGTAACCTGAATAACCATCAAGAAAACAATAAAAGGGTTTACCTGCAAGACGGTTAAGCATTTGATCAATAAAGGGTAATGGGAAGTGATCTTTCCTAGTGGCTTTGTTTAGCTTTCGATAGTCCATACAAACCCTCCGACCGGTCACAGTCCTGGTTGGGATAAGTTCATTATTTTCATTGCTTACCACTATTATACCTCCCTTTTTCGGTACACATTGTACCGGGCTTACCCACGTACTATCGGAGATAGGGTATATAGTGTCGGCGTCAAGCCACTTGATGATTTCTTTCATTGCAACCCCTTTCATGGCATGATTCAGTCTCCTCTGGGCCTCAATTGAAGGTTCGTGATCATCTTCAAACAAGATCTTATGCATGCACACCGTCGGGCTAATTCCCTTCAAGTCGGCAATTGTCCACCCTATTGCCTTTTTGTGTAGCTTCAACATCTTGATCAGCTTCTTTTCCTGCTTAGGCTGTAACTTAGAAGAAATAATTACAGGCAATGTATTATCGGTCCCTAAGTATACATATTTTAGTTGCTCTGGCAATTGTTTCAACTCAAGAATTGGTGGTTGTTCAATAGAGGGTTTTTCGAGCTTACCTTCCTCACCTGAGTAATCCAGTGGTTCAAAGTATGTACCTGGTCGATTGACTAGCCAATTTGCCTCTTCTGGTTGTTCCTCATCGACCGGTTCTTCATACTCCTCATGTTTCTCTTGGTCGGCAATGTAGTTGTCGAGGCAACTAAATTCCTCATCGAAGTTAAACTCTGCCGTGGCATGAAGTAGTTGGCATTCTTCTGGATCATCGGCATGCCTTAGTGTTTGGAACACATTTAGTTTGACCTGCTGTTCATTCACCCTCATTGTGAGTTCTCCCTTTTCAACGTCGATCAAGGTTCTCCCTGTCGCTAGGAATGGTCTCCCGAGAATGATAGGTGCATGCTCATCTGCTTCACAATCCAAAACAATAAAGTCAGCGGGAAAAATAAATTTATCAACTTTTACCAGTATGTCCTCGATTTTTCCCTCTGGATGCACATAGGATCTGTCGGCTAGCTGCAGCATAACTGTTGTAGGTCTTGCCTTCCCGATTCCTAGTTTCTGGAAAACCGATTTAGGCATCAAGTTTATGCTAGCCCCAAGGTCGCATAGTGCTTTCCCGACATAGTGATTTCCAATAGAACAGGGTATTGTGAAACTTCCGAGATCCTTCAACTTGGGCGGCATGCGATTGTGCAACATTGCCATGCATCCCTCTGTCGCAGCAACTGTTTCAAACTCTCCTAGCCTTGTTCTCTTGGACACAATGTCTTTAAGAAACTTGGTATAGTTTGACATTTGTTCAATTGCTTCCACCAATGGCAAGTTGATGTGGACTTGCATTAGGATATCAAGAAACTTCTTGAATTGGTATTCTTGCTTTTGTCGCTTCAACCTTTGTGGGAATGGTGGTGGAAGTCGGATATCTTCTATCCTTTCATTGGTTTGGAACCTGATTGACGGCATTGCCGGGACATCTAGAGTTGCCGAGGCATTATCAACTGGGGTTGCCGAGGCGTGCTTATCGCAAGTTGCCGAGGCATCTTTATCGTCGGTTGCTGAGGCATGCTTATTGCCGATTGCCACGGCAATTCCTGGTTCAGCATCTGAGGCTTTGCCGCTAGGTTCATCTTGATCTTTTTGTAGAGTTTTGTTTGATGAGCCTCTCTAAGTTGTTGGCCACTTCTAGTGGTGATCGCCTTACATTGCTCATGGCCAGTTCCTCTTGCGACTTCAGTATCGCTAGGTAAACCTCCTTGTGGTCTAGTATTCAGATTCTGAGCAAACTGTCCGACTTGATTTTCCAATGATTTGATTGCCGCCTCTTGGTTTTGCAATCTCATCTCGGTCCTGTTAATAAAAGCATCAGTTCTTTTTATAAAATTACTATTCTCAGCCATATAAGATTCAGTTTTCATCATAAAAGCATTTAGAGAATTTTCCAAAGAACTAGATGTTGTCGGTTGTTGCTGCGGCATCTGTTGCCGTGGCATATTCTGCTGGAATCCCGATGCTTGTGCATTCTGATTGTTCTGGTTTAGAGCATTGTTGGGATTACTCCATGAAAAATTCGGGTGCTTCTTCCAAGCTGGATTGTATGTGTTGGACATCATGTTGTTGCTCCAATTGTAATTCCCCACATAGAAGCTGGATTCCGGATTCTGCATACATTCAGAAGAATTATGGTTATCACCATATAATTCACAAAAAGAATCCATTACCTTGACTTCATGTGTGTTGTTTGGTTTTTGCATGTTCTGGACCATCTTGGTTAAAGCGGCCAATTGTGCCAAAATTGAATCTGATGATCCTAGTTCATGTATTGTGGCTTGGCGTCTAACTCCTCCTCTTCTAGTAGATGGGAATTGATAATCATTCTTGGCCAGCCTGTTTAAAATTTGCATTGCTTCTTCTAGCGACTTATCTAGGAGTATGCCGTTTGCCGAGGCATCTAGCATCATCCTTGTTGGTGTATTCACGGTGTTGTAAAACATTGTTACTTGAGTCCACACCGGGAATCAGTGTAGAGGGCATTTGTGTAGAAGTTCTCTATATCGCTCTCAAGCCTCGTACATGGATTCATCATCTGCCTGCCAAAAAGAAGTAATGTCGTTACGAAGCTTATCAGTCAAATTTGTAGGATTAAATCTAGCAAGGAAATCACGACAAAGATCAGTCCAAGATGCTATGGATCCGGCAGGAATGCTATTCAACCATGCTTTCGCCCTATCCCTCAGTGAATAGGGGAATAATCTTAATCGTAGGACATCGGGGGTGACTCCGTGTATCTTGAACGAGTTGCAAATCTCGAGGAAAGATTTCAGATGTTGTCGTGCATCTTCAGTTGCTGAGCCGCCAAATTGACCTATTGTGTTGATCATATTAAACATTACCGGTTTCAACTCAAAGTGGTCGGCTTCAATTTCAGGTGCGACAACTCCTGGGTTAAGTCCATCAAGATCTTCTTCAAGATAGTCTCGAATAGTTCTGTTTCGTGCAAGAATCACTCCTCCTCCTGCTCGAACATCTTGATTCATATTGCCGTCTTGATTTGCCATTGCTTCTCTTATCCTTCGTCTAAGTCTTTGTAAGGTTCGTTCGATTTCTGGATCAAAGGGATATTCTGGTGAAGTCGGTCTCGCCCTGGTCATATACCAATGCAAAACCAAAGTTTGTTAGCCCTTTGAATTTTAAACAAGAAAAATAAAAAGAAAGTGCAAGAAAATAAAAACAAAGTCGCTATTGCCAATCCCCGGCAACGGCGCCAAAAACTTGTTGCGCGTAATAAGTGCTACGCAATTGTGCAAGTATACACGTCGCAAGTTATAGTATAAAAGATATCGTCTCCACAGGGATTGGTGCTACTTCAAGAATCTAGTATCTTGCACTGTAAAAAGTAAAAACACAAGTAAAGGATTATAGAAGTTTTAACTAATCTAGAAAGCAAATAAGTAAAAGAAAAGATGAATTCAATTGAGAGAGATAGGCCAGGTTATCGTGAGTTGAGGTGTGATAGCCAATTGGATTGTCTTGGTAAAAGAGTGCACGGGCAACTCAGTTGCCGTGGCGACTTGCACAACGGGGTTGCCTTGGCAACTAATTGATGGTTGCTTGGGCGACTAGTTGGGCAACTACTTGGGCGTCTGGGCAGCAACTTCAAGGTTCGGCGGAGCGTTCTTCAATGGTTTCTTCTTATCCCTAAGTCGAAACTCTAGCTACTTGTGCATGCCTTGATAATACATCCCTGCGTGAATCAAGGGTGAACAACAACCAATCTTGCGCTCCTCTTAGCCGTTGAAATCCTTAACTTATTCCTAAGCCGTATTAATCTTCACCATCATTGGATTGCATAAAGATCATATTCATTCGTTTCTTGAATCTAACTCTCCCGATATTAGATAAATGGATGAAATCACGAGATCCTCTCCCAATTCACTCGGAAGCAATAATAAGAACCAAGAATGAATAAACCTTGAAATAGAAAAGTGCAAACTCTTATTACCTAAACAAAAACCAATAGTTTCTCACAACTACAAAACACAATAACCATAGCCAAGTAAATTTAGTTCATGGCTAGGTTCCAAAGAAACACAAGATAAACAATCCCTAGCATGAACCCAATCGAACAAGGAAGAAAAGATGAAGCTTGTCGAAAATTCCCCTTTGCTTCCTCTCTTGGTCTTGTCGAAATTCCCTCTTGCTCTCTCCCTCCTTCTTGTCAAAATCTCCTTGATATTTATAGGGCTAGGCCAAAGTCCTTCTTTGAGGAGGAGTTTGAGTTGGAATTAAATTATCTTTAAAGAATATGATTCTTTATTATAATTTTATTCCTATTAGAACTTCTTCTATCTTCTTGGAATTTAATTCTTCTTTAATCTCTGCATGGCAATCAAATTCCTTTGGGCTTGGGCCTTGCTCCATGTCATCTTGGGCTTGTAAAGTCATGAATTTCGACATCCCTATTGCATTTTGTCTTTGTCGACAAATGCCATGGCAACTGGCTCGGCGTCTCCTTCATGCATTGCCCTGGCAACTAGCTCGGCATATCCTTCATGCATTGCCCTGGCAACTAGCGCGGTATTGCTTTGGCAAGTGATCCTGCGCATACACACACAAAGCACACCAAAGCAGCATCTTTTCCACAAAAACTACCAAGTTATGTAATCAAGCTCAATGATGGAAGGAAACATGGATTAATGCATGAATGGCTAACTATGCAACTAATATGAGCCTAAGTCTAACAATAATATGAGTAAAAAGGGTAAGAAAAATAGTACTTTTGAACACTTATCACTAAGCTTGGAGTATTGTGAGTGTAGTTTACAATAGGGTTAGGACTTAGGTCCTAACCAAATATGCATGACTATATTCCTGTTATTGATATGCCATGATAATGAACTGGATTGAACTTGAATATGAGTAAAAAGGGAAGATGAAACTAAATAAAAATTGTGTTTAAGTGATATCATGAAAATTGATAAATTAAGTAGAAAGAAAAGTGAAAACAAATGTACAAATCCATGCCTTGGATTGACTTAATTGAATGCCTACTACTTGAAATGCTTGCTATTTGAAAAGCTTGTCACTTGAGGTGCTTGAAATGTGATCTAATTGAAATGCTTGGATCCTTGTACTTGAAATATGATCTAATTGAAATGCTTGGATCCTTGTACTTGAAACGTGACCTATTCGAAATGCTTGATTCCGTGTCTTAGATGTATTTGTTGCGCGTAATAAGTGCTACGCAATTGTGCAAGTATACACGTTGCAAGTTATAGTATAAAAGATATCATCTCCACAGGGATTGGTGCCACTTCACGAATCTAGTCTCTTGCACTGTAAAAAGTAAAAACACAAATAAAGGATTATAGGAGTTTAACTAATAACTAATCTAGAAAGCAATAAAGTAAAAGAGTAGATGAGATCAAATGAGAGAGAGATAGGCCAGGTTATCGTGAGTTGAGGTGTGATAGCCGATTGGATCGTCTGGGTAAAAGAGTGCACGGGCAACTCAGTTGTCGTGGCAACTTGAACAACGGGGTTGCCTTGGCAACTAATCGATGGTTGCGTGGGCAACTACTTGGGCGTCTGGGCAGCAACCTTCAAGGTTCGGCAAAGCGTTCTTCAATGGTTTCTTCTTATCCCTAAGTCGAAACTCTAGCTACTTGTGCATGCCTTGATAATACATCCTGCGTGAATCAAGGGTGAACAACAACGAATCTTGTGCTCCTCTTAGCCGTTGAAATTCTTAACTTATTCTTAAGTCGGATTAATCTTCACCATCAATAGATTGAATAAAGATCATATTCATTCGTTTCTTGAATCTAACTCTCCCGATATTAGATAAATAGATGAAATCACGAGATCCTCTCCCAATTCACTCGCAAACAAGAATAAGAACCAAGAATGAATAAACCTTGAATAGAAAAGTGCAAACTCTTATTACCTAAACAAAAACCAATAGTTTCTCACAACCACAAAAAACAATAACCATAGCCAAATAGATTTAGTTCATGGCTAGGTTCCAAAGAAACACAAGATAAATAATCCCTAGAATGAACCCAATCGAGCAAGAAAGAAAAGGATGAAGAATGAGGCTTGTCGAAATTCTGCTTGCCCTAGATGCTTGTCGAAAATTTCTCCTCTTGCCTTCCTTGGAGTTATCGAAATTCTCCTCTCTTGCTCTTCTTGGATTGTCGAAATCTCCCTCTTATTTATAGGGCTAGGTCAAAGTCCTTCTTTGAGGAGGAAGTTAAGTTGGAATTAAATTATAATAAAGAATATAATTCTTTATTATAATTATATTCCTACTAGAACTTCTCCTATCTTCTTGGAATTTAATTCTTCTTTAATCTCTTCATGGAAATCAAATTCCTTTGGGATTGGGCTTTGCTCCATGTCATCTTGGGCTTGTCCAGTCATCAATTTTGACTACCATATCACCTTTGCTCTTGTCGACAATTACCCTGGCAACTGGCTCGGCATCTCCTTCATGCATTGCCCTGGCAACTAGTTCGGCATCTCCTTCATGTATTACCCTAGCAACTAGCTCTAGCCTTGCTTTGGCAAATGATCCTGCACATACACACAAAACACACCAAAGCAACATCTTTTCCCACAAAAACTACCAAGTTATGTAATCAAGCTCAACGTTGGAAGGAAACATGGATTAATGCATGAATGGCTAATTATGCAACTAATATGAGCGTAATTCTAACAATAATATGAGTAAAAAGGGTAAGAAAAATGGTACTTTTGAACACTTATCACACACCCAAACTCGAACTATTGCTTGTCCTCAAGCAATGCAAACTAATAATTACCTGCCAAGACTTCAATTTTCACAAACTTAGCTTTGAACTTGATTTCAATTCTCTGAACCGGGGCACAAAGTATGATTGGCTGTTCATTTTTCGGAAAACTTAGGAGTTACTCGGAATCAAACTATAATGATTATGAGTGTGTGCGGAGTTGTGTGCAAGTTTGATTTTTATAATTCTATACAAACCATAGGTTTTCAAATTACTTCATTGGGTTCTTTTTAACATGTTTTAACTAGAGCCAGTTTTGGGCACCTCTAGTGTTTTGTTTTTAGTTTTCTTAAGTTAATTTATTCGACTAGAGCCGGTTTCGAACACCTCTAGCGGTCAATTTTTTAGCACATACTAGAGTCAGTTTCGGGCACCTCTAGCGATCAATTTTTTTAGCACATGCTAGAGCCAATTTCGGGTTCATCCAATTTTTATTCTAATCCCCCAATTTGTTAATTATCAACCTAAGTTCACTAGAATTCCTTAAATCAATCAAACCACAACAGTGTTTCATCAAATTTAGCATCATGGTAAAATTCTAAGTTTTTCCATGGTTATCCTAGAATAAAAATTCTATCAATTAAGTGCATTGGTAAAGTCATCATTGGATATTCATCAAATCTAAGCAATTCTTGTTCCAATTAAAGGCATGGCAAGCAATTTATGTATCCTAAATGTAGTATTTAAGATGAATGTAACTAAACATGGTAACTACTAATAACAATCCCCCCCAAACTCGAGTGAAGCATTGTCCTCAATGCATGCATTAAAAGAAAATAAAAATAACGAAAAATAAAATGCAAACGAGGACTTACTCCGAGAGTTCGTCATCGTGGATGATTAGTTTCCTTTTGGTTGGTGTCTTGATTCTCTTGCTTGAACACAATGGTTGTTTTCTTATTGCCGGTGGTGGAATCGATCCTCGTACGGGGTTGTCCTCATCGTCCTCTTCATCAGTGTCATTGGCTTTTCGCTTGGAGGATTCAATTGATGCGGTCTTTGTTGGTGCAATGGAGGACTTGTCCGAATCTGAAAAATCAGAAAATGATTTCGTAGGAGTTGATTCGGGCATAGGTGCTTTACCTTTGGCTTTTGCAGTGGTTGCCGAGATGTCTTTAGCTTTGGTTGCCGTGGCGTCTTCAGGGTTGGTTGCCGTGGCATCAGCTTGTGCGTGCACGATGTAGGTTGCCGTGGCGACTACTTCATTGGGTGCCGGGGCAAGGATCTCAGCAGGAAAGATTGGGAACGACACGCGACTGTCCGGGTACTTTTCTAGGATGACTTGAGTGATGGCATTGTTGTGCTCCTTCATGTACCGTATGAACATTAGTTTCCGGTCTTCAATTTAACTTAGGTGGCTAGCCAATGGTTGCAAGAGTGCTTCAAAGTGTCCCGGGGTTGATGGCCAAGTTGCCCGAGCGTTAGGTGCTTGGGCATTAGGGATTGCCGGGGCGGCAAGAGTTGTCGCGGCAATTGGAGGCCTTGAAGAATTTCCCGGTGCCTCTCCCACTAGCTTTCGTATTAGTGCTTGATTCCAACCGGACTTTGGTAGGGCCTTTTCATCGGTGGACTCACTTGGGACATGCATCTCCTTGCAAAGATTAGAAATTAAGCAAGGGAAGAAAAGAGAACCATTATCTTTTGAGCTACATACAAAAATCTCATCACAAATAATTTTTCCATTGTTAATGATGCGATTATGCAAAATAGAGTGTATGAGCAAAAGACGTGGTATATCAACGGTAGTATTGTGTGTGGTGGGCATTAAAGAAGTTTTAACAAACTTACTCCATAGTTTTGCCTCGGGTTTAAGCCGAAGGTGATTTACCGTGCCCTTGTATTTACCGCCGTTCCAATGAGTTCCCGGTTGAGTGAGTTCTTGAAGCACCTTGTCGAGTTGCTTGGGAGTGATTTGATCAACGAAGGCTTGATGCTCGTCCTTCTCAATGTAAAGCCCGTAAAAGGTGTTGACATTTTCGGGACTTATGAGTATGGCCTTGTCACGAACAAAAACATAAGGATTATCCGGGTTAGGTGAGTGAGCATAGAATTCTCTTACCCATGAGATGTTACCCGGTTCCGGTTGATGGTAAAAGTTTTGCCACTTTTGATGTGCAATCCTCTCGAAGATGAATGGTTCAAGGCCGAAATCTTGATGAGAGTTGGAGTATTCAAAGCCTTGTTCTTCATGAATCTTCCGGCTTTCAAACTTGGAGTGAAATCTTTCTTGAACCACCGGTGTAGCAAACTTCTTGTATCTTGGTTCTTTGGAGGAACTTGGATGAACTAAAAATTTAATCTTGGATGCCATAGATGATCTTGGTTGTGAGTTTTGTAAAAACAAAGAAAAGAAAAGAAACTAAAAAGTTGCAAGATAAAAAGTAGGAATAGGTTAAGGGTGATGGGTTTTATAGAAAAGATAGGTGGTAAATATGGTGGGTGGGATTAGAGGAAAATGAAAAAAAGGGTTTTGGGTAAGGGAGGGTGTGACGACAAGGGGGTTGTGATTAGGGTAAATTGGAGACTTTATATAAGCCTTAGATTCAGCCCATTAGTTTCCTTGTTGAAGATGTTTTCCTTCTTGGATTAAAATTCCTCTTTATCTTGAACTTTTTTTCCTACAATTCAAAGACAAATCAAATAAGGATTAAAATTAAAGATAAACTAATAAAGAAAATAAATAAAGATGTGTAATGGGATTCTTAAACTTAAAAAGATAAATAAAAAAATCTATCCTAAAGAAAATTAATAATAATCGAAAATAAAAAAATAAAAATTTGAAAAAAATAAAATAAAATAAAAAAGTAATCAAAAATAAAAATAAAAAAATTAAATAAATAAATAAAAATAAAATATCAAAAGGGAGAGCATGCTCATGCATCTCCTAAGTTGACCACTTCTTTGTTACGTTCCACATGGGCACCATTGTAGTGCTTCAATCTTTGTCCATTAACTTTGAATTCATGGTTGTCAGAGATGGACTTGATTATCACGGCACCATGGGAGAATGGTTTAACCACTTCGAATGGTCCCGACCATCTTGATTTCAGCTTTCCCGGGAAAAGTTTTAGCCGAGAATTGAATAAAAGAACTAGTTGCCCTGGCGTGAATTGCCGCGGCAATAGTTTCTTGTCATGCCATTGCTTTGTTTTCTCCTTGTAGATTCGTGCATTGTTATAGGCGAGTGCACAGAATTCTTCTATCTAGTTGAGGTCCAACAAACGCTTTTGTTCGGCACTTTCCCAATCCATATTCACGGTCTTGATTGCCCAGTATGCCTTGTGTTCAATTTCCACCGGTAGATGGCATGTCTTTCCGTAGACAAGTCCGAAGGGGGACATACCTAAGGGTGTCTTGAATACAGTGCGATATGCCCAAAGCGCGTCATCTAGTCTTAATGACCAATCCTTCCTAGAGGGATTTACAACTTTCTCGAGTATACCCTTCAATTCCCGGTTGGAAATTTCTGCTTGCCCGTTGGTTTATGGGTGATATGCCGTGGTGATCTTGTGTGATATGCCAAAGTGTTGCAACATCTTGGCAATTAGTCTGTTGTCAAAATGCTTGTCGTCGTCACTGATAATTGCTCTCAGCATTCCAAACCGTGTAAATATGTTTTTCTGCAAGAATCGTTGCACGGTCTTGGAATCATTGTTGGGAACTGCAGCTGCCTCCACCAATTTAGACACGTAGTTGACAGCAAGTAGAATGTAGAGGTTGCCAAATGAAGATGGGAAAGGTCCCATAAAATCGATCCCCCATACATCGAACAATTCCACCTCGATGATGTTCTAGAGTGGCATCTCATGTCGTCTAGAGATATTGCCCGTCCTCTGGCAACGATCACATTGCTTGTAAAAGTCTTGGGCATCTTTGTACAATGTTGGCCAATACAAACCGGATTGCAAAACTTTGGCCGCGGTACGAGTTCCTCCAAAATGTCCTCCATAGGGTGAAGAATGGCATTGCTGGAGTACATTCTGTTGGTCTTCTTCAGGGATACATCGGCGTATAACCTGATCTGCACATTGTTTAAACAAAAGAGGCTCGTCCCAAAAGTAATGCTTAGCATCATGGCGGAGCCGCTTCTTCCCTTGGTGAGTAATGCCATAAGGTAAAATACCACAAACAAGGAAATTAACTAAATCCGCATACCAGGGTATTGCCGAGGCATATCCTGCCGTGGCAACTGCTCCCAAAATTGCCGAGGCGTGCGCGTCAAGGGCTGCTGCAGCGTCGATAGTTGCCGAGGTGTGTGCATCCATGGTTGCCGAGGCGTCGAGGGTTGTCGAGGCATGCGCGTCCATGGTTGCCGAGGCAACTAAAATTTGTTCATCCGGGAATGCATCGCATATCTCTAGATCCGCGTCCTCTTCCCTGTTGCGTTCTAAACGTGATAAGTTATATGCCACTTGATTTTCTATGCCTTTCCTATCCTTAATTTCAATATCAAATTCTTGTAAAAGTAATATCCAAGGAATCAAACGAGGTTTATTATCCTTTTTAGCAAATAGGTATTTGATTGCCGAATGGTCCGTATGAACAATTACCTTTGTACCAATCAAATAGGATCGTAACTTGTCAAATGCGAAAACTACAGCTAGTAACTCTTTCTCCATTGTTGTGTAATTCACTTGAGCACTATTAAGAGTTTTACTAGCGTAGTATATCACATGGAAGGTCTTACATGTGCGTTGGCCTAGGACTGCTCCTACCGCGAAATCACTTGCATCACACATGAGCTCAAAAGGTAGCGTCCAATCTAGTGGAACGACAATGGGTGCCGAGGCAAGCTTTTCCTTTAGGGTTTCGAATGCTTGGGTGCAAGAATCATCAAATTGAAGACTTTATCCTGTTCAAGCAAATTGCACAAGGGTTTAGTGATTTTAGAAAAATTATGAATGAACCTCCTGTAAAAACCTGCATGTCCAAGAAAGCTTCAAATTCCTTTAACCGAACTTGGTGGGGGTAATCTCTCGATCACGTCCACCTTGGCTTTGTCTACTTCAATTCCCTTGGATGAAATCTTGTGGTCGAGCACTATTCCTTCATCTACCATAAAATGGCATTTCTCCCAATTGAGGACTAAATCAATTTCTTCACATCTTGCCAACACCCTCTCTAAATTGTCGAGACAGCTGTCGAAGTCATTACCAAAAATAGAAAAATCATCCATGAAGATCTCAAGGAAGTCTTCGACCATGTCTGAAAAAAGTGCCATCATGCATCTTTGGAAGGTTGCTGGGGCGTTACACAATCCGAACGGCATCCTTCGGAAAGCATAGGTACCGTATGGCATGTGAAGGTTGTCTTTTCTTGATCTTCTGGTGCTATGGCAATTTGATTATAACCTGAATAACCATCAAGAAAACAATAAAAGGGTTTACCTGCAAGACGGTCAAGCATTTGATCAATAAAGGGTAATGGGAAGTGATCTTTCCTAGTGGCTTTGTTTAGCTTTCGATAATCCATACAATCCAACCGGTCACAGTCCTAGTTGGAATGAGTTCATTGTTTTCATTACTTACCACCGTTATACCTCCCTTTTTCGGTACGCATTATACCGGACTTACCCATGTACTATCAGAGATAGGGTATATAATGTCGGCGTCAAGCCACTTGATGATTTCTTTCATTACAACCCCTTTCATTGCATGATTTAGTCTCCTCTGGGCCTCAATTGAAGGTTTGTGATCATCTTCCAACAAAATCTTGTGCATGCACACTGCCGGGCTAATTCCCTTCAAGTCAGCAATTGTCCACCCTATTGCCTTTTTGTGTACCTTCAGCATCTTGATCAGCTTCTTTTCCTGCTCAGGCAGTAACATAGAAGAAATAATTACAGGCAATGTATTATTGGTTCCTAAGTATGCATATTTTAGTTGCTCTGCAATTGTTTCAACTCAAGAATCGGTGGTTGTTCAATAGAGGGTTTTTCGAGCTTACCTTCCTTACCTGAGCAATCTAGTGGTTCAAAGTATGTACCTGGTCGATTGACTAGCCAATTTGCCTCTTCTTGTTGTTCCTCATCGACCGGTTCTTCATACTCCTCAGGTTCCTCTTGTTCGGCAATGTAGTTGCCGAGGCAACTAAATTCCTCGTCGAAGTTAAACTCTGTCGTGGCATGAAGAAGTTGGCATTCTTCTGGATCATCGGCATGCCTTAGTGTTTGGAACACATTTATTTTAACTTGCTGGTCATTCACCCTCATTGTGAGTTCTCCCTTTTCAACATCTATCAAGGTTCTCCCTGTTGCTAGGAATGGTCTCCCGAGAATGATGGGTGCATGCTCATCTGCTTCACAATCCAAAACAATAAAGTCAGCGGGAAAAATAAATTTATCAACTTTTACCAGTATGTCCTCGATTTTTCCCTCTGGATGCACATAGGATCTGTCGGCTAGCTGTAGCATAACTGTTGTAGGTCTTGCCTTCCCGATTCCTAGTTTCTGGAAAACCAATTTAGGCATCAAGTTTATGCTAGCCCCAAGATCGCATAATGTTTTCCCGATATAGTGATTTCCAATGGAACAGGGTATTGTGAAACTTCTGGGATCCTCCAACTTGGGTGGCATACGATTGTGCAACATTTCCATGCATCCCTCTGTTGCGACAACTGTTGCAAACTCTCCTAGCCTTGTTCTCTTGGAGACAACGTCTTTAAGAAACTTGGCATAGTTTGGCATTTGTTCAATTGCTTCCACCAATGGCAAGTTGATGTGGACTTGCTTTAGGATATCAAGAAACTTCTTGAATTGGTATTCTTGCTTTTGTCGCTTCAACCTTTGTGGGAATGGTGGTGGAAGTCAGATATCTTCGATCCTTTCATTGGTTTGGAACCTGATTGATGGCATTGCCGGGACAATTGGAGTTGCCGAGGTGTTATCAACTGGGGCTGTCGAGGCATGCTTATCATAAGTTGCCGAGGCATCTTTATCGTTGGTTGCCTAGGCATGCTTATTGTCGGTTGCCGAGGCAATTCCTGGTTCAGCATCTGAGGCTATGCCGCTAGGTTCGTCTTGATCTTTTTGTGGAGTTTTGTTTGATGAGCGGGCTTGAGTCTCTCTAAGTTGTTGGCCACTTCTAGTGGTGATTGCCTTTCATTGCTCATGGCCAGTTCCTCTTGCGACTTCAGTATCGCTAGGTAAACCTCCTTGCGGTCTAGTATTCAGATTTTGAGCAAACTGTCCAACTTGATTTTCCAATGATTTGATTGCCGCCTCTTGGTTTTGCAATCTCATCTCGGTCCTGTTAATAAAAGCATCAGTTCTTTTTATGAAGTTACTATTCTCAGCCATATAAGATTAAGTTTTCATCATAAAAGCATTTAAAGAATTTTCCAAAGAACTAGATGTTGTCGGTTGTTACTGCGGCAACTGTTGCCGTGGCATATTCTGCTAGAATCTCGATGCTTGTGCATTCTGATTGTTCTGGTTTAGAGCATTGTTGGGATTACTCCATGAAAAATTTGGGTGCTTCTTCCAAGCTGGATTGTATGTATTGGACATCACATTGTTGTTTCGATTGTAATTCCCCATATAGAAGCTGGATTCTGGATTCTGCATACATTTAGAAGAATTATGGTTATCACCACATAACTCACAAAAAGAATCCATTACCTTGACTTCATGTGTGTTGTTTGGTTTTTGCATGTTCTGGACCATCTTGGTTAAAGTGGCCAATTGTGTCGAAATTGAATATGATGATCCTAGTTCATGTATTGTGGCTTGGCGTCTAACTCCTCCTCTTCTAGTAGAGGGGAATTGATAATCATTCTTGGCCAGCCTGTTTAAAATTTGCGTTGCTTCCTCCGGCGATTTATCTAAGAGTATGCCGTTTGCCGAGGCATCTAACATCATCCTTGTTGGTGTATTCACGGCGTTGTAAAACATTGTTACTTGAGTCCACACCGGGAATCCGTGTAGGGGGCATTTGTGTAGAAGTTCTCTATATCGCTCCCAAGCCTCGTACATGGGTTCATCATCTGCCTTCCGAAAAGAAGTAATGTCGTTACGAAGCTTATCAGTCAAATTTGTAGGATTAAACCGAGCAAGGAAATCACGACAAAGATCGGTCCAAGATGCTATTGATCCGGCGGGAATGCTATTCAACCATACTTTCTCCCTATCCCTTAGTGAATAGGGGAATAATCTTAATAGTAAGACATCGGGGGTGACTCCATGTATTTTGAACGAGTTGCAAATCTCGAGGAAAGATTTCAGATGTTGTCGTTCATCTTCAGTTGCTGAGCTGCCAAACTGACCAATTGTGTTGATCATATTAAACATTACCGGTTTTAACTTAAAGTGGTCGGCTTCGATTTCAGGTGCGACAACTCCTGGATTAAGTCCATCAAGATCTTCTTCAAGATAGTCTCGAATAGTTCTGTTTCGTGCAAGAATCACTCTTCCTCCTGCTGGAACATCTTGATTCATGTTGTCGTCTTGATTAGCCATTGCTACTCTTATCCTTCGTCTAAGTCTTTGTAAGGTTCGTTCGATTTCTGGATCAAAGGGATATTCTGGTGTAGTCGGTCTCGCCTTGGTCATATACCAATGCAAAACCAAAGTTTGTTAGCCCTTTGAATCTTAAACAAGAAAAGTAAAAAGAAAGTGCAAGAAAATGAAAACAAAGTCGCTATTGCCAATCCCCGGCAACGGCGCCAAAAACTTGTTGCGCGTAATAAGTGCTACGCAATTCTGCAAGTATACACGTTGCAAGTTATAGTATAAAAGATATCGTCTCCACAGGGATTGGTGCCACTTCAAGAATCTAGTCTCTTGCACTGTTAAAAGTAAAAACACAAATAAAAGATTATAGGAGTTTAACTAATAACTAAACTAGAAAGCAATAAAGTAAAAGAATAAATGAGATCAAATGAGAGAGAGATAGGCCAGGTTATCCTGAGTTGAGGTGTGATAGCCAATTGGATCGTCTTGGTAATAGAGTGCATGGGCAACTCAGTTGCCGTGGTAACTTGCACAATAGGGTTGCCTTGGCAACTAATCGATGGTTGCCTGGGCAACTACTTGGGCGTCTGGGCAGCAACCTTCAAGGTTCGGCAGAGCGTTCTTCAATGGTTTCTTCTTATCCTTAAGTTGAAACTCTAGCTACTTGTGCATACCTTGATAATACATCCCTGCGTGAATCAAGGGTGAACAACAACCAATCTTGCGCTCCTCTTAGCCGTTGAAATCGTTAACTTATTCCTAAGCCGGATTAATCTTCACCATCAATAGATTGAATAAAGATCATATTCATTCATTTCTTGAATCTAACTCTCTCGATATTAGATAAATAGATGAAGTCACAAGATCCTCTCCCAATTCACTCGCAAACAAGAATAAGAACCAAGAATGAATAAACCTTGAATAGAAAAGTGCAAACTCTTATTACCTAAACAAAAACCAATAGTTTCTCACAACCACAAAACACAATAACCATAGCCAAATAGATTTAGTTCATGGCTAGGTTCCAAAGAAACACAAGATAAATAATCCCTAGCATGAACCCAATCGAACAAGAAAGAAAAGGATGAAGAATGAGGCTTGTCGAAATCCTCCTTGCCCTAGATGCTTGTCGAAAATTCTCTCCTCTTGCCTTCCTTGGAGTTGTCGAAATTCCCCTCTCTTGCTCTTCTTGGATTGTCGAAATCTCCCTCTTATTTATAAGGCTAGGTCAAAGTCCTTCTTTGAGGAGGAAGTTAAGTTGGAATTAAATTATCTTTAAAGAATATAATTTTTTATTATAATTATATTCCTACTAGAACTTCTCCTATCTTCTTGGAATTTAATTCTTCTTTAATCTCTTCATGGAAATCAAATTCCTTTGGGATTGGGCTTTGCTCCACGTCATCTTGGGCTTGTCCAGTCATCAATTTCAACTACCATATCACCTTTGCTCTTGTCGACAATTGCCCTGGCAACTGGCTCGGCGTCTCCTTCATGCATTGCTCTGGCAACTAGTTCGGCATCTCCTTCATGTATTGCCCTGGCAACTAGCTCTAGCCTTGCTTTGGCAAATGATCCTGCACATACACACAAAACACACCAAAGCAGCATCTTTTCCCACAAAAACTACCAAGTTATGTAATCAAGCTCAACGTTGGAAGGAAACATGGATTAATGAATGATTGACTAATTATGCAACTAATATGAGCCTAAGTCTAACAATAATATGAGTAAAAAGTGTAAGAAAAATAGTACTTTTGAACACTTATCAGTATTCATTCGAGTTTCTTGCTTAGAATTGCTCTTATGATATAAATACTTTTAAAAGTGATATAAACCATGAATATAAAGACATCACTTGAGTAACAAGTGAAATTGTGAAATGGAGAGCTAAGGCTCAACTAGCCTAAGGGCTAAGCTCGATCTTGAAATACTTGCTTAAATATAATCCTTGAACATGAAACACACGAAAATGTGATAAGAGCTAAGGCTCAACTAGCCTAAGGGCTAAGCATGATATTGCTATAACTTGCTTGAATGTAATTCTCGAATATGAATTGTCTCGACTTGAACATGAAAGCATAAAACATAAGAACAACAACAAGCTTTAAAGTATAAGAATACCTCTCTAATAAAAGCTTAAATATAATCCTTGAACATGAAACACACGAAAATGTGAAACGAAATTTAAGAGCTAAGGCTCAACTAGCCTAAGGGCTAAGCATGATATTGCTATAACTTGCTTGAATGTAATTCTCGAATATGAATTGTCTCGACTTGAACATGAAAGCATAAAACATAAGAACAACAACAAGCTTTAAAGTATAATAAAAGCTTAAAGATTGAAAAGACTTAAATTGTCTATAATTGAAGTTCTTGGATACAATGGTATGATGCATGGTATACTTGGGACTACGGTCCATGAGCCACGGCTCAGGGGTACGCCCCATTATATGTAATATGTTATTGGCGATAGTTGGAGGTAACGGGGGAGTTGTACGAGTGGCGATAGTTGGTTGGACAGTGAGAAGTATAGGATTGACATGTTTCCGATATTAGCCATTGGTATGTGCTTTGAGCTAAGTATCTCTTGAACCTTTATGGTCAAACACATACCAATGTTATTCATGACCAATTGTGATCCAAGACAAACATGATAAAAAAACATGAACCTTATTGAGAAATTGAATAAGAAATTCAAAAGAAAATCTTGAATACTTGAATTATATCTTGAAATACTTTAATTATATCTTGAAATACTTAAATGACTTAACAAGAAATCTTGAACACTTGAATCACTTGACATGAATCCTTGAAATACTCAAATTGCTTGACATGTAATGCTTGATTCTTGACATGAAACTCTTGAAATGATAATTGCCTATGTTTGAACCTTGTATTGTATGATTTGCTACTTGGAATGGCTTATGGTCTCACTTGAGTTAATGATTACTTGATTGGTTTTGTTGCGCGTAATAACTACTACGCAATTGTGCAAGTATACACGTTGCGAGTTATAGTATAAAAGATATCGTCTCCACAGGGATTGGTGCCACTTCAAGAATCTAGTCTCTTGCACTGTGAAAAGTAAAAACACAAATAAAAGATTATGGGAGTTTAACTAATAACTAAACTA
Organism: Hibiscus mutabilis; assembly: GCA_019671005.1. Lineage (NCBI taxonomy): Eukaryota > Viridiplantae > Streptophyta > Magnoliopsida > Malvales > Malvaceae > Hibiscus > Hibiscus mutabilis. The sequence goes on from CM033732.1 coordinate 11,521,891, forward strand.
GAAAGCAATAAAGTAAAAGAATAAATGAGATCAAATGAGAGAGAGATAGGCCAGGTTATCGTGAGTTGAAGTGTGATAGCTGATTGGATCGTCTTGGTCAAAGAGTGCACGGGCAACTCAGTTGCCGTGGCAACTTGCACAATGGGGTTGCCTTGGCAACTAATCGATGGTTGCCTGGGCAACTACTTGGGCGTCTGGGCAGCAACGTTCAAGGTTCGGCAGAGCGTTCTTCAATGGTTTCTTCTTATCCCTAAGTCGAAACTCTAGCTACTTGTGCATGCCTTGATAATACATCCCTGCATGAATCAAGGGTGAACAACAACCAATCTTGCGCTCCTCTTAGCCGTTGAAATCCTTAACTTATTCCTAAGCCGGAATAATCTTCACCATCAATAGATCGAATAAAGATCATATTCATTCGTTTCTTGAATCTAACTCTCCCAATATTAGATAAATAGATGAAATCACGAGATCCTCTCCCAATTCACTCGCAAACAAGAATAAGAACCAAGAATGAATAAACCTTGAATAGAAAAGTGCAAACTCTTATTACCTAAACAAAAACCAATAGTTTCTCACAACCACAAAACACAATAACCATAGCCAAATAGATTTAGTTCATGGCTAGGTTAGAAAGAAACACAAGATAAATAATTCCTAGCATGAACCCAATCGAACAAGAAAGAAAAAGATGAAGAAGGAGGCTTGTCGAAACCCTCCTTGCCCTAGATGCTTGTCGAAAATTCTATCCTCTTGCCATCCTTGGACTTGTCAAAATTCCCCTCTCTTCCTCTCTATGGATTGTCGAAATCTCCTTCTTATTTATAGGGCTAGGTCAAAGTCCTTCTTTGAGGAGGAAATTAAGTTGGAATATAATTATAATAAAGAATATAATTCTTTATTATAATTATATTCCTACTAGAACTTCTTCTATCTTCTTGGAATTTAATTCTTCTTTAATCTCTTCATGGAAATCAAATTCCTTTGGGATTGGGCTTTGCTCCACGTCATCTTGGGCTTGTCTAGTCATCAATTTCGACTACCATATCACCTTTGCTCTTGTCGACAATTGCCCTGGCAACTGGCTCGGCGTCTCCTTCATGCATTGCCCTGGCAACTAGCTCAGCATCTCCTTCATGTATTGCCCTGGCAACTAGCTCTAGCCTTGCTTTGGCAAATGATCCTGTACATACACACAAAACACACCAAAGCAGCATCTTTTCCCACAAAAACTACCAAGTTATGTAATCAAGCTCAACGATGGAAGGAAACATGGATTAATGCATGAATGGCTAATTATGCAACTAATATGAGCCTGAGTCTAACAATAATATGAGTAAAAAGGGTAAGAAAAATAGTACTTTTGAACACTTATCACACCCCCAAACTCGAACTATTGCTTGTCCTCAAGCAATGCAAACTCATAATTACCTGCCAAGACTTCAATTTTCACAAACTTAGCTTTGAACTTGATTTCAATTCTCTGAACCGGGGCACAAAGTATGATTGGCTCTTTATTTTTCTGAAAACTTAGGAGTTACTCGGAATCAAACTATAATGCTTGTGAGTGTGTGCGGAGTTGTGTGCAAGTTGATTTTTCGGATTCTATGCAAACAAGAGGTTTTCAAATTACTTCATTGGGTTCTTTTTAACATGTTTTAACTAGAGCCAGTTTTGGGCACCTCTAGTGTTTTGTTTTTATTTTTCTTAAGTTAATTTATTCGACTAGAGCCGGTTTTGGGCACCTCTAGCGATCAATTTTTTAACACATACTAGAACCAGTTTCGGGCACCTCTAGTGATCAATTTTTTTAGCACATGCTATAGCCAATTTCGGGCACCTCTAGCATTCATCCAATTTTTATTCTAATCCCCCAATTTGTTAATTATCAACCTAAGTTCACTAGAATTCCTTAAATCAATCAAACCACAACAGTGTTTCATCAAAATTAGCATCATAGTAAAATTCTATGTTTTTCCATGGTTATCCTAGAATAAAAATTCTATCAATTAAGTGAATTGGCAAAGTCATCATCGGATATTCATCAAATCTAAGCAATTCTTGTTCCAATTAAAGGTATGGCAAGCAATTTATGTATCCTAAATGTAATACTTAAGATGAATGTAACTAAACATGGTAACTACTAATAACAATCCCCCCCCAAACTCGAGTGAGGCATTTTCCTCAATGCATGCATGACAGAAAAATAAAAATAACGAAAAAATAAAATGCATACGAGAACTTACTCCGAGAGTTCGTCATCGTAAATGTTTAGTTTCCTTTTGGTCGGTGTCTTGATTCTCTTGCTTGAACGCGATGGTTGTTTTCTTGTTGCCGGTGGTGGAATTGATCCTCGTACGGGGTTGTCCTCATCGTCCTCTTCATCAGTGTCATTGGCTTTTTGATTGGAGGATTCAATTGGTGCGGTCTTTGTTGGTGCAATGGAGGACTCGTCCGAGTCTGAAAAATCAGAAAATGATTCTGTAGGAGTTGATTCGGGCATAGGTGATTTACCTTTGGCTTTTGCAGTGGTTGCCGAGATGTCTTTAGCTTTGGTTGTCGTGGCATCTTCAGGGTTGGTTTCCGTGGCGTCAGCTTGTGCAGGCATGATGTAGGTTGCCGTGGCATCATTTTTTGCGTTGCCGTGGCGACTGCTTCATTGGTTGCCGGGGCAAAGATCTCGGCAGTAAATTTCCTTAGCATAGTGGTTGTGAGTCTTGTTGTGGAAAAGAAAAAAAGAAAACCTGAAAACTAAAGATAATGAAGAAAAATAAAATATCTCCTAAAAATAAAAATGAAAATAAAAAGAAAAGAAAATATTGAAAGGAGAACAAGCTCATGCATCTCCTAAGTTGACAACTTCTTTGTTACGTTCCACATGGGCACCATTGTAGTGTTTCAATCTTTGTCCATTAACTTTGAATTCATGTTTGTCAGTGATGGACTTGATTATCACGGCACCATGGGAGAATAGTTTGACAACTTCGAATGGTCCCGACCATCTTGATTTCAGCTTTCCCGGGAAAAGTTTTAGCCGAGAATTGAATAAGAGAACTAGTTGCCCTGGCGTGAATTGCCGCGGCAATAGTTTTTTGTCATGCCATCGCTTTTTTTTCTCCTTGTAGATTCGTGCATTGTTATAGGTGAGTGCACGGAATTTTTCTATCTCATTGAGGTCCAACAAACGCTTTTGTCTGGCACTATCCCAATCCATATTCACGGTCTTGATTGCCCAGTATGCCTTGTGTTCGATTTCCACCGGTAGATGGCATGTTTTGCCATAGAAAAGGTGGAAGGGGGACATACCTAAGGGTGTTTTGAATGCAGTGCGATATGCCCAAAGTGCGTCATCTAGTCTTAACGACCAATCCTTCCTAGAGGGATTTACAACTTTCTCGAGTATACCCTTCAGTTCCCGGTTGGAAATTTCTGCTTGCCCGTTGGTTTGTGGGTGATATGCCGTGGCGATCTTGTGTGATATGCTGAAGCGTTGCAACATCTTGGCAATTAGTCTGTTGTCAAAATGCTTGCCTTCATAACTGATAATTGCTCTCGGCATCCCAAACTGTGTAAATATGTTTTTTTGAAAGAATTGTTGCACGGTCTTGGAATCGTTGTTGGGAACTGCAGCTGCCTCAACCCATTTAGACACGTAGTCGATGGCAAGTAGAATGTAGAGGTTGCCGAATGAAGATGGGAAAGGTCCCATAAAATTGATCCCCATACATCGAACAATTCCACCTCGATGATGTTCTGGAGCGGCAACTCATGTCGTCTAGAGATATTGCCCGTCCTCTGGCAACGATCACATTGCTTGTAAAAGTATTGGGCATCTTTGTACAATGTTGGCCAATACAAACCGGATTGCAAAACTTTGGCTGCGGTACGAGTTCCTCCAAAATGTCCTCCATAGGGTGAAGAATGGCATTGTCGGAGTACATTTTCTTGCTCTTCTTCAGGGACACATCAGCGTATAACCTGATCTGCACATTGTTTAAACAAAAGAGGCTCGTCCCAAAAGTAATGCTTAGCATCATGGCGGAACCGCTTCTTCCCTTGGTGAGTAATGCCATAAGGTAAAATACCACAAACAAGGAAATTAACTAAATCCGCGTACCAGGGTATTGCTGAGGCATGTGCTGCCGTGGCGACTGCTCCCAGAATTGCCGAGGCGTGCGCTTCAAAGGCTGCTGCGGCGTGCGCGTCCATGGTTGCCGAGGCAACTAAAATTTGTTCATCCGGGAATGCATCGCATATCTCTAGATCTGCGTCCTCCTCCCTGTTACGTTCTAAACGTGATAAGTGGTCGGCCACTTGATTTTCTGTTCCTTTCCTGTCCTTAATTTCAATATCAAATTCTTGTAAAAGTAATATCCAACGAATCAAACGAGGTTTGGCATCCTTTTTAGCAAATAGATATTTGATTGTCGAATGGTCCGTATGAACAATTACCTTTGTACCAATCAAATAGGATCAAAACTTGTCAAATACGAAAACTACTTCTAGTAACTCTTTCTCCGTTGTTGTGTAATTCACTTGAGCACTATTAAGAGTTTTACTAGCGTAGTATATCACATGGAAGGTCTTACCTGTGCGTTGGCCTAGGACTACTCCTACCGCGAAATCACTTGCATCACACATCAGCTCAAAAGGTAGCGTCCAACTGGTGGAACGACAATGGGTGTCGAGGCAAGCTTTTCCTTTAGGGTTTCGAATGAATTTATCATGTTCAAGCAAATTGCACAAGGGTTTAGTGATTTTATAAAAATTATGAATGAACCTCCTATAAAAACCTGCATGTCCAAGAAAACTTCAAATTCCTTTAACCGAACTTGGTGGGGGTAATCTCTCGATCACGTCCACCTTGGCTTTGTCTACTTCAATTCCCTTGGATGAAATCTTGTGGTCGAGCACTATTCCTTCATCTACCATAAAATGGCATTTCTCCCAATGGAGGACTAAATCAGTTTCTTCACATCTTGCCAACACCCTCTCTAAATTGCCGAGACAGCTGTCGAAGTCATTACCAAAAACAAAAAAATCATCCGTGAAGATCTCAAGGAAGTCTTCGACCTTGTCTGAAAAGAGTGCCATCATGCATCTTTGGAAGGTTGCCGGGGTGGTACACAATCCGAATAGCATCCTTCGGAAGGCATAAGTACCGTACGAGCATGTGAAGGTTGTCTTTTCTTGGTCTTCTGGTGCTATGGCAATTTTATTATAACCTGAATAACCATCAAGAAAACAATAAAAGGGTTTACCTGCAAGACGGTCAAGCATTTGATCAATAAAGGGTAATGGGAAGTGATCTTTCCTAGTGGCTTTGTTTAGCTTTCGACAATCCATACAAACCCTCCAACCAGTCACAGTCCTAGTTGGAATGAGTTCATTGTTTTCATTACTTACCACTGTTATACCTCCCTTTTTCGGTACGCATTGTACCGGACTTACCCATGTACTATCAGAGATAGGGTATATAATGCCGGTGTCAAGCCATTTGATGATTTCTTTCATTACAACCCCTTTCATGGCATGATTCAGTCTCCTCTAGGCCTCAATTGAAGGTTTGTGATCATCTTCCAACAAAATCTTGTGCATGCACACTGCCGGGCTAATTCCCTTAAAGTCGGCAATTGTCCACCCTATTGCCTTTTTTGTGTAGCTTCAACATCTTGATCAGCTTCTTTTCCTGCTCAGGCTGTAACTTAGAAGAAATAATTACAGGCAATGTATTATTGGTTCATAAGTATGCATATTTTAGTTGCTCTGGCAATTGTTTCAACTCAAGAATCGGTGGTTGTTCAATAGAGGGTTTTTCGAGTTTACCTTCCTTACCTGAGTAATCCAGTGGTTCAATGTATGTACCTGGTCGATTGACTAGCCAATTTGCCTCTTCTTGTTGTTCCTCATCTACCGGTTCTTCATACTCCTCAGGTTCGTCTTGATCGCCAATGTAGTTGCCGAGGCAACTAAATTCCTCGTCGAAGTTAAACTCTGCCGTGGCATGAAGAAGTTGGCATTCTTCTGGATCATCGGCATGCCTTAGTGTTTGGAACACATTTAGTTTAACTTGATGGTCATTCACCCTCATTGTGAGTTCTCATTTTTCAACATCGATCAAGGTTTTCCCTGTTGCTAGGAATGGTCTCCCGAGAATGATGGGTGCATGCTCATCTGCTTCACAATCCAAAACAATAAATTCAGCGGGAAAAATAAATTTATCAACTTTTACCAGTATGTCCTCGATTTTTCCCTCTAGATGCACATAGGATCTGTCGGCTAGCTGTAGCATAACTGTTGTAGGTCTTGCCTTCCCGATTCCTAGTTTCTGGAAAACCGATTTAGGCATCAAGTTTATGCTAGCCCGAAGGTCGTATAGTGCTTTTCCCGACAAAGTGGTTTCCAATAGAACAGGGTATTGTGAAACTTTCAGGATCCTTCAACTTGGGTGGCATACGATTGTGCAACATTGCCATGCATCCCTCTGTTGCGGAAACTGTTTCAAACTCTCCTAGCCTTGTTCTCTTGGACACAATGTCTTTAAGAAACTTGGCATAGTTTGGCATTTTTTCAATTGCTTCCACCAATGGCAAGTTGATGTGGACTTGCTTTAGGATATCAAGAAACTTCTTGAATTGGTATTCTTACTTTTGTCGCTTCAACCTTTGTGGGAATGGTGGTGGAAGTCGGATATCTTCGATCCTTTCATTGGTTTGGAATCTGATTGACGGCATTGCCGGGACAACTGGAGTTGCTGAGGTGTTATCAACTGGGGTTGCCGAGGCGTCTTTATCGTCGGTTGCCAAGGCATGCTTATTTCCGGTTACCGCGGCAATTCCTGGTTCAGTATCTGAGGCTTTGCCGCTAGGTTCGTCTTGATCTTTTTGTGGAGTTTTGTTTGATGAGCGGGTTTGAGCCTCTCTAAGTTGTTGGCCACTTCTAGTGGTGATCGCCTTACATTGCTCATGGCCAGTTCCTCTTGCGACTTCAGTATCGCTAGGTAAACCTCCTTGCGGTCTAGTATTCAGATTTTGAGCAAACTGTCCGACTTGATTTTCCAATGATTTGATTGCCGGCTCTTGGTTTTGCAATCTCATCTTGGTCCTGTTAATAAAAGCATCAGTTCTTTTTATGAAATTACTATTCTCAGCCATATAAGATTCAGTTTTCATCATAAAAGCATTTAGAGAATTTTGCAAAGAACTAGATGTTGTCGGTTGTTGCTGCGGCAACTGTTGCCGTGGCATATTCTACTGGAATCCCAATGCTTGTGCATTCTGATTGTTCTGGTTTAGAGCATTGTTGGGATTACTCCATGAAAAATTCGGGTGCTTCTTCCAAGCTGGATTGTATGTATTGGACATCACATTGTTGTTCCGATTGTAATTCCCCACATAGAAGCTGGATTCCGGATTCTGCATACATTCAGAAGAATTATGGTTATCACCACATAACTCACAAAAAGAATCCATTACCTTGACTTCATGTGTGTTGTTTGGTTTTTGCATGTTCTGGACCATCTTGGTTAAAGTGGCCAATTGTACCGAAATTGAATATGATGATCCTAGTTCATGTATTGTGGCTTGGCGTCTAACTCCTCCTCTTCTAGTAGATGGGAATTGATAATCATTCTTGGCCAGCCTGTTTAAAATTTGCATTGCTTCCTCCGGTGACTTATCTAAGAGTATATCGTTTTCCGAGGCATCTAGCATCATCCTTGTTGGTGTATTCACGGTGTTGTAAAACATTGTTACTTGAGTCCACACCGGGAATCCGTGTAGGGGGCATTTGTGTAGAAGTTCTCTATATCGCTCCCAAGCCTCGTACATGGATTCATCATCTGCCTGCCGAAAAGAAGTAATGTCGTTACGAAGCTTATCAGTCAAATTTGTAGGATTAAATCGAGCAAGGAAATCACGACAAAGATCGGTCCAAGATGCTATTGATCCGGCAGGAATGCTATTCAACCATGCTTTCACCCTATCCCTCAATGAATAGGGGAATAATCTTAATCGTAAGACATCGGGGGTGACTCCGTGTATTTTGAACGAGTTGCAAATCTCGAGGAAAGATTTCAGATGTTGTCGTGCATCTTTAATTGCTGAGCCGCCAAACTGACCAATTGTGTTGATCATATTAAACATTACTGGTTTTAACTCAAAGTGGTCGGCTTCGATTTCAGGTGCGACAACTCCTAGATTAAGTCCATCAAGATCTTCTTCAAGATAGTCTCGAATAGTTCTGTTTCGTGCAAGAATCACTCATCCTCCTGCTGGAACATCTTGATTCATATTGCCGTCTTGATTAGCCATTGGTACTCTTATCCTTTGTCTATGCCTTTGTAAGGTTCGTTCGATTTCTGGATCAAAGGGATATTCTGGTGTAGTTGGTCTCGCCTTGGTCATATACCAATGCAAAACCAAAGTTTGTTAGCCCTTTGAATCTTAAACAAGAAAAGTAAAAAGAAAGTGCAAGAAAATAAAAACAAAGTCGCGATTGCCAATCCCCGGCAACGGCACCAAAAACTTGTTGCGCGTAATAAGTGCTACGCAATTGTGCAAGTATACACGTTGCAAGTTATAGTATAAAAGATATCGTCTCCACAGGGATTGGTGCCACTTCAAGAATCTAGTTCTTGCACTGTTAAAAGTAAAAACACAAATAAAAGATTATAGGAGTTTAACTAATAACTAATCTAGAAAGCAATAAAGTAAAAGAATAAATGAGATCAAATGAGAGAGAGATAGGCCAGGTTATCGTGAGTTGAGGTGTGATAGCCGATTGGATCATCTTGGTAAAAGAGTGCACGGGCAACTCAGTTGCCGTGTTAACTTGCACATTGGGGTTGCCTTGGCAACTAATCGATGGTTGCCTGGGCAACTACTTGGGCGTCTAGGCAGCAACCTTCAAGGTTCGGCAGAGCGTTCTTCAATGGTTTCTTCTTATCCCTAAGTCGAAACTCTAGCTACTTGTGCATGCCTTGATAATACATCCCTGCGTGAATCAAGGGTGAACAACAACCAATCTTGCGCTCCTCTTAGCCGTTGAAATCCTTAACTTATTCCTAAGCCGGATTAATCTTCACCATCAATAGATTGAATAAAGATCATATTCATTCGTTTCTTGAATCTAACTCTCCCGATATTAGATAAATAGATGAAATCACGAGATCCTCTCCCAATTCACTCGCAAACAAGAATAAAAACCAAGAATGAGTAAACCTTGAATAGAAAAGTGCAAACTCTTATTACCTAAACAAAAACCAATAGTTTCTCACAACCACAAAACACAATAACCATAGCCAAATAGATTTAGTTCATGGCTAGGTTCCAAAGAAACACAAGATAAATAATCCCTAGCATGAACCCAATTGAACAAGAAAGAAAAAGATGAAGAAGGAGGCTTGTCGAAATCCTCCTTGCCCTAGATGCTTGTCGAAAATTCTCTCCTCTTGCCCTCCTTGGACTTGTCGAAATTCCCCTATCTTCCTTTCTATGGATTGTCGAAATCTCCTTCTTATTTATAGGGCTAGGTTAAAGTCCTTCTTTGAGGAGGAAGTTAAGTTGGAATTAAATTATCTTTAAAGAATATAATTCTTTATTATAATTATATTCCTACTAGAACTTCTCCTATCTTCTTGGAATTTAATTCTTCTTTAATCTCTTCATGGAAATCAAATTCCTTTGGGATTGGGCTTTGCTCCACGTCATCTTGGGCTTGTCTAGTCATCAATTTCGACTACCATATCAACTTTGCTCTTGTCGACAATTGCCCTGGCAACTGGCTCGGCGTCTCCTTCATGTATTGCCCTGGCAACTAGCTCTAGCGTTGCTTTGGCAAATGATCCTGTACATACACACAAAACACACCAAAGCAGCATCTTTTCCCACAAAAACTACCAAGTTATGTAATCAAGCTCAACGATGGAAGGAAACATGGATTAATGCATGAATGGCTAATTATGCAACTATTATGAGCCTATGTCTAACAATAATATGAGTAAAAAGGGTAAGAAAAATAGTACTTTTGAACACTTATCAGGTTTGCTTGAGTTGCTCGACATGCAAACTTGAATACTTGAACATATTACTTGATTTGTATACTCGAATTCCTTGTTACATGATTGTTACTTGAAAAGATCTCGATCGTACTTGAATTAATAAATGTTGCTGCCATGTACATTTTGTAAATGAAAATATGGACTGTTTTGTGTATGTTAATTATGTATACATGCGTTGCTGCTTGAAATAACATGATTAATGCTCGAATTGGACTATTTTGTGTATGTTAATTTTGTATACATGCGTTGCTGCTCGGAATAACATGATTAATGCTCGAATTGGACTGTTTTGTGTATGTTAATTATGCATACACGCGTTGCTGCTCGGAATAACATGATTAATGCTTGAATTAGACTGTTTTGTGTATGTTAATTTTGTATACATGTGTTGCTTCTCGGAATAACATGATTAATGCTCGAATTGGACTGTTTTGTGTATGTTAATTATGTATACATGCGTTGCTGCTCGGAATAACATGATTAATGCTCGAATTGGACTGTTTTGTGTATGTTAATTATGTATACATGCGTTGCTGCTCGGAATAACATGATTAATGCTCGAATTGGACTGTTTTGTGTATGTTAATTATGTATACATGTGTTGCTGCTCGGAATAACATGATTAATGCTCGAATTGGAATGCTTTGTGTATGCTAATTATGTATACATGAGTGTTGCAGCCATGTACACCTTGTACATGAAAATATGGATTTTTTATGTGATTAACATGTATTGCTTGAGTGTTGTTGCCATGTACACCTCGTACATGAAAATATAGACTGTTTTATGTGATTAACATGTATTGCTTGATTGTTGCTGCCATGTACACCTTGTACATGAAAATATGGACAGATTTGAACAAATTAGAGGTCATCATGAATTGTTTTGCAATACAATAATGTATAAACATGTATAACGGATAGCTAAGTAATAAGGCTTAAATTAAATAAAGTAAACAAGCAATAATTAAGGCTTAAGGCTTACATGCTATTTAAAATGTATACTTGTACACTTGATAAACTTGTCACATGAAATGCTACTCGAAATGAACTTATACTCTCACTTGAACCAATGTGTATAAATTGTGAACATATTTTGAATAATAAGGTTGAAATAAATTGTGACTATCTTACTTGACTTGGAAATGTTGTGATTTGCCTAAACATGTTATCAATTGACTTGAAATGATTGAAGATTGAATTGTGATCTATGATTTTTCTTGTCATGCTATCTTGCTATTAGAATAATAAGGTTGAAATAAATTGTGACTATCTTACTTGACTTGGAAATGTTGTGATTTGCCTAAACATGTTATCAATTGACTTGAAATGATTGAAGATTGAATTGTGATCTATGATTTTTCTTGTCATGCTATCTTGCTATTAGAATGATACTAGAAAATGTTTACTTGATAATTACTCGATAAGCTTACCATGCTACTTGATTTGCTTGACAAAATGGATTCTTAACATATGCTTGCCTTGATATTTGATTGCCATAAGTATGATGATACATGAGTTTATGATTTTTGCTTGACTTGGAATGCTATAAACCTTAATAGGGTTACTTGATTAATGGAGACATGACATAATAATTGGTTAGAACTAGTACTACCTCACTAACTACATATTGTACTTATCACTCTCGTTTTCTCTCTTCCCAAATCATAGGTTAGGTGCTTCAAGGTGAATTACTTGATCCCGAAGTCAGACTTCTCAAGCTTGAAGTAAGACATAAGCAAGAGCTAAAGCATGAATCCATACTTGTTTGTAACGCTCCTAGTGGTTGGTGGCGCCTAGATTTGTATATAGTTAAGTTAGGCCATGCATTTGATATTTTAAAAGCTTGTATATGATTATGAAATTGGCCTCTAATGTTTGAAGGCTTGATTTCTTAAATTTGAAGTATGTAATGACCTAATTTTCTTGTGAATGGAATAGTAAGTTACGCATGTAGGAACTTTGAGATTAAATGAACACTTGCTGGCCATTGTATGCTATTCGAATGTCACATATTCTTGGGTAAGTAGTAGTTAACTTTGAATGAAAATTGGAAGTAACCAATCAAAGTAAAGACCTATAATGAATAAGGAATTTGCTTATGCTTATATGATTAAATATGAGGTCTAGATGGTAACTTATCACGAATGATAAACATGTTATGCTTGCTTGAGATTGGGTTGAATGTATGTACACAAACATGACTAGTTGAACCTACATGAAACATCTACATGACTTGCACGTAATGAGATTGGGTACATAAGAATATGTTCTTGTCTAAGTATGATATATGAATGCTAAGTATGGTCACATGTTTAAATAGTAGACATCTTTAAATGTAGAATTGCAAATGTATAACCAAGATTGGTAATCTAGGGTGAATAAAAAGCATATACATGTTGTATGATAATATATAAATGTTTAAATGCCTTGTTAGTCACTCAACTCATCTAATAGGGATTAGTTCTTGAAAAGTTTTAAATTATTCGTGTTTTCAGTGTTCCCCGTAACGCTCCTCAACCGATTTACTACTAAACCAGGTGGGGGTGTTACACTTCAGCTATCATCTTGTTGCTCAAATTGGAACCATCGTCGTTGGTGATTCTTTCTGGAAAACCATACCGGTAAATGATCTCTCTCTTCAAGAACTTGTAAACCGCTGCCCTTGTAATATTGACCCATTTAGTGAAGTAGACAATGACAACCAAAATAAAATGATGTCCATTAGAAACCTTTGGATGAATCTGACCAATGACATCCAGGCCCTATACAGCCAACGTCCATGGTGAATTTATGGTGTCAAAGGTAGAGACGGAGAATGGATCTTATCCGTATATATCTAACATTTGTGGCATTTCTTGGCATAGTTGATATAATCCTCCTCCATGGTCGACCAAAAGTACCCATATCTCATAATTTTCTAGCCATTGGCATGTATCCCACATAATCCATCATGTACCTCCTCGAGAATGATTCTAGTGTAACACCCCAAAAATTCTCCAATTTGAAGAAAAAACTAATTTTGGAAATCCCTAAATTTTAAAACCTAATTTGAATTAGATTGTTTAATTGAAACGCTAATTTAAATTTGGGAATTAATTGAGAAAAATGGGAATTTGAGGGTCATTTTGTAATTTGGGTAAAACTTGTGTTTCTTTGCGTAAACCCAAAGTTATCTTGAGGTCTTACTCCATGTTTTACCCATTAAATTGGGTATTTAACCCCTTTTATCATAATTAAACACCCTTTCATATTGCCTTTTCCACATACGTGGCCGCTCTCTCTCTAGCCTCTATTTTCCTTTCAAAATAACGCATCCCCCACCCTTGTTGTTCTAATTAAAGCTCCGATCAAGCCCCAAATCTCAATCGTGTAGTGCATCGCCTCTATTGATCGACTCCTCATCATCGTGTGGTCAAAACCCTACTCGTGGTGCATCATCTTTGTTCATGTTTTGCTCAAAAATTGTGATTGAACCAGTCAATTTCCATCTCCTCTCAGCACCGTCGTCTGTTCCTTGTTTCAATTTGAGTTGGGTAAGCATCGAATTCATGTTTTGTTTTTAATTAGTGGTTTTTGAGTTATGGATTGTGATTATTGAGTCTTTTGTGTTTTCCCTTGTGCCACTGTCATTCGTCTGGCCACCACTGTACATCTCGTCACTATGCTAAGCTAGTTCTGTCGCCGTCTCTACCATTTTCTCTTTTGCCATCATCATTTGGGTTCTGTAAACCCTAGAGTTAGTTGCAGCATAGTGAAAGGGGGTAGGCTATATAAGTTTGATAATTGGTGTATTTTGGTTGAACCCAAATGTGTGGCATGATACGTGTGGCTTGTTATGAAAGGAACCCATGTCCTTATCCATTTTGATGGGGATGGTATAGTGATCTATTTTTCTTGAACCAATTTGTGGATGCATTTAAACCAACCAGACCTCTAAGCTAAACTGAACTAGCATAATCGGTCAAAGCGATTTTGCCCATGAACTTATTAACTTTTGACCCATTGACCGACCTGGTAGTTGATCGAACCATGACCTATTAACCGTTGACCTTAAACCTGTTGAGCTTTGGTCGTCAGAGTTAACTTTGACTAGTTTGACCTTTGACCGTTAATCAAAGTTGACTTTTTTGGACAACCTTCTCTTTGACCTTTTTCAACGTCCTAAATTCGAATCCACTTTCTATTTTGTCAAATTCAAACCTAAAAGCACCGATTTGCTATTTACAATTATTTTTTACGTAGTTTTTAAAGATTTGAGAAGTATGAAATCTAATTCAAAATATTCTTGTGTTCAAGCATCGCCTTTGAAGCAGTTGAGTTTCCACATGTTGTTCTAACCGACTGGGCATGTTCATCGAGATCTTTACGTGAGTATGCTTTTAGATTAGTTTTTTGTGTTTTAGTTGGTGGCTTAGTGATATTAACATAGAATTCATACCTTGTAGGTTCTGATTTAGCTAGAAGTGAGTGTAAGACTCGCCCTTCTCGACATTAGAGCTACTGTTGCTTAAGGTGTGTTTCTTCCTATGCTACAAATTGCTTGATGTTTTATACCGATTGATTTATTATTTGTATATTGATTTGAGAATGATTTGAAACATCATGCATGTCATATTAAATTGTGTTTTTTTGAATCAAGCATCAGATTTTTAGAAACGTGAACCTCGTATTTAATATGATGAGTTTGAGGTTAGATTTATGATTTTTAAATCATGTCATTGAGTCATGGGATCAGAATTGTGTTCAGAAAAAGTGAGGGAAACCTCCACTCTAGCGAGGGTAACCTCTACTCTGTATGATATCGAATAGTTTGGTATAGAGTTGTGCACCTGACATCATAGCATTATGATTTAGATTTAATGTGTTTTCAAAAGCCTTTATCAGAAAAAAATATTGTTATTTTTTTGTGATTGTTTGCAGTTTAGAGACACACTAAGCTCTTTAGCTTACTCCCCATAGTCTTTCTCTTTCAGATATACTCAGACTCTTAGGCGACTCAGTACTTGGAGCATCTCGTATTTTACTAGGATATTTAATCATAAGTATAAACTATTTTAATTAGTCTTTCAAATTATTGATTATGCTATTTGGGACAATTATGTAATTTCAAACATTGAGATTGTTTTTAATTTGGGAATTATTGGATGCATACATTTATGAATTTATTTCTAGATATTTTTTCAACTATCAGAATATTATTTAAAAGACTAAGTTTTATAATAATTGGATTATTTATTGAGTTTTACATTTTTTAATCAATCACTTTGAATTATAAATTAGTTTAACCTAAAATTGTTTCTTGAAGGACAAGTTTTCAACGGTGACTTCTTAAATTTGGCATTTTCTTCGAAGCTGAGTTTAGGGGGTTACATCTAGCTCTCGAGCATCGACAAACCCTAAGCGTATTTGGTTTTTGCACCTTTTGTATAGGATTTCCCCATGTAGGATTTCCCCATCTAGGACTTATCCCGCTGCTATTCTTCTAATGGTTCTCTTATCATTCTCATTTGCTTTCTTAGGGTAGGCTAGGAACTTGATATACTGCAAGATATCATAGTACCGCAGGTTTCCATCCACATCTTCTTCCAAGTTACAACAATGAACTAGTGTTTCAAAGATTTACATTTCAACTAGTTTCATTTCCTATTCGGTGCTTGCCTCAAACATTGCGGCCAAGGTTGCCAAAACATCTGCCATATGATTGTCCTATCTCAAAAAGTAAGCAAAAATAATCATTTCGAACCTTTTAATTACTCCTGGATCTATTCATAATACTTGATCAACTTTGGGTCTCTTGTTTCCCATTCTCCTCGGAGCTGATAAATTACTAAAGACAAATCCCCAAAGACTTGAAGCACCTTGATCTTTCTTTCATTGGCCGCGTGTAATCCCATGACATAGGCCTCATACTCAGCTATATTGTGTGTACAAAAGAATTCCAATCTACTTGTGAAAGGATAGTAGACGTTTTCTGGGGAAATTAACATTGCCCCTATTCCATGACCTAGGGCATTGGATGCTCCATCAAAGTAAAGTTTCCACGACTTATCTTCTGCAGCAATCTTTTCTTCTAATGTGATACACATCAAGTCTTCGTCCAAAAAATTAAAGTTCAGGGACTCATAATCATCTGAATCACGACTTGCTAAGAAATCTACTATAGCACTCCCTTTTATTACTTTTTGACTTATATACACAATGTCAAATTCGAACAACATTTGCCAACAGGCCATCTTCCCGGTTAGCATTGGTTCTTCCATCAAGAATTTTAACGGGTCTAACCTGAATATCAACCAAGTGGTATGATACAACATATACTGCCTAAGCCTTTTGTTAGCCCACACTAAAGTACAACACAATTTTTGAATTGGTGGGTATCGTGTTTCACAGTCGGTGAATTTCTTGCTCAAATAGTAAATAGCTCTCTCTTTCTTTCTACACTCATCATGTTGCCCCAGTACACAACCCATCGAATTCTCGTAGACTGTTAAGTACAGGATCAACGGTCTAACTGGCACTGGCGCCACTAGGATCGAAGTATTCGTCAAATACTTCTTGATCTTTTCTAGAGTCTTTTGGCACTTTTCATCCTATACCCTCGATTTGTTCTTCCAAAGCAATCTAAAGATAGGATCGTATTTATCGGTCAACTGAGAAATAAACTGAGATATATAATTTAATCTTCCTAAGAAACCTCGAACTTCTTTTTTTTTGTAGAAGGTGGTGGAAGGTTCTGAATGGCTTTTACTTTCTCGGGGTCAATCTTAATCCTTTTTCAGCTAACCAAAAAACCCAAGAACTTTTCAGATGTAACTGCGAAGGTACATTAGCCGGGTTGAGCTTTAACTGATACTTTCTCAATCTTTGGAATAGTTTTCTCAAGTTTTGAATGTGCTCCTCCTCGTTTCAATACTTGGCAATCATATAATCCACATATACCTCGATCTATTTGTGCATCATGTCATGGAAAAGAATCACCATGGCTCTTTGATAGGCTTCCCCTGCATTTTTCAGTCCGAAAGGCATTACTTTGTAGCAAAATATGCCCCACATGGTTACAAATATAGTCTTCTCCATGTCTTCGGGATACATCTTTATTTGATTGTACCCCGAGAAACCATCCATAAAAGAGAACCACAGATGCCCGGCGGTGTTCTCAACTAAAGTATCAATATGAGGCAATGGAAAATTATCTTTAAGGTTTGCTTTATTTAGATCTCTATAATCTACACACATGTGAACCTTCCCATCTTTATTAGGCACAGAGACTATATTTGCCACCCATTCTGGGTACTTGGCAACCTTTATGAATTCGACCTTAAACTACTTTTTCACTTTTTCTCTAATTTTCAATAAAATATATGTCCTCATTCTTCTAAGCTTTTGTTGAACCGGCTTGCATTCTGGCCTTATTGGTAGCTTATGCACCATAATATTCGTATCTAAACCCGACATATCTTGATAAGACCAAGCAAAGATGTCCTTGAACTCTAGAAGCAATTCTATCAAATCATGTCTGGTCTTTGATGAAAAAATGGTGTCAATCTTCATCTTCTTTTCTCTTCATCGGTCCCCAAATTGAGAACCTCCACTTCTTCTTGGTGGGGTAGGATCTATTTATCCTCGCTTGCCATTAATCTTAGCAATTCATCCTCTCCTTCATCAATTTCTGCCAAACACATGGGGTGCTCAAAATCTATCTCAGGATTAGATTCACAATCATTCATATAGCTAATAATAGAGACCCTACACGAATTTAGAAATGAATATTTATTAGGAAGAGAAATGAATATTTTATGATATGAATAAAATAAAGAATAAATAATAAACAATAAATGAATGTAATAAATGTGATGTTTTCCATTTGAGAAAATGTGGAAAGTATCTTTTTCATTGAATAGAAAGCAAGCAAATTAACATAGTAGCCCTTTTCAAAAGAACCCTATTGCTCGTAGGCAAAAATGAATAGGGTTGGTTTTGAGCTTTTCTCTGATTCAGACATAAAAACTACATGTAGGTCAACACTGGTCCAATTGATGAGTGTCTCTCCTAAGATGCAAGGGTAGATTCTGGCCTGAAGCTTGCCGCTATCGCCATCTTCATTTACCATGTTGACATCCAACCCTTCTAGTGATTCACTGAACATCTCTTCATCATTAAGCTTGTCACTTTCTTGGATAGCTTCATGCACTTTTTGTTCGATGTTGGCGATCCCAACAAACATGAAACCTTCACTTATGTGAGGAAAAGTGATCAGCTCTTAAGGAATATCTTCTCCTCAGAATCTAGCCTTCATTTGTCCTTCCCTCTTTTTCCACTCTTGTTTCCTTTGCTAAAAATTGGGCTTGTACCCGAGCCTGAACCAGTCCTTCTTGTTGATAACACTTTTGGCGCACAGACTCCCTTGTAGGTTCTTTCTTAATCCTTTCCTTTTCTTGGCTCCTCATCCCAAAGTTTCACATGTTGTCATCTTGGTACAGTTGGATAGTCTAGGGCATGGGATCTTGTTTTCTTCTGCCACAAAGGTTGTATTCGCAAACTCTAAGGCCTTGAAGGAGAACACCATGACATTTTCATCAGTTTGGATGTAAAAGGCGCCAGATGTCAAAGAAGCAATGATGTCTTGCTCGGCCCCCATGCTCACCAACTTTCCTTTAATAACAAATTTTAACTTCATATGCAATGATGAAGGCACAGAGCCAACCGAATGAATCAAAGGGCTCCCTAACAAATAATTATAGGTTGGCCTGATATCTATCACTACAAACTCAACAGTGTATTTGGTTGGCCCAATAAGTAAGGGTATTCTGATCTTCCCGACTATATCTCTTTGGGTCCCATCAAACGCTCAAACAAAGTTCTGGCATGGCTTCATGTATGAACTATTATGGTCAACCTTTGCAAAGTCGCCATCGGTAGCACATTAAAAGAAGATCCATTGTCGATGAGTACCCCCAGAAAGACATGCCCCTTGCAGTGAGTATAATGTTCAAAGTCTTGGTTGATCCCATGCCCTCTTCTGAAATCTCATCATCAATGAAAGTGATGTAGTTATTCGCGACAATGTCGCCCACTATCTGGTCCAACTTACTTATAGAGATGTCATTTGGGACAAACATCTGATTTAAAACCTTCAACAGTGCACTATGGTGCTTTTCAAAGCTCAACAACAAATGAAGTATCAAAATTTGTGCTTGTTGCTTATAGAGCTGTTCAACAATGTTGTACTCACTGTGCTTTAAAAACCTCAAGAATTCTTGCGCTTGGGTCTCCGTTACTGACTCATTAATTTTTGGAGGAGGCTCTTCTCCAAATATCTTATAGGCTCAATCATTACCGGTTTAGTATTATCTTTCGGTGTTTTTGCCGTCTTCGATGTTTTTGATGAATAGCACCTACCACTTCTCGTGAAATGCCCCACCTTTTTCACTGTTTCAGCTTTTGACTCCGCTAATTCTTCCTATTGTATGGGCTTCACTTTAGCGAGTGACATTTTATCTGTAACCCCCTAAATTTAACCTAATTTCTTAGGTTAAATCTTGGGAGTCAAGTTTGAAAACTTTCCCCTCAAGTAACAAAATTTATATTTTCTTATCTATAAATCAAAATTATTATTAGGTAATAATAATTACCATGAAATATATCAATTAATTTCAAACAAATTCATTAAAACAAAGTCAAAGTATTTAAATAAAACATTTGTATTAAATCTAGAAACATGTGCGAAAACAAAATCTCAATTTAGATGTCCCAAATGTCCAAATTACAAAATATTCCAAAATATGTTAAAACATTAATCCGAAATAATTGAAAAGAGTTCATACTGAATAATAAAATATCTGAGTAAAATGCAAGATGCTCCAAGTACTGAGTCGCCTAATTAGTCTGAGTATCTGAAAGAAGAAATTATAAGGGTGTAAGCTAAAGAGCTTAGTGTGTCTCTAAAGTGCAAGCAACACAAAAGCAAAACAGTATTTTATTTTCTGATTAGGTCTTTTCTGAAAGCATAATAAATCTAATAAATCCAAATCATAATGTTATGATTTCCGATGTATGTCTCAATACCCGACTATCCGATATCATGTAGAGTGGAGATTGCCTTCGCCAGAGTGGAGGTTTCCCTAACTGTTTTCGAACATAATTCTGATCTCATGACACATGATATGATTTGTAAAATCATAAATCCAAACTCTTACGAGTGTCTCATTTTTCGAAAATCCGATGCTTGATTTAAAAACACAATTTAATATGTCATGCATGATGTTTTCAAAACATTCTCAAAACACAATCAATAAGACAATAAATCAAGCAAAAATATAGAACATTATTTTTTAGATTAAAGCATAGTAAGAACACACAAATATATGGCACAGAAAGAGACACACCTTAGCAAGTAGTAGCTCTAATGCAGAGAAGAACACGCCTCACATTCAGGTCTAGCTGAATCAGAACCTACGATGATAACTCTATATTAAAAACCATTTCTAACACTAAGCCATCACTAAAAACATAAAAAATATACTGAAGGTATACTCACATAAAGGCCTCAAAGAACGTGTAAAAGTGATCTATACAGGATAAGGTAACCCGTTAGCCTCAGAGATGATACCTAAACACGAGAATAACTTGGGTTAATCCGATACTCAATTCTTCTAAAATTACTAAGGTACAATTTATTCACAATTAGCAAAATGAAGCTTTTGAGTTTGAATTTGATGAAACGGGCAGCGGATTCGAACTCAGGACGTCGAAAAAGGTCAAGATAAAGGTTTTTTGAAAAAGTTAACTTTGGGTCAAAAGTCAAAGTCAATCCTAGTCAAAATCAAAGGTCAAATTGCTCAAAGTCAACTCTAGTCAAACTGGTCAAAGGTCAAACTGGTCAAAGGTTAAACTGGTTAAAGTTAAAGGTCAAATTGATCAACACTGGCATCATCAAGGTCAACGCTGGCGTCATCAAGGTCAATGCTGACATCATCTAGACAATGGGTCAGGTCGATCAACGATCGGGTTGGGTCGGTCAATGGCTAGGTTGGGTCACCAGTCAGGTCTGGTCAACTATCTAAGGTCAAACTGGTTCTGTCAGTTTGGTTCACCTATCCGGTTCGATCTTTGGGTACAAACTATACGCAGGCCTGATCTGATTCCAAGGCTTTAGGCCTCTCACACTAACACATACACGGCCAACTCCGTTTGGTCTCTCAACCCTTGGCCGAATCAGATGGCCCAACTCACACAAAGGTTGTATCCTTTGTGGTAACAAGATCTAGGGTTTCCAGAACCATCTAAGGCGGCGACATCTTTAACTCACAAGAACCGGGGCGGGGCGGCATGGCTCACCGGGAACGCAGAACATAGATCTCGATGGCCAATCCGGCCAAACAAAAAAAACCCCAAAGTTAATATCCGAAACTCAAGAGACCAAAACAAAACCAAAGAAGAACATTGAAGCTTACCCAACTCGAAAAAGATAAAGCCACGGCGGAGAACGCGATGGAAGGGTCGACGGCGCAAGCAACAGAGAAGGCGGTAGGGCAGAAGAGATAACGGCAGAAGCAAGGATGACATAAATGAAAATAATGGTGGCGAGATTTTGACCAACCACTTTACCCAAACTTAAACGAAGGAAGAGAAGGGGCAGAGATGACAGCGACGTAAGGAAGAGTCAAATGGTTTTAGACCATTATTGAGCAACCAACAACGACCGAGGAAGAAACGGTGGTTGGGTTTTGATATGGATGGGATGGGGAGACAAAAAGTGGTGGCGGATCGACGAACAGCCGATGATAGCACCCTTGTCGGAGCTCGATCGAAAAGTTTAGGGGTGTTGGTTTGGGTTATTCGAAAAGAAAAAAACAGAGAGGGAGAGAGATGTGGCTGAACAAATGCCAACTGGGAGTCCAAGGGTTTTCTTTTGTTGATAACTGTTGCGTGTGATAAGTGCTACGCAATTGTGCAAGTATACACGTCGCAAGTAATAAAGTGATATGAGTATCGAGTATCGTCTCCACAGGGATTGGTTTGGGCCACTTTGCTTAAGTTACTACACTGTGAAAAGTAAAAACACAATTAAAGGATTATGGGAGTTTTAACTAATAACTAAACTAGAAAGCAATAAAGTAAAAGAAAATATGAGAGAAAAAGAGAGAGATAGGCCAGGTTATCGTGATTTGAGGTGTGATAGCCGATTGGATCATTTTGGTAAAAGACTGCACGGGCAACTCAGTTGCCGTGGCAACTTGCACAACGGGGTTGCCTTGGCAACTAATCGATGGTTGCCTGGGCAACTACTTGGGCGTCTGGGCAGCAACATCAAGGTTCGGCAGAGCGTTCTTCAATGGTTTCTTCTTATCCCTAAGTCGAAACTCTAGCTACTTGTGCATGCCTTGATAATACATCCCTGCGTGAATCAAGGGTGAACAACAACCAATCTTGCGCTCCTCTTAGCCGTTGAAATCCTTAACTTATTCCTAAGCCGGATTAATCTTCACCATCATTGGATTGAATAAAGACCATACTCATTCGTTTCTTGAATCTAACTCTCCCGATATTAGATAAATAGATGAAGTTACGAGATCCTCTCCCAATTCACTCGCAAACAAGAATAAGAACCAAGAATGAGTAAACCTTGAATTGAAAGTGCAAACTCTTATTACCTAAACAAAATCCAATTATTTTTCACAACAACAAAACACAATAACCCCAACCAATCAAGTTAGTTCATGGTTGGGTTCAAAAGATATACAAAGAATAATCCCCAAACCATGAATCTAATGGAAGCAAAGAAGAAGAAGAAGTCGAAATTTCCCCTAATGCTCTCTTGTCGAAATTTCTCTATTTTTCTCTCTATGGTCCTCCATGTAGTTATATGCACCGAAAATGTAAGGGCAATTTTCAAACACATGATGTTCTCCACACATAGCACAAGATTTTTCCATAGTATAAGTTCTTTGGGCTTTTCTCGGTTGGTATAGGTAATCATCAAAGGGTGCAAGAAACTCTTGATTGGATTGATTCATATCTTCCAACATCATCTCTCGAATAGATTGGCTTTTATTTCCCGACATGTTGGCGTCCCTTAACTTGTAGCGCACCTAATTTTTTTTTTGATAAAACAAACAAAAAGAAAAGTTAGTAAAACTAATAGAAAAAATGCAATAACAAAAACAACTAACACCAATTGCCAATCCCCGGCAACGGCGCCAAAAACTTGTTTGCGAGTGAATTGGGAGAGGATCTCGTAACTTCAACTATTTATCTAATATCGGGAGAGTTAGATTCAAGAAACGAATGAGTATGGTCTTTATTCAATCTAATGATGGTGAAGATTAATCCGGCTTAGGAATAAGTTAAGGATTTCAACGGCTAAGAGGAGCGCAAGATTGGTTGTTGTTCACCCTTGATTCACGCAGGGATGTATTATCAAGGCATGCACAAGTAGCTAGAGTTTCGACTTAGGGATAAGAAGAAACCATTGAAGAACGCTCTGCCGAACCTTGAAGTTGCTGCCCAGACGCCCAAGTAGTTGCCCAACTAGTTGCCCAGGCAACCATCGATTAGTTGCCAAGGCAACCCCGTTGTGCAAGTTGCCACGGCAACTGAGTTGCCCGTGCACTCTTTTACCAAGACGATCCAATCGGCTATCACACCTCAACTCACGATAACCTGGCCTATTTCTCTCTTTTTCTTTAATCTATTCTTTTTGTTTATTGCTCTTAGTTTACTCGTTAATTAGAACTCCTATTATCAATTGTGTTTTTACTTTTCACAGTGCAGTAACTTAAGCAAAGTGGCCCAAACCAATCCCTGTGGAGACGATACTCGATACTCATATCACTTTATTACTTGCGACGTGTATACTTGCACAATTGCGTAGCACTTATCACACGCAACAAGTTTTTGGAATTTAATTCCAACTCAAACTCCTTCTATCTTCTTGGAATTTAATTCTTCTTTAATCTCTACATGGCAATCAAATTCCTTTGGGCTTGGGCCTTGCTCTATGTCATCTTGGGCTTGTAAAGTCATTAATTTCGACATCCCTATTGCATCTTCTCTTTGTCGACAATTGCCATGGCAACTAGCTCGGCGTCTCCTTCATGCATTGCCCTGGCAACTAGCTCGACATATCCTTCATGCATTGCCCTGGCAACTAGCTCGGCATTGCTTTGGCAAGTGATCCTGTACACACACAAAAGCACACCAAAGCAGCATCTTTTTCCACAAAAATTACCAAGTTATGTAATCAAGTTCAACGGTGGAAAGAAACATGAATTAATGCATGAATAACTAATTATGCAACTAATATGAGCTTAAGTCTAACAATAATATGAGTAAAAAGGGTAATAAAAATAGTACTTTTGAACACTTATCAATAACATGTTGAAACACCCAGACGAAGGGGTAAATCTCAAAGAAAGGGTCCAAACTTTCACCCGCATTACAGAATGACCATTGCAGTTCCACTTTAATTCGATTTGGTCACTAAAACTATAACTAACATCTAATTAATTCCTAATTCTCAATTAGGGTTTTTGAAAAAAATCCCCAAATATTAGGATTTTGAATCTAGGGATTTCAACATCTAGGGTTTTTCAAATTGGGGGATTTTTGGGGTGTTACATTATCTTCTTGTGATTCTAAACCTTTTGATACTAAAATGTTGGTAGTATAGCTCTAAGGAACTTTTTGAGTGTCCTTGAAAGGAAAAGAAGTCGTACCTAAAATTACAAGCTTAGGAGCCACTTTAGAACTCTCTCCTTGGGACGGACTCTCTTCCGTTGGCTTGACTGAAATAATAAACGGCTTACCAAACTGTACTTGACATTAGAGCTATCCAATGTGCACGCATCTAGCTCTTTCTTTCCTTTGACCTTCTAAAAAAACTCAATCTCTTTGTTGTCCAACATTTTCTGGACCAATTCTTTAAACTCTTCAAAATGCTGAATTTCATTCCCTCCTTCTTAGTGGTACTCACAATATGCCCTGCATCCATCTTGCATAATTTCCATGACTCGCTCAATAAGACGTGTCATGCACAACTGTTGGAGTACCCATCCTAAAGTGGACTTGATTTCAGACACATTCCCCTTGGACTTTCTAGTACACTCTTCCTCGATGGCATTTACACTACGGCTCCCGTGATTTGGTAGCAGGTTAGCAGCCATATTTGGTTCATCCAACTTCAAAACCCTAGTTTTTATCATGTTTTGCATGAACTTCTTAAATGCAATGCAATTCTTGAGTGCCCAGGGACATCGGCATGGTAGTTACAAGGTGCATTACCATCATACCATGTGGGGTAGGGGGCTAGAAGGGAGTAACATAATATTGCCCAACCAAATCGGCTTTGAATAATTAAGAGTGCAACTCAGCATATGACACTAACTGAGGAGTGAAGGACATCTTCTCATCTTCTTTCTTTGGGGCTCTAGTTTCTTTTTTATTCGAGCTTTGCCCATTTTCGGTCACAACTTGTGGTGGTGAAATAGTGAAGTTTTTTGGGGCATTATAGGTGCTGTGGTGTTCACCTCATTATATTTTCTCTTTTAGTTCTTTCGGGAGTTCTCTCCACTATAAATCCTTCCACTTTTTCTAGCTGGTTTGATGTGTTCACTGATCATAACCATATCCGTGAAATTGCCAATGGGGTTACTTATCATGTTGTCATAAAGTGTCCCCTTCAAAGTATCTACAAACATGGGAAAATTTTATTTTCGTGAAGTAGGGGTTGTACTTGTGCAACCACATCTCACCATCGCTGGGTATACTCATTAAAACTCTCATTGTGCCTTTGTTCCAGCCCTTGTAGCATGAGTCGATTCAGGACAATATTGGTTATATGCTTGTATTGATCCTTAAAAGCGTTTACCGAGTCTTTCCATGATTGGATCTAAGCATGAGTTAACAGATTGTACCACCTCATAGTGGGCCCTGCTAGGCTATCTTGAAAGCAGTGGATTAACAACTTCTCATTGTCGATGAACCCCACCATCTTTCTACAGAACATGGTTATATGAGCAGTGAGGCAAGTAATTCCGTTGAACTTTTCAAATTCTAACGTCTTGAACTTGGGCAAAATCTCTAAGTTTGGAACCTAGTTGAGATCTATAGCATTCATTCCGTACGACCCTTATCCTTTCACTTTCTATCAGAATTTCTCTTCAAGGTCTTTCTGTGTTTCTTTGAGTTGTTTCAAGAATTCTGCCTTGACCTTGTTTAGTTTCTCTATCTCATCTAAATCTGAGAAGATGTCCCCAATATTTTCCACTTCACTAAAAATCAACCCCGATGGAACATAGGTAGAGGCACCCACCTGATGCGATGCTGTTCCATCTCCATAAGTAGCCACCCCTTGTGGGGGCCTAGGGTGCTGATGACAAAAAATAGGGGAAATAAGGGGCCTCCCATCCCTTGACTAGGGTTTTCAACGGATCACTTTTCTCTCGGATCTTCCACATTCTTGAGTCCTATCAACTGAGATAGTTCTTTCATCATGTCTTGTTGGGACTTGATTATGTATCCCTCAAATCTTGTTGGGCACGCTCCAACTATCCTCTTAAATCAGCATCTAACTTGGAAAAACTTTCCTCTATTTGCTTCTTTTGGTATCGGGTAAAGTAAGGATGCGAAATCTTTGTAGATTAAACTTTCACTTTCTGCCACGATATTTCTCGCAATTAATTTTAATGATTTATTAATGTATACAATGTACCATATGTATGAAAATGAGATAAATTAAAGGTAATCAATTAATATATAAAATGCAAGGATGAATGTAAATGAGGTGTTGATTCCCAAATAGTCCTTTAGAAAGACTTTCATTAAGAGAAGATGCTTGATTACAAAAGATTGACAAATGATTCTACAGGTGTTGACTGGATATCTTTCCTAGCATCTTGACTCCATGGAGCAAAGTGCACACTCGATGTTTGAACGATGTCTCTCGGACTAATACGCAATCAAGGCTCTCTTGATTCTATTGCTAAACCTTTATCACGTCGAGCCACTCCTTGTGCTTGAACCGAAGCATCAATCATTGCTCTGTGTTGGTCTCAATTTAGTTTTATAGCTTGTTCAAGTCCATAGACTATCTGACTTTTATCCTCTTGAATGGCTTCCTCGAAAGCATCAAGTCGCTCCTAGAAAAACTTTAAACTGGTCTCGATTTTTCTCTTTCTCTCTTTTTTTCACGATTTTGCCTCGAAGACATTATCTACTCATTCTGGCAATGTCGGTCAAGATCTAAACAAAAGTAGGATGGTTCTTAGGTTTAGTACACACCTTGTCCTTTTGGAACTATGAACAGTGAAGCAAAATCGTGTACTTCACGAGAGTAGGGATCATGTCTACTTTGCTGAAAGTGAAACAACTATACCTTGAATTCTGAAATTGTGTAAGGGCTCGAAATAGTTGTAGGTCAACTTTGACATCCAAAAGGAGGGCTATGTTGCCATATTATTGTTGAAAATTGTATCTCATCCCCGAATCCCAATGTTTCCAAATCTCTTTGAACTAGGACATCTCACTTTAGGTAGAAACAATCCGAGTGTGAGTGGCTACTTCATGCATGTGTCCCACAACCAAACTATCTTCTCTTTCTAATTGCTTCCGCTCAAACCAACCATAGACCGTAGCATTATTATTCTTTCTACTACAAAAACGTCTCTCCCATTATGATGGTCTCCTAATATGAATTTTTCTTGAATAAACACCTATGATATTACATGATATGCACAAATAATAAAAACACAAAAGGGGAGGAAAAAAGAAAACACCAAAATAAACTGAAGTTAGTATGGTGAATATAATCAAATAAACTGATTAAATAACTAAAAAATAAACAAATATTAACAAAAGTAATTAATTTAAGCAATTAAATCATACATGGCATATATATAGCAAGCAAAGGCATAAATAAACCAAACAAGGCCTAACCGGGTTACCGCTAAATGGACAGCATTCCGGCACGGCTCTAAAGGGTAGGCTTTTACGGACCACAATATGTTGTTGGGTTCTAAAATACTAAGGGTACCTGAAGTGTCGCTATTACCTACTAAGATAACAAGACATCAATTTAAGAAGATTTGAGTTCTTATACCATACGGAGGTGTGGACCCCATGAAATATAACGATCAAATTCTAAAAACGGATCACAATCCCTTACGGAGGTGAATACCCCACGAAAGAAAATGACCACTCCCACTTAACTGTTCTAGAACTAATGTATGATGACAATTTATATCAAACACCGTGTGAAATAAAGCGGTAAATAAACAAGGTTAGGGATTAAAAATTAAATTAAATCAAATTTAAATTTTTCTCGGTGAAATGATACGAACCCGACTAAGGCTTGACTCACTTTTTTGTAGAACAAAAAATTTATCCCCAGCAGAATCGCCATGCTGTAGCGACTTAATTGAAAAATTCGAAGTTGTTTCCCTCACTATAAAAAATGATTTTAGGGGGAATATTAAAAAGCTCATATTTTGAAATAAAACTTGGAGTCGCAGCCGGTCACTTGGGTAAGGTAGACCGGACACCAAAAATAAAACCAGAGACTCATTGGGTTCGGGAGTCGATTACGAGTTGGGAAGGGTTCGCACCCCCACCAAGCTCAGAAATCTGTATCTAAAGGGTTCTTATCATTTTTACTAAGAAAAATAGAAATTTAATCTAATTTAACATCTAATCCCTAAATGCATGACCATGGCAACATGATTCGAATATATACAAACTTGCAATCTACGATACCCAAAGAAGATGATGCTCGGAGACTCAAGACGACACTCTCAATAGGAAACCAATATCTCGAGTACTAAACTAATGAGATAAATTAAAATGCATGATCAAGACAAGAAATGCATGAACAATGATAAAACACCACAATAAACATGATATATACAAAACAAATATAAAAAAACATTAATAAACAATAAAAACAAATTTAAACAACATATATCGAACAAAACAATAAACACATGAACACATATAAGCATAAAAAGGACTGAAATTAAACAAATATAATCACAATGATGGAATTTAAATATGCATGAAAAAATGGGGTAAATACTAAATAAACAAGAAAATAGAGGGACTAAAAGGAGGATAAACCCCAAAATCAAGACCAAATTAAAAACAAATGAAATTAGAGGGGCCAGATTTGGGGTTAAACCACCGAAAATCGAATTAAATCCAGACAGGGGATGAAAATGCAAAGATTTCAAAAACATCAGGGATCATGGAATGATTTTAAAAAACGGAAGGACTAGCATAAGGATTTAGATAGGGCGGAGGGTTTTATTATGCTATTAAACTATTTTTAGAATTCTAAAAGGGTATAAAACTCACTTTTCGACTGAAATTAAATCCCTTTTGTCGTTTTTTTTCAAAAATTATTCTTAAAACCACCATTTTCTCTTATATAAACACAACAAAACACCTTATTACTCTTTTTAAAGATCAAATAGATAAAAAAAAAAAGAAAACGGATTGTGTTCTTCATGTTCATCCCGAACATTAAGAATAAGCCCAAAAACCACTGTCACTTCAAGAATCGGCAGAAGTTTCGTCACTTCGTCTGCCATAAACTATCATTGGCCGCTACTCGCCAGCATTGGTGAACTTCAAAAAATCTCAAGACCTTCCCTTTTTTACTCTTACAACCAAATCCATCCTTGCTCTTTAGAAAATGAAACCAATACCTCTTTTTTTAAAAAAAATAGAACTGAAAGCTCGCTTTTTTAATAAAAAAAGAAAACACCACCTTTTTTTCCTTAAAACAAAGATCTCTTCTCCCCTTAAGTTGATTCACTTTACCTGGCCCTAAAGAAAACCATAAAGCTTATCATCGGAAGGGAAGAAAACTGAAAGGCGGAAAAGTAAAAGGCTCAAACCCTAACTCTAATGTAAAATGCACTAAAAAGTAAAATACCTCTGAAATTCTTTTTTTCCTTTGTATTGCTTTTAAAATCAAAGCCACGTATCGGTACGCTTGTTGCCATACCAGTACTGATTTCACATTCGATGTTTTAAAATTAAGTACGCGTATCGATACGCCTGGTGTCGTACCAGTACTTGGTTTACATTCAATGTAATTTGAAAACAAGCGCGTACCGGTACTCATAGTACCGTATCGGTACGCAAGGACTTTTAAGGCCATTTTAACTTAAAAAAATTCATCGAATGCATTTTTAAAGTTCATCAAATGTTTGGTTAAGTTGAAGACATTTGTTCGAATGCGTAGTGAGTAATTCATATAGGTTATTTTAAATTTACTTTAAAAGAATTTTATATTTAGAAACATTTGTTATATCAAAATCATTACGAGTTAAAAACCATTTGTTATATCAAAATCAATATGAGTTCTACAATCTCCCCCTTTTTGATATAACAAAACCTTAAAGTAAATTTTACCATAATCCTTGAAGTAAAGTTTACAAAATATTTGAACCCAGTTATTTCTCCCCCTTTTTGTTATATCAAAAGCAATATGCGCAATAGGAGAAGATAAACAAATTGAAAGCCAAAGTAACAATTTAAAGCTACAAACTAAAGCATAATATATATCAAAATTCAAGCCAAAGTATCAAATCCAATTCAAACATAAAATTCAAAGCAAATAGGAAACAATAAAAACAATCCGAAGAGACACAATCCAAACATTAAATCCACATATATAGTCTAGGATGCATGCAAAATAAGATGATAGAACAAAAGAACTATGAGATATCCCCATCACCCTCATCCTCATCCTCATCCTCCTCCGCGGCGGTGTCTCCAAAAGTGTGCGTCTTCCACTCATAGTGAAATGAGGCCAAGTCGGTCTCGATGCTCGTCACACGCGCGCCAAGAGAAGTGAAGCGATCATCCATATGAGATGTAACCATAGATTGCATCTCAATAAATTTCCCATCAATGTAAGACCGCATTTTATCGAACTTGCCATCAAAGTAGGAGCGCATGTCATCACCAAAGATTGGTGGAGGTGGAGGTGGAGGCACAACCGGAGCGGGAACTGGAGGTGGAGCTACCACGTTTCCTTTATTAGGTGGACCGGGTTGTAGTCGAATCCATTCGCCATCAATATACTGAAATTCGCTCTTTCGAAGAGATTTCTCATTAATGGGATCAGTAAGGGGGCAAGCAATATCACTAGAGGTGTTTATGTTTTCTTTTGCAAAAATGTGGCTTAAGACACAACGTAGGTGAAGGATTTAACTTGAGGTTTATGACGGTTTTGGACAAGATAAACAATTTCAGCAAAAATAATTTGGGCGAGGTTAAGACGAATGTTATTTTGTAAGGAATGTAACCAAAAAGCATCTACGCCCCGAATAGTAGACGACTTCCCCCTGAAAGGAAGAAAGAACCAAGTGACTAATAGATGAAAGAATCTATCATGTGCATTAAGGACGGATGCGGAAGAGTTCGCGGTATGAACAAAAGGAATGTGCTTGGTTTCATCATCTTCCCCAATATCATCTAATCCTAGATGATTAGCAATAATAGAGGAGTCTAGCCTAATAACTTTACCCATAACATATGACTCGATAGCAACGACCTCTTTTTCATCTTGGCTAAGAATAGCCCTAGCATTAGAATAAAATACTCTAACTAGAGTTTTAAAGACAACCCCGGGTAAGCGAAGAAATGGTAAAAATTTCCATTCCCTTAGATTTTCAAGATAAGGAAACTTAAACTTGTCGGATGTCATAAACTCATAATCAACGACTCTTTCTCTCCTAACGGGAAAATTTTCATATAACCGAAAATGTACTAATTGACCATGATGACCCAGCTCATTAAAACATGAATTAAAGATTGAGAAAAAGTTCAAAGGATTAGAATTTTGGGTTGAGGGACCGGATCTAGGGCGTTTATTTTTAGGGACCATTAAGATAAATTCGATTTGAAAGAGAAAAAAAATCACCCTGCAAAAAAAATTTTAAACAAACCACGATGTAT
Organism: Hibiscus mutabilis; assembly: GCA_019671005.1. NCBI lineage: Eukaryota > Viridiplantae > Streptophyta > Magnoliopsida > Malvales > Malvaceae > Hibiscus > Hibiscus mutabilis. The sequence continues at coordinate 11,553,916 of CM033732.1, forward strand.
GCACTAATCATTATCTTAATCCAATATATCCAACAAATTATTTTAGAAAAATACGTATAATAATAATTTTTTTAATGTAAAGCAAAATAGATAAAACTTTAATAAATTCTATACATATACTATTCTCAAATAAAACCTAAATCTAAGTTCCATATGAGAACACAAAAAAAGAACGAAAAATACCTTAAAATTGTTGGAATAGATGAGAGAGTCGATGGAAGTGCACAATCTCGATGAAATATTGATAGGTTGTTGAAGAAGTGCAAGAAACTTCAAATATTTGTGTAAATTTCGAGTGAAAAACAAGAGAACTTGAGAGAATTTTGTGAGGGTTGACGGTTAGGGATGAAACTGATTTTAAAAGCACTAAGAACACTTCCCGTGTTTCGCGTACCGATACCGTAATACGAGTATCGGTACTCACATTCCGTGTTTTGCATACCGGTACTAAGATACGCGTACAGATACCGTTCTTCGATACTTGACATCGGTACCTATTAAAAGGCCGCGTATCGATACTAGTATACCAGTATCGATACCCTATGCACCAAATGGTCAAATTTGGCTGCAAATAAGGTTATGGGAATAAATTACTACCTCTATTATGCATGCATGATATATGAGCAATTAAAAAGGTAAAGCATAGGTCAAGATATTTACATGTAAAAACTCCCCCTAGCAACAAGCATATATGCATATAGGAGCAAAAACAGATAAGCAATCAATCACACAAATTTAAGCAAATTTTTAAGACCAAAAGATACTCTGAGGGCAAGGAAGGCTGGTTAAACCTAACTCTCTCCTAAGAGACCAAAAATGCTCTTTGTCTAATGGTTTGGTGAAAATATTCGCTAATTGATTCGAGGTGCCTACATATTCTAGAACTACACATTTTTCAAGACATGATCTCTAATGAAATGATGCCTTATTTCTATGTGTTTGGTTCTAAAGTGTTGGATGGGATTCTTAGTGAGACAAATGGCACTAGTGTTTTCACACCTAATAGGGATGGTACCTACATCAATTCCATAATCTAAGAGTTGTTGCTTCATCCAAAGGACTTGAGCACAACAACTCCCTACGGATATATATTCGGCTTCGGTGGTAGATAAAGCTACTATATTTTGTTTCTTAGAGAACCAAGATATGAGCATACTACCTAGGAATTGACATGTACCGGAGGTACTTTTCCTATCTATCTTACAACCCCCATAATTTGCATCCGAAAAGGCATGTAGGTTAAAGGAAGACTCTATAGGATACCAAAGACCTAAACAAGGTGTATCTCTAAAGTACCTAAAGATTCTCTTAATGGCTATAAGGTGTGATTCTCTAGGACTAGCTTGAAATCTAGCACACAAGCAAACACTAAACATGATGTCGAGTCTACTTGCAGTAAGATAAAGCAATGATCCAATCATAGAGCGGTAAATCTTTAAATCTACACACTTACCTCCTTCATCTTTGTCAAGCTTTGTGGAAGAGCTCATTGGTGAGGCTTGAGGTTTCACACTCTCCAAGCCAAACTTCTTAAGCATGTCCTTGAAATACTTGGCATGATTGATGAAGATGTTGTCATTCCTTTGTTTAATTTGGAGCCCCAAGAAGAATGAAAGCTCCCCCATCATGCTCATCTCAAACTCACCTTGCATCAACTTGGCAAACTCTTGACAAATAAACTCATTAGTAGATCCGAAAATAATGTCATCAACATAAATTTGAACTACTAATATGTCTTTGTCATTTCTTTTTATGAAAAGTGTAGTATCCACTTTTCCTTTTTCAAAACCTTTTTCAACTAGAAAACTGGACAACCTTTCATACCAAGCTCTAGGAGCTTGTTTCAAACCATATAAAGCTTTTAAAAGTTTGAAAACATGGTTTGGGAATTTTGGATCTTCAAAACCGGGTGGTTGTTCTACATACACTTCTTCATTAATAAAACCATTTAAAAATGCACTTTTTACATCCATTTAAAAAAGCTTAAATTCGTGATAACATGCAAATGCTAAAAGTATCCTAATGGCTTCCATTCTAGCTACGGGAGCATAGGTTTCATCAAAATCAATTCCCTCTTCTTGAGTGTAACCTTGGGAAACAAGTCTAGCCTTGTTTCTCACTATGTTACCACTCTCATTAGTTTGTTTCTATAAACCATTTAGTTCCTATAGTAGATTTATTACTACGCCTATCAACTAATGTCCAAACTTGACTTCTCTCAAATTGATTTAATTCCTCTTGCATGGCCATTATCCAATAATCATCTTTTAATGCTTCTTTAATATTCTTAGGCTCTATGCATGATATAAATGCTACATTACATGCATTTTTAAGAGAAACTCTAGTGGTTACCCCTTTGGATGGATCACCCAAAATCTCACCACATTTGACATAGTTGTACTCTCTTGGGTAGCTCACTTCCTTTTCCCCTAGATTCATATCTCTCAAGGCTTCTAGAGGTGGATCTTGTGCTTTTTTTCTCTTTGGTTGGAACTTCATCCACCTTTGATGTTTGTCCACCATCATTGGCTTCAAAAATCCCTACATCATCATCATTACAAGAACCCTTCCTTGGAAGGAGGTTATCATCGAAAACCACATGAATAGACTCTTCAACAACTAAGGTTCTTTTATTAAATACGCGATAAGCTTTAGAATTTAAAGAATATCCTAGAAAAATAGCTTCATCACTTTTAGCATCAAATTTTCCAAGATTATCTTTTTCATTGTTTAAAATAAAACACTTGCAACCAAATGGATGAAAATAGCTAATGTTAGGATTTTTGGATTTTAAAATCTCATAAGGAGTTTTCTTCAAAATAGGCCTAATCATTACTCTATTTATGATATATCAAGCCGTATTAGTGGCTTCCGCCCAAAAGTATTTTGGCAAATTGTTTTCACAAAGCATGGTTCTAGCCATTTCCTCTAGAGTTCTATTTTTTCTTTCAACAACCCCATTTTGTTGAGCTATTCTAGGGGCTGAAAATTTGTGGCTAATACCATTTGAGTTACAAAAATCCTCAAAACCAAGATTTTGAAATTCGGTGCCATGGTCACTTCAAATGTGAGAGATATTTTGACCAAGGTCATTTTGAGTAATTTTTGAAAATGTGATGATTTTTTCTAAAGCCTCATCTTTGGTATTTAAGAATAAAACCCATGTGTATCGTTAAGTGTCTAAAAGTACTATTTTATTCACTGTTTTTATTCATATTATTGCTAGACTTAGGATCATATTAGTTGTATTATTAGCCATTCATGCATGTTTGCATTGTTTCCTTGGTGGACAAGCTTGATTTCATATTTTGCTTAATTTTGTGGAAAAAAGGTGTTGCCGATAGTTGTTTTTGTGTGTGTGCAGAATCACTTGCCTAAAAAAGGTTGGAACCAGTTTCCAGGATAGTGCATGGAGATACTGACGCAGTTGCCAGGGCAATGCATGAAGGAGATGCCGAGCTAGTTGCCAGGGCAACTGTCGATAAGGGATAAGATGATATGGCAGTCGAAATTGATGACTAGATAAGCCCAAGATGACATAGAGCAAAGTTAAATCCCAAAGGAGTTTGATTTCCATGAAGAGGTCAAAGAGAAATTAAATCCCAAGAAGATAGGAGAAGATCTAGAAGGAATTTAAACATAATAAAGAATTATATTCTTTTAAAAGTATTTAATTCCAACTTAACTTCTTCCTCAAGAGAGACTTTGACCTAGCCATCTCCTATTTAAAGGAGACCAAGCCGTCAACTCCAAGAGGGCAAGGGAGAGAGTTCGATTAAAGAGAGGGAGCAAAGGGGAGAGATTTCGACAAAGGCTTCAACCATTCTTCATCTTTTTCTTTCTTGTTCTATTAGGTTTATGTTAGGGATTCTTTGTTTTGTGCTTCTTTGGAACCTAGCCATGAACTAAATCTATTTAGCTAAGGTTATTGTATTTTGTGGTTGTGAGAAACAATTGGATTTTGTTTAGGTAATAAGAGTTTTCACTTTCAATTCAAGGTTTACTCATTCTTGGTTTTTATTCTTGTTTGCGAGTGAATTGGGAGAGGATCTCGTAACTTCATCTATTTATCTAATATCGGGAGAGTTAGATTCAAGAAACAAATGAGTATGATCTTTATTCAATCTATTGATGGTGAAGATTAATTCGGCTTAGGAATAAGTTAAGGATTTCAATGGCTAAGAGGAGCGCAAGATTGGTTGTTGTTCACCCTTGATTCACGCAGGGATGTATTATCAAGGCAACCGTCGATTAGTTTCCAAGGCAACCCCGCTGCGCAAGTTGCCACGGCAACTAAGTTTCCCTTGCACTCTTTTACCAAGACGATCCAATCGGCTATCACACCTCAACTCATGATAACCTGGCTTATTCCCTCTCATTTGATTACATCTTCTTTTACTTTATTGCTTTCTAGTTTTTTTGTTAATTAAACTCATACAATCTTCTACTTGTGTTCTTTTACTTTTTATAGTGCAAGAGATTAGATTCTTGAAGTGGCACCAATCCCTGTGGAGACGATATCTTTTATACTATAACTTGCGACGTGTACACTTGCAAAATTATGGAGCACTTATTACGTGCAACATGTATCTAGAGTAATCATCAACTAAAACATATGCATATAATTTTCCACCCAAGCTAGTAGTTCTAATAGGACCAAAGAGATCCATATGGATCAATTGTAAAACTCTACTAGTTGAAACATCATTAATATGTTTGAAAGAAGCACTTTTATGTTTGCCTTTTGCACAAGCATCACAAATTTTATCATTTGAAAACTTTATTTTAGGCAAACCTCTAACTAGATCTTTTGAAACCAATTTTTCCAAAACACTCATGCTTCCATGCCCTAATTTTCTATGCCATAACCATGAATCATGTTCATCATTTGCAACAAAACATGCATGAGAAATGTGTGTCATCTAGATGCACCATGTATATGTTTCCTATGCGATGACCCACAAGCACAATTTTATTTGTTTCAATGTTTAAAATTTTGCAACCATTAGAATCAAAAACAACATTGAAACCTTTGTCACAAAATTGACCAATGCTTAAAAGATTATGTTTAAGACCATTGACATAGAGAACATTTTCAATAAGTACGGAGGAGTGATTACCAATGGAACCTATTCCTTTAACTTGACCTTTGGAGTTGTCACCAAATGTCACCAATCCTCCTCTTTTTAGTTCAAGTTCCATGAATCTACTCTTGTCGCCGGTCATATGTCTTGAGCATCCACTATCAAGGAACCATGAATTTACACTTGAAGCTTTGGCCTTGTAGCAATGCTCCCCATACAAACAAAGGTTAATTCTTGATTTTTGGTACCCAAATTGTTTTGGGTCCATGAGTATTAGCTCCCAAATACTTGGTTCCCTTAGGAATCCAAGATACAATAGCCTTAAGATTGTTAGAAGTGACAAGTTCCTTAGGAACCCAAACACTTCTAATTCGCTTACCTTTAGAGGTCCTTTGGAAGCCTCTTAGTTTGTGGTTCCCAAGGTTCCTTTTAACATAGTTGGGTTTTGAAGATTGTCCTTTTTCAAAATTTGATTTCCCAACATTGTTTAAGGAAGTTGTGAGATCATTTACCTCCTTGAGGTATTGATCTTTCAATTCAAAAAGAAGGTTATTTAAATCAACATTTTCTTTTTCAAAATACTTTTGATTATCTTTTAAATCACTGACCTTCTTTTCGAGTTTTGAATTGGTTTTAGATAAGGAATCGTTTTGGTTTTTCAAATCAATAATAGTTTTCTTATTTTTTAAAACGGATTCCTTATACTTCTCAACCAATTCACCATAAGCCTCTTGTAACTCATTATAGTCATCAAATAATTCATCATATGTAAGATCATTTAATGAGCTAGAGGTTACCTTTGGATCCTCTTCAAAGGCCATGAGACAAAGGTTGGCAACTTCGTGCTCCTCATCACTTGAAGACTCTTCATCGCTCCAAGTGGCTACATGGGCCTTGTACTTCTTTTTCTTCTCGAAGCCCTTCTTCTTGAGTTGGGGGCAATCGACTTTGATGTGCTCCAGCTTCTTGTATTCGTAGCACACAATTGGATCCTTCTCTTCTTCTTTGTTCTTGTTCTTGAGATCCCTTCTACGGTTGAATTTCCTTCTTCAGTTGGATCTCATGAGATGAGTGAATCATTTCGCTATCATAGCCAATTCTTCGTCTTCCTTTTCACTCGAATTACTCTCTTCTTGTAAAGCTTTAAGAGCGATTCCCATCTTCTTCTTCTTCATTTCCTTTTTCTCAGCCTTTATTTCCTCCTTCTTTTCTTCCTCTCTTCCTTTTTTCATTATCTCATGAGTTAGGAGAGAACCCGCAAGAGCATCGAGCTTCAAGGTCTTCAAGTCCTTTGCCTAGATGATGGTCGTACTCTTCACATCCCGTGACTCGAGAAGAGAATATAAGAGCTTCCGAACAAGCTTGTCTTTGGGAATGACTTCTCTGAACCCCTTGAGACCATTTACAATGACGGAGAAGTGATCGAACATCTTGGTGACACTCTCATCGAGCTCTATCTTGAAATTTTCGTAGCTTAGATTGAGGAATCCAATCTTGGTCTCCTTAACATCGCTGGTACCTTCATAGGTGGTCTCTAGCTTGTCCCACCTCTCATTTGCACTCGTACATGAGGACATCTTCACGTATTCATCGGGTCCAAGTGCACAAAAGAGCATGTGCAAGGCCTTGTCATTTATTTGCAACTTCTTTCTTTCTTCATCTGTTATTTCATGCTTGGCCTTGGGAACTTGTCTCTCTCCTTCTTGCTTCATTAGAATTGATGGTCTTTGATCACATCCCATAGGAGATAATCGTTGGATTTGATAAACAACCTCATTCGGTTCTTCTAATATGGATAGTTGTCTCCATTGAAGAAGGGAGGTCTAGTGATGGATTGGGACTCGTACATGTTGTCGGAAGTAGAAGTCATGGCTGATATGTAGGTTGATTGAATAACCTTCTAGGATCGCCTCAATAGTTGTTAAACCTTCAGTGGAGTGTGGCTCTGATACCAATTGTTAGGATGATCAATCAACAATGAAACTGGCCAAGAGGGGGTGAATTGGCAATTTAAAAAAAAATTGGAAGCTAAAGTAAAAAGATAAGGAATGGGACACAATGATTTATAGTGGTTCAAGCTTCTAACAAGCTCTACGTCCACTACCTTAGCTTCCTACTAAATTCTTCCCTTTTTCTAGGATAAGGAGGCAACCATTACAATCGATCAAAGCTTTCTACCCAAAGCTTGATCAAGAACACTCTTTTACAAGAAAGAAGAATGGCAAATGAATAATGTCCTCACAAGGTAGATAGTTGCCCAAAATACAAGAACACTCAACCCCAAACTTGGAATAAAATATTACAATGAAGTATACAAGTTGGGTACAAGAATTTGACTTTAAGAGCTCAAGGAGTTGGATTTTGCTTGAATGTTTGGATGTTGATCAATGTAGGTTCAATGGTTGTTGTAGCTGCACTTGAGGCTTGTATTTATACCCTTTCATTGAATTCTAGCCGTTTGAGTGGTTGGAGAATTGAATATAGCCGTTGAAGAGCAAGTTTTCCCGCTATAAATGTTATCTGCCAACCTCAGGTATTGGTACGCGGATCTGAGTAAAGGTACCTGCCAAATATAGAAATAGTCGTTACAAAGCAAAGAGTACCGGTACTCGAAGTCGAGTATTGGTACTCAAAAAGAGGTACCGGTACTCCAAAGACGTATCGGTACTCAAATTGCTCACTAGAAAATTTTGTGGCTATAGGGTATGGGTACGCATATTGTTGTACCGATACGTATTTGAAAAATTAGTTTTTGCCTCAAAAAGTATCGGTACGCGTATAGTTGTACCAGTACTTATTTTGCATTTGATGTCTTAATAAAAACTATGCATATCAATATGTTATTTAGCGTATCGGTACGCATTTTACATTTCCTCTTTTTTAAATCAAATACGAGTATTGATACGAATATTGCCGTACCGGTACTAATTTTGCATTCGATGCTTTTAAAATCAAAGCTGCGTATCAGTACGCTTGTTGCCTGGTGCCGTACCGGTACTGATTTCACATTCGATGTAATTTGAAAACAAGCATGTACCGATACTCATAGTACCATATAGGTACGCAAGGACTTTTAAGGCCATTTAACTTAGAAAAATTCATCGAATGCATTTTTAAAGTTCATCAAATGTTTGGTTAAGTTGAAGACATTTGTTCGAATGCGTAGTGAGTAATACATATAGGTTATTTAAATTTTACTTTAAAAGAATTTTAGATTTAGAAACATTTGTTATATAAAAATCATTACGAGTTAAAAACCATTTGTTATATCAAAATCAATATGAGTTCTACAAGAAGCAACATGAGGACCTGGTTCCCTATAAGATGGTTAAGAATCTCAAAGAATTATATGAGAGGCAAGCTCGTCAAGAGAGGTATGAAACCTCTAAGGCTTTGTTTTAATGCAATATGGTGGAGGGAACTCCAGTGGGAACTCATGTTGTCAAAATGATAGGGTATATTCAGACCTGGAAAATTGGGCTTCCCTCTAAGTGTTGAATTGGCTACTGATGTTATCTTGCAATCATTGTCAGATAGTTTTAATCAGTTGGTTCTTAATTTCAATATGAATGAAATTAACAAATCATTGCCACAGTTACTTGGTCTGTTAAGAACAGCAGAGAAAAACATGAAAAAAGTTGGGTGCAAGTCTATTCTGATGGTCCGAAAGGATAACAGAAAAGGAAAGCCCAACCCCAAGGTAAAGCCAAAGCTCAACAAAGGAAAGGCTGCATTGAAACCCAAAAGAAGGAGCTGCAAAAAAGGAAAGTGTTTTCATTGCAACAATGCTGAACATTGGAAGAGAAACTGCCCTTTCTATCTTGAGGATATCAAGAAAGCAAGAAAAAATAGACAGTCTGAATCAGGTATTTATGTTATTGATATTAATATATCAATATCTACTTCTTGGGTATTAGTTATCGGTTATGGTTCTCACATTTGTACTTCTGTAGAGGGACTAAAAAGTAGTAGAAAATTGGCAAAAGAAGATGTAGACCTACGTGTGGGAAATGGAGTAAGAGTTGTTGCATTAGCTATAGGGAAATATACTTTGTCATTACCTAGTGGACTTGATTTAGATTTAGAGGATTGTTATTTCGTACCTAGTTTTACTAAAAAAAATCAATTTCTTGTTTGGACGAGATTGGTTTTTATATTATTATTAAGAATAATAGTTGTTTCTTTTATCTCAATAATGTTTTTATGGTGCGGCACATTTAATGAATGGCCTCTATATTTTAGATCAAGACAATTCAATGTACAACATAAATACGAAAAGATCAAAAACAAATAAATCTAATCAAACTTATCTTTGGCATTATCGCTTGGGTCATATAAGTGAGAAACACATATCAAAACTTCATAAAGATGGATTTTTATATTCTTTTGTTTTTTGAACAATTTGATATATGGGAGCCTTGCTTACTGGGAAAAATGACCAAATCTCTTTTTAATGGTAAAAACGAGCGAGCAAGTGATTTATTAGGCCTAATATATACTGATGTATGTGGACCGGTGAATACACAAGCCAGATGAGGTTTTTAGTACTTTATTACTTTCACCGATGACTTCAGTATATATAGGTATATTTACTTAATGCATCATAAATTTGAAGCTCTCAAAAAGTTTAAGGAATTTGAGAATGAAGTATAAAACCAACTAGGAAAAAGGATTAAAGCTCTTCGATCAGATCGAGGAGGAGAATACTTAAGCCTGGAGTTTGATGACCTTCTCAAAGAATGTGGGATTGTCTCACAACTTACACCTCGTGGAACTCCACAACATAATAGAGTCTCTAAAAGGAGAAATCGAACATTATTAGACATGGTTCGGTCAATGATGAGTTATGCTGATCTTCCAACTTCTTTTTGGGGACCTGCACTAGAGACAGCTGCTTTTACACTAAATCATGTTCCATCTAAATCGGTTCAAAAGACAACATATAAGATATGGACTAGGAAGCGTCCTAGAATGTATTTTACAAAAATTTAGGGATGTAAAGTTTATGTTAAACATCAGATGTCTACAAAACTCGAACTCAAATCTCATAAGTGTAATTTTTTGGGATATCTTAAAGAAACTAAAAGATATTATCTCTTTAATTCATCTGAGAACAAAGTGTTTGTTGCTTGATCAGGAGTCTTCCTCGAGAGAGAATTTATTTTCAAAAAAGGAAGTGGGAGAAACATTAAACTTGAGGAAATTCAAGATCAACCACAGATCACTAAATCAGAGATTGAACAACAACAAATTCCATAAATAGTTGAGGAACATCCAATGGTTTTTGAAACACAACCACTGCAAAGATCTATGAGAGAACGTAATGCGCTTGAGAGATATGAATTTCTTGTTACATTGCATGGTAATATTCTCCTCATAGATCAAGATGAGCCTAGGGCTTATCAGGAAGCAATGGCGAGCCCAGACTCCGAGAAATGGCTAAAAGCCATGAAATTTGAGATAAATTCCATGTCAAAAAACAAGTGTGGACTTTGATTGACCCACCTGAAGGGACTAAGCCCATAGGGTGCAAATAGGTTTTCAAAAAGAAGACTGACATGGAAGTAATGTATAAACATACAAAGGGCGATTGGTCGCTAAGGGTTTTCGTCAGATTAATGGTATAGACTATGCTTAAACTTTTTCCCCTGTTGCTATGTTCAAATCCGTTCAAATATTGCTTGCAATAGCTGCATTTTATGATTATAAAATCTGGAAAATGGATGTCAAAATCGCTTTTCTTAATGAAAAATTAGATAAGGATGTGTACATGACACAACCTGAGGGTTTTGTCGATCCAAAGATGCCCAAAAGTATGCAAGATACAAAGATCCGTTTATGGGTTGAAGCAAGCTTCTAGAAGTTAGAATCTTCATTTCAATGATGCAATCAAAGAATTTGGTTTTATCAAAAATAAAAATGAGCCATGCGTTTTCAAGAAAACTAGTGGGAGCACTGTCACATTCTTAGTATTGTATGTGGACGACATACTAATAATGGGAAACGACATACCTACATTATAGCCTGTAAATACTTGGTTAAGAAAATGTTTTTCTATGAAAGACTTGGTGAAGTAACCTACATATTAGGAGTCAAAATTTATAGAGATAGATCAAGACGACTCCTAGGACTAAGTCAAAATACATACATAGATAAAGTACTGAAAATATTCAGTATGGAAGAATCTAAAATAGGATTCTTACCTATGAGACATGGTATTTCACTCTCGAAGGAAAAGTGTCATTCAACGCTTCAATAAAGAAAGCGCATGAGTAAGATTTCATATGCTTCGACCATTGGATCTATTATGTATGTCATGCTATGTACACGTCCAGATGTATCATATGCATTAAGTAAGACAAGTCGGTACCAAATAGATCCCGGTGAAGGTCATTGGTTTGCAGTCAAAAATATCCTTAAGTACTTGAGAAGAACTAAGGATACATTCCTTATGTATGGAGGTGAAGAAGAGCTAAGTATAAAAGGTCATTGATAAGTGTTCAAAAGTACTATTTTTCTTACCCTTTTTACTCATATTATTGTTAGACTTAGGCTCATATTAGCTGCATAATTAGCCATTCATGCATTAATCCATGTTTCCTTCCATCGTTGAGCTTGATTACATAACTTGGTAGTTTTTGTGGGAAAAGATGTTGCTTTGGTGTGTTTTGTGTGTATGTGCAGGATCACTTGCCAAAGCAAGGATAGAGCTAGTTGCCAAGGTAATACATGAAGGAGATGTCGAGCTAGTTGCCAGGGCAATGCATGAAGGAGACGTCGAACCAGTTGCCAGGGCAATTGTCGAAAAAGAACAAGGTGATATGGTAGTCGAAATTGATGACTAGACAAGCCCAAGATGACGTGGAGCAAAGCTAAATCCCAAAGGAATGTGATTTCCATGAAGAGATTAAAGAAGAATTAAATTCCAAGAAGATAGGAGAAGTTCTAGTAGGAATATAATTATAATAAAGAATTATATTCTTTAAAGATAATTTAATTCCAACTTAACTTCCTCCTCAAAGAAGGACTTTGACCTAGCCCTATAAATTAGAGGGGAATTTCGACAACTAAAAGGGAGCAAGAGGAGAGAATTTTCGACAAGCATCTAGGGCAAGGGGATTTCGACAAGCTTTCTTCTTCATCTTTTTCTTTCTTGTTCAATTAGGTTCATTCTAGGGATTATTTATCTTGTGTTTCTTTGGAACCTAGCCATGAACTAAATCTATTTGGCTATGGTTATTGTGTTTTGTGGTTGTGAGAAACTATTGGTTTTTGTTTAGGTAATAAGAGTTTGCACTTTTCTATTCAAGGTTTATTCATTCTTGGTTCTTATTCTTGTTTGCGAGTGAATTGGGAGAGGATCTCGTAACTTCATCTATTTATCTAATATCGGGAGAGTTGGATTCAAGAAACGAATGAATATGATCTTTATTCAATCTATTAATGGTGAAGATTAATCTGGCTTAGGAATAAGTTAAGGATTTCAACGGCTAAGAGGAGCGCAAGATTGGTTGTTGTTCACCCTTGATTCACGCAGGGATGTATTATCAAGGCATGCACAAGTAGCTAGAGTTTTGACTTAGGGATAAGAAGAAACCATTGAAGAACACTCTGCCGAGCCTTGAAGGTTGCTGCCCAGACGCCCAAGTAGTTGCCCAACTAGTCGCCCAGGCAACCATCGATTAGTTGCCAAGGCAACCCCGCTGTGCAAGTTGCCATGGCAACTGAGTTGCCCGTGCACTCTTTTACCAAGACTATCCAATCGGCTATCACACCTCAACTCACGATAACCTGGCCTATCTCTCTCATTTGTTCTCATTTATTCTTTTACTTTATTGCCTTCTAGTTTAGTTATTAGTTAAACTCCTATAATCCTTTATTTGTGTTTTTACTTTTTACAGTGCAAGAGACTAGATTCTTGAAGTGGCACCAATCCCTGTGGAAACGATATCTTTTATACTATAACTTGCAACGTGTATACTTGCACAATTGCGTAGCACTTATTACGCGCAACAGTCATACTGACGCAAGCTTCTAAACCGATAAGGATGATTTTCGATCGCAATCAGGTTTTGTGTTTTGCCTTAATGGAGGTGTTGTAAGCTGGAAAAGCTCAAACCAAGATACAGTGGCAGATTCTACAACATAAGCCAAGTATATTGCAGCAAGCGATGCTGCAAAAGAGGCTGTTTGGATCAAGAAGTTCATATCTGAACAAGGGGTTGTGCCTAGCATATCAAATGTTATAGATCTACTTTGAGAAAACAACGAAGCCATCGCACAAGCAAAAGAACCTAGATCTCACCAGTGATCCAAACACATACTTAGGCGATACCATCTCATTCGAGAAATAGTTGATCGAGGGGATGTGGAAATATGTAGAGTATCAATGAATGATAATATCATCGATCCTCTGATAAAGCCTCTGACGCAGCAAAAGCATGATCGTCACACTAAGCTCTTGGTATTAGATACATGAGTGATTGGTCTTAGTGCTACGAGGGATTGTTAGAGTATGCCCAAAGATCAATCATAAGATGATCGTAAAAGACATATTTATTTTATCATGTTTATTAATATAAAGTCATTATTATTATCTCAGTCATTATTCTATGCATAAATAAATAAACTGAATTATAATAAAGTCCTTAGAATAATATGGTTATTCTTAAATGTCCTTAGTCGAGTATTATTATGGGCATGGACAACAATAATGCATTAAGACTAATATATAGTTGATTGATGACAAAGTGTTGTCATTGATATAGATATGTCAAAATCAATACATAAGTATGTGTTAGAGAACGACATATTGGACTGACCCACTATGAGCATGTTTCTTGGATTATTATATGACAGTCACAACATTTCTCATAGTGATAACTACATATATGATCCTCGGACTTGAGATCATCATTATTTCGACATTGTGAGTAACATATTTTGATACAGTCAAACGTGTGTCGTAACTGACTACACTATAAAGACTGATATTGGATATGTCACAATCTATGTAGCGGGATATGGTTGATCAAGATCGAATTTGTCCCTCCTACATAATAGAAGTAATATCACAGGCCACTTGATCGAGTGAGACTTGAAAAGCATGGCCATGCTCGAATAAACTGATATGAGATATCATAGTTATTCGCTCATAGTAGTTTACTCAAGATATCAAGAAATATTAGATGGACTATACAAGTGTGACTATTCCATGACTTATGTCCAATTTAGATATAAAGGGAAAAGGATGTAATACATGAAAAGGGGTTAATCACGAAAAGGTTATATTGAACCATGACTTCTTGTAACTTAGGTAGCAATGATGTATTTCTAGATGTCACTCATTGCTTATAATATTAGAATTGTTCTAGATATTATCGCTAACATTACATGAAACTACAAGGGTCACGCCCTATGATTGAAACGAACAAATATCGACTAGATAGCATGTGTGCAAAAAATTGAAATTATTATAATTATTGTAATTATAGATAATTTCGGTCATATATATTTTAATACTAGATAATTATTGTAATTATCAAATACTATTAAAATATAAATGTCCCTAAAGAAACCTAATTAAAGTAGAATTAGATTCTACATATTTGATTATATTCGGTTAAATATATTGTATATTTAATAAATCCAAATTTAATTAGGATTAGGGTTTTGAATGTTATATAAAGGAATAAGGTCTAGCATCCAAGAATATGCATATTGTTGAAAACCTCTCTAACAGTTAGAGAAGTAAAATACTATTGTCGAAACGCTATTGTGACGACTTGGACTCGACATCTTGGCTGGAAAAATCAGATTCTCCTACGTTCATGCAGTTATCAGATTTAATTGAGGTATCGTTTCACCCTTTTTTCACTCGGATTCGTTCCTCATACATGGACCGCTGGCAAAATTTGCTGGATAATTTTTTTGCTACGCCATGGGGTGTACTGGCATTTTCCCTACACTCTTTTGTAGACACTAACATGCAAAGCAATCACATTTATGATGCTCATGAAGTAATAGGAGTTCAAGGTGTACTGACCTTATGCGAAAATCTTGAAATGTTACCTTAGATAGGTTTCCTTCAACTTCTATTTTTCCTTTATCGAATGAGAAGATTCTCTAATTCTCTTGTACAAATCATCCGAGTGCAAAAATGAATTATTGTTCCTCCAAATTATTAATAAGGGTGACTACAATAATTTAATTAACAAACTAAGCTTGAACTTTTTCTAAAATCAGTTCCTCTTAAACCCTCAAATAAACTTTATCTCAAAATCTCCATAGAATACTTTAGAATTTACTCATGACTCATCCAATTACTTTTATACTCAATTTATTCTTCACAAAGATCTTCAGTTTATATTTCTCTAACTTAACCAAAACTTTCTCACTCTAGGGTTTCCATAGAATTTGGGGGTTTTCCATAGCTCAACTAAAAACCTTCAATATTATACTCATCTTATAGAGAATGACGAAATAAAAAACTTTGTATTTCACACATAAAGTCAAAATCTAACTAGAAATAGAAGATTAAAGTTTGAACTTCTGACTTTTTTCTTCCTTCATGTTCTCTTGCACTTTTGGGGAAGAAGATGACTTATTCATCTTTTCTCTCTCTTTTCCTTTATTAATATCCTTTTCTAAATTTAAAATCATATTAAATCTCAACCACCCATCTTACTTTAACATCAATGGCTAAGATTTAGCATGACAACTTCCATCAAATTCAATGGCTATAACTTAGCCACATAAAATATCATATATTTTCCTTGGTTAAATCTTTCATTAAAAACTTCATATTTTCCTTTGTTTTCACTTTATTCTTATGGGCTTTATTTCTTTCAATTTTCATCACTATTCTCCCATAACACAACTTCCATGAATTAATCTTTAATATTAAAATATCCCAAACACGGATCCAAGATATGAATGGCTAACTCGTTATTCAGGTCTTTACAAAAATGTTCGTATTTCTCTCCTCTTTCTTCTCATTAGATAGGTTTTCTACGAAATCCACTCAAAATCGACAAAAACCCATCAAAAGGTCATATGTGCTAATACTCTTATATTTTCTGACAACCTTCTGATGAGGCTAGTTTCGAGCTATGTTGTTCGTCTTCTCAAAAGAATGCTCCTCATCGTTCGAATTTTCAAACAAACACTCCAAACCCTTAAATTCAAGAAAATCCCCAAACCCTCAAAATGGTGGTTTTTGTTTAATTTCATCGGTTTTGAGGGGATTTCATGGAAAACTAATTTGAGGAGAAGAAAGGTGAGTGAAATACGATCGTTTTGATACTGATCTTGTCGCAAGTGGTAATCGGTAACAGGTGGCGATTGGTCGACAACAGTGGCTGAAATGTTTAGTGAAAAAATATAATCGTTTTAAAGTTTAATGGCAAAATCAATACACCCCTAAAGTTCAATGCCTAAAAAGATGTCGTTTTGGGCATCAATAGTCGCACTAAAACAACGTTGTTTTGAGAATCAATAGTAGCATTAAAATGACGTCGCTTTATCCACGTCGTCACATCGTTAACGATTTAACGACCCAATGGTATAATTGAAGTCAACGCCAAAGTTTAGTGCTATAATTAAACAAATTGAAAGTTCAGTAAAATAAACAATACACCGTCTAATGTTTAGTGATATTTTGTGTAGTTTACCCTAAATTTTTAGGAGCAACGATCCAATTTGTTGCTTTTTAAGTTAAATAATCAATTTATATTTTTTGTAATAAGAGATTGAAAAAATGTCATATAACCAAAGAATTATTTACATATTTTACCTATAAAAGTTATATATACCGAAAACTAACTTTTTCTTGTGGTTGAAAAAAAAAGTAAACTGGAAAGTATTTTGTTTTTATTTCAAATATGGAGAGAGAGTGTGTATAGGGTTGTTTTCAGATATATCATTTTAGACCCACATTATCAAGTTATTTCAAATTCAAATCATCTTAAGTACAAAATATCTTGTGTTTGGAATAATTTTAAATTCAGATTAAGTCGATTTCAATTTCAGGTTGAATAGATTAAAGTTAATTTTTTATCAGTTAATTAAATCGATCAAATTTAAGTTATATAAATTATTCCATATACCACTAAACTTTAAGTTTAGTATCGATTATACCACCGAACTAAAAATCAGTACAATTTTAGCACCGAACTTTAGTTTAAGCAATTTTAGCACCAAACTTTAGTTTAAGCTTCAATTATACCATTGGGCCATTAAAATCGATGATGTGGACGGATCTTAACGTAGAGGGATTTAAACGGTCCAGCGGTAATTAAAACTTAAATTATAGTTCAGTTCTAAAATAATATCGATTTTTAGTTTAGTGGTGTAATCGACAAATACCTAAATTTTTGGAGTATTTGATGTAGTTTACACTTAAATTAATTGTGACACCTGTTCAAATTATTCCAATATCAAGTATTCAGGTTATTTCAAATTGGTTCATTCCAAATTTAGTTCATTTCGGATTTGAAATAGTTTCATCTTCAAATCAATTTTGAACAACTAGCCGCTAGGTTTTTTTCCATCTCAGCTCCTTGTCTTTTTTTTTTGCCGCCGACGGCTGCACTAACTTTAGTACTGGTCGTCAATTGTCAGTATTTTATCTTTTTCATGATTTCTTATTTCTTGCTTTGATTTTTATTTTTTAAATTTTAAATAAAATTTTATGTGTTTTGGTTATCTTCTTTTCGCACATCTTGTTGCGCTTGTTTTTCTCTGCCTTTATGGCAAGCCTTTTCTCTGTCTTTATGGCACGTCTCTGTCTTGTAATACGTTTCTGTCTCATGACACATTTTCTGGATACTTTTGGGGCCGTTTGGTGCTCGTGTAGTGTTCCTCACGACATTTGTTTATGATTTGTATTTGTCGGTGATCATAGATAGTTTCATCCCCTTTTGGCGGTTATTTGCCGATGTAATTAGAAGTGGAGCTGATTGGCACCTTTTTGCAGTTTTCTAGTGAGAATTTCATCTAGTTCATGTTTTGACAACTCTCTTCTAAGGACTCTTCCTACAATGGACTTCAGATATTTGCTATGGTACAAAGAGGAAGTGTCTAATCTGACTGGAGCAGCCTTTAAGTCTAATCTGACTGGAGCAACCTTTAATTTTTTTTTTACATTTATTGTTTTTTATTATTTTTAATATTATAAATCCTTTAAACAAAATCAATTTTAAGTTTGAATCGTTTAATTAAGCATTAACTCGATTAGGACTATTATTTTTCGCATCTAATATACTTGGCCATTTATCACTAATTTAATGGTTAAAAAATTATAAATAGTTTAAACAAAATTCGTATAAAAAATCAAGTTGAAATTAGACGAATTTACTTACAAGCATAACTGCATATAAAACAAATTAAAATAAAAAATCATAAACTTTTTATCATATAAACAAATTTAAATTAACTTATTTAAAAAAGCGATAGAATACGAAAACAAATTTATCTTCTATTTATTTGTTACCTGTTTGGAAAAAAATCAATCTACTTAATAAAATGAAAATTGGTCTAAATTCATCTAATCAGATATTGACAAATGTTACAAACTAATTAGAGAAATAGATTCATTGGATTAATTTAAAATTAAAACCAAATTAATAAAATACATAAATAACAAAGATCAATTGTATAATTATACAATTTTTTTTGACAAAAATGAAAGAAGAGTGATCAAAATAAAAATTACCCCATAGTTTAGTAGTCATTCAAGTAAATTACCCTAAAAAATGAATTAGGTGCAACAATCTTTCAAATTATTGACCACGAAAGATGTTTGAGACGAAAGATGACTAAGCTGTGAGTTAAAAACAAAATCCATAAAATTAGTTCATCACTCAACTTTAACACTAGGTTCATAGCATACCAAAATCATAAAAGCAAAAACATGGCGACCAATGACATTAAGTCCACAAAATGTTTTCAAAATTAACTTAATACTAACACTATTTCTCTGGCCAGGGAGAAACTTAGCAACTCAACGCTTTCCACCACCACCACCGAGCTTGGGACCTTTCGGTGCGCCACCCTTAGAAATGTTACCCTTGCCCTGTGTCTTCTTTGCCGCTACTTCGGCTTTCTTTGCCTTCTTTTCATCCTTAGTTTTCTTGATTCTTTCCTTGATTTCTCTGCAGAATTTAGATTAACCCAGTATTCCCCGGAAATAAAAAAGCTTAATACATGAAAATCAGCAATAACAATAATAAATGAAGCTTATATATCAAATGAAAAAACACACACCTGAGTGCAGCTTCCCTGGCAGCATCACGAACTTCAGGTTTCTCACTCCTCTTCTTCTGGATAACCTCTAAAGTGGCACCAACAATGGATCGGGAGTAAGGCTTCTTGGCGGTTCGTCTCCTCTTCTTAACAGCCTCTTGGGCGATGTCCTAAATGCATGTAAACAAAATGGAAATAAATCACTAAGCTTGGAAATGACAATATAAAAGGCAGTCATTTCTAATCAGGTACCGTAAAGCATGCACTCTAGTTCCAACTTATATCAGATCAATAAGAGAATAAAAAAAGAAGCCTAAAATTGTTCAAACTTTATTCATTTTATACCGAACATTAATATGTTGTCATAAAATTTTATTACTAAACAAACACGGTCATTGCTTGCATGTCACAACCTAGATATAATTATACTCCAGATGCTGCAATTTTCTGTATAGACATGCAATTGTAATGTTGATACCTTCTTATGTTGCTTCCTATACATGGCTGTCCATGTAAGTTTCGATGGCCTCAGACGGTTGTGGAAGTACCTCTTACATTTTGAATTGGAAAAGAGGAAGACCTAAACGAATCCATGAAGACAATTGTTCATTACAAATGTAACTATATAATATTAACTGTTTCAACCATAACTCAAAGAAATCTTACCTGAGAATCAGAACGGACGAATCTGATACCTTTCCCAGGGTAAATCTTGGCACCACTAAATCGGCAAAGCTCCGTCCTAACATGCCAACAACACACAGTTTAGTATGAGAGTTGGGATATTAAAAATATAAAATCATTATGCATAAGGCAAGAAAGCATATTGATGCTAACAATTTCCACAAGGTAATTTTACACCAAACCTAATGCTTGCCAATTCACGAGCCTAATCATTCACTCGATTATCACATAATTAACTATATTTAAAAATTATCACCATTACAAAGAGGATTTCATTAGCAATTGAAATGAACACTAGAATCTTCAAATGACATTAGCTGCCAAAATCTCAATGCCTGAACTAAAATAACATTCAATTTCCACTCAAATAGCTGAGAACTAATTATATTTCTTTTCCATCAAACTTTAACATCCAGTATATTTTATTTTTATTTTCTTCTAAAAAATTAATCCAAAACATTCAACTTCGATAAACTGACAAATCTCATATAAAAAATTAACCGATTAAGTATTTAATACTTCAAAAACGAAAATTTAACAATCTGGCTGCCGATAACATGGACACGTAAAATAGAAATTTTGAGAGGGGAACAAAAAGCCTATTCCTGGCTTAACGTATTAACTACAATAGATGAACATTAATTCCTCGCTTAATGTTTAAACTAAACCCGATTAACGCGAATTAAATAGCAAAATTTCAAGCAGGCTCACATAAATAAAATAAAAAAAGCAGATCCGGCTGTCAAGGATTCATTTTTTTCAAAAATGAAAGGAAAGTTGTTTCAAGATCAGATCATTAAATTTCGATTAAGGAACAATTTGAACGAAACAGAGAATAGAAATGTAGAGAAGAAGCGTACTTGAGAACCATGGTAGCTGCCGCTGTTACTCTGTTCCTTAGATTTGGAAACCCTAGCGGGAGTTGCTGTGTATATGAAGGGTTTTGAACAAACGGCCCTTATATTGTTTTAGAATTACGGATTACCCTGAACGGGCTGCGAATGGGTGGATAACTGGATATGGACCAAGCCCAATATCTAAAAACAAATGCATATTTCTCTTTACTTCAACTTTTTTATGGTTCATATTGGTTTATATTTGAAATTTATAAGTGCCATTTAACAATGTTGTCTTCTATATAATGTGTTAAATGATAATAAATGTTATTTTTTTGAACCTAACAAGTGGTCTCAATAGAAAAGCGGATGATGTCCGTTCTAAGAGACTCGAGTTCAATCGCTTTGTCCGCAAGGTGTGTGCTTTGCCAAAGGGTTATGTATGAAGAGATATTACCTTGTAATCACCTTGTGCATTGTTAAAGGGTTAAAAATATATATAAATAGATTTTATCTTGTAATCACTTTTAAACTATTCAAAAATAAATAAATGTTATTTTTATCTTTTCATACTTCTATATAATCTTTAAATAAAATAATTAAAATGTATTATTAAGGGATCAAACACGATATTTTAAATTTGTATATAAATTCTTTTTCATTATATCTATGAATACATTTTTTTTACTAATTCGTAGCCTAATCTAATATTTAATAAACTCATTTTATGCAGCCGCTTTCAGGGTGGTTTTGTTTGCATACAGATGATGTCGTCTCATCGGTCACGAGTACTGGTTCCATTGGGGCTTATTGTAGGGATGTAAAAACAGGTAATCGGATGAGTTTCAGACCGGGTCTTGTCAGGTCGGGTCAAATCAGATATAGGTAATTTCAGGTCGATTTAATATTTCGACTTGATTCCGGTCGGGTGTGGGTCAGTTTCGGGTCGGGTTCATTTCGAGTCGGGCTCATTTCGAGTCGGGCTCATTTCAGGTCGGGCTCATTTCAGGTCGGTTCATTTCAAGTCGGGTCAAAACGGTTCGTGTCTGAATCAGTTAATTGACGGGTTAATTTGGGCTCGGGTTCATTTCAAGTTGGGTTCATTTTAGGTCAGGTTCATTTTAGGTCGAGTTCATTTCAAGTCGGGTTCACTTCAGGTCGGGTTAATTCGGGTTTCGAATTCGTATTAAGTTTGAGTTTGGTACAAATAATTGATAGACTTTGGGTAGGGTCATTTCAAGTGAATTATTTAACGCCTTTTACAAACATGAATCACATTAAAAAAAATATTAGGCACTATAATGAACAAAAATATCATCATATTTAAAATATTGGAGCAAATTACAAAAATTAGAAATTAATAAGGGTCAATTTCGGTGAAAATAAAATTTTAGTGACTAACATGAACAAAAATATCATCATATTAAAAACATTTGACTAAATTACAAAAAATGAATAAGGGTCAATTTGGAATAAAAATAAAGTTTTAGTGTTATAATGAACAAAAATATCATCATATTAAAAACATTTGACTAAATAAAAAATGAATAGGGGTCAATTTGGAGTAAAATTTAAATTTTAGCTACTAGAATAAACAAAAATATTATTAGACTAAATTGCCAAAAATATAAATAAATATGGGGCAATTTTGACTAAAAATAAAATTGTAGGGACTAGAATAAAAAAATATTATTCGACTAAATTACCAAAAATAGAAATATATATGGGTCAATTTTGACTAAAAAAAGTTTTAGGGACTATATTAAACAAAAATATCATCATATTAAAAACATTGGACTATACTAGAAAATTTTAAAATAAATAGGGGTCAATTTGAATCCCTCAACCCTTAAATCTTACAATCACTAATAATTAAAGTACAAGCCGAATCCCTAAACTAATGTCATAACTCCTACCAAACACTCAACTTAACACATTTACCCCTAAACCCCAAACCCCTAAATCTTACAATCACTAATAATTAAAGTGCAAGCCTAACCCTCAAATCTCCTAATCCCTAAACTAATCCTATAACTCCAAACACTCAACTTGAAACATATATTATACCCATAAACTCTAAACCCCAACCCCTAAATCTTACAATCACTAATAATTAAAGTACAAGCATAATCCCCTAATCCCTAAACTAATCTCATAACCCCAAACACTCAACTTGACACATCATTTAACCTTTAACCCCGACCCTCAACACCTAAATCTTACAATCACTAACAATTAAAGTGCAAGCATAATCCTCTAATCCCTATGCTAATCCCATAACCCCAAACACTCAACTTGACACATTTACACCTAAACCCCAAACCTCAACCCCTAAATCTTACAATCACTAATAATTAAAGTGCAAAACTAATTCCCTAATCCCTAAACTAATCTCATAACCTCAAACACTAGTAATTATAATTTAATATATTATAATTGTCGACGCCGTTTTTCATCCTTGTGAAATAAATTGGGCCTTGAAAAGCCCGTCAAACGTTTTAGTTATTAAACAATTTTATGAAGGAGGATCTAATTAAAAAAGAACCTAAACCTAAAGGTTTAAGGAAACTAAACTCAAATTCGGACTAAAATGAATCAAACTAAAACTAAATAATAAAAAAGGACTTAAGTGTAAAGCTCTTAAACTAGTAATGGCCTAATCCACTAATAACCCATTAAAAATGGGCGGGCAAAATTCTCTCCATTTGTTATAGCAATTGGCAATTACTTTTTAAATATGGGCGGGTTGCAGGCAAGATATTAGGTTGCAGGCAGATCAACTTTTTAGGAACTAGAATAAAAATAAAAAATAAATATGGGTTAATTTAGAGTAAAAATTAAATTGTAAGGACTATAATAAACAAAAATATTATTAAACTAAATTACCAAAAATAAAAATTCCACTAATTCTCTCCAAAATTTTAGGTGGCTTATTCCCTTAATTCCCTCCAAAATTTTAGGTGGCTTTTATCCCTCCAAAATTTTTAGACTAAAAGTAAATTAATCTAAAACCTAAAAAATTGGTGGCTTATTTCCCTATAAAATTTTGTCTTTTTCCCTCTTTTTTACCAATTGTCTTTTTCTTTTTCTACCGATTGTTTTAGTTTAATTCAATTGAGTCCCAACTTAGATTAATTTAATTGAAATTCCACATTTAGTTTTAGAATTCTTTTAATTATGTCCGTGATTTATGCTTCTAGATTTTAGTTTAGCTCAATTAGATTCTAAGTTTAATAAGTTAATTCAATTCAGACATTATTATTATTATTATAACATATAAGAAACTTTGATTAAATATAATTATGCACAAAATTTTGATATGGATGTAAATATATAATTGTACACATGATAACATCAACATGAAAGTTAAAACTTTAATTTAGTTCAAACTTAGTAGTTCAAACTTGACAAATAATTTACATTGAATGAGTTACTAAGCATTGAACTATTTAATAAAATTTCAAACTTAGTAGTGTCAAATGAATATCTAAATCCAATTTTTCTTTTTTTTGATATTTTTAATTGGTTATATATGTATATATAACAAAAAGATTATTTAACACTTTAAATTGATTTAACAAATTAATAGTTTACATTTACCAACACTTAATAGTTTACATTTATCAACAATTTAAATTCATCAAATCATAAGCCTCCTCAATTACATGTTAGGTAAATCAAGCCAGGTCAATATTAGTTCAGGTCAACAACAGGTCGAGTTCAAAATAAGTAGGGTCAATTAACAGGTCGGGTTCAAAACAGGTCGAGTAAAATCGAATCTCGGGTCGATTCAGTTGGGTAACATCGGTTATCTGTCAGGTTAGTCTCGGGTTTGGGTTTGTTTTAGTCGGGTGTAGGTCGGGTTTCGGGTCCACAATAACAGGTTCAATTCGAGTTTGAGTCGTTACCGGTCGACGCAAGTCGAGTTCGATTACTACAGTAACAGGTCCAACCCGGATTCGGGTCAACAACAGTCAGTTACAGATCGGTTTCGGGTCATCGCATCCTCAGGTCAAACTAAGTTCTGACTCGACCAGATTTCAGTCAAATTTTCAGGCCGGGTCAACTTTTTACGTCCCTAATTTCACGACAGCAATGGCAATCGGATAATTGGTTTCTCTCGCTCCATAGGGTGCTTTGATGCTCTTCATGTTGAATTATGGGACATTTATGATGGGTTACGTCTTGCTTGCCAATTGGCATCATGGTTTCCAACTTTTTCAAATTCAATCCGATTACTCTCAAGTTGTGTCTCTAATCAATCAATTGATGTAGATACTAAATTTTGTTTGGTTTAAATTAAATATACGAATTAAAATCATTCCACATTATTCCTCTTAATACCCAAAACCTTATACCTTAATCCAATAGCCCACATTAAATATGGTCAATTACCTATGATTTTATATAATAAAAAAATACAGAAATGAATATTCTAATTCCTTCCTCATTAAATCTTTACTCTCATTGGATGAACCATTACTTGGTAGGGGTGTATACGGTTCGATTTTTGTTTAATTCGGTAAGCTATTTTAGTAACCATCGGTTTTTGGGTTTTCCATGTTAACGTTAGTTTTTGAAATTTTGTAATTTATTTTAACAAAATAGCTTTATTTGATAACTTTTAAACAATAAAAAGTTACAATTTTAAAGTATTTTTCATAAATATTTATTAAAAACTTAATTTATTAAGTAAATAATAATAATTAAAATTGCATCTATAGTATTGTAAGTATAAAATACTTATTTTTACATTATAAAAATAATTATAAATTAAATAAAAAATTAAATTCGATTTGATTCGGTTAACTACGGTTCGTACACTTATGAACCATAAATCGTCCAAACGCCTCTATTCGGATCAATTTTTGATTTTGCGGTTAACCATGCTCAGCCCTACTACTTGGTGACCAAGGTCTTGATTTTCATTGGTTCTTATTTTAAAGGGATGAACTAAAAATACCCTTCATCACCCTAATATTAAAACCTAAGTCTTATTTTTATTCCCACCAAATACCCTTGATCACCATATATATATATATAATACCCTAAAAAAGGGGCCCTGCCTCTCTTTTTTCCCACAGCCGCAACACCCAAAGAGGAACCAAATTCCCACAGCCGCAATCAATGTTCCTTTCCTTTGTTCCCATATGCCCACTACATTTTTCATTTCCACTGCACTGTCGCATCCCCATCTTCATTCCTCACCCATGACCCAACACACAATGAAAGTATCCGATTCACTTATCCACCATAATTTCTCTTTAACCGAAACCATTTTCAAGCCATCCTCACCTTATTCACCCTCCATTCAAACAAAAAAAAAATATTGAATCAAGTTTTTCAACCCCAACAACAATGATCTGTAGATTGATTGATCGATCATATATTTGAGTTTTGCTATTTTTTTATCCATTCTTATTTATTATGTAACCTTTTTCTTTATCTAATGAAATATTGACAAGATTTGTTGATAATCTCTTTATTTATTTTTATTTCTTATATGTTTTATTTTGCTTGATTTATTTGTTTGCGCTATATGTTATTATTATATTATGGTATTATTTTATAGTATATATATTATATATTTTGGTTCTTTTGTTTTTATTTATTTTATTTTGTTCGAATCGGCCTTACGGTAACCCGCAACGGAGAATGACCC
Source organism: Hibiscus mutabilis (assembly GCA_019671005.1). NCBI lineage: Eukaryota > Viridiplantae > Streptophyta > Magnoliopsida > Malvales > Malvaceae > Hibiscus > Hibiscus mutabilis. The sequence goes on from CM033732.1 coordinate 11,580,426, forward strand.
GTATTATTATGTCCGTTTAGTGTAGCCAACTAACACTAACATTTAATTTTGGCATTTAAAATTTAATTTTTCGCATCTAACATTTAATTTCCTACATCTAACATTTAATTTCCGCATCTAACTTTTATTTTTCCCGCAATTTTAATTTCCACATTTATTATTATGCTTTGGCTTTATATATTTGTGTTGCTTTATTTTTTTCTTGCATTCGATTTATTATTTGTTAATGCGGTATCCTTTTATCTGGAAATAAATGTGGCTAGTACCAAGCGTAGTGGTGGTAATTTTTCATTTATTCTCGAATAATGTGGTCCTTAAAATCTACTCGTATGTATAACCAAATTTTAATTTAATCATCACTTTAATTCTGAAAATTTAATATTAACAAAGCGGTAATTTTTTTTGTACCAATTTTGGGGGGAGTGGAGGTGCTAATCTTTCCCCATCCGTAACTGACTCTCGGACCTTTTTTTATCTCTGGTTCTATTTTCGGTGCACGGTCTACCCCTTTTAAAACATCTGATGGCGACTCCATCATTTTGTTTTCAAAAATACGACAAAAATTTCCCCGTTTTCAAATTTTTTTAATATTTTATATATTAACTATTTTCCTCACTTTAAAAAAACACCAATTGTCCTCATTTTTCAAATTATCAAATTTCAAACTTTTTTAAAATCATTTTCAGAAAGGGTCGCAACAGCTAGCGACTCTGTTGGGGAGTGGTTTTATTTTCAAAAAAATAAAAAAGAGTCAGGCCTTTTGAAAAATAACTACCACTTCATTAATATTGGAAGTTGTGAATTAAAGTGACAATTAAATTAATATTTGTTTATAAATACGAGTTTATTTTAACGCATTTAAAATTTGACATTTAAACACATCTCTTTAAGTGGGGGGAAAACGCTAGTGCTTTCGTGAGGATATTGTTCCTTCGTATAGGCCTAGTAAGTACCTTCGGGGCTCGAGTACCCTATTTTTTCGTGTGAATATTGTTTCCCCGTATGGACATAGCGAATGGGTCCCCTTAAATTGAACTCGGTTGAAAGGAGCCAATAATGGGTGATGATCGGGGGCCTTGCTACCCTTAGAAAGGGACAACGAGGACATTTCGAGTACCCTTTTAGCACCAAAACTGCATCTAGAGAACATAGTAAACCCACCTCTTTTAGAGCCATGCGGATAACCTAGGTTTTAGATCGTGTAAATAGGTTTTTTCTGCTTGATGCCTTGTTTCTCTTTTTTATCCGGCACTAATTATTTTTTGTTTCATTTTATTCTTGCATCAACATTGCATGACATAAAGGTGTTGGTTCAAGTGGTTTGCCTAATTAGAGATCTTTCATCACGAATGAGAGTTTTCTCAAAAAATGAGGAGAATAGCTCAGCGTTCGACTTTGCTTTGAAGCCAACCAATATCAGACTTGAAGCTACCGTTCAAGATCATTTAGGTACCTTCGTAATGTTAGCGAACTCGTTCAAAATCAAGATTAATACAACACATTTTTTACGGTTCAGAGATAGCCCGGTATAAGAAGACTCTAGTCGCGGAAGCCGGTTCACTTCATCATTTCTCTACCTTGGCGTTGGAGAAGGCATCAAACCCCTTTTAGCTACTCGGAGACCTCGAAGAATTAGACGATAAGGTTGAGGCTTGTTAGTGGAAGACCTTCCGCCTCCTTTGTAGCGAGAATCTTTTCCAATCCAATAAGAGTTGCTCGAGGGTGACCACCAATGGAGTCAACACCTTTATTTGCATACACCTTTGCAGTTTATCATTCCGTGCACCTCATAGCATATATTTTGCATGAATTAATTAAACCATGAGATTAATAGTGGGAATCTTATGACAGTAAGTTCAAATTGCAACCATTCTGCACTAGTACGACACACGTTCTCAGACCAAAGTCATGGAAGATAGATTGACTAGTGTTGAGAAGTCGCAAAGGGACATCATTGAACGCTTGAGTAATATCGAGTCAAAGATTGAAAGATCTTAGAAAGAGATCATATCCCGCGTCACTACTCTTCTAGAAAAGAGAGATGCTGGAAAAACCAATATTATCGATGAACATTCCAATATGAAAGACCTAGGCAGAAACACATCTCACACGAGGGTTCAACCGGAAGGGTTAATTTTGAAAAGTGTCCACATAGCAGGGGCATCTGCTAACAACCCAATCGACGTGGGGCGTAGTTTCGAGAATGACGTTGATGCAGATATACCATATTTAAATATGATGAATGAGATAGAGACAAGGTTAAAAAGGAGTTTGAAAAGAAGTTTGAGGAACAACGCCTCCAAATAGAAAAGAAAGTCAGCTCGATGCAAGTGACCGATGACTACGAAATCGATGCCTATGAGTTGAGCTTGGTATCTAACTTGGTCATCCTGCTTAAATGCAAAGTGTCAGATTTCGAGAAGTATGATGGGACCACTTGCCCTTCAGCCCACCTGACTATATATTGTCGTAAGATGGCGGCACACTTGAAGAATAAAAAGCTCTTTATTTTTTGCTTCCAAGATAGCTTGACCGAGGTAGCTGCCCATTGGTACGCTTAGCTAAGTCAAACCAATGTAAAGTCATAGAAGGATCTGTCAAGAAACTTCATTGAGCAATACAAGTACGTGAAGGACATGGTCTCAAATAGAATTTTACTTTAGTGTTTAACTCAAGGGCAAAATGAGAACGTCAAATAATATGCCAAAGATGGAGGGACATCGCGGTGCAAGTTTAGCCGCCCATCATGAAGAGTGAAATCACCTACCTATTTGTGGACACACTATAAGGTCCACTCTATGAGAAAATGATCAGCAACATATCCTTGGGATTCGTCGAATTTGTAAATGCTGTAGAATCCATTGAAGCTACTTTCAAGAGCAGCAAGCTCAAGACCGAGAAAAATCTGCAGAAGTACCCGAAGAAAAGAGACAATGAGGTGAGCAATATGAGTACTCACCGTTCGAGCAATGTCATCGTACCAAAGTAGGCGATAACAAGTTCACAGAAGTCCGAACGATGAGAGCCTAAAAAGATGAGGTTTTCACTCTTTTACCCATAACTTACAGTGAGCTATACCCCAAGCTCTACACGGCAGACTTGGTTTGCCCTTATCACCTTATTCCGATGCAACCTCTTTATACGTCTTGGTTTGACCCCAAGGCTAAGTATGAGTATCATGTAGGAACCCCTAGCCACAACATCAACAATTGCAAAGCATTTAAGAGGGTGGTTCAGAGCCTGATCAATACCAGAGTTCGGCAGCTTGATACATCGGATGTGGTAACCAATCATTTGCCTAATCACGATGGCCACTAAAGGGTCAAGTTCTTCCGAGAAGTTGAGGGATCAAGCAGTCAAGGTTGGCCCCAAGTTGTCGGAAGCTTTGGATGCATCTTATCTTTGTCTTTTTCCTTGGATGTCAATTTGTATGAATGTCCTTGCACTTTTTTTTCTTTTTTTGTTTTAAATCAACCTTACTACTTTTGCAATGATCTTTTGTAAAGGACACTTGTCGTGTTTGCAGATTTTTATTTCAATGAAAAAATGCATTTTGTTAAATCATGATTATATATGTATATCCTTTCTTACCTTTGAAGGCCCTTGTATATTATATGCTTATTGTGACATTGATTCGAATGATAAGATCAATCGAATATTGTGATCACGATGAAGTATGATTTCTTGCTCAGCACGCTCAGGTCAATAAAGCGCGAGAAGCAAGACTACTACTCATTCGATAATGTTCGATGATGAGAAAATATTTTAGGAAAGACCGATAGAGTTGCTTAAATTTGAGAATTCCTTTAACACTTTTAAAAAAAGAAAAAAATAAAAAGAATGAAGCCGTGGGGAAGAACCAATCTAATAAGGAACTAGATTCCACTTGTTCAATACCCCAGCATCAGAGATAAATCTTTAAAATCAATGAACAACTGAATAAGTCTTGGAACATCCTGATGGAGCTGTGGGAGGAAGAATAAATCTAATAAGGAACTAGATTCCATCAGTTTAATACCCTAGCGCCAGTGATGGATCTTTGAAGACACTGACACAATCTTAATTGTATTTAATTTTTAATTTATGTTTACATCCCGAATTCTCAAAATGATGATCATATTTTAGAGAAAATAATAAGAACTATAAGGAGTAGTTTTCAAACAGATCAAGCAACTATCATAATCATGAGGATGAACTGAGCCATTCGGGAAAGATATCACAACTTTGAATATCGCTGCAACATTCAAAGGCAAGCCGTTGATCACCGGGGGTTGAATCTAAGACACTCTCGCATTTGATATCCAAGAAATCTTATTCTTGTTCTTTTTTTCAAAACTTTGGATTTCCATTAATTTAAAAATACATCATTCAACTGACCCTTTTTTGAATAAGCAAAAAAATCCTTTTATGCAAAAAATTGACTTCAAACTGCAAGGCTTTTGTTGCAAATGATCATCTTGTGTTGACAAAGGGTGACAAAGCTCAAACATGAATGGGCATTTTTGCGACACGAGAAGACGAGGAATTAGGGGCTACTCTGTTTGCAAAATAGCAAGAACTTTTGCATTTGACAGTCCAGGTCAGAATTAATGAAAAAACCTTTTGATCCAGTTGTTTGATGAAGAAGTTGAAGTTTTACCAACATCGAGAGAGCAAGTGTAGGCAACAATTTTTTTGGGGGCAAAAATTCTGTTGGGGCATGAAGGTGACAAATTAGTCGAGATCCCTCTAGGTCACGAATTAACCAATTGAGCAAAGATCAATAAGAACAATCTAGAATGGTAGCTTTGAAAATACACTTTGAAAAGTTAAACCCGAGTGTGAGGTGGGGTATTCTAGCCACATTGGGGTTCCAGTGAAAAAACAAAACCGAGATCTTTCAAGAACTTCCTCGAAGAAGAAGAATCGCTCAAGTGGCCTCAATTGGCATTTATTCATTCATTCATCATACATAGTAAGACATCCTTAGCTTAGGGGGCATGCTAACTTATGCATCAATCATTTTACCTTTTGACAGGTATTCAGAAACTCACAAAGATCTTAATCTACAACCTTGCGATGAAAAAAGTAGGTTCTAGCAAGATTTCAATTTGCGCTTTCGTGAAATCAAGCAAATATTTTGGTCCACAACCTTTTGAAAAGTGGATCACAACAAGGAATCGAGAGTTTCTAACAAGAAAAACACGACAAAGTTAAGGGTCCCCTTTGAGAAGAGCCAATCCAGCAAAATTTTAGGTTTTACTTTAGATTTTTACCAAAGCCCTCAGTACATGGTGTTATTTTTGAACAGTTAGCTTTCAATATCAGATAGCCTTTAGTGCTCAACCTTCATTTTCTAGCCATCGGTAAGACCTTCAGTGTGTTAGGAACGCCGGTACACCCCATGGCGCAGTGAAAAAAATTATCTAATGTATTCTGATAGTAATCCATGTACGAGAAACGAATCCAGGGTGAAAATGAATGAAACGTTACCTTAAATAAATCTGAAAAATCGTAGGGAGTTAGGAGAATCCAATTCTTCTAGCACGATATCGAATCCAAGTTGTCACAACAGCGTTTTGACCTCTACTCAGTCCACCTGAATGAAACAAATAGTATTTTACTTCTCTAACTGTTAGAGAGGTTTTTCGCAAAAGGCATATCTCGGTTGCTAGACCTTATACCTTTATATAGCATTCAAAAACCTAATTCTAATTAAATTTGAATTTATTAAATATACAATATATTTAATCAAATATAATTAAATATGTAGAATCTGATTCTACTTTAATTAGGCTTATTTAGAGATATATATATTTTAATAGTATTTGATAATTACAATAATTATCTAGTATTAAAATATATATATACACACGATTATCTATAATTACAGTAATTACAATAATTTTGGTTTTTACTTATTACGTGTACAACAAGTTTGTACACATGCTATCTAGTCGATATTTGTTCGTTTCAATCATAGGGTGTGACCCTTGTAGGTTCATGTAACGTTAGCAGTAATATCTAGAACAATTCTAATATTGCAAGCAATGAGTGGCATCTAGCAATGCATCATTGCTACCTAAGTTACAGGAAGTCGTGGTTCGACATAACCTTTTTTCGTGATTAACTCTTTTCATGTATTTAATCCTTTTGTCCTCATATCTAGATCGGACATAAGTCATGGAATAGTCACACTTGTATAGTCCATCTAATATTTCTTGATATCTTGAGTAGACTATTATAAACAAATAACTATGATATCTCATATCAATTTATTCGAACATGGCCATGCATTTTCTAGTCTCAATCAAGTGGCCTACGATATTACTCCTATTATGTTGGAGGGACAAATCCTATCTTGATAAACCATATTCCGCTACATAGATTGCGACATATCCAATATTAGTCTTAATAGTGTAGTTAGATACGACACACGTTTAACAACATCAAAATATGTCACTCAAGATATTGAAATAATGTTGATCTCAAGTCTGAGGATCATACATATAGTTATCACTATGAGCAATGTTGTGACTGTCACATAATAATACAAGAAACATGCTCATAGTGGGTCAGTCCAATATGTCGTTCTCTAACACATACTTATGTATTGATTTTGACATCTTCATGTCAATGACAACACTTTGTCATCAATCAACTACATATTAGTCTTAATATATTATTGTTGTCCATGCCCACAATAATACTCGAATAAGGATATTCAAGAATAACTATATTATTCTAAGGACTTTATTATAATTTAGTTTATTTATAAATGCACATAATAAGACTGAAAAATAATAACGGCTTTATATTAATAAACATGATAAAATAAGTATGTCTTTTACAACCATCTCATGATTGGTCTTTTGGGCGTACTTCAACAATCTCCCACTAGCACTAAGACCAATCACTCATGTATCTAATACCAAGAGACTTAGTGTGACGATCATACTTCTGCTGTGTCAGAGGCTTTGTTAGTGGATTGATGATATTGTCATCCGTTGGTACTCTGCATATTTCTATATCTCCTCGATCAATGATTTATCAAATGAGATGGTAATGCCTAAGTATGTGTTTGGATCGCTGGTGAGATCTAGGTTCTTTTGCTTGTGCGATGGCTTCATTATTGTCACAGCGTAGATCTAGAGCATTTGATATGCTAGGCACAACCCCTAGTTTAGATATGAACTTTTTATCCAAGCAGCCTCTTTTGCAGCATCGCTTGCTGTAATATACTCAGCTTCTATTGTAGAATCTGCTACTATATCTTGCTTTGAACTTTTCCAGCTTACAGCACCTCTATTAAGACAAAACACAAAAACTGATTACGATCGAGAACCATCCTTATCAGTTTGGAAGCTTGCGTCAGTATAACCTTTTATGCTTAGTTCTTCCTCACCTCCATACATAAGGAATGTATCCTTAGTTCTTCTTAAGTACTTATGGATATTTTTTTACTGCAACCTAATGACCTTCACTGGGATCCACTTGGTATCGACTTGTCATACTTAATGCATATGATACATCTGGACGTGTACATAGCATGGCATACATGATAGATCTAATAGTTGGAGCATATGGAACCTTACTCATGCACTCTCTTTCTTGAGGCGTTGAAGGACACATTTTCTTTGAGAGTGAAATACCATGTCCATAGGTAAGAATCTTCTTTTAGATGCTTCCATAATGAATCTTTTCAGTATTTTATCTATGTATGTATTTTGACTTAGTTCTAGGAGTCGTCTTGATCTATCTCTAGAGATCTTGACTCCTAATATATAAGTTGCTTCACCCAGTTCTTTCATAGAAAAACATTTTCTAACCAAGTCTTTATAGACTGTAAGGTAGGTATGTCATTTCCTATTATTAGTATGTCATCCACACACAATACCAAGAATGTGACAGTGCTCCCACTAGTTTTCTTGAAAACACATGGCTCATCTTCATTTTTAATAAAACCAAATTCTTTGATTGCATCATTAAAACGAAGATTCCAACTTCGAGAAGCTTGCTTCAACCCATAAATGGATCTTTGTAGCTTGCATACTTTTTGGGCACCTTTTGGATCGACAAAACCCTCAAGTTGTGTCATGTACACATCCTCATCTAATTTTCCATTAAGGAAAGCGGTTTTGACATCCATTTGCCAGATTTCATAATCATGAAATACAGCTATTGCAAGCAATATCTGAATGGATTTAAATATAGCAACAAGAGAAAAAGTTTCATCAGAGTCTATACCATGAATCTGACGAAATCCCTTAGTGACCAATCGCCCTTTGTATGTTTATACATTGCCATCCATGTCGATCTTCCTTTTAAAAACCAATTTACACTATGGGTTTTATCCCTTCAGGTGGATCAACCAAAGTACATACTTGGTTTTCTGACATGGAATCCATCTCGAATTTCATAGCTTTTAGCCATTTCTCGGAGTTTGGGCTCGCCACTGCTTCCTGATAAGTCCTAGGCTCATCTTGGTCCATGAGGAGAACATTACCATGCAATGTGATGAGAAATCCATATCTAGGTGCATTGCGTTCTCTCATAGATCCGCAGTGGTTGTGTTTCAAGAATAATTGGATGTTCCTCAACTATTTATGGAACTTGTTGTTGTTTAATCTCTGGTTCAGTGATCTGTGGTTGATTTTGAATTTCCTCAAGTTCAATATTTCTCTCACTTCCTTTTTTGAAAATAAATTCTTTTTTGAGGAAGACTCTCGTTCGAGCAACAAATACTTTGTTCTCAGATGGATTGAAGAAATAATATCCTTTAGTTTCTTTAGGATTTTTCACAAAATTACACTTATGAGATTTGGGTTCGAGTTTTGTAGACATCTGATGTTTAACATAAACTTTACATCCCCAAATTTTCATAAAAGACATACTAGGACGCTTCTGAGTCCATATCTCATACGGTGTCTTTTGAACCAATTTAGATGGAACACGATTTAGTGTGAAAGCAGTAGTTTCTAACGCATGTCCCCAAAAAGAAGTTGGAAGATCAGTATGACTCATCATTGAACGAACCATGTCTAACAATGTTCGATTTCTCCTTTCAGAGACTCCATTATGTTGTGGAGTACTAGGAGGTGTAAGTTGTGAGACAATCCCACATTCCTTAAGAAGTTCATCAAACTCTAACCTTAAGTATTCTCCTCCTCGATCGGATCAAAGAGCTTTGACACTCTTTCCTAGTTGGTTTTGTACTTCATTCTTAAATTCCTTGAACTTTTCCAGAGCTTCAGATTTATGATGCATTAGGTAAACGTATCCATATCTACTGAAGTCGCTGGTGAATGTAATGAAGCATTGAAACCCTCCCCTAGCTTGTGTATTCATTGGTCCACATACATCACTATGTATTAGACCTAATAAATCACTTGCTCCATCATTTTTACCATCAAACGACGATTTGGTCATTTTCCCCATTAAGCAAGGTTCACATATATTAAATTGTTCAAAAACAAAAGAATCTAAAAATCCATCTTTATGAAGTTTTGATATGCGTTTCTCACTTATATGACCCAAGCGACAATGCCAGAGATAAGTTTGATTCTCTAGAGTCATTTGTTTTTTATCTTTTCGTATTTATGTTATACATAGAATTGTCTTGATCTAAGATATAGAGGCTATTTATTAAATGTGTCATACCATAAAAACATTATTGAGATAAAAGGAACAACTATTATTCTTAATAATAACCTCAAAACCAATCTTGTCCAAACAAAAAATTGAAATAATGTTCTTAGTCAAACTAGGTACGAAATAATAATCCTCTAAATCTAAAACAAGTCCCCTAGGTAATGACAAAGTATACGTTCCTATAGCTAATGCAGCAACTCTTGCTCCATTTCCCACTCGTAGGTCCACATCTCATTTTGCCAATTTTCTACTCCCTTTTAGTCCTTGTATAGAAGTACAAATGTGAGAACCACAACCGGTATCTAATACCCAATAAGTAGATGTTGATATATTTATATCAATAACATAAATACCTGATCCGGATTATCCATTTTTCTCTTGCCTTCTTGATGTCCTCAAGATAGACAGGGCAATTTCTCTTCCAATGTCCAGCATTGTTGCAATGGAAACACCTTTTTTTTTGCAACTCCTCCTTTAGGTTTTAATGCAGCCTTTTCTTTGATGGGCTTTGGATTTGGCTTGGTGTTGGGCTTTCCTTTTTTTATCCTTTCAGACCATCAGAATGGGCTTGCAGCCAACCTTTTTCATGTTGTTCTCTGCTGTTCTTAACAGACCAAGCAATTGGGGCAATGATTTGTTAATTTCATTCATATTGAAATTAAGAAAAAACTGATTAAAACTATTCATCAATGATTGCAGGATAACATCAGTAGCCAATTCAACACTTAGAAGGAAGCCCAATTTTTCTAGGGTCTGAATATACCCTATCATTTTGAGAACATGAGTTCCTACCGGAGTTCCCTGCATCATCTTGCATCGAAACAAAGCCTTAGAGGTCTCATACCTCTCTTGACAAGCTTGCCCCTCATATAATTCCTTGATATTTTTAACCATCTCATAGGGAACCATGTCCTCATGTTGCTTCTGAAGCTCGAGAGTTATGGTCACAAGCATCAAACACCTGACATCTACCATGTCACTTGAGTATTTTTTTCAAAGGCTTCTCATTCATCTTTGGAGGCATCATCTGCTAGCTTTTTAGGGACAGGTTCTTCGATGACTTGTAATTTTCATTCTTGCTTGAAGATAATCTTCAAGTTACAGAACCAATCAAGGAAGTTCAAGCCATTCAATTTGTCCTTCTCAAGGATGGATCGCAATGATAATGAGTTTGAGTTTGCCATAACAAATCTACAATGATAAAATATGATTTAAAAGTACATTTTATCATGTTTATAAGGTAATAACATTCCCACTATTAAAAACCCTCAAAATTGAAAAACTTACTAAAAATTATTTCTAATGGGTAAGGATTCATATTTCATTTCATCCTAAGTCAACTTTGGTTTTACTCCTATAATTCAATTATTTAGGTAAGCAACACTTGCTAATTACATCTCATGTAATTCCTATATTTGGTGAACAACTATTGTTCCTAATCATCTCATGATTATCCAAATCATTAGCCTTTAGGTTTCCAATCTCATTAGGACAACCTAGTTTAACCAATATTACAACCAATGAATATCACTTGCTTATTCTTCGCGTTTAACCAAGATAGATATAAGTACTTCGTTTAGTATCGACCGAGGTTTTAACGAGGGCAAATATTGGATGGCTATTTTGATTAAATATGAAGGGTTTTTTGTTATATTAATCTCACCATTCAAGTATGATCTAATCAATTACTATCATGCTAAAACACACATTGTAACACATATATGTAAAGCAATAAATATAAATGCAATAGCTATAGCCGTAAAACTAAGGTGGTCCATCCCAAGCCAATAGGAGAACCAAAATAAACTAAAGATAGAACTTGCTTCTCAAGCATCTAATACACCTTTGATCGACCCTTCATTCTGCTCCTGTGATCCACGCTTTCTTCGCAAATATTACAATTTTCAAAAACTCGTTTTACATACGAGGGAGTAAGATGAGAAAAGAATTACAATAGATGAAAGAAAGGCACGACACGCAGGCTGTATTTATAAATATAAAACCAAAGTAAATGAGCTATTTGGCTATAACCATGCATTTCAAACACCGTGCATATTATCCAAAACATAAACATGTTTTATCTTGTTAATTATAATTACCAAAATAGTTCGTACGACCTTTGTTGCCTACGCGATCCAGCAGATCCGATGTTGCCGGGTCTGCCCATAGAGTGTAGGCCGTCGGCCCTGTCTACTGAGAAAAATTTTAATTTTAGCACTTCGATTACTATAGAAAAACCTCACGATTTGATAACTTTTATCAACATATACGTGTTTTTGGGTTTTTCAATCCCTAAGGTTTTTCGCACTTGAACAACCATTGTTCCTCTGCCGAAAATGATCTGCTATCAGAACCGCATGTTCATTATGTTAACAATTAACATACGAACATTAAAACCTTACAGCAGTTAACATGTGATTAAAGTTTAACCATTGATTGTAAAAACTTATTTAAAACAGATTAACATATTAACCGTGACTGGATTCAATTTCTTTGTTTTGTACAAATATCGTATACTCGTCCAAACAGAAAAACAAAACATGCATCTCATACAAAAGCATCATCCAAGTATTTAAGTCTAAATTCGTATCGTACAAGTGGCTCTGATACCTCTGTTGGGAAACGCCGGTACACCCCATGGCATAGAGGAAAAAATTATCCGATGTATTTCGCTAGTGATCCATGTACGAGGAACGAATCTGGGGTGAAAAGGGATGAAACGTTACCTTAAATAAATCTGAAAAATCGTAGGGAGTTAGGAGAATCTAATTCTTCTAGCGCGATATCGAATCCAAGTCGTCACAACAGCGTTTCGACCTCTATGCAGTCTACCCGAATGAAACGTACAATATTTTACTTCTCTAATTGTTAGAGAGGTTTTTCGCAAAGGCATATCTCAACTGCTAGACCTTATGCCTTCATATAGCATTCAAAAACCTAATTCTAATTAAATTCGAATTCATTAAATATACAATATATTTAACTGAATACAATTAAATATGTAGAATATGATTCTACTTTAATTAGGTTTATTTAGATATATATATTAATAGTATTTGATAATTACAATAATTATCTAGTATTAAAAAATATATATAAACAGGATTATCTATAACTACAATAATTATAATAATTTCAATTTTTACTTATTACGTGTACAACAAGTTTGTACACATGCTATCTAGTCGATATTTGTTCGTTTCAATCATAGGGTGTGACCCTTGTAGGTTCATGTAACGTTAGTAGTAATATCTAGAACAATTCTAATATTACAAGCAATGAGTGGCATCTTGCAATGCATCATTGCTACCTAAGTTACAGGAAGTCATGGTTCGACATAACCTTTTTTTTCGTGATTAATTCTTTTCATGTATTGCATCCTTTTATCCTTATATCTAGATCGGACACAAGTCATGGAATAGTTACACTTGTATAGTCCATCTAATATTTCTTGATATCTTGAGTAGACTATTAAAAATGAATAACTATGATATCTCATATCAAGTTATTCGAGCATGACCACGCATTTTCTGGTCTCACTCAATCAAGTAGCCTATGATATTACTCTTATTATGTAGGAGAGACAAATTCTATCTTGATCAACCATATTCCGATACATAGATTGCGACATATCCAATATTAGTCTTTATAGTGTAGTTAGTTACCACATCAAAATATGTCACTCACGATGTTGAAATAATGATGATGTCAAGTCTGAGGATCATACATGTAGTTATCACTATGAGCAATGTTGTGACTGTCACATAATAATAATCCAAGAAACATGCTCATAACGGGTCAGTCCAATATGTCGTTCTCTAACACATACTTATGTATTGATTTTGATATCTTCATGTCAATGACAACACTTTGACATCAATCAACTACATATTAGTCTTAATATATTATTGTTGTCCATTCCCACAATAATACTCGACTAACGACATTCAAGAATAACTATATTATTCTAAGGACTTTATTATAATTCAGTTTATTTATAAATGCACAGAATAAGACTGAAAAATAATAATAGCTTTATATTAATAAACATGATAAAATAAGTATGTCTTTTACAACCATCTCATGATTGGTCTTTGGGCATACTCCAACATAGTGCAAGGTGAGCTAGGTTGTCCGTAAATCCTCCAATGTTGAACCCTCATTTTTGGCCATCAGTAAGACCTCTAGTGCTTGGTGAGCCAGATCGTCAGTAAATCTTTCAGTGTTTGACTTTATTTTCTAGCCATCAGTAGGGCCTCCATGTGCATGGTGAGCTAGGTTGTCCGTAAATCTTTCAGTGTTGGACCTTTATTTTTAGTTGTCAATAAGACATCCAGCGCTTGGTGAGCCAGATCACCAGTAAATCCTTCAGTGTTTGACTTTATTTTCTAGCCATCAGTAAGACCTCCACCATGGTGATCTAGATTGCCTGCAAATTCTTCAGTGTTGGACTTTCTTTTCGATCATCAGTAAGACCTTCAGTGCATGGTGAACCAGACTGTCAGTAAACACTTCAGTGTTTGACTTCATCAGTAAGACATTCAGTGCATGGTGAGCCAGTCGTCTATAAATCTTTCAGTGTATGACTCTCATTTCCCCAAGCCATCAGTAAGGCCTCAAGTGTATGATGATTTGGGTTATCCATTAAACCTTCAGTGCTCGATCTTTAATCATCTGGATCTTCAGTAATACTTTCAGTGTTTGGCGATTCGGACTGTGAGTTAGACTGTCAGTACAAGTAATCAGTAAAGCCTTCAGTGCGTGGTGATTTGAGTTGTCAGCAAAGCTTCCAGTGCTTGACCATTAATCTTACAAGTCATCAATAAGACCTTCAGTGCGTGGTGATTTGAGTTGTCAGCAAAGCTTCCAATGCTTGACCGTTAATCTTACAAGTCATCAGTAAGACCTTCAGTGCGTGGTGATTTGAGTTGTCAGTAAAGCCTTCAGTTCTTACAAGTCATCAGTAAGACCTTTAGTGCGTGGTGATTTGAGTTGCCAGTAAAGCCTCCAGTGCTTGACCGTTAATCTTACAAGTCATCAATAAGACCCTCAGTGCGTGGTGATTTCCATTGTCTGTAAAGCCTTCAGTGCTCGATCGTCAGTCTTTCGAACCATTAGTAGGACCTTCAGTGCATGGTGATTCAAACTTCAAATAGGGAAATAGGACAAAATTTGTTTCTTTTCGTCTTTGCTTTATTCTTATTTCACAGCAATGAGCAAAGAGGGGCAGTTGTAGACACTCAATTTTGTCTTATTTAAATTAAATGTTCGAATTAAAATTAATCCACATTACCCCTCTTAATACCCAGAACCTTATACATTAACCCAATAGCCCACAGTAAATATGGTCCATTACCTATGATTTTATATAATAAAAATAATACAAAAATAAATATTCCGGCTCTTTCCTCATTAAGTCTTTACTCTCATTGGATGAACTATTACTTGGCGACCAAGGTCTTACTTTTCATTGATTCTCATTTTAAAGGGATAAACTAAAGTACCTTCATCACCCTAATATTAAAACCTAAGTCTTATTTTTATTCCCACCAAATACCCGTGATCACTATATAAATATATATATATATATATATATAATAATACCCTTAAAAAAGGGGCCCTTTATTTTTTTTTTTTACACAGCCGCAACACCCAAGGAGGAACCAAATTCCCACAGCCGCAATCAATGTTCCTTTCCTTTGTTCCCAAATTCCCACTACATTTTTCATTTCCACCGCACTGCCGCAGCCCCCATCTTCATTCCTCACTCCACACACAATCAAAGTAACCGATTCCCTTATCCACCATAATTCCCCTTTAACCGAAACCATTTTCAAGCCATCCTCACCTTATTCACCCTCCATTCGAACAAAAAAAAACCTTGAATCAACCTTTTCAATCCCAACAATAACAATCTGTTAATTGATTGATCGAGTATATATTTGAGTTTTGGTATTTTCTATACATTCTTATTTATTATGTAACTTTTTTCTTTGATCTAATGAAATATTGACAAGATTTATTGATAATCTCTTTATTTATTTTTCTTTCTTATATGTTTTATTTTGCTTGATTTATTTGTTTGCGCTATATGTTATTATAATATTATGGTATTATTTATAGTATATATATTATATATTATTTATATATTTTGGCTCTTTTGTTTTTATTTATTTTATTTTGTTCAAATAGGCTTTACGGTTACCCGCAACGGGGAATGACCTGTATTATTATGGCTCGTTTAGCGTATCCAACTAGATCTAACATTTAATTTTCGCATTTAAAATTTAATTTTCTGCATCTAACATTTAATTTCCCGCATCTAACATTTAATTTCTGCATCTAACTTTTATTTTTTCCGCAATTTAACTTCCGCATTTATTATTATGCTTTGGCTTTATATATTTGCGTTGCTTTAGTTTTTCTTGCATTCGAATTATTATTTGTTAATGCGGTATCCTTCTATTCGGGAGTAATGTGGCTAGTACCAAGCGTAGTGGTAATAGTTTTTTGTTTATTCTCGAATAACGGGTCCTTAAAATCTACTCGTATGTATAACTAAATTTTAATTTAATCATCACTTTAATTCGAAAAATTTAATAGTAACAAAGCGGTAATTTTTTTTGTACCAATTTTGGGCGGAGTGGGTACTAATCCTTCCCTATCCATAACCGACTCTCGAACTCGTTTTTATCTCTGGTTTCATTTTCGGTATCCGGTCTACCCCTTTTAAAACGACCGGTGGCGACTCTATCATTTTGTTTTCAAAAATACGACAAAAATTTCCCGTTTTCAAATTTGTTTTCGAATATTTTTATATATTAACTATTTTCATCACTTTTTTAAAAAAATCAATTGTCCTCATTTTTTATATTATCGAATTTTTAACTTTTTTAAAATCATTTTCAGAAAGGGTCGTAACACTAATCAATCATCCCGATGCAACACATAGCTCTCACTTTGGTTCATGCGACAAGTCTCCTCCTGCAAAAAAAGATAGATGATCAAATTCCTTTGGGTATCTCATGAAGCTAATCGAACGGACGATGCTCTGGCCAAGCAAGTATTTTACCATCCGTTTGAGTTGCTCAACTATGACTTCTATTCAATGCTTACTTACTAGAAATGTTGAAGTTCCTTTCTACTATAAAGCTAGCAATCGCTACACCTCTCGTTTAGTTTACACTTCAATTAAAAATTTTAAAGGGGTAAATATTAATTTGCCAATTTTTGGGAGGAGGTTCATCCCTTTCGTAGACGTAAATGATCACTAAAGATAAGTAGCGATTGAATTGAGGTAATATTAATTTATCAACGAATCATTATTATTATTATATGTATTTTTATGTTTGTATTAGTGTTATTTATCTTTTATCGTCAATCATGTTTGTTTGTATCTATCTTTTTTTGAATTGAAAGGGGTTCAAGCTTAAGGACTAAGATCGAACAGAATTACAATAAAGGGGACCAAAAGTATCACGGTCAAGCAATGGCCGTACGAACTCAGGAGCATCATCATGAAAAACAAATTGATAAGACTGGGAAACCGGTATCTTGGACAATCAACAACCATGTTACATTCTCTATGTAATATCCCAAATTTTAAGTTAGTGATTAAAATGAAAATTTTGAAAATTTTGTGGCTAAAGTATAAACTTTAGAAAAGTTTAGGGACTAAATTGCAATTTTCAAAAGTTATGTATTTTAGTCCCATAAATGAATAGTTTACCCCCAAGAATGATGTTTTCTTGTTACCTGGATTTTTCGTACGGAGTTTGTATTATTGGCTATAAAGTGATAAAGCTTAGAAAAATATTAGGATGATCGAATCGAATCGAATCGAACATTTAAGATATTTTGAATGAGGATAAGGCAAGGTTAAAAATTTCATTTCTGTGTCTTAAAATGGTAGGATTTAACATGGACCATTGGATTAAAGTAGATTTTCCATGTTAAATATGAGCCATTAGATGAAAAATGGCAAGATGGTAATTTTGGAAAATTCCAAGGGCAAGGTTGGTAATCACTAACTCCTTGGTTTATTTTTGACCATTGGATGAGTAGATTGACATGCAGCAAGATGTGGGACATTGGATTATAAGGGCAAAATGGTCATTTTGCTATAAAAGAGATTTTTGTTTGGATTTTATTAAAGATGGCAAATGGACTAAAATTAAAGAATAAAAAAATAAAGAATTATCTTCATCTTTCTCCCCTTGTTCGAACCCTATACCCAAGGTAAAAAGAAATTTTATTTTTTATTTTCAAGCTTATTTAGTTGGATTTTGGATGAAAGCATGAAACATGGAATTAATCTACATGAAATTCTCTATCTTTTGGTACCATTTATTCATGTTTTCCTTGCTTGAAATCTTAGTTTCATGAATAAAAGAGATGAAGGGGAGGTTTAGTTTTGATGATTAAGATTAGATTTTGATGAAGTTGTTGTTGTTGAATCATATTCAAGCTTGTATGATGATTGAAACTACTTGAAAGTAGCTAAATCCTAATTTAGTTAAAGTTAGGGTTATATGTGAAGTTGAATTTGGATTGATTTTGATATGGAAATGACTGCAGAAGCTTGGAAATGATGTTTAGAAGTTGAATTCATGCTTGAATCAAGTTGGAAATTTTGACTAAAGTGACCTTTCATATTCGGCCTTAGGGGGGAATTTGAGAAAATAATGAAAATTTTACCTAGGGTTAGAAATGATGTAAGAATGATTCTACAAGGTTAAAAATGTTGTTTGGACCAATTTGGAAGTTTGTAAAGTGTTGAGGACCAATTAGCATATTAAGGGGAAAGTTGAGATTGAAATAGTAATTGACTAGAAATTAATGTGTTAAGCTTGAATGTATTATTGGAATGCTTGAATATGTTGTTTAATGATTGAATTTGAAGTTCAATGGCAAGGGACCATTTTGAATAATAAATGGTAAACATGTTAGGGAGTATATGAACTCTCAAAGTTATGGCAAATATATTGGTAAGAAATTTTATATCTGGTTATATTATGTTAATATATGATTAACATGATGGTATTACATATCCAGTGATTCAAAATGCATGAATATTGTTACATGATATTAGTTATAGTTATGTTATATTGCACTGTATATTATTATTGCCTCACTAAGTATATACTTAGCGTGTGATGGTTTTCACGCGTAGGTAAAAAGTAAAAAACGGAGTAAGGAGCTGGTATCCTACTTATCAAGAATATAATCACGATATCAGTAATAGCATCTTTTGATGTGCTTTGATGCTTCTAGATGGCATGTAAATGTTAAAAAATAGTCGGTTATATACTAGTTTACACATGGTTTGTAATAACATATAAACTAGTTTATGTTTATAGTGGATGTGTAAGTAGTTATATTAAATTAAAAATCGGGTAATAATTAGAAAAGGTTAAATAGAGTAATCGGGTATATTTTATTTTAGGCAGTTATATTCCTTATATATCATAGACAAGAATTGTTAAGCTGTTGCCTGAAATTGGACTTTATTCGATGGGATACAAATTGGAAATATAATTCTACACGAATAAATGGTAAAATAGATAATTTATATTTTTTTGAAAATACTAATGTGATACATTGGTATATTCATTATGTGGTACTCTAATTGGTAATGGATAGAGAATACTGGTTAGGGTGTTACACTCTAGGATCCAACCAAACTTAACGTACCAGGAACGGTTGCACAAAGCAGCGATGGCTCTCACGATCGGCAATAGACTGGTAGCAGTGGAAGGGCCAAGCACCAGCTTGATGGCTTGCTTACAATTAGACTGGACCTGCAGACGTTCAGCACCAACGAACTAAGCAACTTGGAGGCCAAGAAAAAGACCCCAAAGCTCGTCTTGCTAGGGGGTGGCACCAACTTGCTTATGATAGCCGATGACCCACTCACTAGACGGCCCACGGATAACTCTTCCAACAAAACCATGGCCTGATGTAGAAGACACCGCTGCATCCATGTTAAAACTCAATAAACCAAGATGAGGAGGCTGCCATAGAAGTGAGTCTATTCGGGATGGCTAGAGAACCCTAGAAGACGAGTCATGTCCTGAGAAATGAGCAGCCCAAGCAAGGCTAATCCTGTATATGTATGACAGAGGCAAGCACGAGTTAGTGAATACAAAATCGTTCATGTGCTTCCATACCTTCCAAATGAAGGAAGAGAAGAAACATCACCAAGGAACAGAGACGTTTCCCAAGGATGTTGTAAAACCAATGTTCTCTGTATCCAATAGTTAAGGGTGCATGGAGAAAAAGAGATCATGGTTTTCTGGCGGAATGATATTATGCCATAAGCTGCAAGTAGGGGGACAGTCTCACAGAGAATATAGAGGATTGATTCAGTATAGCAGCCGCAACTAGGTCATGACGGATCATATGTAAGGCTACGTCGAACTCTTTCTTCATTTGTCATTAAACGATGGCAGAGAACACGCCATAAAAATACACTAATCAGCTGCGGGATTAGGAGAGACCGATTATTTGTATATATCATGGCATGCATCCCAAGAACCACCCATAATGGCTTCATATGGCGAGCCATTAGAGAACTCACCCGAGGGAGACTTGCACTAGCCGACAGAGTCACAAAGACCATCTAGACAAGGGGGCATCACACCCAAGATGTGCGGAACATTGCCTGCTTAGAGCATCGAGGAGAGCCGGTCAACATCCTATTCACCATTGGCACTAACAAGGTCTTCAAAGCGAGGGAACTGTTGCGAAGTAACTGGCAAGAGTAGCCAGTCCCGTAAAGGACCTAAGGGTGGCACCCAAACATCGTCCTAAACTCAGACCTCACTCCTATCACCGACTAACTGAAAATACTATCATAAACCGAGTCCCAAACCTACAAAATACCTCGCCAAAGTAGAGAGCACTAGGGTCGAGAAATAAAAATGGGTACAATGAGGGCACCTTATATTTTTATCGTAGAACCTGCACCCATAGATCATTTGGACGGCTCGCCAAAGCAAAAGTAAGCTTATGCATGTATGCCAGTTACGATCATTAGAACGATCAGATGTAAGGCTATGACAAACTCTTTCTTCATTTGTCATTAAACAATGGCAGATAAACGCCACAAAAATACGCTATCTACTACGGGATTGGGAGTAACCAAATTATTTGTCATATGTCATCGCATGCATCCCAAGAACCACCCACAATGGTTTCATATGCTGAGCCATTGGAGAACTCACCTAAGGAAGACTTGCACTAGCTGACCGAGTCATAAAGACCATCCAGACAATGGGGGTATCACGCCTAAGATGTGTGGGAAAGTGCCCGCTTAGAGTATCAAGGAGAGTCGGTCAATATCCTATTCACCATTGGCACTAAAAAGATCTTCAAAGCGGGGGAGTTATTGCAAAGTACTTGGCAAGAGCAGTCAGTCCCGTAAATGACCCAAGGGTGGCACCCAAACATCGTCCCAAACCTGGACCTCACTCTTATCACCGACTAGCTAAAAATACTATCACAAACTTAGTCTCAAACCTACCAAATACCTCGCCAAATTGGAAAGCACCGGGGCCGAGCAATAGAAAGGGGTACAACGAGGGCACCTTATATTTCTGTTGTAGAACCTGCACCCATAGATTGTTCGGACGGCTCGCCAAAGCAAAAGCAAGCTTATGCATGTATGCCAGGTTACGATCATTAGAATGGGGCACTCCAAGGCCTCCTCTATTCAAGGGTTGAGTTATTGTTTCCCAATTAACAAGCAAAATATGACGACTAGACGCGATGAAGCCCCATATAAATTTGTGGATAATCTTGTCAATCTCTGCACAAACGCAGTCAGGGAGCTTGGCAGTTTGCATAAAATAGGAGGATATGGCAAAAAGGACCGACTTGACAATGGTGATTCGACCAACCAAAGAGAGGGATCGCGTAGCCCATCCACTAAGTTTAGAGTGGATACGGTCATTGATAAAGTCGAAATCAGAGCATCTTATGTATTGATATTGAACCAAAACTCCCAAATAAGAACCAAACGACAAAGTTTGATGATAACCAAGGGCTAAACAAATTTCATCCTGAACCAAAGAGTCGATATTTGGTGAGAAATATATTTGAGATTTACGAGCACTAACCCGATACCCTGAGCTGGGACCAAAAGCCTTTAAGATAGATGAGATATTTTAAGCCTGAACCAGGTCTGCTTTGGCATATAGGATCAAGTAGTTGACGAAGAATAGATGCGACATTACGAGCCATGTAAAATATAACCCAAGAACCATTAGCAACTGCGATACGGATAGCATTCCCCAAGCGTTCCATGGTAAGGACAAAGAGGTATGGCGAAAGGGGGTCGCCTTAACAGACCTCGCGCTTCGAAGTGAAAACCAAAGAAGAAAAACTATTCCACTGCACTTGGACGGAAGAGGATAAAATACAATGTAAGATGACACGAATAAGGTCCTGAAAGACTCCCGCATCAATAAGGGTATCATGTAGAAAATCCTAACGAATCCTGTCAAAGGCTTTCTCCAAGTCAATCTTTATAGCAATACATCCTTGCTTAGTTTTTTAGCTCTTATAGAGTGTATAATCTCTTGGTTCAAGATGACATTGCTAGTAATTGGGGGACCAGTAATAAACCCTGTCTGAGTGGGATGAATGAGAAGAGTCATGATAGGTTTCATGCGATGGACAATTATCTTCATAAGGAGCTTGTAGAAAACCAAACATATACTTATTGGTCAGAAATCCATGAAAGTTTGCGGAACATCAACCTTAGAAATGAGAACAAAAAATGTATGGTTTTAACATTGGATCAAGATCACCCATTGGAAAACACTTCGGATAGCGTAACAAACATCATTACCCACAATATGACATTGTTTTTGATAAAATTCAACATGAAGGCCATATGGGCCAGGGGCCATAAAGTATCATGAATTTCTTGCGGTGATAGAATGACATTGAGGAAGTTCATGGTCGACTGTGGGACAGCAGGAAAACAGCCCAAAGTAGAATATGGTTCAACAACCCCCTCAGACAAAGCATAGAGAGAGCGAAAAAAGCACGCTGCCTCATCGCGAATGGTACTCTTATCATCACACCAACTTTCATATGGCATTTTTAGGGATTGGATATTTTTTCGAGCCTTATGATGATTAGCTTTACGATAAAAATAGACAGTGTTACGATCACCGTGAGCAATCTATTCTAAGCCTAATTTTTATTGCCAAAGTAACTCCCCCTAATCAATAAGAGCCTCAAGTTTAACTTGAAGCTCACGCTCAAGATTGATAAGAAAGATAGATTGTCGAAGCTCTAGGGCTTTTTGAGTACCCCTTAGCTTCGCCATTAAGGATTGCTTCTTGACCCCAATATACCCAAATACGATTGGGTTCCATACGTCAGCCGTAGTTGAGAAATGAGAAATAGTATCAGATAAAGAATCAGAAGAGTGCCAATTATCAATAACCATCCTCTCAAAGTTAATGTGATATTGCCAATCGGTGATATAAAAGAACAAGGATTACTCGAGCTACGAGTGTTTCCTACTTTAAACAATAACGGTTGGTGGTCAAACCGCATACGTAGAAGATGTGTGATAAAGGTTTCAGGGAAGTGCTCATCATGGTGCTCATTGCAAACAATCTGATCAAGGCGAGCGAAGGTAGCCCCCCACGACCAAGTGAAGTCAGGCCCTTAGAAGGCCAAGTCACGAAGACCACAATCAAACATGAAGTCTTGGAAATCACGGCTAGCTTTAGAGGAACCTGCACCCCTTGTTCTCTTTGAGGAGTCAAGAGTAGTTTGAAATCGCCCATAAAAATCCAAGGATGATGAATAGTCGAAGTGAGCTGCTTGAGATAGGGCCAAAGAGCCTTGCGTTGAGAAGAGAAAAGGCTAGCATAAACAAGAGATACAATAATGGAGTCACTCGAGGCCCTGCATGTGACCTCACAATGTAAGAATTGAAAGTGATGAAGAAGGATTTTTACACGAATGGTATGTCGCCAACATAACCATATATCGCTCAAGAAAATCGAAGCTTTAATACAATTACAAAGAAGGAAAACCCAGAAAACTAATAATAGAGTTGGCTCTTGCACCACTAATACGCGGCTCTACATTACCGAAAAAATCTGGCCTAAAGTCTCTGAGATATTGCTTGATGGCTGTTAGAAATTTAGGGTGCCCACAGCCTTGGGCATTCTAACAAATAGCTTTATTATTCATCATACAAATATAGAAGATGATAACAAAAATTAGACCTATATGGGTACCGGAGGAGCATCAGAGGCTGAGTCAGAATGAGTAGGAAGAGCTGCTATTGGTTGTATGGATTGCTACATTTGCTTATTGTTAGAGTGAGGCATAATGGTATCCTAATGTATGGGTGCAACATGGTCATCAGAGAGCTCACGAGCGGGTACGATAGGAATGTCATGTTTGCAACCCTCCAGTGCAATATTAGAATAACCATTCTCATTGACAACTACATCAGTGTGTTTGGATTTGTCAATTTTCAAGGATGAGTGGCTAGGGGTAGTGGCGTGCGCTAATTTTATAGGTAGGACAGTGTGAGTATGCTAGACAGTCGACTTTAAAGATAATGAAGTAGCCTGATGATGAACTGTGAGTGGCTTACGAATAGCCAAAGGCCCTCAAGACTTGGTAACACATGGTCCAGAAATAACTATCCCCTTTCTGCGGGCCGTAATCTAGGCTGCAGGTGGGACTGGAGGGAGAGCAGTAGGAGCATCATTGTGAGCGACAAGAGGGTCTTGAGGAGGGCATTTTGCACAATAGAACCCTCCTCAAAAATTGGATTGAAATAAGACATAGTAACAAGCACATTAGTTGGTCCCGAGCTACCATTAGTGTCTTTACGGGTTAACCGACGTTGATGATGCTCAACCATCATCCAAGGGCCAAATAGGACGGGGTCCAGGACTGGAGTCTACGTGGTTGACGGTGCATCATTTGTAGGGTTTACATTTTGCAACAGTGGGAAAAATATCTTGTACATGGTCATACTTTCCATATTCAAAGCAAATGGTAGGTAAGGACTCATACTCAACTATCTGAAGCCGGACATTGATGAGGAGTTTGGATACAAGAGGCTCGCGAAAATCCAAGTTGATCGTCATTCTAGCAAAATAGCCTCGACGCTCGTACTCTGTTGATAGTTTAGTTTAACCATAAGGCCGATACTTCTACCAATCTCAGTGATAATGCTCGACTTGTAGAGCAGTACCGGCAACCTCGATAAATAGATCCAAATAACTACACGATTGGGGTACGGTTGGGATATAGAAAAGTCAATCGTCCAAGGCTCGACAATAAGGTAGTGGTCAAAGATTACCCAAGGACCACCTGTAAGAGCATTTAGATAATCAGTGTGCATTTGGAAGGAAACCAAGAAATAATCATTTTCAATATCCATGAGCCGGAAGGCCTGTGCAGGCTTCCATATATCATAAAGCTGAGTGTGAATAGTGTTGTATCCGATCCGGTGGCCAAGAAGTTTGACAACCACCGTGTGGTCCAAGCTTTTAACAGCCAAGGCCTAGACTCGATTCGAAAAGTCAATTGAGATTAGGCCATCGACATTAGAATGGACAACGTCGCTCTCAAGGAATTCCAAATCTTTCTCATCGAAGATTTCTTCCTCTACCATGTTCGTTGATGGTTGGTTACCCATAAGGGACTGCTTATAGGAGGACAGAGCAGGAACAATGGCAACAGTGGTCACAGACGGGGAAGTACACGCAGTAAGGGATGAATTAGGGTTAGCAGCCCCAATAGCCGCCTAGTCATTCAACTGAACCTCCTCCATTACGAAAGGGGGCAGATTACTCGCGCCAACATCTTGCTTGGTATCCGGTGGCTTATCACCAACACAACGAGACTTTTTGGTGGTGTGCTTTGCACCAAGCTCAATAGGGTTTTAGTGGTGCACTTTGCACCAGGCTCAGTGGGGGCTCTAGGGAATTCGCGTATCATTCTAGGGTTTGGGCAGAGTTTGAATAAGGGATTTTGAAGCGCGATTGTTTGTATCTTTCTTTTGTCTAAATTTTAGAAGAAATGTCTCAATCAATATATTTTTATTTAATAATATTTTCTTGTTTATTTTTTATATTTTATCTTTATTTAATAAAACCCGCTAATGTTATTAATTAAAAAAATAAAATCCTATGGTTACGATCATAAACCAAGGATGAATGAGTAGTTTCCAAGTAAAGAACTCTTTATAAGGCTTGTTACACTCTCAACAAAAGCCTTAAGGAAATATAGGTCCGTTTGGCTTTAAAAAATATTTTTTATTTTTGTTTTTTATATTCATTTTCAAAAAATAATTTTTATTTTCAGTTTTCTAAAACTTAGAAAACATGCTTGGTTAATAGGGATGGAAACTTATTTTCAAAAATAAAAATAGTAAAAATATGTTTGGTATCTAGCTTTTAAAAATTGAAATAAAAATATTTATTAAATAATTAAAATAAAATATAGTTAGAAAATATTAGTATAATAATAAATAAATAAATAAAATATGAGTAAATTAACCAAAATTTTAAAAAATGGCATTAGAATGATTCGAACCCAAGTTAAAATGAAGTTAAAATTAAATAACTATTTTTTCATATTTTCCACTTTCCTAAAAGATTTTCAATGAAAACATATTTTTTTATGTTTTCAAATTTTTACTTATTTTTGTTTTTATTTTCTATTTTTTTTTTATTTTTCAACCAAACACGTTTTCTTCACTGTTTTTTATTTTTTAAGAAAATAAAAATAAAAATAAAAACAGACTTAATTCTCTAGAACCAAACAGACTCTTAGTGTTGAAGTTCCAATTATGATCTACCCATGACCGAAAGACACACGTTTACAAACTATGTTTTGAAATTAATTAATTTTTTCATGTTCAAAATCTTGAGGGGCTAAGTTAATTAATTATAATTTTAAAATTTTAGACCAAAATATTTTCTTTCGAATGTACATGACTTCTATTTTTATAGTAGGTATATTGAAATAAACTTTTAAATGAAGATTAAGGACTAGAGTATTTATTTTTATAATAGGAAAACTAAAACAAACTTTTAAATATAATACATAGAGTTCTAATAATTATAAACCTTAACCTGTATCCCCACTAGGTTTACCTCCTTCTTCGTATTATTTAATATGAAGAATAAAATACAGGGAAAATATCTCATGCACTGACGGTGACAACGAAATGTTTTCATAAGCGCCCTAGTTTTAGGGTTTAGGATTTCAGTTGACGGTTTATGGTTTAGGAGTAGAGATTTAGAATTTAGAGTTTGTGATTAGAATTTAAGACTTAAGCTTAGAGTTTAGGGTTTAGGTTTTATGGTAATACGTTGGACATATAAACAGTTTACTAATGATATTCAGACGAGACAGTATAGATGTCCTGAGGTGATCCTGGGATCTAAGTATTCTACGTCCGCAGACCCTTGGTCATTTGCTTGCATTTGTTTTGAGCTTGCAACTGGTGATGTACTCTTGACCCTCATAGCGGCGATAACTTTGACAGAGATGAGGTATTTTATTTATGATGCTCTTATCCATTTTGTCTTTGTTTTTGCATCACATATGATGTTTGCGTATCTTTTAAAGGTTCTCAGTTGCTCTTAATGAAAGTTCATTCAAGATGTGACATTCAAACTTTAAAGGCTGTGATGCACTTGTAAAGTTAAAATTACTTATTTCCTTGTTTTTGGAAAGGTAAAAAGAAAAAGAAAATACTCTATGCATCTGAAAAAGAAAAGATGCTATAAACAGGAATAAAATTGTGCTTTTCTTTTTCATGTTACTTAAAACGAGTTTGGAGAGAACTTCTTTGGAGTTGTCATATCTTTAATACAATAATCAGATTACTTTGATTTGGTTCCCAGCTGAAATGCTGAAATTTTGTCATTAAGCGGACACAGTAAGACTTTGTTAGGCTATTTGTTTTTGTAAAAGAAGGATGAGAAATGAAAGAGTAAAAATTATAGAGGTTTGTTAAACTGAAATATATGTTTATTCATCACTTTTGGAGAGATTTAAAAAGTTCAATGGCTGGAAATCTTTCATCTAGCACGTTCTTGCACAAATTTTCATTTAGTTGTTTCACTTCAGGTTTCCCACTTCTCTTGATCCCAAAAGAATTCTTGTATTTGTTTCCACTATGCTGTAACCTTAAGTTATATGCATTTAGTATCTATGTTACTCAGACTTGGGTGTGAGTGTTGGATATAGATGTGTTTGATATAAGTCTGCTCAATATTTTCTCTTTAAAATTTTCTTTCATGCAATTGGAGGATCTTTAGGTGATCATATCCCCATATTCGTACATGTTTCAAGAAAAGTAAAAAGTCAGTGCAATATACTTTGGTATTATATTATTTTGAAATGATATTTGAACCGAGTGTAAGCTTATCTATGCTCGCGATAAAAGTTGAATGATCAATGGACAGTCATTTTCTGACGGCATTTACCTTTTAAAAGGTAAGATTTGATCATTCCCACTTGGGGAATCTTGATGGATTGTATTGCCCTGCATTTTTGCTTCCTTTTTTCTGGAAGCTGACTCAAGTTCAGAAGAATAACATTGCTTTTTGTAAATTTATAAGCTCGTGATTGTGCAATGATATCGATTTTGAACACTATGTTTGAAGATGAGTTCTATCGATGGTGTTTGTTACTTCGGGGTATGCGCTTCTAAGGGATTTCTCTCTCACTCCCCTCCCCTCTCCTCTCCTCTCCTCTCCTCTCAAAAGTATCTATGTACTGGAAAGAGAGTCATATTCTCATGCAACTTTCAGAGTTGTCACTGCTCAATGCAACTGTTTCAGGTTTTAGTTTTGAAAGTGCTACAAACAGCTGAACATGCTGAATGGTGGGATAGCATTTATGAATTTCCGTAAATTGTTCTTAAATCTATGGAGTGTGGCATCAAAGTTTGTATTTAGTTAATAGAAGTTTTCTGTATTTAAGATTATTTGTGTTGTGTATATGTTTTGTGTATGCATGTACTTATGTCTGCATTTGTATATGTATTTTGGCAGCACTGGATAGTTTTGTTAAGCTATGTGCATATTGGTGCATGGCATACTATTTACTTATTCTTTAGGCCGTCTGCTTTAGTTTTACTTCACTAATGTACAAATGTTATTTAAATTTCAGGTCTGAGTTCCATTATAGGACAACGGAGCTAATTCTTTAAGCATTAAAGTTAAGCTGATTTTGGGTCTTTTGAAATGTTAAAAGGAATATGGCCAATGAAAAGCATGGACTTTTAGGAAAACTGTTATTTTGATTTGCATTTGAATCCTCTACAAAATGCCATGGAGAAAGGTTGAACTCGAAACCCTTAAAAAACTAATGGACTGGAAGTTGCTCTTTATAGCTATGTGTTGGTTCTGAATCAAAGTATATGTTTTGATGAATGCAATGTTGTTACCCCCTCTGTGCAGGACCACTTAGCTTTGATGATGGAGCTTCTAGGAATGATGCCGCGCAAGGTGAGAATAGTGATTTCTACCTATTAAGAAGTTTGCTTTTCTTTCTTAGAATTCCTGTATTTCAACTTAAATCATGTATGGAATACATTCAGATTGCCTTGGGTGGCCGTTTTTCACGGGACTTCTTTAACCGATACGATGATTTAAGACACATCCGTCGGTTGCGTTTCTGGCCCTTGAATAAGGTCCTCGTTGAAAAGTATGAGTTCAACGAGCAAGATGCAAATGGCATGACTGACTTCCTGGTCCCGATCCTTGATTTTGTACCAGAGAAACGTCCCACTGCAGCTCAGTGCCTTCTTCATCCATGGATCGACGCTGGCCCCGACTTTTAGAGCCATCGGGATCTTCATCGCAAACCCAAGTTGCAGTTTCGGAGAAAAAGAAGAGGGAGATGGATGATATGGAGGCAATGGAGGTTGCAATGGGGAATATTGACATCAGTGCAGATTCTAAACCTGCCAATGATCTCCAGTCTCTTTTTTATATATGTGTTTTTATTATAAAATACAACTGAAAATGAAATTACATTAATATATATCCACATCTATATTGGGAAGGTGCTATATTTTTTTAAATTGTTTTATATTTTTTTATTAAGAGGTCTTAGTGGAAAAGTATTAGATTATTAAAAAATATTATTTTTTTGAAAGAATAATGATTAATTTTCTTCTATCACTATTTTTTTGAATAGTTTTTCAAATAATTTTTTTGACAAATCCTAGATAAAATCTTAATACTACCTAAAGGGGAATGGAAGGGAGAAGTGCTCTTAGTAGGTCTACAACCCATGACCTAATGGGATATAAAAAACAGAGATGAGCAGCTTGACTAACACACCAAATGTGCTTATTTTTTTTAAAATAGTTCTTCCATCACCGTTGAAGTTATAATAATTATTAATCATGTCATTAATATGATATTATAAGGTACGTTTGCACGGATGCTATTTCTTTAAAGGCTTAACCGTCAAATAAATGCTTAATTATACACTTTTTTTCCATATAGGTGCCCAAACTATATTTTGGGTTAAATAGGTGCCTAACGTTCTATTCTGTGACTCATTTAAGGTTTGGCCATGACGGACATTAATTTTTTTGTTATCCAATCAAAATCGAACACACGTCAATATTAAACATTTTTCTGAATTTTATTGTTTTTTAAAAAATAAATTAGAAAATTTTAAATATCTTAAAATTTTCAAATAATCCCAAAATAGTCCCTAAATCCATAAACCCCCCAAATCCGGCCACTCCCACCAGCGTTGGTCGCGTTTTCGACGACGAAATGAAGCGTCCTCCCCTCGTTGAACAACCCACAAACCGTTCATCGTCCGTTATGTCGTCGTTCATCGTGAACCATTCGAATAAACCATTCGATGATTTTGGCATTTCGCACGACGTCAGTCAATTTCCAGTGACGAAGTGACGGGGTAAATGGTCGTGATGGTTCGGGTAAATGGTCCTGATGGTCCGACGACGGATGTGATTGGCAGCGGCGTGGCAATCGGCGGTGAAATCAAGTCAAATAGGGATTTGGGTTTTGGGGTGTTAGGGATTTCAAATTTTAGGGCAATTTTGTGAAATTTGAGGTTATTTTGTTTATTAATTTTTATTTATTTTTAAATATAATTTCAGAAATTTAAGAAGATGACACGTGTCAGATAATGGTGAA
The DNA here is from genome assembly GCA_019671005.1 of Hibiscus mutabilis. NCBI lineage: Eukaryota > Viridiplantae > Streptophyta > Magnoliopsida > Malvales > Malvaceae > Hibiscus > Hibiscus mutabilis. The sequence goes on from CM033732.1 coordinate 11,611,247, forward strand.
AATTAATGGACAGTAACGGCGGGACACCTACTTGAGTAACGTTGAAAACGTTAGGCACCTATTTGACCCAAAGCAAAGTTTAGGCACCTAACAGGAAAAAAGGGTATGATTCGAATACTTATTTGACTGTTCAGCCTTCTTTTAAAATGATTGATAATTCTTAAATTTTAATTTTTCATTCATATTATTAACAACTAAAAGGAATAATCGGTTAAATCAAATTAAATTAAAAAAACTTAATTTTTCTCTAAAAAAAAATTAGTTTTCTCTCTATAACTGCTACAATCTTTTCTTATCTCTTTTTTGCTTAACCGGTAACGACAACCAATTTTAGTACTGGTTGTCAACCACCGGTGTTCATTATTTTTCTTGTCATTTCATGTTTTTTTTTAATTTTAATAAAAATCTCTGCTCTTGTGGCACGGGCTTCCTCTGCCTTTGTGACACTTTTTTCTTTGGCTTTTGTAGTTTGTTTCATTTGTCGTTTGACACAATTTTAGCCTACCTTAGCGGCCGTTTGGTGCTCGTATAGAGATCCTCACGACGCTAGCTTTTTGATTTGATTCTGTCGATTGTCATAGAAAAGATTGATCCCCACTCGTTTGATGATTTGTTAGCCGATGTAATCAGAGCTGTGTAGCGGAGCAATCTACCTGATAGTTTGATTCACTCACTACTCTTTTTTCATCCCATAAAGTAACTCGTTTAGCTGGAGACAAGGAGATTCATGAAGGTTTATGGGCTTTGATGGTATACTAATCTTCATGGAAGAGTTTGTTTTTCTTTGCACCTTTGCATGAGATTTTTAGTGGACTAGTCTTTTTTTTCTCTTTTTTATGCATTGTATTTGTAATATCTTCTATGGTTTTAATAAAATTCATATGTCATTGTTAAAAAAAAAACTAAAAGTGGTGACTTTTTAAAAAACAGTAGTATATGTACAAAGTTTTTCTCTCCTCTAAATATTTGTGCCGCAGTTTTCTATTCTTTTGATTCTTTGATCGACGATCGGCAATCAGTATTAGCCTTGGTTGTCGACCACCGGTATTTATTATTTTTCTTGTTCTTTCGTGTTTTATTTTCTCAATTTTAATAAGAATCTATGCTCTTGTGGCACGTGTTTCCTCTGTCTTTGTGGCACACTTTTCATTGACTTTTATGGTTCGTTTTATCTGTCGTATGGCACGATTTTAGCATACCTTATCGGTCATTTGGTGCTCGTATAGAGATCGTCACGGTGCTAGTTTTCTGATTTGATTTTGTCGGTGGTCATAGAAAAGATTGATCCCCACTCGTTTGATGGTTTGTTAGCCGATGTAATCAGAACTGTGTAGCGGAGCAATCTGCTTGATAATTTGGTTCGCTCAACACTCCTCTTTCATCTCGTAAAGCGTCTCGTTTGGCTAAAGATAAAGAGATTCATGTAAGTTTCTAGGTTTTGATGGTATGCTAATCTTTATGGTAATATTTGTTTTTCTTTGTAAATTTATATGAGATTTTTAGTGGACTAATTCTTCTTTTTCTCTTATTTTGATGCATTGTATTTGTAATATCTTTTATGGTGTTTAATAAAATCTAAATACCATTGTTTAGAAAAAAAATGTGGTGACTTTTTTAAATACAATATCAGCAATATCTGCATTATAGGTTTGTCTTTCATGATAAACCAATAAAAAATTTCCATCCTTTATGTTAAGAGAAAATAATAGGTGACAAAAAATTCACACATATTTACTGGTATTTGAGACGCATTGTATATTTTAAAATATCTTAGTAATTGTTATTAATATATTTTGATAATATAATTTATATTTATTATTATTATATGAGTTAAAATTTACTTACACGGTATAAAATTTAAAAGTTTTGTATATTTTTTTAGATCGTTGGATTAACTGATTTTAATGGTTAAATTAAAAATTTTAAATTAAGGATAATTCAGTTTTTTTATAAATTTTATCATTACCTACCGTTAATCTCAACCATCGATTTTAATTAATCCAAAGATCAAAAACACATGTAAAACTCGAACAATTCTGTTCTGCATTATTTTATACTGCCTCTCAGGGTCTGGGATTTTTTCAACAGAAAACATTTCCCAATTCAAAACATCACTAAATGGAGGCACATAATCTTTTGAACTCAGCACCGGCACGCACCCACTCTACAAAGACTCCACAACTTGAATGTCTTTTGAACAGTATTGGTCTGATGGCGCCATGCTTCCCTCCTGCAAAGAAAGCCATGATGGAGATAATCCGCCATTGATAGAGCGCATTGCTTCTAAGATTGATTTCTGGGATCGATACGCCCTTCTTGGAATTGAACCTTTCGGAGGTGTTCGCATTGCATAAAGCACGAATTGAGTTCCTCAAAATGATAAAATATGCTTTCTTTATGCTGAAATCCACTTTTGAATTTTCATTCAAGATCCCGAAAATATTCGAGACAGATACTTTCCTTATCTCTCTCATTCGAGACACAAGCTTCAGACTACATGCTGATAAAGTATATTCCATGTCCCTTTATTTTAGGGATTATATCAATTTGGTCCCTCTACTTTTAAATGGATCAGTTTAGTCCCTCTATTATAGCAACCGTTTGAATTTAAATATATAGGTCAATTAATTAGTCCATGTACTAGGACAAAGAATCAAACAATGCTATTTTTTACGATTTTAATAACATTTAAAAAATGACCTTTACATTATTGTTGTACGTCGAGGACCCCATTACCAATTACTCCAGTTTTCTGACACTGTAAATCGACAAACGAGATGTAAATTGAATGTCAAACATAAAATCAGGGTCACCAATGACAACCTCGACGGATGAATGAATGAATGGGGAACTGGAGTTTGCAAAGAGAGGAAACTTCATTACCGAGGCGGCAGTGGGTATTTAATGATGGCGGAGAAGTAAGAGATTTAGGTTTTTTTAAATAAAAAAATTGGAATTTGGTTTCTTTAGTAATTAGGTTTTTAGTTTTTTTGGTTACCCTTCCGATTTCCAGGGCTTTGCCCTGGCTAATCCGGACCGACCCGCATCACACACCTGATTTTGGTAGGTGAGTCTTCTAGCGGGATTTTTAGTTTCTTTTAAATGAAATTAAAAAACAGACCACATGTTTTTTTAACTGGTCAATTTTAAAATATAATGAATTAAAATGTTAGACACATACTTTAACAAAAAATAACTTTAAACACTTAAAGAAAAAAATAATTTGAGTACTTATTTTATAGTAAAATCTAATAACATAGTAGTATAACTTTTTTAATGGGTAAGATCTAAATTATACGTATAATAATTGCATACGCTTTTTAAACATGATTCACATTTGAATCGAGCCTAATATTAACTTTCAAGTTGGATGGGTTAGATTGACAGGATATTCGGTACCTGTAGGGAGGAATACGTGATTTTATGTTTGAAACGAATCTATAAAATTTTAGGGGTTAACCTATAAAATTTTAATGAATAAAATAGTTTTTCAATAAAAATACATAATTTTTTTAAAATCAAATAGGAATTTCAAATTTTCAGAGGAGACCATTGCTCCAACGCTTGTCCATATATAATCAACAGTATAGAAATCAATGTAAAACCTTTTATGACAGATGATAATGAAGATAAGAAGTTAAATTTACCCAATCATGTCAAGCAAGGATGAAATGATCGGCGCCGTGGCTACGATTCCAATGAGAGTATTTTCCGGCGACAACGTTGACGTAGTCAGAGATGATCCTCCCAAATCAGGAAGGAAATGGCACATTATGGTAACGTTGTAGCCACTTGGTGGGGTGGTGGGTTCGGAATTTCTGATCCATTTCCAATAGGGTGGAACCTGAAAATTTAATTTACGGTGTCAAAATTTTTTGTGTTAACCAATGTATTATTAAAAATGGATGAAATCAAATAACGGGTGTCAATTTTTTAAAAAAATATTTAATTATTTTTTAAACCAATGTCAATTCTTTTTTCAAAATAGTGTCAAATGGCTTTTTTAATATACTTTTCACAAAAAATCTATATTTAAAAAAAAATTAAAAACTTTTGAGTGTCGATTGACACCCCACATATACACCTAGCTCCGCCCATAATTTCCATCTTATTCATGAATTGCCCTTCTATAAACAGTAAAACCTCTATAAATTAATACTCGGTAAATTAGTAGCCTCATTAAAATAATAATTTTTTCAGTCCCAACTTGGGCCCAAGGTCTAAATTAATAATTTCGATAAATTAATAAGATAATAATTTTTCAAAAGACCCTTATATAAGTTTATAGCCCCTTCAATATTATAAATTAATAATTCTATAAAATTGCAAATATAACTAGGACAACTTAGTAAAATATGATTCTATTGTTGTTTGTTTCTTCTTAAAATTTAAATCTAGCTGTATTTTATCTCTAACTTTCCTTACTGCATTCAAAAGTTCTGGTGTTGCGTTCTCATACTACAACAAAAAATTGTGAAGAGTTGTAGCCGCTATGAGTGCTTCCTTCCGCGTAATTGGTTGCAAATGCATTTTATCATCTTCAGTTTCATCTCAATAGGATTTGCAATAACACTAGCTACAATTTCCCAATTAAACTTTGGACTTCTGAACATGTATCATTTTCACCTGAGTAATTCAATAGATGATTAACATCTATTTTGTTCATGAATATCATACAATTAGTCAATACAATGTATATGTTTTATTTATGAAGAATAATGTAGGTTCATTGAATCGAATGAAATCTTTTTAAATTAATAAATTATTAAGTTATCGATTAATTAATATCTTTTTAAAATTAATAAAATTACGTAATTCTCTCGTTATTAATTTATAGAAGTTTTACTGTACTGTGTATATCATCCTGCAGCTGCAAGGACCCTCGTGATTTCGATTTATATGTTTTTATTAATGTTGTGGTTTTATATTAAACAAATCCAGCAAAATGAAGAAATAAGAAATCACTTTTTTTCCCTAAAGAAATGTTAATATCATTGTTATGGAAAATCAAAGCAGGTAAAGGAATTCTGTAATCAAACTGAAAATCAAGGTAATAGATTCAGAAAAATATTTATTAACTAATCAATTATTTTTCTTTTAAATACATTAATTAAATTGATATAACAATGTTTGTTGATTTTTCTTCTCTCAAACTTTGGAAGTTTTAATAATATGTTTTTGGTAAAATAAGTCTTTTCCTCTAAGGTTTGTTTTTTTCGTTAATCCTCACCATAAGTATGTTATTTGCTACTTCTTTTTAATTTTATTTTCTAATATTGTATGTTATTCATATTCTATTGGTATTTGTTCTTAAAATTTTTAAAGGTTGTTTTTATTGTTTTTTCTTTTAAGTTCTTTCTATATTGTTTAATTGTTACAACAATTGAAATATTATTTTACATGTTATTCGTTCTATTTTCCGGTCCTTTACAATAGACTTTTTATATTTTTAGTCCAAACTTTTGTGTTGTACAAAATTTAATTTCATATATTATTATTTTTAAAAACAGTGACAGTTGGAATAATGTCACATATGTGGTGGGAGTCTGAATGACAAATGTTTCATACTTTTTTCATAACAAATTTGATTTATAACTGATATTTATAAATATATTATATGAATAGGTCATGGAGCGGGCAAAGAGGGGATTAGGTGGGTCTCAGGACCCACGTGGGTGATGGGCGGTGATAGTTTTAGTATTGCAGGTTACAGGGCATGAATGATTTTAGATTTTGTGTTCGCAGCAGGTCGTGGAACGGGAATTGAGATAAAAATTCTTGACGGGGATAGGTATGGGAAGAGTACCTTTTGCACCCTCCCCGCCCAATTAACATCCGTAGCCAAGACATCGAGGATGAAGCTATCGCCGACAGATAATTCCTTAGGCAATAACATTGAATAGAATGTTACAGTAGAAGGCCTATCATTCAGCTTGACGGCCTTAATCGGGGGAGAAACAATAGGGCCTCTTCGTTAATAGAGCATTAGGCATGTAAATGAACCAAACGAACACGAACGAGGGTATGTTCAGGGATGGACCTAAAAGGGGGTTGGGTGGGTCTCCTAAAAAATTTGAAATTCTATATATAATTTGAAAAAAAATTTAGTAATTTTCTATGTATTTCCTATTGAAAGTCTATTATCGCCCCCTAAAATTTTATAAGTTTGTCCCTCCTAGAATTTTATAGGTTCGCCCCTAGCATAAAGTTCTGCGTTCGTCCATGGGCATGTTCATGTTCGTTCGTTTGATTTTAACCGAACATGTGAACGAACACTAACAACTAAATGAACATAATTTCGTGTTCGTGCTTGTTAAGGAATGTAGCTTGTTTGTTTTGTTCGTTAAACTGATAAACAAACGCAAACGAACATTGAGTATTGTTAAATTTTTTTTCTTAAGAAGTCTGAATTCTCGTACATTGAGCATTGGTTAATTTCTTTTCTTTTTATTTCATATTTTTAATACATGTATTAATTTTTTTTAATATAATACGTTTGTTATGAAAAATAATAAATATAAATGGACATATGTGAATAAATTTAAACAAAAAACGAAACTATTACCGAAAGTAAATGAACGAACGAACCTTTTGTTCGTGTCCGTTCTTTAATTAAACGTACAGAAAATCTTGTTAATGTTCGTTCATTTAATAAATAAACGAACATAAACGAACTTTCCACCGAACGATTCATGAACAGTTCGCTGAACATTCGGTTCATTTATAGCCCTAGGGAGCATGGATGATCTTATCTATTGTTTCTCACCGTTGAACTTTAAATAGAAAAAGTTGTATAACTTAAGTAGATAATAACATTTGGTTTAGTGGTAATGTCCGCCCAACTCCGCCCATGCCATCACAAGTTTGAATCCTACTAGAGCTAAAGTTGGGTTTAAAATTTTTCTTTCCAATTTGATGGTGACACGTGTTAAAATCTGATTGGATAGGAAAATATTAGCTAAATAAATTAAAATTAAGAACACTTGTCATAATCTGACTGGAGGATAAATTTATTAAATTCAATTCAATTTAGGACCAAATTAATATAATGTGTAAATAATGAAGACCAAATGTGTAATTATATCAGTTTTGTTTAACAGCCACGTTAGCCTCTCATTTATGTTTTAACGGTTGGTAGCTTGATTGAAACCACTTAAATAGTTAAGTGGTAAATTTGCCAAAATTAAAAATATGATGATCATACGACACTAACCCCATAGTTAAGTGATCATTTGAATAGTTTACCCTTTAAATTAAAATGTTTCTTATTAACAAACTAAATATAAACACTACAAGAATTAAGGTTTTTAGTGACTACTTTGTTGTGACTATGCAAAATTTTATCACAAGTAGTATGGTTTTTGTGTAACACTATTGACATAAGTAATTGTGACATGAAATTCTTTGGTCACAATTAAAATATTAATTGTGATAGTTAATTTACAATTAATTTGTCACTAAAAGTCTATAATTGACACAATTTATTTATCACTATAACTTTGTCACTAGTGGAAAAAATAAATGGGCGCCAATTGTTATTTTGGCGGGAAATCATTAAATAGTGAGGCCATATAGAGTAATCATTATTGTTTAACATTGTTTTGAGAATGAATTGTTAGGTCACTTTAAACTTTGCTTTTTTGTTAGTAATAATTTTGTCACTATTAAGTATTTAGAAAATATCTCATGTTTTAGTGGTGAAAACAAAAAATTTCTACAAACGCCTTAGTTTTAGGGTTTTATGGACTTAATTTAGGGTTTAAGGTTTAGGGGTTTAAGTGTGGGGCTTAGAATTTAAGGTTTAGGGTTAGAATTTAGGGTTCATAGGTTAGGGTTTAGTTTTTAGGATAACATGGTTAAGGATTTAGGTTTTAAACTATACACCCTATTTTTAGCCCTAAATCCTAAATTCTAACCACACCTCCTAAATTTAAAACTCATACACATAAACCCCTAAACACTAAAATACTACTTTCTAATTGAATTAGAATGTCAAAAAATAATTATAATATAATAATATAGTAAAATAAAATATTCAATTTTTAAATAAAAATTAAATTAAAAAATACAATTTGATAACCTTTTTTTATTACACCCCTAGTTCTTCCGTTAAATCCATTGAGTGGTCCTGATGGTAAAAGATTATGTTGTTCCTTTTACGTGATCCGAATTCGAGCAGCTAATCTGAAAGTATACGTGAATTTATCCAAATATATAACTGAGCTAAAAGACTCTAATTGAATTAGAATGTCAAAAAATAATTATAATATAATACTATAGTATAAGAAAAGAAATATTCAATTTTTAAATAGAAATTTAAATTAAAAAATACAATCTGATAACTTTTTTCTATTACACCAAAACTATGGAGTTTGGTTGGGTTTAAGCCTAATTAGGGTAAACTCAATTAGAAAAACATAAAAAATCTACTTATTTCTTACTTACTGCCACTCTATTTTCATTTTTCCCAAACTCTCCCACGCTGCACCACCATTTCATGGCTGACCAACCGTCATTTTTCGCCTCAAGTGAAATACATTGTAAGTTCCATCTTTACAATTTTCTATTTTGTGTTATATTTTTTAAGATTTTATTTTATTGTGTTATCATGTTTACATTCAGTTCTGGTAAGAGAGTAAGGGTCCCAATATCAAAAGCTCATTGCCCAGAGATTGAAGGAACAATGTTTAGCGAAAAAGTGAGAACTTGGCCAAGAAAAGATTCAGGCCCTCTTTAGCTTTTAGGTCATCCATGGAAACCTATTTTTTCTAAAAATTTTGGTATATTCTTTAATTGTGGATGTTAGTTTGTTATAAATTGAGATATTTCTTAAAAATTTCCCAAAATTCGGTGGTTTAATTTAGGATATCATGTTGTGGGTGTTTATCTATTCTTCAATTTAACTACATGAATTCCTGACATTCAATATAACATACAATAGCATGCTAAAACAAGAAAACTTGCTAGCAAATTGGAGGGATAACCATTAATCTTCTGTTCTAATGATAACTAACACGCTTATTGTATAAGAAATATGCCTGTAAAATTTCTAGATTCCAGGTTCAAGAAATTCTTTTATTATTTTTATACTATGGGTAATACTAAATGTAATGAGTTAAGAGATTAATTTTTTTAAATCCAAATAATTGAGAGGGAAAAAAACAAATTTGACTTAAATTGGATAGCATTGTGCTGAAAATTATTGGGGTTGTCACTTACATTTTGTTTTCTTATACTTTTGAATTGACTTCAAATCATGTTAAAAGTTCATCCTTATTGGTTTATTTTTATTGTTCATCTTATGATTTTAAAATTTCATTGGTTATGTGTATTTATGTTGGACATTGATAAGTATGTTTGGTAGAAATAAATATGTGCTTTTGATATCTTTTCTAAGGTCGAATCCTATTGAATATTTGAACAATGTTTTTCGTCTGTTCAAGCTCTTGGATGTACTCACATTATTAGGTGAAGTTTTGTACCATGCGTTGTGTTTTCTTGTTTAGCTTTTATTTTCTCGTATTTTGGTCGGCGCAATTCCACGCTTTGTTGGTTGAGGTTTCGAGACGTTTTGACTCGGCGCTTTATCTCCTCAATAAAAAGTCCTTTTGCTTATAAAAAAAGGTGAGTTTTTTTTTTACTATAATGCTTTCATATCTCCTTGCCTTTGATTTTTTTGTTCTTTTGTAGAAAAAAAAAAGTACAGCCTCACCTTTTTCTTAATGAACGACGATGGATGGAAGTTTAGTTAAACATTTCTTTTTAGTCAATTTTCATGTGGATGTATTGAAAATTGTATATAATTTCTATTGTAATGAAAATTTATAATTGTAATTTAGATACAGTCTTTTATATATTAATGGAAATTAATGTTAAGAATAATTTTATTTATTTATTTTCCCCAATCTGATTCTTATATATTTAGTGCTTATTTATTTATAGTTTAATTTTTGTTTGGCACTGATAAAATCTTGTTATGACAATTAATAAAATATTTTCTTACCAATAAAAGTTCTCGCAAACACTTTTAGTAATAGTGACAATCCTCTTCAGACACTTTTTTCAATAAATTATAGTGAAGAAACATTGGACACTACTGAAAACAGTATTAGTAACATTATTATTTTATTTAGTGTCAACAAATTTGTCACTGGAAATTTCATTTATAGTGACCATTTGTAAATTTAGTCACAAAAAAATTAGTGACGGAGTTATTAGTGACGAATAGTGACTCAATTTTATGTTTTTAGTGTCCATTTCAACCATCACTAAAACTATATTTCCTTGTAGTGAAAAAACTGATCATAATACAAATACATTCATTTTCTTTTGAACAATCTAAAGGTGATTACAAAATAGTATTTGTTCATATATATTTTACCTTGTAAACAGAGCGATTGAACCCAAATCTCCTAGAGTGAACATCATATGTTTTTTCACTGAGACTGCACGTTGATTCAAAAATACATTCAATATAACCCGACCGAAACTAATCTAAATTTATTCCACCAAATTCAAAATAAAATAATCAAAATCAACTAAAAGAATTACTATTCAAATCAAATTTCTTTTTTAACAATAACTCGCACAACACATTATACACCCGAAATACAGATTGAACACGAATAAAAAAAATGAAAAGGTGACAATTTATTCATCAATCCGACATAATACGATCATCACTAATCTTAACATTAAGTCTTCTCAACCAAATGGAGTGAAGGATCATATGAAAAACATCGAAGCGCTTAGGAGGTGAATGGAACTCGAAATGCCTCCTCACTTGCAACACCCGCCTTTGCAATCGTATATATTGCCTCGGCGATATCTTTGTCAGTATCTCCTTCAGCCTCGAGATATCTTCCACCATAACCACCATCGAAAATGCCTTCCACCTTAACACGTCACTAAAAGGCGGCACGTAACTTTTCGAAATCAACACCGGAACACATCCGTTGTAGAGCGCCTCGACAATCCTCGGACTGGCAACTTCATAACCACTCGGACAGATGCAGTACTTACTACTTCTCATCATCTCATAGTAGTTAACCCCTTTCGGAAGGTATTTATGTACCTTAATGTCTTCGTCCTTGCCTTCCCAGTGCTCAAGAAGGATAGGTCGTATCGGTCCATGAACCCCTCCGGCAAAGAATGCCAAGATCGGCCTCCGAGATGCTGACGGTCCACCAATCAAACCCGTTAGTTTACCTGTTTGGAGGTTGATTTCAGGGATCGAAACATCCTTAACCGGGTTGAATTTTTCTGAGGTGTTTGCATTGCAAAGAGCACGAATCGAATTCTTTTGTAGGTAAGGAATCGAAAAGCTAGTTTCGGGTCCTTAAATATAAAAACCATATAAGTTTTGACTAACTATATAATAAAGTTAACAAATAAAAAATTAAATACATTTAAACAAAAATAAAACGAATTTGAAAAATAGACATCTGTCCAAATCAGTTATTTCTAAACAAAAAATAAATTAAGAAATAAATATACGAGATTAAATATCTCCATCTAGAATAATTAGACTATTCAAATATAAATATAATCCAAAGCAAAAAGCTAATTGAATACCCTCACACACATATAGTCATAAACACAATCCTTTTCTAGTCAAGACTAAAGAAATCACACTTACCCAATCATGGCAGGCAAGCATGAAATGATCAGCACCAAGGCTTCGATTCCAGTACGGGTACTTCTGCAATATAACACCGACGTAATCAACGACGGTCCGTCGGATGGGACTGAAATCGTGCGATTCCTGCAAATAAACGAATTGGACCATCTTTGCTACACTGAACGGAAGGTAAAAAACATGAGCCCTTTCGGGATCGTTCGTTTGGAATTTGGTGTCGACATCCATCCTGTATATGAAGTTCCCCTCCATCGAATAAATGCTCTTGCAAGGCCCGTCGTGGAACACAGGGGGCTCCCCTTCTTTGTAAACAAACACCTTGAATTGTTTCTCCATTTCCAAATAACTCCTACAAAATCAAACAAATGGATGCTGAAAACAAAATTACAGACACAGTCCTAGTCTAATGTGGTCCCTGCGGCTGCGGTTATGTTTAGAATCGCAAAACTGAAGTAATCGTTGTAATTGGAAGATCCAATTCAATGATGATAACCGGAACCGGTCATGTTTAAATCATGACAAGGAAAAGAAGAAAAGTACGTTTACGTTTTTAATCCGTTTCTTTACTTTCATATATTCTTTTTACACGGCTGAAAACAAAACTCATCAACTCAAAGGTCTTTTTAATATACGAGATTTGTTACCTGTGAAAGGCCTTAGCATCCCAATACATAGGACCTATCGGAACATAGTCGGGGTCCGGCAATTGACTACCGTTTTTAGCTTCTTTTATCGAGGCTCGAGCTCTTTGGAGTCCGGCTTCGAGTTTATCCAGTTTGGTTCGACGGCTTTGTTTCGAGGGAAGTGATATTGATTCGTTCGGGGATGTCGTAGCGTTCAGAACAGTTCCGGGGGTTGAAATGTTTAAACTATTGGGCTCGTTGATGCTGATATTTGAACTGTCTTCCTTTGTTTTCTCCTGCTGGATTCATCCAATGGAGGACTCGATTCATCAATTGTAAAACTTCAATGCTAAAAATAACAACTTTTTATTAAGGAGAGAGATAATTATATTTTCAAAGACAAATAACAAGATAAAACAACATAAACATCTTAACTAGTCAATTAATAAACTAGTTTTTGACCAGGATAAGAGTTTAATTGTACTTTCTCATATTCCAATCTAATCTTAGAAACCAATTAATCAAGAATCTAATTTCAAGTTGAAGGTACTGTCTGTCCACGTTTTGCAACCCTTGTCGAGGGGAAATAGGTTTTTTTATTATTATTTTAGACACTAATTTTACTCAAGTGCTCTTGTTTTCTTTTCCGATGAAAATTATTTAAGAAAAGATGCTGAAAGCGACGTGTATTATTCATTATTAAGCAATATAATTAACCCCATAAGATTAAAAATACTTTGCATGAAAGATAAATCACTTACAAAATCCCGATTTTTCGTTACTTCAGTTTCAACATCAAGTGACTTAGAAGCTGAGCCATTAACCACCGCCGCCTCACCCGACAGTGCTGCCTTTTCCAAGCCCCCATGAACAGCTGTTACCGTCGGCGTCGCCGCCACCGCCGTGGACTGCAATTCCGATAGCGTAACTGCACCAAAATTCTCACTGCTATTTGCAGAAGGGAGGGTTGAAGTGAAAACCCAAGTTGAATTCCTCGGAGCCACAACAAAAACAATCAACGAAACAAGAATCAATGGAACCGTAAACAACAGGAGCTTGATCGTTGGCGAAGAAGATGAAGCTGTTGGCGCTGCTGAAAAACAACATGCGAAGCGGTTTTTGAACCCGTCCCCACCCATCTCTCTCTCTCTCTCTCTCTATATATATATATATATATATATATATATATCTTCAACTATTTTCTCATCAATTTCTACAGAAGAAGAAGAACAAGCGATATCTGTTTCTGTCTATCTATTTAGTATCTATCTGCTACCGAAATCATCACCAAAATATCAGTTTAAAAGGGGGCGGAATTGTTGTTTGTTGAAAGAGTGAAATTATGGGCTGGGGGTTGTTTGATAAGTAAGAAACGGGTGGAAAGGAAAAAGGGAGTTTAAAGTAGAAACATGTATACCAAGCATCATCCGGTTCTACCTCTCTTTATTCGAGTTTCTTCATGCAGTTCTTTCTCTCTCTTTTTCTCCATTTCCACCCTTCTCCTTAAATCGCCCATTTTTAGTTAATTAAATACTAACAATAACAACAATAAAGTGAAGTTGCTTTTATTATAGAGTTGTATTGGTACTTGCATGCATTAATTATTACTGCTTGTTTTAATATAAATTTTGGCGATTTCATATTAATTTTATGTATTTTTTTCTGATTGCAACTCGGTTTTTTATGGCTTTGCCCTGACTAATTTAAATTGACCCGCGTTACACACTTAGTTTTGGTGGGTGAGTCTCTTAACGAAAATTTTCTGCTATACAAGGTCTCGAATTTGAGGCATACTTAAATGATACTAAGCTGCTTACCACTTGGACAAACTCTCATTAGTTTCATGTATATTCTTTTTGTTGATATATTTATTTTGATATAACTCAATGAAAAATATTTTGGACTTAAACATAAATGCAAAAATATTTTGAGGTCCAAACAACTTAAAAAATATGTTTGAAAGGTTTTTGAAAAGATTTTTGACTTAAACAAATTTTTAAAATGTCTCAAAAGTTAAAAATTAACTGCTCGTACCAATACGGTCTTTCCTCGTACCGATACGCATAGCTTTTCATTTTTTTTAGTGAGCAACTTTCGTACCGGTACAGGCTTGGTCGTACCGATACACAAGCACTACCGTACCGATACGTATGTATCGTTTACCGGTACGCTCTGTGCATTTGCAACGGCTCTTTCTTGTTTTGGCAGGTATCGATATCCAAGGTTGCAAAACTGCATTTGAGGTTGGAATTAAGTCTCCAACTGCTCCAAAACATCCCAACGGCCATAAACGGCTAGTAGCTCATTTCACACTATAAAAAAGGCAAGGACATTTAGAGAACAAAAGGATGGACATCCAAGCTGAAAGATCAAGAGAGTAGAGTTATTCATTGTCTATTTTGTAATTTCTTGTAATTTATTCCAATCCTAGTGAGCCAAAATGTGTAAGCACCCACCTAGAGAGGTAATTAGTTCACATTGTCAAGACCTCGTAATTGAGGGATAGGTTCTAGTTGATCCTTATAAAAACTAGGGAGAGGGTTCTATCTTAGCCCGTGAAAATATAGGGATGTAAAAGTTAGCCCTTTAGCATGTAAAAAGGAAGAATTCATTGTCAGTAAATTGAGAAATCCTTAGTGCGGATGCTAAGGTAGTGGATGTAGACCTTGGTTAGAAGGTCGAACCACTCTAAATCGATCGTGTTAAAATGTCCATCTTTTTCGATTTTTATTTTCCTAATTTCAAAGAAACCTCTATACCTTCATCGGAGCTAATTTTGGTTGAAGACATCGAGCCTATCACTTTTTATCATTCTAGTTTGACTATAAAATAGTATTTCCTCAATCCCATTAAACTTGTCCTTTATTGATTTTCTAGAAGTCCTTTTTTTAAAAAAAATTGACCATAATTATTTTCAATATTACAAATAATTAAATTTTATTGAAAATATATTTACAAACTACTTAATTGAAGGTTTGTAAAATATATTTTTATATTTTTTCAATAATAAATTTTAATTAATAAAGGGTCAAAACTGAAAAAAAAATTGGTCAAAAAATCAATAAGGGTCAAATTTAGTGAGACAAAGAGAGTATATGTTTATTAATTTTAATCATTTAATATCATACACATTAAAAATAAATAGTTTGAACTCACATCTTTTAAAAATAATAACATTATATTTTTAGTGATACCATTTAAGGATGAGTCTACCACGCTCGCTGAACACTGGTGAACACCATTAAAGTATTTAATCAAAATTGAAAATTTTAAAGACTCAACATATAATTAAAAATTATTTAAAATAAAATATTAATTAAGTTATTTTCCATATATATAATATTTTTTGATTTTTTTAAAAAAATAATTGGATCAAATATTAACACTAAAATCCTAAACCCTAAACCCTAAGCCCTAAATCCTAAAATCCTAAATCTTAAATCATAAACACTAAATCATAAACCCTAAACCCTAAATAAAAAATAATTTAGGCCTATCAAGGGGACGTCTACCCTGAATCCAATCCCCAAATTGCCCACAAAGTCAAGATTGAGATAAGAAAAAATGGGCATGGGAGATGGAGTTAAAGATGAATAATCAGCCGCCGAATTGCCCACAAAGTTAAGATTTAGATACAACTCCTCAGTGGTGCAAGTCGCCTTGATAGGCCTAAATTATTTTTCTTTAGAGTTTAGGGTTTAATTCAATTAAGATTGGTATTTGATCTAATTATTTTTAAAAAAAGATTAAAAATATTATATATATGGAAAATGATTTAATTAATATTTTATTTAAAAAATTATAATTATATGTTAAGCCCTTGATATTTTTAATCTTTATTAATCAATTTAATAGTGTTCAACAATGTTCAGCGTTAGTGGTGTTCAGCTGTGTTCGTTGAGCGTTGTAGAATTTTCCTACCATTTAATGGATTCTTGTGTATATCTTTTTCAAATTAATCATTGTTCATTAGATATTAATATATTGATAGCCATATTACTAATACTCTCTCTTGTCAATGATAAAATTAACGATCTTATAATTTTGAATAGAAGCCGCTAGTCTTATTAATGAGAAAAAATATCCAAAATTATAATGAGAGCTTACAACTATCATTATAAACTAAATACACAATTTGGATATTTTCCTATAACATTGGCACTAGCCACTTTAGATCATACAAGGACCACATGGAAAATGTTAAAAACTCAACCAAAAGACTCGAACGAAAAAGATACGAACAAATCTATCTGCATCGGCAAACACACCACAAAAGGGATTAAGCTATTGAAAGACAATTGAGAATCACATATTAGTGCCAAGTGCCATGAGAAACTGTCCAAAAACGCAAATCGCGTATCCAAATTTAATTCGAGGGTCCAAAACAGGAAAGATCAACATGATTACAAATAAGCGTCATCTTGATCAGTTGTGGCGTCATCAAATCTAATCATGAGAAACATAAAATAAAAGAACAGTCAAACGACCGAAAAAATAAAAAAACATGAAAAATAAAAGAGATAAACGTACTACAAAGGCATAATTACTTTTATTAAAAATAAAAAATAAAAAAATCTACGGTCGACGACTAGCATTAAATCGATACCGCCGCCGGTTAAACAAAGTTGAAGAGCAAAGAGTTGCTCTCTATATTTCTAAAGAGAAAACAAAGTTGCGGCGCTTAGGGTAATTTGAGAATTTATTGCCAATGAAGCTTTGGATTAAATAAATTTGAAGTCTTTTAAGTATTTAGGTTAGCCTTTCATATGATGATAGAGTAAAAAAGTTAGATTGTAATGTTAGAATTTTAAAATTGATAAAATAAATTGTTTAAGTGGGTGAGGATACATAATAGTGTAAGAGCTTGAATCGAACAAAAGGGAAAAATAGTAAATTAAAATAGAACAAAGGGAGACTAAGAATTTTTCTCTGTCAAAACTAGAGAGCCAAAAACAGCCCACATTTATTCGATAGTGAAAACCTATAGACTTGGGGGTTTTAAGCCTTACAACCAAAAACGGTGACGTAGATAACATAAAAAACCATATAACATTTAAAGGAAACTAGCTAAACGGAACCGTTTCATACTAAAAAAATAGTGTGTTACAATACTCCCTACTCGAATTAATCGTTGTCCTCAAGGATTCGAACATGACCTTCTTTTTCCGATGATTAGACCAACATGTCCCCATGCTCTCTTAGCCTTGATCGAAGATGAAGTATGAACCAGCAGTAGTTCCTCAGTGTAGACAATGGTTAAAAACCAAAGATCAGCCAACAGTACAATTTCTATGTCGATGCAGGTCAGTTTAATACCTCCGGGATCAAAAACGTCCAAGTTGTAAGAATGCCTTAAATGCAAGTAAGAATGCACGCAGTGGTCCATGTCGACCAGAGATAACAAGGCAATGACAACTTCCAAGTTGTAGTAAAGTGCAGCAGAAAATGCAAAATAGCTCGGTTCAACAGCTAAATCTCCAATTTTACCACCACTTCTGAAGAAGGGAGTAAGAGCAAAAACAGCAGCTTGCAGCATTTCATCCTCCAACTGAATTTTAGGAAGAAACTAAAATTTTCTCCTTTTTCTGGATCACTTTTTGAGACATCAATCTGTCTTGCAGCTGAGAACAAAGACTGAGAGGTCCTTGAAACATCGGTTTTACTCAACTCAATCTTTCTGTGTGTTACAAACTCGATCACAGCAAGGATGACTCCTTCAGTTGACTGCTTGGTTCTGTCACAAGTAGCAGGCATACAAGAATGCAGTGTGCCTACAAGCTCATCTTTTGTTAAAAAAAGGTACAGACAAAAACAACCATTCTGTTGAAAACCTCTAATGTATCAATTAAAGCATCACTTCCCAAGATGGTTGTAGCACCCTTAACATTAATTATTCCCAGATTTAATATGGCATCACTGCTGTCCATACTTCTATTACAATGAAGCATACTCATTCCCATTAACAGAAGCCTAAATCTAAAGGGATCATTCATCTCTATGACTTCATTCCTATATATCATTAACAGTAAATTATCTCTATGAATCATGGCCATACCTGTACCTCTCTGTGACAATAAAGTCTTATGGTTCCCAATGACAATCGGAGAAACTTGGTTAACCAGTTGATCCATTAGTATCTCTGCCATCAAAAGAAAATTCTTGACTCTAAAGATTAAACCATGAAAACTGTCTGTTTCTATAACTCGTATAAAACCTCCCACAAAAACAAGTGAAGTTAATTTCCAAACCACAGAAACCTTGTCCCAAATGGTACAACCCTATATGACTTCCGACCCATTTGAGATCATTTAAGACAAAGAGGATAGCAAACACAATGCCTATGTAGTCACTTGCATCAATCCAATGCAAGTTTCTGATGCGGTTGTCATCACTTTGAATGTCACACAAACCGATAATGAGTAAACCGTCTCCACTAGCTGCAGAGTGCATATAAGTTTCTCCAACAACTTCCAAAATCACATGATCATTACCGATAATAGTAGACAACTCATCATAATTTCTTCAGAAAGCTGGTGACCTGGGTCTCATCACCGGAGTGCGGGTGGGACAGAGCAGCCTACGAATGTCCCATTTACAATTCGCGGACGACTTAGTTGTGTTTGCAGAAGCTAAAGAAGATTTTGTTCTAAATATTAAGAGGCTCCTCAGATTTTTTGAAGTCATGTCAGGTTTAAAGCTGAACGTAAAGAAGACTAAACTGTATGGGGTCAATATCGAAACCTCTAAGCTGCAAGATTGGGCAAATCAAATTAATTGCTGCTGGGATCGGTTTCCCACATCATACCTGGGTCTGCCGCCCGGTCACTCGCGAAACTCCCAAGCACTATGGAAGCCAATTTTTGACAAAGTTTTGTCTAGACTTGAATCATGGAAAGGACATCTGTTATCGCTTGGTGGACGCATCACACTGGTTAGGTCAGTGCTTTCTAATCTTCTAGTTTATTATTTGTCCATTTTTCAAATGCCAGCTACAGTGGCAGATTCCCTAAATAAAAGAATTGCTAGATTTATATGGGGATCTTCTTCGTCCAAAGCTATCCATTGGATCAAATGGGATTATATATGTAAACCTATGAAATATGGTGGTCTCGGTTTTTTTTTTAAAATTAAAAAATAGATCTTTGTTAAATAAATGGTCTTGGAGATTTAGCGCTGAGCCACGCAGTCTGTGGAGAAAAAGTGATCGACGCAAAATATGGCTATGACACCAAACACTAGTTGCGGAAGCATGCCAATACCAGACATGGCTCATGGATATGGAAAAATATTACTCGACCACTGTCAAATCCAGAAGATTATTTTGTCCAGAATATTAGATACGTCATTGGGGATGGCAGATCAATCGAGTTTTGGGACGATTTTTGGACTGATGTTCCCTCGTTGAAATCCTCGTTCCCGAGAATTTTTGCACTTTCCCTAAAAAAGAATGGTAAGGCAGCTGAATTTGGGTCCAAAGACAACGGAGTTTGGGTATGGAACATAGCATTAAGAAGGTCTTTGTTTGGATGGGAACTTGAAATTCGGGTTAACTTCTTGGATGTGATCAACAGGGCCTGCAGAAATTCATATCTCTGTGACAGGATTGTATGGATCGGCTCGTCTTCAGGGACATATAAAGCGAACATTTTTTGTGAAAAAGTTTCCACTATCGGGTTGGAAGAGGAGGATATTTGGAAGTCAGTATGGTCGAAAAATGTTCCGCTAAAAGTTTCTACTTTTGTATGGAAGATCATGCACGGAAGAGCACCTACGTTGGATGAATTATCAAAAAGAGGCGTCCAGGTTTCGGAATCTGGTCTATGTGTTTTGTGTTCAGAGCATTCTGAGTCCGTGAATCATATCTTCTGCCATTGTAAAGTAACCTGGGATATCTGGCAGAAATGGTGGTGTAATTTTAATCTACATTTAGTTATACCTGGCGACGTCAGATCATTCTTCTCGCTGTGGGTAAATCAATCTTTAAAACCAAGCTTTAGACCTATCTGGAACATTGCTTTCTTTGGTTTTGTCTGGACCATTTGGCTATGTCGTAACAAGCGCATCTTTAACAACAAAGTTATGTCTAAGTCACAGATTTATGAACTTGCTCTTCTTAGGATCGGGCATTGGGCTAGATGTAATTGGCCTATCTTTGCTGGATTTTATCCATTACCCCCAGGATGCTGCTGTTGTTACTGCTCAGTCGAGCAGAGTGGTTTTGGATTCTTGGGTGGCCCCTTCACCTGAATATTTAAAGTTTAACGTTGATGCTGCTGTTCGATGGAGTTTCGGAAAAGCCGGTATTGGAGGAATATTACGTAACCACAATGGTAAGTGCCTAGTTCGCTTTTCAAAATCGATTGGCTTATCTGATCCAACACAGGCAGAGTTAAAAGGTATTCTGAAAGCTCTATCGATCTTTAATTCATCTGTGTGTGCTAGAATATATTCTTTAATTGTCGAATCAGATAGCCTAATATCAGTAAATTGGATTCACAAACCTCATATTGCTCCAGCCCATTTTCATTGTTTAGTTAAACTTTGCAATTCTATAATTAGAAAACAGGGTGGAAAATCCAGTTTGCCTATCGCGAATCAAACTGCGAAGCACATGCTTTGGCACGGCAGGGGATTGATCGGGAGATTGATATGCTCGAGATTGATATGTAATGTCGGGTTGTTGTGAGTTTTAATGTTTTGCTGCTATGTGTTTCCATCCATTGTGTGTACTGAGGAATAGTAACAGAGAGGGGTGGTTTATGCGTCTTATGTATAGGTTGTTTCATAGGGATTTTTGGTTCGTGCAGTATTGAAATATAACGTTGTGATCCAAACTTTGATGGCAATTTAATAAAATCAGGGCACTCTTTTCCCCTATTAGGTTTAGAAGGGGTTTTTAATGAGGTCCTCTTTCTATTCTTTCAGAAAAAACAACTCATCATAATTGTCTATAAGTCTTGCCTGAAGCTGCGTAACATCATGGTGTGTCATGGTGTAATCATGCCACATGGAAGCATTTGCAACAGCCACTCTTCGTTTCTCATTCCACTTAAATTCTTTTTGCACATGAAGCTCTTTTAAGATCCCAAACTGTTGTCCCCATTTCAGCCGATTCATTATATGCTCTTTTTTCAAATTACATCCAAACTTTATGTTTATGACAGTTGGGGAACCAATATCTGTTGCAGATTTTCCACCGTTGTCCATGATATCACCTTCCTTTACTTGCTCAACTAGAAGCATCGCGAGGTAACGATCCATTTCACTCGACCACTAAAAGTATTTTCTAATTTTCTGGTACAACTTGCAATGTATTTCTATAAATTGACACCTTCCTCCCGAATCAAAATTATAATTGCAATCATCAAAGAGGATTTTCTCTAATCCAACATCAATTTCAACCCTTCCTCGATCATTCACTCCCCTTTTTCCAATACCTTAGCTCCGTTGTAGAATGTGCTAAGTGGAATTGAACAGAAACTTGAGGAATGGTGATCAGCTGGCTCTCCAAATCCATATGAACGCTTCAAATAATTTCACTCAAGTCACCATCACTATGCTGCAACAGAGGACCCGTAACAACACCTATGGCCAGCAACACCTCCAACAAACCCTTGTTCAATTCATCCGAAATCACAACATGGTTAACCACCAATTGCATATTCGGATTACCACGCTCTACCCCAACATTTTGACCATCTATAACTTCATCATCCATTGTCCCAGACAATTCGTCGAACACTTTGTCATCTGGATGGGAACAACGATTTTGTTTCGGCTCAACCACATCAGACATGGTTGATGCTTCCTTCAACGTCTGGACTATCTTGGGGGTTGAGACTTCTTGATTTCCAAACTCCGGCATTAAATCCTGCTTCCTTTTCTTATCCGAATGGCCAACCACTTCATCAAATGCTTTATTCACTATAGAAGTGATTCCTTCCAGCAATTCCTTCACAAATTCATCAGTAAATTCTCTCATTGTGATAAATATAGTCAAGATCATGGTCTCTTGTACCTTTGTAAGAGCTTGAATCGAACAAAAGGGAAAAAACAGTAAATTAAAATAGAGCAAAAGGAGACTAAGAATTTCTCTGTCAAAACTAGAGAACCAAAAACAGCCAACATTCATTCGATAGTGAAAACCCTATAGACTTGGGGGTTTTAAGCCTTACAACCCAAAACGGTGACGTAAGATAATATAAAACATTTAAAGGAAACTAGCTAAACGGCACCGTTTCGCACTATTAAAAAATAGTGTGTTACAAACAGATGTTAATTTCCTTGAAAGAATATCAATTATTTTTTAAAATATGTCATTTTTATTTTTATTTAAAAAGATAAAAAAGGATGTCAACTGACTCTCCTATTTTTCATGCAGCTTCGTTTATGCTTTCGTCTTTTGTATACTATGTTGTTTCTAGATTTTATTTCAATTTATATCTCATCACACATATGTTCTTTTTTAGTTTGAAGCTGGTTTAATTTAAAAAAAACATTTTAATTATTAATTTGACTGTGCTTTGTAATGATAAATTAATATTATAATTCATTTAAATATTTATTACTTATATTTATGACTGTGCTTTATAACTTCAAAAAATAGGACATTCAAAGGATAAAAATTATAAGCCGATTGCCCACGTTTTGCATTTTCTCTGGGAACATGTTAGCAGGATTAATGTGGACTGAGATTTACTTATTTGTGCTCTTGATTTTGATTTGATTTTTGTTTTTGATCTTGTTTCGATTGTTCTTTTCGTCATTTGATTGCTCGGATTTGTTGGTAATGGCTTCGTCTTCGAAGGTTGATTGGAAGAAACTTTTTACCAGAGCAGAAGAGCACACTTTAGGATTTTTTTCCCTTTTCAATCACAGGATGAGCCAGCTCTGGTAAAATCGTCTAAAGAGGTATTTGCCACTAGAATTGAAAATTGGAAACATGCTTTGGTAGGGCAATTCATAGGCTCTGCGCCGAATTTCAGTGCTATGCAGAAATTAATTGAGATGCTGTGGGGAAAATCTTTTGTAGTGAAAATTAGTTTGGCAGATCACAATCTGTATATGTTCAAATTTGCCAATGTGGATTCTAGGGATTAGGTTTTGGATAATGGCCATTGGCATATCCAGAACAAGCTGTTGATTTTAAGAAGCTAGGAACCAAATCTTCACAAGCTTGACTTCGATTTGTCACGAATGCCAGTCTGGGTTCAAGTTTACAATGTTTCTCTTGAGCTTTATTCCAAGGGTGGACTGAGTTACATTGTCAGTGCTATAGGGATTCCCCTCTATATGAACTCAGTTATTGCCAAGCAAGAGAGGTTGGAATTTGCAAAGGTATGTGTTGAAATTTCTGTTGATACAGTGATACCTAAGGTCATTAAAGTGCTAATGCAGGATGGTTCTCTGGTGGATGTTAGAGTTATAGTACCCTGGCTTCTTCCATGTTGTTCTAAATGCAAGATTTATGGGCATTTCGATAAAACATGCACTAAGGTTTCGACTAAATCTAAGGTTTCGATACCAAAGGTTGTGGTCAACGCTGAGGAATTTGGAGATGCGACTGTCTCTACCCCTATGATGGGTGAATCATCTATGGCTAATGGTATTTTATTTGGGTGTGCGTCTGAGGCTATTCCTGAAACAAGTGAGGTGGACACTGTTGAGGAATTGATCGATGCATCTGTTGAGGATGTGATGCAAAATATAGATCAGATAGCGATTTTGGTTGTGGCTAATGCAGTTGATGTTGCTACTGCTCAGACTGTGTAGAAGCTGCTTCAACAGTTGAGGGATCTATTGATAGTACTGAGAAGGCTGTTGAGGAGGATAATAATGAGGAGTTTCCCTTTCTCCAAGAGTCAATGTCTCAAAAACAGAAGAAGAAGGGGAGAGGTAGGCCACCTAAAGAGAAGCCTATGACTGGATCTATTTCAGTTGTAGAAAAGCTACAAGATGCTTCTAAAGGGGTGACAGCTTTGTTCAATGATATTAAGGACAAGAAGAAGAAGGGCTTGGCTAAGGAGGTGGTAGATTCAAAGTCTGCTGGAGGTATGATCTCTTCCACTTCACAATGACATTTTGCTTTTGGAATATAAGAGGATTCAACAATCCTCAAAAGTAGACTAGAGTTTTTCAACGCCTTAGGAAGTTAGATGTGGATATTGTTTTCTTGTTAGAGACTAGAGTCCGAAAGAATATGGTAGCAAAAATTTGCTTAAAATTTCAAAATGACTGGTGCTTTTGTTCTAATTACTCTGCCATAGAGAATGATAGGATTTGAGTGCCCTGAAAGAAGGACATACAATTTTCTGCTATGCATATTTTTTATCAGCTTATTACTATTTAGGGTGAGCTAGGTGGTAAGAAAGTAGCTTTAATAGGGATTTATGGTAGCAATAATGGCCAAGTGAGAAAGGGATTGTGGGAACAACTACAAGTTATGGAGCATAGTGTGGCAGATTCTGCATGGGTCTTAGGGGGAGATTTAAATGCTTTTGTCTCCTCAGTAGGGAGTTCTGATTATGACAGATTGGGGCTTTATACCACTAGTGATATGCTGGATCTACAAGGCTGTATGGAGAATCTAGAATTGATTGATCATCCTTATAGTGGTCATGTTTTCACATGGTCCAACAAGCAAGATGACACTTTTTTGACCAGGAAGCTTGATCGAGTGTTAGTTAATTCAGCATGGATTCACTCATTTCCAGGATCTTTTGTGGAGTTTTTGGCTCAGGGCAACTCTGATCATTGCCCAGGGGTTGTCTGTCCTTTCAAAGAGAACCAAGCAAATCGTCCCAAACTTTTTAAGTTCTTCAATTTTTGGTTGCAGTATCCTGATTTTGTTTCTGTGGTAGACAGTTCATGGCAAGAAGAAGTTCAGGTTGATCCTATACAAATTTTGTTTGTTAAACTTAAGAGTTTGAAAAGTAAATTGAGGGAGTTTAACAAGGCTAATTTTAGTGAGATATCAGGCAGAGTGAAGGCTAAGAGGAAACAATTAGAAAGTCAACAATTGTTTAATTTGTCTTACTTGGACCTAAAGGATGTGAAAGCTGAAAAGAAGCTACAGTCTGAATTATGGGAGTTAGAGAAAGCTGAAGTCTTTTTTTTTTTGAGCAAAAGTGTAGGGTGTTGTGGTTGTAGGAAGGTGATCATGGGTTTATGTTTTTCCATGATGTTGTAAGCACTAAGAAAAAAAAGAACACTATTCGAATGTTGCTTGATGAGCAAGGGAGGAGACTAAAGGATTTTGAAGAAATATCATCTGAAATGGTAAATTTCTTCACTCAGTTAATTGGGAAAAAAGACTCTGATGTTACATGATGTTCAGTGGCTATTCTGTAGGATCTGTTAAAGATCAATCCTTTGTGTGCTAAAACTGAGGATCTCTGTAGGGAAGTGACTCCTGTTGAAGTGAAGGAAGCTTTATTCAAATTGGGGAAGGACTAGAGCCCAGGCCTTGACAGCTACACGACTGATTTTTTCAGAGCAACCTAGGATATGGTGGGGGTGACTTCATAAAGGGTTGTGAAGCATTTCTTTTTTAATGCCACTCTTTGCCAACTTTTAATGCAACCTTAATTGCATTGATTCCTAAGGTTCCAAATGCATGTAGGTCCAAAGAGTTTAGGCTAATATCTTGTTGTATAGTGGTTTACAAAACCATAGCAAAGATATTGGTGAGCAGAATGACAGATCTCTTCCCTTTTTTGGTTTTATTAAATTAATCAGCGTTTATTAAGGGTAGATCCATCTCAGACAACACCTTGTTGGCACAAGAGCTTGTACAGGGTTATTCTAGAAGCACCATTTCCCCTCCATATGTTTTAAAGGTAGATTTATAGAAGGCATTCGATTCTATTGATTGCGATTTTTTGATGTGTGTGCTTGAAGCAATGGGGTTGCCTGCAGTTTTTAGGGGATAGATCCAAGCCTGTGTCACTAATTCTAGATTTTCTATTTCTTTTAATGGGAGTCTTGGAGGATTCTTTAAAAGGATAGAAAGGGGTTAGACAAGAGGATCCCCTGTCGCCCTACCTGTTTGTGTTTGTGATGAACATGCTCTCATCGTTGTTGAATGTAGGGGCTGAAAAAAGGCATTTTTAGCTATCACCCGAAGTGCAAGAGAATTGCTCTTACTCACTTGTGCTTTGCTGACGACCTTCTGATCTTTTGCAAGGGGATATTGGATTCAGTGATGGGTGTAAAGACTTTGCTGGAAGCTTTCTATAGTATGTCAGGACTTAGGTTGAATGTCTCGAAGGCTGAGCTTTTTATTTCTAGTGTAAAAACAGACTGCACAGCTAGGATAAAGGATAGTACCGGATTTTAGATTGAGATGTTACCTGTTCGTTATTTAGGAGTGCCCCTTGTGACAAGAAAACTTACAGCTAAGAATTGTTCCCCTCATTGAAAAAATTAAAGGCAAACCAGGGCAATGGTTAGCCAGGAAACGCAGCTATGGAGGTAGGTTGTATCTGATAAGAGCAGACCTCCATAGTATTGTATACTATTGGAGTAGGCAGCTCATCCTCTCTAAGATTGTAATTCAGAGAATAGAGCAGTTGTGTTCTCGATTTTTCTAGAAGGAAAGTGACACCTCAGCACAGAGAGCTCGTGTGAGATGGCACCAAGTTTGTTCTCTTAAGTTAAAGGGAGGCCTAGGGCATAAAAATATTAAAAATTGGAATAAAGCATGCCTGATGCAGCTAATGAAGAATGTTCTTGCTGGTGAAGGTTTCTTATGGGTGGCCTGGATTAAGGAATATGTTATAAAGGGGAAGATTTCTGGCAAATGACGATCAAGCCTCACCATAGTTGGATTTTTGGAAAGCTGTTAAAATTAAGGACTGAGGCAACTACCCTCTTTCCTGTAGTTTTGATTTGGAATATGATAAAGCCTAGGTGGATTTGGGATGGGGTTAGAGAGGTTAAGCCGAAGGTGATATGGCACAAGTTAATTTGGTTCTCTTTGCATATTCCCAAACATGCTATCATTGCTTGATGTCCATTTTGGACAGGTTACCAACGCATGATCGATTGAGAAGGCTGAGGATTGTGGCGAATGATGTTTGTAGATTGTGTGGACAATCTGGTGAGACCAGGAACCATATATTCTTTGAATGTGCTTTTTTCAAAGAAGTTTGGACAGCAGTTTTGAGGCTCTATAGAATTAAAAGGAACGTGCTAGGATGGGATGAGGAATTGCATTGGGCTGTTCAGAATCTGAAGGGCAAATCCATGATTGTGATCATCCTAAGAATTGCATGGGGTGCTTATGTTTACAGTATATGGATGGAGAGGAATGCTAGGCAATTTCGGGGCCTGACTAGGCAAGCACCAGATTAATTCATTATTTAAAACAAATTATTAGAATTAGACTGCACAGCAAATGTATAGATAGGAATAATGATGTTAATATGAGACTGTGTACAGACTGGGAGTTGATTTAACTTTTCCATAGGGTGTATGTTCTTTTATAGCAGTTTCTGCTTCTTGGATAATAAAAACTGAATTTTTCCAAAAAAATTCAAAAAATAAATTTAATAGATTTTTCTCCTATAGCATTATTTTCTCTTCATTTATCAACATCACTTTAATTATATGAGAAGAAGAAGAAAGTCATAATACTGCTGAGACAGCACGTAGGCTTACTTTCTTTAATTATATACTTTGAATTACTATTTATAATAAAGTCATAATTGTTTTTCAGACATAGACCCTTTGGAAATAAGAAGGCTATGATTGTCCTTTCCAATATTTCATAGTACTGTATGTTTGTTTGTTTGTTCCTATGTTTCGATTGATGACATCAAGTAAAAACAATGGTAGAAGGGTAGTTTGGTCATTCAGACATGATTTATTAGTTCGGGAATGCCAACATTTCAGCATCGGTCTAAGCATCAGCATCCTAAATCTGTGCACTATTTATTGCCTTTCCGTACGTCACACACTCACATGCGGATATGCAATCTTCAACCGTAGAGGAAGGAACAAATTCTCCTTTCTCTTTCTCATTGGATATTTAATACTCATTTCCCACATAATTTTATTGCAAAATCTAAATTAATTTCAACTTTTTCTTTCTTTAGTTTCTAAATGTTGAAAATGAAATTATGTGGCAAATGAGTATCCAAATAAAATAGTAAGTTCATGGGATTAAGCATTTGTTAAACGTTGGGTACATGGATGAAGCCGTATGTTAGCGGGGAAAGTAGTGGCAGAATTTGGTGTATGAATTCGGAGAGGTTTGAACTAAAATTTTCAAAAATTTTGAGGGGTTAAACTGAAATTAGAGATTTAATAAAAACTTTTAAAAGGGGAGACTTGATTAAAAATATTAAAAATTCTAAAGCTTAATATGAATTTTTAAAAACTTTAAGAGTCCAACTTAATTTTTTTTAAAACTTTAGGGACTGAATTCTAATTTCCTAAAATTTTGGAGGACCATGGCGGCCACTACCGTTCGCTCCTATGGGAGAATTTGTTGTCCCTTCCAAAACTTTTAATATAATAACGTTTCAGGTTCATTTTAATTTAATTTTTAATTAAATAAAGTCTTCGTCCCTATTAATTTTTAAATTTAAAAATTTAAAGGCTCTATAGACTTTTACTCCTCTTAATGTCTTCGTTACTGGTTAAGTAATGGATAGTGCTATCAATTTGTTGAAAGTTGCATACTTTGCTTCAATTATGTTGGGAGTAAATACAAAATTTTCAACTATTTAAAAAAAAGAAGAAGGGAGCAGACACCAAGTTAATTCAAGCATATCATCTACTATGTAGTAAGTTATTAGGGTTAGTTATAAAATGAGATTTAAATAACTCAAAATTTTTAATAGTTATTGAATTAATTTTTATGTTTGAGTCAAGTTTTTTAACTCTGTCTTATATATGTATATCGTATATGAAGCAAATATATATATATATATCGTATATGGCTATAAAAAGCCGTTTAAATCACAACTAATTAGTACTATAACATTATAAATATTTATAATTAAATTCGAACAACTTAACTCGAATTCTATAAACTTAATTCGATTCGAAAAATTTTTAAATAAAATTTAAATTGTAATATAACACTCGTTATTTGTCAACGTAACTAACTCGAAATTTTTGGATTTAACTCAAACCTGATCAATACTCACCCTTTCTACTGATGAAACAAACTTTCCTATGTCGCGAACCATCTTCTAAGTTTTGATGAATGTTCTCTTTTAACAAAAAAAAAATGATGATAAGATGTATATTTGAATTTTAACGTAACGATGGCAGTAACATGAACCATAGTCAGATGAAAAAAGCCCGGCCATTGAAGATGTTAAACTAAAAGATCAAAATGAGCGAGCAAGTATATTTGGTCGATTAGCCAAATTAATCATATTTGTTTTTTTATATTCCTTTAGGTTATGAGGTCCAGACCCATTAGGAGCACCATTTACCTTTTTTTTAGAGTCATTTTCTTTTCTCCTCAAGGTATGATTAGGATTAGAATTTATAAATAAAAAAATATATCAAAATGTGCATATAAGTTAGAATGTTAATTTATTTTGTTTTATAAACTTAATAAATGATCAAAAACTTATTTAGATTATTTTTATTTCCAATAATGATAAAATATTTGCTTTTCATTTATTAAGTAAGTCTTACATGTAGAGGTGAGAATTCGACCGAGTCAACTAAAAAAAGTTTGTGTTGGATGAGTTTACAAGTTTAATTTTATAATTCAAACTTTATTTGAAATTTTATCGATTTGGGTTGATTCAAGTTAAGTTGAGTTGTTCGAGTTTCTGTTCAAATTTAATTGTAAATGTTTCTAATGCTATGGTACCAATTAGTTCCAATTTAAACGACTTTCTATAACCACATACAGTACACACATATTTTTTCATATGTGATATATATATATCGAGCTGAATTTAAGGACTCGACTTGAACTTGAAAATCGATCTACTAATTATTAAAAATTTCGAGTTGTTCGAGTTATTCAAATTTCTATTTTATAACTTAAACTTTATTTAATTTTTTTTCAAGTTGAGTTTATAAAATTACAAATTGAGTAAAAACGAGTCAAGTTTTTTTGCGTTGAGTTGCGTCCAAAGTTTCAAATTTTTTGAGTCAAGTCAAACTTTGTTCACCCCACCTACATTATACATTTTTTTTAAAGTCACCTACATGATACATGTATCTCACCTTTTTCATTATTTGTTTTGTTTGGTGAAACTTGGAATTTTGCAAAGAAATAGCAAAGTTTTTGAACAAACTTGGAGAGCTCCATTTTTCCGTTTACACTGGCATAAAAAAATATACAAATTTTTAAACAAGAAAATTGTACCGATCATTTAAAATGGATTTTTCACATTACAAGTCGGATAGGAGGCAGGGAAGTACAATAGAGCCGGTTCGAATCTCACCTTACACCTTAATAAAATTCACCTCAGGTAAATTATGTACGAACTATTATCAAATTTTACTAAGATTTAAATCTCACAATATATTTGTCTAACTTAAGATATATTTTCGTTACTATTTCAATTACACTTTGTAAGAATTAATTCTAATATTAATCTATTAGGATATAAATTGTTTGTAATTATGATTGTATTTTATACTTGCAATTTAAAAATTAAATTATTTAAATTCCACCTTTTGAGTCACAATTTTAATAAAATATCAAACTAATCTTTCTAATATTTACATATTTAATTATAAAGTTTTTACTAGTAGTACACGTTATATTTTTAAATAAAATATATTTTAATAAAAAGGGGTTACCTAATATCTTTGTAAAAGATAATTATCTTTCGACTCTTACTTATTGAAGAGAGAGAAGAGAAAGTACATTTGGCTAGTTGGTCAAGCGGTTCATAATTGTTCTCTCGTATTCCTTTAGGTTATGGGTTCTACACCCACTAGAAACACTCTCCTTCTTCTCCTCCCTCTAGGCAGGGGCGGTTCAAAAATTTAAGGGCCATGTGTAATTTATTAAAATGAGGCATTTAATTTATAATATGAAAAAAATTATAATTTTTATTTCAAATAAAGTTCTATTAATACAAAAAATATTAGATTACTCTCTTGATCAACATAAAATGACTTACAAACATTTAAAAGTCTAACATTTTCACTTAAAAAGTGTTCTTCTTCTTGCATATTTTGAAGCAAAATCATCTACAAAGCTTTCGATATCAACTTCTTCCAAAAGATCAGTCTCGATTGACATCAAAGCAAGCTCATATAGTCTTTCTTGTGACACAGTTGTCAGTAAGTATGACTTTACAAACTTCAATTTTGAAAAGCTTCGTTCTCCAGAAGCAATAGTAATAAGAATAGTCAATAAAGCTCTATATACAATTGTTGGATTTGAGAAGCAATTAAAACGTTTTAAAAACTTTAATAAATGTATTGCTCATATTTTTCCTTGAGTAAAAGCTCTCGAAATAATTTCAGCTTAACAAATAACTAATTTCCATCAACATTAGATAACTCATCTTTCCTAAGAGCATTTTCAAAATTATTACAACAAGATTTGAGATTAACGCCATCAAATAGTTGTAATTTATCAAATAGAAACAAGAAGCCAAAATTATCCTCATATAATTGATATTGTTCAAACTTCTTATCCAAAAAAATAACGACTTGATCGACAATATTAAAAAAATATTGAATTCTAAATGACTCCTCAGGAGACATTAATGTTTCTTCACCATCAATTTCATCAAATTGTCTTTTTCTACATACTATGCGCTGGGAAAACATATGATCAATTCCAATTTCATTAGCAATTTTTTTAGTCGTTTCCATTAGGTGTGCAAAACCGGGTTCGGTTAACCGTTAGTAAATTATTTCAATTAACCGGTAATTTCATATTTAGGACCTTCTCGGATATTTTAGGGGCCCCGTGCGAAAACTCAAAAATGGGCTCTTATAGAACGAACGCACACCTCGTTACTTTGAATAATTAATTTAATATTTCACTGATAAACCATAAAAACATGATTAAACTTTGACAAATACATTTTTTTCATTGTTTTGTTAAGAAAATTTGAAAGTATTTAATTGTGGGTAATTGAGTATGATATGAAGCTTAATTTTGAACAATAAATACAAAAAGGAT
Organism: Hibiscus mutabilis; assembly: GCA_019671005.1. Classification (NCBI taxonomy): domain Eukaryota; kingdom Viridiplantae; phylum Streptophyta; class Magnoliopsida; order Malvales; family Malvaceae; genus Hibiscus; species Hibiscus mutabilis. Next base: position 11,643,633 of record CM033732.1, read on the forward strand.
TGAAGAATATTATATTATTTATTTTTCTTATCGTTAGATTGGAGAAGAATAAAGAGAGAATTAAATTTTAGGAAAAAATAATCTTGAATTTGAGAAAGAGAATTAAATGTTGGGAAAGAAAATTATTTTTTGTTTAACCACTAGTATCCAACACATTGACTGACTAGTCTGGATCGGGTACTGAAGAGATCCATTATGGGGACGACCCTTCCAACTCAAATTACTCCATTCACAACGTCATGGTTCGAACTTTTGACCTTACTTAAGGGATATAGTGCCTCATCTCACTAGATCAATTGGTTGTTGGTAATTATTTTTTATGGTTAGATTAATTCATTAATCTAATAAATTAAAAAAAATTAAAATTAAAAATAATTATTTTTAGGGGTCCTAAGCGGTCGCTCATTGTGCTCCCCTATCAGTTGGCCCTGTTCATGTTGCTCAATTTTTGATCCTAAACCGTACCAATTAAATAGGATAACCAATTGACCGGTTAACCAAAATGTTTGGTTCGATTCGGATAATGTTTTTTTTTACTTTGCTTAATAAAAATACTAAATTTAATAACATGAGAGAAAATGTATATAATTTATAAACTCGTACACGATATCAATATATTTCTCAATTCTATCAAGTTAAATTTCATAAAAATCTAACAACAATGACATTTAATAAAAACAATCATTAGATATCGTACACCAATATCATCTAGGCTTAAATGAAAAATAGGTGCCTAACGTATGTCTTTTTTGAACTTTAGGTGCCTAAAGTATTTTTTTTGTAAAATAGGTGCCCGAAGTTTCAAAAGTTATAATTTTAGGTGCCTGACCATTAATGGGTGTTAAATTTTCTTTAACCAATCAATGCTTGACACGTGACATATTTGAGTACCTAAAATTTTAACTTTTGAAAATTTGGGCACCTATTTTTACAAAAAAATTACTTTAGGCACCTAAAGTTCAAAAAGACATACTTTTGGCACCTATTTTTCATTTAAGCCTATCATCTAATAAAAATCATAACGAAATCAACAATTTCACTTCCCACTCTCAGGATCAATATAAATCAGCAATAGTATATTATTCTTTTTAGGATCAATATTAATGTATTATATATATATATATATATATTATTTTTTAGGAATAATATATTATTCTTTTTAGGATAATTATTTGATACACTATCGGTGAAATTTTTTAGTTTTTACAAGTGCCTTAGTTTTAGGGTTTAGGGGCTTAGTTTAGGGTGTAGAGTTTAGGGGCTCAGTTTAGTACTTTAGAATTTAGTGGTTATGAATAAAATTTAGGGTTTAGGGGTTAGATTTTAGGGATTATAGGTTAAAACCTAAATCCTCAACATATCACCTCAAATCTAAACCCTAACCTCTAAACCCTAAATTCTAACCATTACCCATAAATTCTAAATCCTACACCTAAATCCCTAAATCTACACCCTAAATTGAGTCCCTAAACCCTAAAACTAAGGCGCTTGTGAAAACTTTTAATTTTCACCGCCAGTGTATTAGATATAAATCATTGTTTTTATTATATATTATATAACCGATCGAATTGATTAATCGGCATTTTTTAAAACTGTAAACCGTAACCGAAGCGTAATAAATTTTTAAAAAATAACCCATACCGAAATAGAATTTTTTTGTTCGGTTAATTAAAAATTTTAATATGCTTTTTTTGGTTTCGATTTGTCAGATTTTTTGCACATCCTTAATGTCCATAGCACTTGAAAAATCCCATCTCTATAACTTTTGAAAAAAGATAAGCCTCTTTATCTATATAATAAAAATTTTAAATCTTATCGTCTTTCACATTTCTAACACGACTTTCTCATCGTGTAACCGGAAATAGTTTAAAAGTTAAGTCCTTCATATTTTCTTTTAATATATGTCACATCTAAAATTAAAATATAAAGTATAAATGCGTTGAACTATTTCAAAAAAGTCTCTCACTTTTTATTAAGTATTTGCAATGTCACATAAAACTAAGTTAAGATTATGACAACTATATAGAGTATAAAAAGCTCTAGAGTTCAAATTTAAAAATCTTTTTTGTCCGCTTTGAATTTTACCTTTCATGTTTGACTTGCTATCATTCCCTTGTCACCATATATATATTTTTTTATCAGCGTCACCATATATACTAATACACATCTTATTAATTTTCAAAATTACCTAATGTTATTAAAACAAAATTTGTTGATAAATTTTATTTTAAAAATAATTATATATATAATAATTTATTTTAAGCCTTCTTTTTGTGAGCCTTGTACGGACGCACATGCTCAAAATCACCTTTTACCTTTAAATAAAATTAAGATTAAATTTAGGATGAGTTAGAGAGAGAAGTGTGTCATTGTTGTCAAGTATAGCATGGTTGACACGTATTCTTTGAAATCCCAAAAATAGAACAAAGACAGCTTGGCGTATATATAAAATTCGCCGCTACCTCATTATTATTTGTAATTCTTTAATATATTTAAAGATAAACTACACTAATTGTCATTGAATTTTTAGGACTGAACTTTTAAATTTTTTTATTAAAATCACTTGATTTTAGTTCGTTTTTATTTTGATCTCTCCTGTTAACTTTCGTTAAAAATATTGACGTGACACATTTTATTATTTCTTCATTTTTTTTCTTCTTTTCTTACTCTGTTTTTCTTTCATAACTTTCAAGTTTTTTCTTCCTTCATTTTCTTCTCCTCTTCCTCCACAATTTTACCAATTTCAGGATGTTAAATTCACAATTTTTATTTTTACTTTTATTTTTTTGTTTGTGTAATGAATGAGTTAAGAAACATACAAAGGAATTTCAAACCAAAGACGCAAATTTAGGAAGTCTCCCATGTTCGTGAACCCCAATGTAAGTTTCTTACATATATGGATATCCGAAATTTTCTCTATCTCTAGAAATTTAAAAATACAAATAAATAAACTATATTCTATTTTCATCCGAATCGATTTCACTCACACATCTATGCCTCCTTGTTCGATTCAAAGACTCCTTCCATTCACGCATGTTGACAAGTGCCGAAGTTGTCAAATAAATAATTTTATTCTCTATTAATGAATAATGGAAAGTAGTACAGAGAGTAAGGTCAATCCTCAGGGATTAAGGAGATTCCAATGTCGCTTCCTTGTTTTAACCTTATTTTAACTGTAAAAATAAAAAAATAGGGGTTTAGAATAGATAATTAAGTACAAGTAAAAGATGAATAAAAACAGTAAATTGTAAATAAAGAATTCAATTGTGATGGTTTAGCCTTAGGCCTTGCTAGCCTCAATTTCGATCGATCATCGAAATAATTTTCCCTTTTTGATAATATGCTGGTTACAGTCAACAGGGTCTAACCCCTGCAACTAACTCTTCTCTCCGGTTAACCGAAATTTCCAAGTCAATCTTCAAAATCCGGTTCTTGCTGGTCTAACCACGTTTACCGTCGTTAGCACAAAAACAATTTTAAGTTCTGGAAGAGCCCTACTCGAGTTATAGTGTCTCTCTGAGAATCAAACTCGATCTTGATTCCCCTTAACGGACCGTCGCTAAGTTTGCTCACAGGAAGCCGAATTACGACCAAATGATCCGACTCCCAAACCGCAAGCCAAAACACCCTTAAAATCACCATTGACTTTTTGAGTTAAAGATATAGTGACTTTTAAAGGAATGGCTGATTGCCACTCCTAGTTTCCAGAGAATCGAAGAATATTTTCCGAAGTTGGGAAGCGCAACTCAATTCTCACGATTAGAATTGAGACATTGCAAAAATTTAGGCTAAATGGAAGTTTAGCTAAGCATGGATTGGATCATGCTTAGAATTATGGTATGGAAAATAAATAGAGAAGAAAGTAAAAAGAAAATAAAGCTTCAATAGAAATAACCAAGGAATAACAAATTCCAATCTAAGTTCAAGTGTTGAACCTAGGGGTATTTATACCCAAGGATCCTAAAGAGATAAAATAACAAATCCCTTAAATCGGAGATAAAAATAAGGGATAACTATTTTAAACTAGTGGAATAAATTTAAACCAAAGAATTATCACAAAAGATAAAGATAATTAATTTGAATTATATGGCTCTGGTTGAATTCTACTTTATCTTCTAGATATCCTCACATTTATCTCTCATGCATTTATCCTTAAGATAATTTCGAATTTGACTTTGAGATAATGTTGGTCCGCCTTCTAAAAACTACTGACTGTACCACTGAAATCTGCTGCATCGGATTTGGACCACGTCATGCCTCAGGTTATGCCTACGGCTCTTGCCACGAATTCCAATGAACTTTAAATTCTGCCATTAACTGTTGGTTCTAGGCTGATTAATCCAATGAAATTCCTAGTCATAAACAAGCCCAAAAAGGAACGAATCGGTAATATCCAAGTGAAAATGAGGAATAAACAACACTAAAAATATGCAGTATTCTACACTTATCAAATTCTCCCTCACTTGTTCAATGTATGTCCTCAAGCATATTTTAATTTTTACTTCCGTCACTTATTCAAAACTTAAACAAAAGTTTTCTTTTAAATCCTAAAAGCATGCTTGTATCGAAGGAGTTAAACAAGATAATCACATAAGGGTAATAAAAATATATCGATAAAAATAATCAACTGAATGAACAATAATCAAATATGCAAAATTTTTGTTTGTTCACTTTTGGGGTCAAGGCATCATCAAACCAGCACTAGCTTTCTTCTTTGTGGTAGACAATTGTCGGAGTGTGAGTTTTATTTTTCCTTCCCTTTTGTATCTCTCTTCTTCTTCTTCTTCTTCTTCTTCTCTTTTTTCACTTTTTTTTCTTTTTTCTCTTATTATTTTTTTCACTTTTTTAACTTTGTACATCGGCTCGTCACTCAGATCTTTGTACTGGAAACGAGATGACAACCCAAGCACCTCACCCCGGCCTTTAACCCAGTCACATTCCCAAACTGCCATTCACAATCGTCTCACCATGAAGCAACACACATGATGACAACGTCAAACAAAAATTAGCGATACAAAACCAAACTCATATTTAAGCAATGCTGAAAATTGTACCACTAAATTAAAAGTATTCATCAAATTCATTTAATCAACCCAAACGAGCTTATACATGCGTAACCAAATTGACTCAAGCATGACAGTAAAGGATTAAAACAAAACTCCTACGTCAGTTTAGACAAGTGACATTCATAATCATCTAAATAAGCTTTCAAACAATCATGAACAAGAAAGGCAAAATTCGATTCCACCTCCTCACTTAAAGCGTATTACCCCAATACGAAGAAATAAAGTAAACGATGGTGAGAGATGAGGTTTGGACTACTGTCGAGATGATGATGCATGATCATGATATTGCGGTTGAGTCTCCCTAACAGAGGAGTTTTTGTCACCAGATATCTCAATACGTTGTCCTAAAAAATCATGATCATGATAGTATGTTAGTAACGGTAAAAAGATATTTGGACGCAAATTTACCTCTTCCATAGTTGGCTGTTCGGGACTCGGCTCATGGTCATTGTGCGCAAAAGACTGAAGTGGTGGAGAAGGTACCAATTGTTGGCAGCTACTAGAGGAGCGAGAGACGACGAACCAAGAAATCTTTGTCGAAGGTTGCGTGGAGGTGAAGGGTGAGCTAGGGTGTGCGATGGTTTAGGGAGATAGGGGCTGAAAGGAAAGAACAATTTGAGGGCGGGTGGAGAATTTCGGCTAAAATTTTGGGTTTGCTAAGGAAAATAGAGGAACAACAAAATATGATGAAATGAGGACTAGGTTAGTCAAACGAAAGAAATGGTACGCAAATCCAAAAACGCCCCTCACCTTCCCCCTTTTATTTTTTGTTTGTTTTGGATTTACCACCCAATTAGGAAATAATGACGCGCTGTAGCTATAAATTATTTTCTCTCTCTTTTTTCAATTTTTTTCTTTCCACTCGACCAAGCCATTCGAATCTGTAAAAATCCTTGTGAACCTTTGTTCAAAATTTTTAAAAAAATTAGACACTGATAAAGAAAAGGAAAATAAAAATAAAGAAAAATGAAAATAAAATAAAAGAGAGAATAAAAATGAAAAATGGGTTACCTCCCATACAACGCTTTTGTTTAAAGCCGTTAGCTCGATGACTGATTCAAATGATTGGTTCTTCGAGAATTACTTCCTCCACTTTATAGGCTGTTGCCCAACTAAAAACTTATTTATGAGAAATTCCATGATCATGGAGTTCCTTCATTTTATCCTTATAGCTTCGGGCATTCATGTAGGCATTCTTTCAGATCATTTTTAGCTTTGAAAGATTGTCTGAAATAATCACCGACAAGATATCTCCTCTACTAAAAAATGTGTACTTCAAATGATATGGCGGCAATTTTAACTCCAATTTTGGTACTTGCAATAAGGAGGGCAAAAGTTTAGACCGAGAAGACATCAAATTTAAATGTTCACTTAGCTCTTTGCTAGACGATCGCGAGTCCATCTTAGAAGCGATATCCAATTCTGTTGCCTTAACAGTTCCAACATTCGATTTCCTATAAAACTCATCAAAAAATTATGTTCAACATATTCATCCATAGAAGGTTTATATATATTAACACAACTAGCATTAGGCATAGAGTTAGGATATTTCATGGCCTTATACACGTCAAACTTCACCACATCGCCGTTAAACTCCATGGTGAGTATTCAGCTGCGTACATCAATCTTCGTTTGCGCCATACTCAAGAATGGTTTTTCGAGCAGGATTTTGGAAGAATTGTTTGATCGATCATCCTCCATATCAATGATGTAGAAGTCAGCTGGAAACACTAATTCATTTACCTTGACAAAAACATTTTCTATGACCCTTTTCGGATGTACCACTAATCTATCAGCTAACTGGATTGTCACCCAAGTCTCTTTAAAAGGACCCGTGTTAAGCAACTTAAAAATATATAAAGGCATAACGTTAATTGAAGCACCTAAATCGTACATGGCCCTTTTAATTCCTACCTTACCTATTTTACAGGGAATAGCGAGCATACCTTGGTCCTTATACTTAGGTAAGATTTTTTTTGAATCGCCGTAGAAATATTCTCACCTAAATTTACCTTTTCATTCTCGGAGATCTTTCTCTTGTTCGTGCAGAGATCTTTCAGAAATCTCACATACCTCAAAACCTGTTTGATTGCGTCGAGAAGTGGAATATTGATTTTTAGCTTTCAAAAAACGTTGAAAATTTCATTCTCTTCGTTCTCTTTGTTGCACTTAGTAAGCCTTCCTGGGAATAAAGGAGGTACGGCATACGATGATGGCACGTGAGGTTATGTGGGTGGTTTCGGTTCTTTTTTCTCCTTTATGCATTTGTCATCAGTGTCTTTATTGGTTTCAAACTCGATTACGACTCTGCTTCGTAAAGTAATGGCACATGCACTCTATCTCAGATTCGGTTCAGTTTGAGATGATAGTTTCCCTTGGGATTCCAAATGACTCACAGATAATGTAAGTTGACTCATCCGATTATTAATTTCTTAAAGGTGTGTTTCGGTCTTTTGTTGAAACTTTTCTGTGCTAATTGCCAATCTTTCTACTATGGCCTCTAGGGATGACTTTTGGGGTTGGTATTATTGAGGGATAAGCGGGCGCAGTTGATATGGTTGATTGTATTAATGATTTGACCCACAGCTAAAGTTCTGCTAGTCCCTCGAGTCAACTTTATAGGTGTTTGAGTGAGGGTCATACCACCTTTAGGGAGGTTCTGAAAAGTTTTCGATGGCATCTACATTTGTTATAGTATCCTTCTTGAAGCACCGAGAAATAGTCTGTCGTATGATCAAGCATATTACATATTTTACATAAGCGAGTCGATCTGTTTTACCTACAAGCAAAGTTTCAACTATATTAGTAAGTTTATCAAATTTTACTTCAATGGAAAGAGTAATTATCTCATAACCCATCTAGTAGGTTCATTTGTAAGACAAAATTACTGGGCATTAGCTGCCATTGTTGAAATCAACTCCCTAGACGCACTAGGAATCAGGCTAACAAGGGTTCCTCTGCTTGCTGCATCGATCGTTTTTATTTTCATTAGAAGCGACCCTTCGTTGAAGTACTGCAAGAGGGTTTGTTTTGACAAGTCGTATTGTGGACATCTTGCACATAGCTTCTTGAAGCGTTCCTAGTAATCGTACAATTACTCACTATCTTTTTATCGAATCTCTATAATGTTTCTTCTCAATTCGCTTGCTCTGACCGTAGGGAAAAAATCTATCAAAAAACAAACGAGACATGTTAGCCTATGTATCAACTAAACCAGATGGTAAGTAAAATAACCAATCTTTGGCTGCATCAGCTAAATAAAAAGGAAAAACACATAGTTTAATTTGATCTTCGGATACTCTATGTGGTTTCATACTCATGCAAAGTATATGAAACTCTTTCAGATGTTTGTACGGGTTTTCATTTTGTAAACCGCGAAAAGGTAGGCAAAATATGAATCAAACTCGTTTTTAACTTTTACGGAGACTCTCCAGTTGGAAACGTTATACACAATGATTGTTTCTCATCAGGTGCCGTAACAAGTTCTCGAATAGTTAGGTCAACCATGTCTTCCTCTTTGTCTTCAAATGAGAATATATCTTCAGTGTTAATAGTCTCTTCTTCAAAGTCGGGTTTTGTTAGTCCTCTGCGTTGAATGGTTTCTCTCCGCAATCTGCTAGCTTTTCACTTTCAGGTTCGTACTCAAATTCTGTGGGTAACGACCTAGTCATATATCAAAACAAGAAACGATATTAGTAATTTTGCCAAAGTCCCTGGCAACGACGCCAATTTGACAAGTGCCAAAATTTTCCTATTATCTATTAATGAATAATGGAAAGTAGTATAGAGAAGTAGGGTCAATCCACATTGACTAAGGAGATTCCAATGTTGCTTCCTTGTTTTAACTATGATATAATAAAATGGGGGGTTAGAATAAATAATTAAGTACAACTAAAAGATGAATAAAAGTAGTAAATTGTAAATAAATAATTCAATTGTGATAGTTTAGCCTTAGGCTTTGCTAGCCTCAATTTCGATCGATCATCGAAATAATTTTCCCTTTTAGATAATATGCTGGTTGCAGTCAACAGGGCTCAACCCCTACAACTAACTCTTCTCTTCGGTTAACCAAAATTTCCAAGTCAATCTTCAAAATATGGTTCTTGCTGGTCTAACCACTTCTATCGTCGTTAGCACAAAAATAGCTTTACGTTCTAGAAGAGCCCAACTTGAGTTATAGAGTCTCTCTGAGAATCAAACTCGATTTTGATTTCCCTTAACGTACCGTCGCTAAGTTTGTTCACAGGAAGCCAAATTATGACTAACCGATCTGACTCTCAAATCGCAAGCCAAAACACCCTTCAAATCAACGTTGACTTTTTGAGTTGATGATATAATGACTTTTAAAGGAATGGCTAATTGCCACTCCTAGTTTCTATAGAATTGAAGAATAATTTTCGAAGTTATGAAGCGCAACTCAATTCTCACGATTAAAATTGAGTCATTGCAAAGCTTTAGGCTAAGTGGAAGTTTAGCTAAGCATGGATTGGATCATGCTTACATTATGGCATGGAAAATAAATAGAGAAGAAAGTAAAAAAAATAAAGCTTCAATAGAAATAACCAAGGAATAACAAATTCCAATATGAGTTCAAGTGTTGAACCTAGAGGTATTTATACCCAATGATCCTAAATAGATATAATAACAAATCCCTTAAATCGAAGATAAAATAAGGGATAATTATTTTAAACTAGTGGACTAAATTTAAACTAAGGAATTATTACAAAAGATAAAGATAATTAATTTGAATTATGTGGCTCTGGTTGAATTCTGCTTTATCTTATGGATAACCTCATATTTATCTCTCAGGCTTTATCCTTAAGATAATTACGAGTTTAACTTTGAGATAATGCTGGTCCGCCTTCTAGAAGCTGCTGACTGTACTGCCGAAATTTGCTGCATCGGATTCGGACCGTGTTATGCCTTAGGTCGTACCCACGACTCCTGCCACGAATTACAGTGAACTTTAGATTATGCCTTTATCTTTTGGTTCTGGGCTGATTAATCCAATGAAGTTCCTAGTCATAAAAAAGCCTAAAAAAGAACGAATCAGTAATATCCAAGTAAAAATAAGAAATAAACAACACTAAAAATATGCAATATTCTACACTTGTCACGTGTACACACACACACACACACACACACACATATATATATATATATAATTCCACTCCATTGATATCAAAAAATCATTAGCTGCAACAGAAAACAAAGAAAGAAAAGAGAGGGAAATGAGGCCTTTAAGCCCATATCTCTTCTTATTATGCTTCTTCTTAGACATTAGATTCTCTTACTTTTCTTCATCTGGGTTTCCTTCAATATCATTGTCCCTTTAAAAACTTAATAAAAGACCATAACCAGCATAGATTGATTTTGTTTTCCCTTTCAGTTTTTTCATTATTTATTGTTTATCATTTTTGGGTATTGTTGTTTCATCTCATTTCTCATCAATGTTGGATCTTTTTTTTTTACTTTGGATGTTTTTAAGAATTCTGGATTTGTTGGTCGATTGATGATGAATCAAACTAAACTCAATTAAAAGAAACATAGTAAGAGAAAAAAAAAGAAAATGGAGAAAGAAAGAACTTGAAAGTTGTGGAGGAAAAACTGAGCAAGGCAAGAAGATAAAAATAGAGGAAGAAAGGAAGTTTACATGCCACATCAACGTTTTAACGAAAGTTAATGGGAGGGATCAAAATAAAAGTGGAATAAATGTTGGGTGTCCCCAATAAAAATTTTAAATGTTTGGTGACCAAAATGAACAACGCCCTAAAAGTTTGTTGACCATTGGTGTACTTTACCCTATATTTAACTTCATTAATTTTTCTTTTTAATTTGTTAAAATTTATTTTATAAAAATTGAAAAAAAAAATTAACTCCTCTGTTTTGGAGTATATATAAATTGTTGAAAATATTAATTTTGATCAATTCCTATATATAAATTATTGAATTATTACCAACAAGGGTTTGATGCAATGACAAGGCACATTGCTCTCATAATGAAAGAATTCATATTTGAACCTTGAAGATGACATTGTTAAGAAATTTATTAATATCAACTTAAATTTAATGTGTTTGAAAGGATTTATTAATAAAGGTGTTCAATAGGTTGTTCGGTCTATTCGGTTCTTATATACTGATAACTAAATAAATAAAAATCATTAAAATAGAATAAATCAAACCAATTTCATTATTGTTATATGATAACCTTAAGTATAATGATCGCACAATAAAAGAGACACAAATATTTTATGTGAAGAACTCTTAACAAAAAAATCACGGGGATAAGAAAAATTCCATTAGTGTCAAAATAAATAGGATAACAATAGAGATAGTTACTTGATTACAAAAAAATCTTGCATAACAATAAATCTACTCAAATTAAGTTTCATACTTTAAACCAAAGTATAACATAAGAATTTTAAAGAATTTGGGTCACAAACTCTAACCATACCCACCTTGACATGAGTTCTAAAAGTGCAAGAGTACAAGACAAAATTCTAAACTTTGAAAAAAATCCAAACTCGATAAGAAACTCTCCATGTTGACGAACAAGTTTTCCACTTCTCCCACAAAACCCCTCGGGATATTACTCAACAACAGATTCCAACCAAATCCAAGACATGTTCAAGTTTAGATGTAAGAAGTGACTCCGTCTTTTTATCATCATAAATGCCAATTTTGCTCTCAATTATATCATCATGTGAAATATTGCGCACAATTCAACACCGATTATCAATGAAAATTTTACACTTAGCCACCCATAACGTGTTAGCCACATTAAATCTCTATAGAGGTTTAGTTTCTTTCATGTGCCTATTTTCGACAGTAGAACATTGTGAAGAACATATTCTATCATTAACGTTATTGATTATTATGGCGAGATTAATTTTCTTTTATATGCTCATGGAATCGAGTTTTTCTTCTACTTCTCAAATTTGTTATGCTCACATAATTGAACTTTTTTACTTTTCGAAATTGTTATGTCTAATTAATCTCTTGTTTAACACGGGATACTTTTTTTTGCTTGATTTAATGATAATGTGTCATTTAACCCCGAAAGAGAAAACAACAGTTGCATCGTCTAAAACTGTTAAACCATGCAAAACATAAAATTTGAAAGCCTTTTACTACCATTTCATCATAATAATAACGCTTTTGTATATTCTCATAGCCCCACTTTTATTAGAATATATGTATATTTTTTAATCTAGAGTACTTAGCGAAATTAAATTTCTTCTCAAATCTAGAACATATCTCACATTATTAAGTTTTCAAACAATTTCATCAAATATTTTAATCTTGATTGTACCAATGTCTACGACATTATAATATGAATTATTTCCCAGAAACAACACATGTTGACACGAGTTTTATATGTCACATACCACTCTCAATTGGGACCTATATAAAAATTGTTGCCAAAGTCAAGAGTCAACTCCTCTCATGCTATAGAGTCACTAACAGAAATAAGTAAAAGTTCATTGTCATCGTAGTTTTCCACTACACCAACTTCTTCATATTTCTATCGTTGTTTTTCCTTGTGCCTCGTATAATCTCTTTATTTTATATTTTGAAACTTGTAGTACTCATATTTAATGTGCCTATAAAATCTGACCCGATAGATGTAAACTAACATGAGATATGATCTTTTGATCTTATGTTGTTTATCTTTAAGGGTTCGTTTGGTTCGCAGAAAATATTATTACCAAAGAGAATAATCCTTTTCAGAATCACATGCCCATTTTTAGTTCGGGAGTACTCCCACTATGGGGTAATATGAAATTCTCAATAGTAGCATTTTTCCACTAAATGATGGGCAATGGTGGTTCTGGGCATGTGCAACATGTGCGACCGCACAGCCCCCCCGAAAAATGAGGGGCCCAAATAAATTATTATATATAATCATTTTTTTTAAAATGTTTACCAGCAAATCTTGTTTTAACGACATTAGGTACTTTTGGAAATTAATAAGATGTGTAGCAATATATATGGTGACTCCAATAAAAAAAGTATATATAGTGACAGGGGAATGATATCAGGTCAAACATAAAAGGGAAAAATCAAATCATAAAAAAAGACTTTTAGACTTGAACCCTAGGGCTTTTTATACTCCATGTGATTATCATAGTCTTAACTTAGCTTTGTGTGACATTGCAAACACTTTAATAAAAGTGAGAGACTTTTTTAGAATAGTTCAACACATTTATACTTTATTTTCTAATTCAAGATGTGACATATAATAAAAGAAAATGTGAAAGACTTAACTCTTAAACCATTTTCGGTCACACGATGAGAAAGTTGTGTTGAAAATGTTAAGACACGATTTCAATTTTTTGTAATAGAGATAAAGAGGCTTATTTCTTTTTTCAAAATATATAGAGATAAGGGATTTTCAAGTGCTATGGACACTAAGGTTGTGCAAAAAATCCAACAAACCAAAACTAAAAAAACTTATTAGAAGTTTCAATTAACTGAACTGGAAATTTTGATTTCGGTATGAGTTATTTTTTAAAAACTTATTACGGTTTACAGTTTTGAAAATACCAATTAACCGATGCGACTGGTTAAATAATATATAATAAAAAGAAGAATTTATATCCAATACACTGACGGTGGAAACTAAAAGTTTTCACAAGCGCCTTAGTTTTAGGGTTTAAATATACAGTTTAGGATGTAGGATTTAGGGGTTTAGGTGTAGGGGTTTAGAATTTAGAGGTAATGGTTAGAATTTAGGGGTTAAGGTTAGGATTTAAGGTTTAAAGGTTAAGGTTTAGGTTTGAGGGTAATATGTTGAGGATTTAGGTTTTAACCTATAAACCTTAAATTCTAACCCTAAACCCTAAATTCTATTCACAAACACTAAATTCTAAACTACTAGACATAAACCCCTACTGTAACACCCTCAACCCGGATGTCACATTTGGGCCTCAAGCCTAAACCGCTACTATAAAATTTCAACCTAGTTTAGCCTAACTCACAACCATTTCCATAAAATTCATAGAGTTCAAATAATTTAAACATAGTTAAGTAGTTAAAAATGTTTACAAAGGAGCTTCATTTAAATTACAAATATAAAAGCATTTGACTCACGTTATAAATCCAAAATACGAGTTACAATACAAAACCATAATGTCCTATGAATACATAGCCCAAACAAATCTAAGTATTGTACTTCGAACAAGTCGATGCTAAAATACTACTCTGATGGTGCTCCTCCAGTGCAACATGCCGACCTACTAACCTACAAACAGAAAGAAGGATTTCGAACGCTGAGCTAACAAAGCTCAGTGGATACACTTTCATTCAACCATGCTTCATACAAATCTAATCGTGAGCATGTAGCTAGAGATGATGCCATGACATATAAATCAACATACGATGCTACATTTAGCTGCCTAAAGACATATCAATCAACAATGGATGCATAAATCTCACAAAGCAAATATATGTATCATACCACACAAACCTGGAGTAAGGCCTGGTGTCACACAGCCTCGTGAACATACACTCTAAGTGAGGCCCAGTGTCACACAGCCTCGGGAACATACACACTCTCTAGGTGAGGCCCGATATCACACAACCTCAGAAACGTACACCCATACTCGGTATCTCTCCTCGAGTGTCATCCAATGAGGCCTGATGTCACACAACCTCGGGATCATACATTTGGTGCCTTATCTCATGGTGTTGTAACACGCTTCCTAGGTATCCAGATCCCAACAATCAAAGGTGACTATACCACACAAGTATCCATATAGCACACAACATTGATACGATTTCCATAACTTTATGGTTTCTATTAACAACTAGTCACCCAATTAGATTTATCGAGTTGTTACACATTATGCTCGTATAAAGAGGTAAAATCCCAATTCTCAGTTTTATAGCTCATTTTATCTCATTAAGAACCCATTAAACCATATTCCATAATTTTTTCAGCCCCAAGGCTCAAACTCAACATTTTTGGGCAGAATGCCCAGTAGGTACCGGTACTGGCCCTTGTGTACCTGTACAGTACCCATAGGTATCGATACTCACACGTGTACCGATAACAAAATAGCTTACTGGAATTTTCCAAGCATGCACGTACCGGTACAGGTCAACTCGTATTGATACTGCTCTGTGCGGCGTACCTATACAGGTTGCATATTGTACCGGTACCCCTCCAACGATTCATCTTGATAAAATAGTGTTCTTTAAACCTAGAACACTAGGGTACCAGTACGGACTCTTCGTGTACCTAATCGGGATATCATCCCCAAAGCCCCCAAATCATACACCACAACCCCTTAACTTGATCTTACATCTTATGAAAGTTATTTAGGGTGATTTACTACAATTTTTACATACTTTTAACATCAAATCCGAGTTATACCATTAAAGATGGTCTCTAGCATTCAAACACCCCAAAACAACCAATCACATCAACTTAAGCAAACAAAGCATCATCCTTAGGATGTGCATGAAACAAAGGAGGTAGTAGTGTACTAACCTTGGGTAAAATCTCGAAATTCCACTTCAAAAATGCTTCTTTCAACTTCCTAACTTCCTCTGTTGAAATGTGAAGCCTCTCTAAAACTATTGCACAAAATCAATCGGGTGCAAAAATGTATTATTGTCCTCCCAAATATTTAATAAAGATAACTAATAATTTAATTACACATACTAAACTTGAATCCCTCTTAGAATCAATCCTCTTGAAATCTATAATAAGCTCCCTCAAGAATCTTTATTAAACATTTTAGGGTTTATCCAAAACCCATCTCAAATACTCATTTCCTTTTACAATTTACCTTTAATTTAAACTTTTATATCGTAACCCAAGCTTTCTCACTATAGGGTTTCCATGTAATTTAGGATTTTCCATAAACTCAACTAAAAACTCTCAACATTATATTCATCTTGTAGAGAATAAAGAAATAAACAACTTTACATTTCATACATGAAGTCTAAATCTAACTAAAAATAGAGGAAATAAAAGATTAAAGTTTGAAACTCTTACCTCTTCTTCTTCCTCTACTCACGTTGAAATGGGGAAAAGATGATGAATAAAGCTTTTTTTTTCTTTCCTTTCTTTATTTCCACATGTTATAAAGCCAACTTTCCCATTTAAAATAAATTAAAAAATCCATTCATATAAGTTTAATCCAATGATCCAAATTAAAGATGCAATATCCATAAAAATACAATGGCCCAAAACACTTGCTTGTAAAAGCTTCCATAACTACTTTGGGTAAATTATTCATTAAAGTATCCAAATCTTCCCTTATTTTCACTTTAGGCTTATGATCTTTATCTCTTTAAATTTTCATCCTTATTTCCCCATAACACAACTTCCATGAATTATTCCTTAATATTAAAATATCCCAAACCCGGATCCAAGATTTGAATGACTAACATGTAATTTAGGTAGTTACACCTACACCTAAAAAACACTAAAGAACCTAAATCTTCTTCTTCCCCAGCCGTTCGCTGCCGCCGCTGCTGACGAGAGTCCTTTCCAAAATCGCCCTTTGACGCCGTCAATCAAAGAACCGTCGAGCTCTATTCGTGCGTTTGTGCTCCCATTTTATGTCGCGTCGTCAACCTCATCAGACAAGGGAAGCAGTAGTTGCAGGCACACAATCTGGAAAGAGCAGTGACGTTCGTCATCGTCCAGTGACCAGATGTTTAAGACGATATCAGCGACAGCGGAAGGTGGACGGAGGTTGTATACTCTGACGGCGACGATTGCGTCTGCAAAATACTAGGTTTATGGAGATTTAGGGTTTGTGATATAAAAATAATATTTAATATTTTAAATTAAGAAGTAAAAATTATATTAGAAAATTTTGTCTAATTACCAGTTGAGTCCTTTATGATTTTAATAATAATTTAAAACTCTTAACTATGTGCAGCGGTGTATAGCGCTGGGGATATACAACGGTGTGCATCGCCCATTCTAAAATTTTCCTATTTTAAAGTAATTTTTAGTCACATATGTTTTAAACTTATTTCTTTAATATTAGTCTATCTTGCAAGCTAAAACTTTAACATTGTTAATAATAAAATATTTTTCTTGATATATATATTTAATCTATTTCATGGATGTTTTTATTTTAATTTTTTTCTTTTTTTACTTATTTCTTAAATTGGGAAATCAGAATTTTATCATTCCTCTAATTTTTTTTGGATAAACACTTTTAAGTTCATAATTTCTTCTACAGAGGCAACTTTTATTATTTGTTCGCAATCTCTTAGAACTTTGGATAAATATAATTTTTGGCACTCAAATTTAGCATTTATGAGTAATGCAGGATCCAACTTTTTTGAATGCAATAGGGTGGGAAAAACTTGACTCGACTAAAAAATCTCGAATTATTCGACTCGACGTAAAAATACTCGAATCGTTTTGACTCTACTCGTAATTTCTTTAAGTCGACTCGACTCAAAAAAATTTTAAATAAAGTTTGAGATATAAAATATAAATTCGAATCACTTGAAATTTTTAGTAATTAGTGGATCAAATTTCAAGTTCGAGATGGGTCTCTCAATTACGTCTGACATATATTTATATCACATACGAAGATATATATATATATATATATATATATATATATATGTGTGTGTGTGTGTGTGTGTGTAGTGTATATGGTTATAGAAAACTGTTTGAAGTGGAAGTAATTAGTACCATAACATTATAAATGTTTGCAATTAAATATGAAGGTTTGGCCCAGCTACAACACCGACGAAGATGTAGGACTGGAAGTCAGCAAATTTTGATTCAGAGCTTGGCTTATAGATTTCTTTTTTGCATTTTCCCCAAATGCACAAGGATTAACGGATTTGAGTTACCTTTACCGGTAGCCGTTTGCTCTGGGCTAGCTGTACCATTCCCCTTGGTACAATCAGTTTATACCAATTATGACATTGAATTTTCCGAGGGATTTATTTTCCTTCGCCATTCGTGAAAATGGGTTTTCGATGGACATTTGAATTATCCATTGTATTAAACTTTGTTGCGTTTAAGCACGTTGTGCCAACATTTCTGTTGGACTTGTCAAAATAGCTTTGATCCATCTACAACACTGACGAAGAGATAAGATCGAAAGATGAAGTTTTGATGTCTGATCCAGCTACAACTCTGACGAAGATGCAATATCAAAAAATGTTTGATCTGCTACACCACTAACGGAGAGGCGAGATCTGAAGAAGTTTGATCTGCTACACCACTGACGGAGATGTGGGATATGAAGAAAGTTTTGATCAGGCTACAACTCTGACGAAGATGTATGATCTGATGAGAGTTTTGATTAGGCTTACTCTCTGTTGAAGAGGCGTGATATGAAAAGAGTTTTGATCAGGCTTCCACTCTAACAAAAATGTGTGATCCGAAGAGAGTTTTGATCAGGCTTCCACTCTCACGAAGAGGTGTGATCCAAAGAGAGTTTTGGTTTTTTCTTTTTTTGAAAAAGAGTGATGACAAGATGGTTCATCCACTTCGTTCAATTTTGGAGAAGTAGAATCCCTAAATTTGGGTGACCTGCTCCACTACTGACGGGGAGGCAGAATCTGAAAGAAGTTGATCTGCAACAACGCTGACGAAGAGGCAGAATATGAAGAAAGTTTTAATCCAGCTATAACTCTGAAGAAGAGGCGTGATCTGGAAACAAAATGAACATTTCGCTGCAATTTTAGGGAAATGAATTTATGGTCATGCTCATTCCACTGCAACTTCAGAGAGATGAGACGGTTGAGATGTCTATTCCACTACAACTTTAGGGAGATAAAATTGATGTCTGTGCTCATTCTGCTTCAAATTTAGGGAGATAAAATTATTGTATGTGCTCATTTCGCCGTAAATTTAAGAGATGAACTTGTTTTTGTTCTCATTCCACTGTAAATTCAGGGAGATAAAATTGTTGTGCTTATTCCGCTGCAAATTTAGGGAGATGAAATTGTTATTGTGCTCATTCCACTGCAAATTCAAGGAGATGAAATTGTTATGTTCATTCCGCTGCAAATTCAGGGAGATGAAATTGTTGTGTTCATTCCACTACAAATTCAGGGAGATGAAATTGTTGTGCTCATGCTATGTCTGTTCCACTACAAATTCAAGGAGATATGTTTTCCATCGTGTTCATTCCACTACATCTTCAGGGAGATGAACTTGTGATTGTGTTGACCTGCTCCACCACTTGTCGGAGAGACAGAATCTGAAGAAGAGAATTTGATCTGCTACACCATGTTACGGGGAAGATAGGACCTGCAAAAGTTAAAAGAGTGTTTGGTCAAAGTGAGCCACAAATTAACTGCTTTATTTTAAAATTATAAAACTGAAAAGTTTGATCTGAATAGTTTATTTGGTTGATTCACTCCTTCGTGTCAAGGATGTTGGATCTTGTTAATGTTTGTCTATTTCTTCTTGGTTGAAGGCACCAGACAATACTTGCCCCATTTCTTCATGTCAAGGATACAGGAATTTGTTGACAACTATTTGCTCATTCTTGTTTGAGGATGTCAAACCTGTAAACTTTTGGTCCTTTAAGAAAGGATCGAATACCTTTAAGAGAAGATATGATTGATTTAAAAAGATATCTTTTGAGAAAAGATTTGACTAAGAAATTTTGTTTTCAGAAAAAAATCCTTGTGAAAGGATTGAATTAAGAAATTCATGTTTTGAGGAAAATATCCTTATGGAAGGATAGAATTAAGGAATTAAAATGTCCTTATGGTGGGACGAAATTAAGAAACTCCTACTTTTGAGGAAAATGTCCTTATGGAAGGACGAAGTTAAGAAACTCATATTTTTGAGAAAAATACAGAGTTATGAAACTCCTATTTTTGAGGAAAATGTCCTTATATAAGGACGGAGTTAAGAAACTCCTTTTGAAAAAAAGGTCCTTAAGAAAAGATAGAATTAAGAAATTCCTGTTTTGAGAAAAACGTCCTTAAGAAGGGATGAAATTAAGAAATTCCTGCTTTGAGAAACACGTCCTTAAGAAATGATGGAATTAAAAAATTCCTTTGAGTAACAAGTACAAAGTTACTTTTCGATAATGTATTTATGCAGATAACATACATGTAGATGCTTTTGTGATGATGCAAAGATGCATGATTTTTTTGTCGGAATCTTCAAGTTATGAATGTTTTGTCACAAACTAGATGCCATGATGTATGAACATGTTCAGTGATGCAATGATGCATATGATGGAGTAGTTGCAGAAGTCTTCTCCTTCTGGCTTAGCTTCTCTTCTGATTCAATTTTGTTCAAAGTTCGCTCAGTCAAACTCTTGCCCCCCAAATTTCATTGTCCAAAAATTTAAGGTTTTGAGCCGAATGGCCTTTGGCGTCATCTATTTTCTTTTTCTCGATGGAGATTGAATTCATCATTAATTGGAGCTCAGGTGCCCCGTTTATTCTCAGGCTTATATTTTTTTAGATACCTCTGAAGGCTTCAAGCTTTTGTTTTGAGCAGACACTTGCCTTAGGTCCCTATACTTTAAATCTCTATAAAGAGTAATGCAAGAAATATTTTGTTTTGTAACAATGCAAGATGCTTATATGAATGGGCAAAGAGTATTTATTCTTTCAAAAATATGATTTTTGAAAAATAGGGGCCCCATATATTTTGTGCATGAACGTCTTTGAACCCACTTGCCGAGGGTCATCCCAAGCATAGTCTGTGTCTAGAAGACCTTGAACTTTGTGTCGATGCTTGAATATGTAAGCTACCTTTCAGGCTATTAGGCTTTCGAGAAGGACATTTTCCACATGCCTAATTTCTAACCAATTTGGGTGGCTTTCTTTGACTCACAAACTCCCCCATTCTATTTTGCCCTCTTTTTTGATCTCGATCAAGCATTAGAAGTTTCAAATCTTTAAAGAAAGGATAACTCCATAAGGCGGGATGTAATCTGAAGACAAACTCCTTCAACTCAGATATCCAGGTTTGATTAAGATGGTCATTGGAGACGTACAATGTAGGCCAGAGCTTGCAATTATGAACGAAATGCTATTTCTGTAGTGCTTTATTTGAACTTGCTTAGATGCATTGTTTTCTCTTCACTTTTTTTGAATCGCTCTAGACTACCCGTTTTTTGGGTTTTCACCCTAAAGTTTATTTTCTCTTCCTTCTAGTTTGGACTTTTGTAGCTTAAGCAAAGTTGTATTCTGACCGAACATCGACATCTGTTTCAGTTTTGCATATGAGCAATCTTTCAAATCTCTTTTGAGCAGGGATAAAATTATGCAGTCATTTTTCTCATGAAGGCTCTATTTTTCTCTCTTTTTTAACAGAAGAGTAGGAAGCTACTGACACTTCTTCAATCTAGGAAGTGGATAGACGATAGTGGTTTTAGAATCAATCTCATCATCATAACTTGAAGATGCTTGAAGAATCACAAAACTTCATGAATTGCCCCAATTGAGATGAGTGTGGTAAATTAGAATGACTACAAATATGACAATGGTGCTCATATGACAGAAAACGAACAAGTTCCTGTAGATCATCAGCTAAAAACCAAAATGGTCTAAGAGAAGGTGATAGTATGTTGGCCTTGTTGTTCTGATTATCCTTTGTCTAGAGATATTTCGGGTTTTGGGTCTCATCGAGGAAATTTGCTAGCCTCGATGATTTGATCTAATTTTTTTTGTTCAAAACTTGATTGAACTGCGAAACGCTGATATCATCGCTGAATATGATTTGTTTGACTAGGCTTCATCTTCCAGATAACATTTCATACACAAATATCATCAAAGAAGGGTTTTCTTCAGTTGGATAGATGTTTGGAGTTATCACGATATTCAAAAATCTTAGACAATAATGCTTGAGAGGAAATGTTCACTCACAATTTGTGTTTGAGACTTTTCAATTGCTCCCTAGCACACTTAGTTATCCTTCTATTGGCCTAAGTAGATCGAAAGACAGGTCACATACCCATTCATCTTCATACTTTTCAATTTCCTGTAGGCACATGGTTGCTCGGAATCAACCATCAGATTAGAATCAATGCCGCTCTTGAAAAAAAAATACATTTATGAATGTGCAAAAGACTCATGATAAATGTATGAAAAAATTTGTGAAAAATATTTGCAAAAATGCATCATTTATTAAAAACATATATACACTCTTTCGAAAGATTCCCTTTCTGCTCGGGTTTATGCAACAAGTTTGTTTCATGCATTACTCAAAAAGATATTTAAACGATAAATATGTCTTAAAAGGTTGTCTAAATTCTGGGCAAATCCAACATTATCCCCTCGTCAGTTCATCTCAGGGACTCCACTGTTGAATTTTAAAATGCTATTTTCAATCAGATTTTGCACCTTATTTTTTATAGCTCTATAATTCTCGGTAATGTGGCCCGTACTTCCTATACGATAATAACATACATCCTTAGCCTCATAACCTTCTGGATAAGGAGGTTGCTTTGGTTTAAACCGAACTGGGGCTAACAAGTTCTTCTCAACAAGCATCATAAGCAACTTTGTATAAGTTATCAGGAATGAGTAAACAACTTTCTGAGAAGTGGGTCGATGTGGGTATGAATAGTTTGATTGACATAGGGACTAAGGCCGGCTAGATGGATAAGATCCCACCAGATGAACTTCTGATCCACTTTCTTCTCTTATAATTGCACTGTTAGAATCTATGATTTTCCCTTATTTGATGGCTTTTACAACGAGCTCACCTAATATCACAAGGTCTTCGAAGTTCTTGGTTGCATTTCCCAGCATATACTTCATGAGTGGATCTTCTAGGGTTCTAACAAAGTAGACGTTATTTCTCTTTCAAGTAGAGGCGGCTGTACTTGTGTTGCAACATCCCTCCACCTTTGCACATACTGCCTAAAGCTGTCGTTGGGCCTCTTCTTCATGTTTTGCAATGTCAAACGGTCTGGGTCAATGTTTGTTATATGTTTGTACTGCTCTGTGAAGGCTTTAGCCAGATCCTTCCATAATTATATCTTGTCCCAACTAAGCTGATTATACCATCTGACAGCAGACTCTTTTAAACTTTCTTGAAAATAGTGAATTAAAAGCTTGTCATTGTCAACATGCCCCATCATCTTTCGGTAGAACATGGTAGGGTGAGCAGATGGATAGCTTGTTCTATCGAAAATTTCAAACTTTAACATTTTGAACTTTGAAGATAACACCAGATTAGGGACCAGACTCAAATATCTTGCATCAATCTCGCAGAATACATTCGGCCTTTCTACAATTTTAAACTTCTCCTCAAGTCGCTAGCACCAATCTTCAAATTGCTTAGATAGTTCGATCTTCACTTTAGCCATCTCATTAGGGTCAGGGATAGTGTTCTCACTAGGGCTATTAATTTCTTTATACGACAAAGATCCTGCCCGGGGACGTTGTTGCTTTTTATCTGAAGACAACACTTGCATATGTGTCTTGTCAAAGGGGTTTTTTGACTTTTGTAGAGCACTGAGGTCACTGGCCAATCCTTTTCCCCTTCAGGATCTTTTCCTACCAACATCACAGCTATCTTGGCCAGTAGATCCTCCTATGATTGTAAGATGTGGTCGCGAGTTGCTTGTTGCACCTTTTCCAGGTTTTGCTCCATGTCATTCTTTATATCTTCACACGCTTTTTCAACCTTTTCCAAACGGTCATCCATTTTTTAGCCTGGCTTTGAGTGAAAAACCAATGCTGACTCTGCCGGATCGGATGCCCCAAAATTACTACGATCGCAGTTCTCTCAGGACTAGAAGCTCGACCCAAAAATGATTATGCAATATGATATGATACAAGTGCATGCAAAATGAGATGCTAATGTGATGCGAAAAATAAAAACATGTTAGTACGAATAGAATAATCAATAATGATAATGTATCGCGAAAATTAAAAGGTATATAACTTCAGGTTAACATGCTTCATTCGAATAAAAATAATCCTACCCCATCATGCTTTCTACCCGCGCATTTTAAACAAAAAATAGATCCTACCCGAACATGCTTTTCTGCCTGTATACTTTATTTTACAGAAATAAAACATATCGGCGCGGTACCTAGTATATGCTTTATTGCGAGAAAATAAATGATACTGAAATTAAAGAGCATAATCGAAAGAAATTAAAGAAACCCCCTAACTCACTCTACCATGCACCTACCGGTGACCCTCTAAACGGGTAGAGGTTCGGTATAGTTCTAAACAAGGTAGGTTGCTATGGTTCATCACTATATGTGGTTTAGGTTCTAAAGTAATGGTACCCGAACTGTCACTAGGACATCAATTCAGGATGATACATTTCCCTAGGTCTGTGCGGAGATGAAGAT
This sequence comes from Hibiscus mutabilis, assembly GCA_019671005.1. Classification (NCBI taxonomy): domain Eukaryota; kingdom Viridiplantae; phylum Streptophyta; class Magnoliopsida; order Malvales; family Malvaceae; genus Hibiscus; species Hibiscus mutabilis. The sequence goes on from CM033732.1 coordinate 11,667,979, forward strand.
CTCACAAAGACAAAGGTACAAATGTATCCTAGAAGTGATCCACTATCTTGCACGGAGATGATACCTCACGAAGACGTAGCTTCTCACTCTCACTTAAAAGGGACAAAGCTCGGGTGCGAAGCTCATGATATGAAAAACTAGGAAAATAGATTTAAAATTTAAAAATTTTAGAAATAAAAGAAGGGATCACAAAATAAATGAAATCAAATTTATAGTTTTCACTCGTTAAGACAAAAAATAATCGACTGGTGGCTCGACACTAAAAAAATGTAGTCCTCAGCAGAGTCGCCAAGCTGTAACAACGGTCCCGTCCCGAGATGGTGCTTGACGCGTTTTTATGAAATATGGTTTGGATAGAATAGATTCGCCACCAATCTTTTTAATTTAGGTAAGATTAGATCACCTGAAAACCCAGTTATTTTAATAAAACCTGCCTTTTGTTTTTATTAAAAACAACGAGTTTTAGTCTGCAAAAACTAGAAGAATAGGTTCGGTAGTCAGTTATGTGGGGGAAGGATGGGCACCCTCACAATGCCCAAAATTGGTACTTGGTCGATTACGTATTGTCTAAATGATGGAAATTAAGAATTCGAGTTTAATTTAAAATTTGTGGTCCCTTAAAATATTTAAAAGAATATTTCTTTGCATGAAAGGAATTTACACCCCTACACCCAGAGCATAATTTCTGTTAGATTCCCGAATAAAGGGAACCTGTTTTGAGAATTATAATTTAGAATTAAAATGGTATTTTGCGATAGAGATTAACGGAAAGCGGTACCCCTTACGTTCGGAGTACGTTTTTCATGAGAATCTCTGATGAAGAAAATCATTGACTAAAATGACTGAATACAAAATTTATATGGATGTATAACAATAATTAATATAATGATAATAATTATAATAATAATAGGAATATTATTAAACTAAAAATAATAAGTAGATAATGTTAATAATAATATGGTAATATAATAATAATACTAATACGATAGTAATAATAAACATAATAAATAACGCACATAATAAATAACAATAATAATAATAATAAGCATGACAATTAATTATAAAAATAATATTAATAATAATATAAATATAACATGTATATAATAATAATATGTAATAATAACAATAACAAAATAAAAGCTAAAAAGAAAGAAAAAAAAATTGTGACTAATGTGTGAGAAAACAAAAACTAAGAGGATAAAATATAAAGGATATGAAAGTTGGATGGCCGAATCAGTAATTTCCCCATTCTTCATAAATGCGCGGATCCTCTCCCTTCGGGTCGGGTCGATGTGTGGGTTACAGGTGAAACGACATCGTTTTTGTGTTTGTTTTATATACCTGTTTTTGGACAAAAAATGCCATTTGAATCTTATGATTCTAAAAAAAAACCATATCCTCTCAAGTAGCTTCTGCCTCCCTTAGGTGTTGGTCTAATCGCTGCCGAAACGCCGCCGCTCGTTTCGTCGTAGGCCGTCATCGCCTCCGGTTGCTGGAACTTTGAAAGAGAGCACCTTTTCGGCTCTTCTTAACGCGTTGAGTCCAAATCCGGTGTCGAATTTTCGAACAAATCAACCTAGGTGAGTAGATCTACAAAAACCCGTAGGGTTATTATATTCTTTTGTACCTTTTTTAATATATTTTGGTTGTTGTTGTTTGATTCGAACAAAGAGGTTTTCATAGAATTTCTTTCTGGTCTTTTTTTTATTTCGAATCCTCCCTTTTTCATCTGAAAACCATCTTCCATTACAATACAAGCTTATGGGTTTTATATCCATTTTTTAACACATAAAAAATACATAAATTCATACTTTTTTGTTGATATGGATCTGGCATTGCTTCGGATAGTAACCCATTGCCTTTATTTTTTATAGATCTGAAGTGATTGTGGGCGGTGGATCACGTGGATTGGGCGTGGAGCAAGCAAGTGGGCGCGCGTGCATCGCACGGCCAAGGATGGTCGGCGCGTGCAATGGCAGCGACGGCTGAAGAGATAAAGATACTAGGGTTAGGTTATATTTTAGGGTTTAATTTTTATTATCGGGTTTTGTAATTGGGCTGTTTGGGTATTGTAAATGGGTCTATTGGGTTTAATTTATAAATGGGTCTGGTTTAATATGTATTGGGTTTTTTGGGTATGTAATGGGTATAGGGCTATGCTATTGTAATATTTGGATTTAAATTTTGGGTTGATTGGTATGGGTCTGATTTGAATAATAAAAATGTTGGACTTTTAATTTGGGTTTGGGCTCAAAAGCCCGGACAAAATGGCTTACTACAACCTAATTACACTAAAAAATAAAAGTTGGATACTTAATTGTACCCGAAAAAGTTAGGTGCCTAATTGCACCATAAAAAAATTAGGTACCTAATTGTACCCGAAAATATTAGGTACCTCATGGAACATAAATACAAAAGTTAGGTACCGAAAGTTATTTACCCTAGAATTTTATTCTATTGAAGAAATATTATGAGAGATTATAGCCAATTTTTTGTGTTATATGCATATATAATAGATATATAATACCCCTTCTTCTTCTTCTCTCTCTCTCTCTATACCCCTTCTCCGTAAAAAAGTATCTAATATATAGTTGGTCCTCCAAAAGTGGAACGTCAAGATTTTTCTCTAGAATAAGCTAACTTATTTTGGTTAAATCGATTCGATTTGTTTAGTTATTTTCAATCAAATTGATTTTTGCTCACTCCTATTCTTTAATTCACGTGTTTAAAGAATGAATGGTGCTTGATCGAAGTTGATATTTAACACCGAAGCTACTGACTACACTGATGAAAGGACCTGATTGAAACAATACTTTAATTTCAGAATAATTGGGCCGTTTTAGATTTAGGAGCCAATTTAAAATTTTTCTCATAGTCTGAGGACTTGTGGTACAATTAACAAACTCGAAAATTGCATATCTTTCCCTACCCAATTATAAAAAAGGAAAATGTTAACCGGTGTTATCATGTATTGATTAAGATGATATTAATTTAACAAAATAAAAGTGTATTGATAAATTGTTTTCTCTTGAATTTTTAATAAAAGAAAATTAAATTAAAAATATCTATTTGTTCTACAAAAGACTTGTAACAAAGAAATACATTTATCACCAATAATCTTTACAAGAGCACTGCCCATTTCGAAAGCAATGAAATTCCGATGCATCCCTCAACAAGATCTCTCTCTTTGTGATGATTGAAACGAATTTCATAAACGTATGGCAGTCTCCACATACATGGATGTTCTTCACAATCCTTATCGTTTCCCCGCGCTTGGTCATCAAAAGCCCGTATGTCGTTGCTAGTTTTGCACTATGATACAACAAGAAATCCTTCTTTTGATGCTCCTCCACCTCATGAAGAACAAAGCTAGTGTCCGGGACATATCCGGCTTTTTTGCATTCCAAATCTAGTATTTCCAGCCCTAGATAGATGTCTTTCGTTTGGTGATGCGATTTGTCTCTTGCGTAGAATGAGTTTACGCTGTTCTGATGAATGATCCAACTTCGAGCTGGGTTTTTCCGGAAACCCTTTTGTCTCATATCCTCTCTGATCATTTCCGAGCAATGCCATCTCCCAGATGCAGAGTATAGATTTGAAATGAGTATGTATGTAGAGGGATCTTGTGGCTTCTTGCAAGTATGTGCTTTGCCACTCGTTTCCCAATCTTTGTGTTCAAATGAATTCTGCACCTGTCGAGCAAAGCACGCCAAACAGATGCCTTTGGCTCGACAGTCATCTTCTCGATCATTTCCTCTGCTTCTTCAAGAAAACCCCAGTGTCCTAAAACATCAACAAAGGAAGCATAATGCTGTGAAGTAGGCTCAATGTCATAATTGGTTCTCATGGAGAGAAATAGCCTACGGCAGTCATCCACTAAATCCAAGTTAGTGTGTCGATAGGCAGAAATAACTAAAAGCAAAGTAATTGTATCAGGCTGTATGCCCGCCTCCTCCATCTCGGACCAAATAGATAATGCCTCCTCACCCTGCCTATGAAGAATATGGCCAGCAATCAAGCATTCCATGAAACTACGTCTCGAATGGGAATGTCATTGAAAATTTTGATTGCGCCATTCATGTTCCCACATTTGCCGTACATGCTAATTATGGAATTCAGCACTCCTAAATCAGTCACAAACCCAGTTTTAAGAGCATGGCAGTGAATTTGTTCTCCAATCTCTTGAAACCCTAAAGTTCCACATGCAGCGAGTATGGAAGTTAAAGTTACTTCATCCATATCCATTGCTCCTTCTAATCGGCATCTACGGAAAAAGAAAATTGCCTCATCAGGTTGTCCATTTCGAGCATACCCACATAACATAGATGTATAAACAACAGGGCTATTATGTTCAAGTGGCCATATGTGGAACATTTTCTCAGCATCTGCCATCCTTCCACACCTAATGCACATATCTAACAATGCTGCTTCAACATGAACATTTGACCCAAAACCAAACTTGACACAAAAGCCTTGAATTTGCTCACTAGTTCTCGCATCCATGATCAACGAACAGGCATTAATAACACTACTCAAACTGAAATCTGTTAACCCTAAACCTTCTTCCACCATTTCAATAAACAACTTTACCGCCTTCAAACCTTCACCGTTCCTGCAAAATCCCGCCATCAGAGCATTATAAGAAATGCAATTTTTCTCAAGCATCTCGTTGAAAACCTCCACAGCCAAATCCACCAACCCAAATTCCATATAGGCAGTAATCAATTCAGTCCAAGTAATAACATCCCTAACAGGCATGCTCTCAAATAAAACCACCACATCTCCTACACTACCACATTTAGAATAAAGTCCAATAAGCGCATTATTCACGCTCAAATTACCCTCTAATCCAATTCTAATGGCGTGAGCATGAACTTCTTTGCCTTTCATAAAAGCATTGCTTCCTTCACAAGCATTCAAAACAGCGGAAGTAGTGAAAAGATCAGGTCTAAAACAACCAATTCTTTTCATTACACGGAAATATTCAAAAGCATTCTCATACATCCCTTCCTTCATCAAACTTGAAATCACTGTATTCCACGAAGCAACATCTCTTTCAAGCATTTCATCGAACACCTTAAAAACAAACCCTAAACTCCCAGTCAACTTCCTGTACAGCCCCATCAAAGCATTGGCTACGTAAGTACTATCCAAAAAACCCATTTTGATAGCCAGGCCGTGAACTTGAAACCCCAACTCTAACTCCAAAATTCTAATACAAGCACTAAAAATTGCGACAAAAGTGAACTCGTTAGGCTCGATACCTTCAGCCCTCATCTTCATAAAAAGTTGTATCGTTTTGCTCCCTTGATTTGATTTCGCAAAACCCGAAATCAAGGAAGAGTAAGTTACAACAGTGGGGCAAGAAAGAGAGGCAAAAACGTAGAGAGAATGATTTAAAAGACCCAGTTTCAGGTAAGCTAAAACCAGAGAATTCCCCAAATGGCTGTCTTCTGGAAACTTGAGAGAACTCGCATGAACAACTTTTGCCAGGTCGGCGTCGGAGTACTGGACTGAAAGGTTCAGTAAAGAGAGCAAGGAGTTAATGTCATGCAGAATGGGGGGTGGTTTAGGGAGCGTGTGACGGGAGAGTGAGATGGGGGAGGAGAGGAGGAGGTGGTGGTAGTGGGGTTTGAGTTTGGGTTTGGGAAGGGAGAGAAAAGAGGAGTACGGTGGAGCTGGCGGTGGTTTGGCAGGGAAGCAGTGGCGTAGGAGTGGGCGCTTTTGGGGATGGATAACGGTGGACATGGATTGAGACAAAAACAAGAGGCGCCAACATACCTTACTATCTCTACTTTGGATTTTGGTACACAGTTTATATCTTTTATATTAGTACTAGTTAATTTACTCAAGCCCAGTATATTTTTGGATAAATTACACTAGAAGTCACTTAGTTATAAGTTTAGTAACAAACATACTACTATTTTTCTAAAAGTAATAATTAAGTCACTCAATTATAAGTTTAAGAACAAACATGTACTTTTCTTCTAAAAGTAACACTTAATTATAGGGTTAGTAACAAACATATCACCAATTATAATATTATTAAAATTGAAATAAGGGCTTGATATAATAACATTTTTAGTCTCAAAAATTTATGCATTATATTAATTTGGTCCTAATTTGAAGTAATTCAATAAACTTAACCATTCATGTTTACAAATTTCATTAATGAAATAATTGTGTCTACTAACAAACGACATTAAAGTCATAATAAGTCTATTCTATTGTCTGTCGGTTGTCCAGTGGTCAAGTAGTTGTATATGTTAACTTATCACATTTGTTGATTATCGAACTAATGGATAATAATATGTAATATGATAAATGGCCAGAGAATGTGTTGGGATGGTAAAGTAAAATTTTTAATAAATGGTTAAATTTATGGACTAATAGTAATTGAATCTTTTTTGAATTCTTAATGGATTTGCTTGGTCATATTTGTTGATTGCATTTCATGTGCCGTCAAGGTTACATTTTCAAATGGTCTCTTTAATACAAAATATTGAATTTCGTCGCTGTTTACACTTCTTTTTAATCACAACTTACTCTTAAGTGTGTTTTCTGTTAACCCCACACTTTACTTTTGGTGGTATCGAGTCTAACAATTCATGTTTTGTTTGTTATCTGCCAATATATGTGCTTGAATAGCTCAAGGAGATAACAAATTTGGCCCAAGACATGATTCGACGGGATCAAATAGTGTAAAGTAAATCAGTCAAACTTTCCTTTAGTAACTAAATTAACAACATTTAAGGACACGTTGACTGATTTGTTATAAAACGATAACGTTAATGATTGCTTTGTTATAAAATGATGACGTTAATGATTGTTTTGTTATTTTTGAAACATAAGCGTTGAAAAAGAAATTTACTCATATTTTAGTGACTATTTATGTAGTTTACCCTAAGTTTATCAGATTGTTTTTCCTGAGTTCGAGGGTACTTGCTTTTGCATTAGTAAAGATTACGAAAGAACCAAAATAGAATCAAACCGTCCAAGACAAGCTTGGATTTTTGTTGGCCGTGACAAAAACTAAAAGATTTAAGCTTTGGGTTTGCTTTCCTTTAGATGATCGTCTCTGGGCGATGGAGGAACTTCGAAAACATCAGGTTAGAGCATCCATCAATTCAAATTATGGTTCTAGTCAACCAATTTACCACATTAAATCTTTCCATTTCCTTTTTCCCTCTTAATCTAATGTTAAATTCTCGATTGGGCTACTCAAATTCAGGTATCGCTGAGAGGAGCCAGCGCAAGAGAAATATCAAGAGATGCGCTGCTCGAGAAAGTTTCTCAAGAAAGAGAGCATCGCAATTATGCTAGAAAAGCTGCCTCCGCTTCAATCTACATCCAGGTTTACTTTTCACAATGTTTGTTTGTTTTATTCTTCAATTGAATTTTTTATTAAAATAATTCTCAGGTTTTTACGTTTACAAATATTTGTAGAAAGTTTGGAGAAGCTATAACGAGACAAAGAAAGTGGCTATCAAATTCCAAGATGAATGGGAAAGTTTGGTGAAAAATCCAGCTGAGTTTATGACGGGGGAATTGATTTCCAGCAGTGTTTTAAGGCCATTTATTTTCTTCATTACATGTTTATCGATTCGGCCGCAAAAGATTCTTGCCAGAGAATTAAAATGTATGCAGACTTGCTTTGAGATTCTCTTGGAAAGCATGAATTCAACCGGTATGCTAAGCACTTTTAATTGACTTCAGTAGTCCGTTGCTCCTATGAGATGTGCTGCTGTGTATTAGATTTAGGACCATCTTTTTTCTCCCATTTCCTTTTAGCTTTTCTAGTTAATAAACAGTTGGTATTGATTCCTTGTTTCGTGGATAGATTCAAGGAAGAATATTTGCTCCCTGATTGTGGACACGGCTGAACAGAGAAGAACATCCATGTACCAAATGCAAAAACTGATTTCACTCTGCTCGTTCATTCTTTCAGAGTGTGATACATGTCGTGCAGGGAGTCAAGATATCGTTGTTTTGACATCTCTTTCATTGCGTCTTGTTGTTGTCTTAACTGATCTGAAAAGTTGGAAGATTGTTAATGATGAGAACATCAAGGAGGCAGGTGATGCAGTGAAGAACTTGGTTAGCTTTATGGGAAGTTGTAGAAGCGGTCTTTATGCATCTCTGAGAATATATATAAGCAGATTGGATGTTTGCTTTTCTCCTAAAGTGAAAAGTATTGTTCAGACTGATGATAAATTCTTGATCAGCGCAAGTGTAGTTACTATAGCTATTCGTCCATTTAGTCTGACAACCTTTAATATGGCTGACTGTAGTAAGTTTGAAGTGCATTCTTCCGCTGAGCAGTACTGTTTATATTTACTTACAATTCCTTGGCTCACTCAACGTGTACCAGCTGTTCTTCTACCTGCTCTGAAGCACAAATCTACTCTTTCACCATGTTTACAACTTTTACTGGTAACACTCTATTCAGTTCCAATCTCCTTGTGTTCTTTTTTCATATGTCTTCAAGAATTTTGCTTTCGAATTGTGCGTATAACCTTTAGTTATGCTTATTTAAATTCAGAATATTGTAGCATCTGATGGTGTTTTTTTCCTTTTTGTTTCTCAATCATCATTAGTTGTCTTTTTTAGCTATTCTATCGATTCTTTTTGATGACTCAGTTCACGTATGCCCTCTTTTATTGTCAGTCAATATTATAGTTCTTTAAAAAGCCATGTGCTGGCTTCCTAGATAGCAAGTTGAAATCAATGAAGCCATAGCTGTCATAGTTTTAGTAGTTAAAACGGAGACTAATGCAAGTACCCTGTTGCTGGGCTGCGATTTATTTTCACTTGCATCTTTGGGAATTTCTATGCAAAGCGAAGTGCTATTAACATTTTTCATTTGCCATTCAAATGAAAGTATGGATTTGTGTTTATTGTCTCTAGGACATCATATTTTTATAGTATACGGCTTTAATATAAATCCTATTACCTGTATAATAGATTACCTTTTCATTTATACTCTTTTACTATTTATCCTTAAATTCATATGCCCTAAATTTCAAATTTTGTTTTACTTATTAAACTACTATACGATTTGAGGCATGAGGAACTGATCAAACTATGGCAGGTGATGATGACAGATTTCAAAAGATAAAATTGTCAGAAAAATGTCAGACATTGATCAGTCCAGCATGGACTATTCTTTGAATGTAGTTCCACCTGTTGGTTGGGCTCTTGTAAACATTATAGCCCTAACTGCTGGGAGTGAGAATGACTTTCTGCATTCCGGAGCCTTGAACCAAGGTCTAGAATATGCATCCTATGTCCATGTTGTAACCATTCTTGCAGACAACTTATTGGCATGGCTTCATGATGCTGGGTGGAATGAAAAGGGAAATAAGAATCTTGAAGGCAATGATGGAGCTTATGAACCATCTGTCAGCATGCAGGAGAACAAGACGGCAAGTGCGTCCTTAAAGACATCCTTCATTGATCTATTTAGACCTGTTTCTCAGCAATGGCATCTTAAAAAGCTTTTGGAAATTTCAAAAGCATATGCTCGTTCAGATGAGACCAAGATCCTACCTCCAAACAACTTAGAATCTTTGGAGAGCTTGAGATTGCTTGATATTGCATATTTCTACTCATACATGCTTAGGATATTTGCAGCATTCAATCCCATGATTGGACCATTGCCTCTTCTCAATATGTTATCTTTCACTCCTGGATTTCTTGGCAACCTTTGGGGAGTGCTAGAAAGTTCCATTTTCCATGGGAATAGGCACACCTTTGGAGAGGCTAATCATTCCAGAAGAAAAGTTTCGGGGAAGAAAAAACAAGGAATTGATAAAAAACTAAAACAGGCCAGTAATGATGGAGTCAGTAAATGGGCTAATGTATTGCAGAAGTTAACTGGAAAATCACAAGTAGATGTTGGTTTTTCAGATCCAGCTGATGATGATCAAGTTGAGGAGGATGCTTTTGATATTTGGGATGTAGAGCCTTTGAGACATGGCCCTCAAGGCATTTCAAAACATATGTCTTGTCTTCTTCATCTGTTCTGTGCCACCTATTCTCATCTGCTATTAGTTCTTGATGACATAGAGTTTTATGAGAAACAGGTAAGCTGGTTATCTGGCTATATCTTTGTTTTCCGTCTATAACTCTGTCGTTTATTGGAGTATTTTGTTCATGATTTAGGTTCCATTCACACTGGAGCAACAACGGAAAATTGCTTCGGTTCTCAATACACTAGTCTATAATGGTCTGTCGTATAGTGTGGGCCAACAGAATGCTTCCCTTATGGATTCTGCCATCAGATGCTTGCATCTAATCTATGAAAGAGATTGTAGACACCGATTCGCCCCTTGCTTTGTGGGCTTTCACCGCTAGAAGGAGCCGGCCTCCAGTGCGATGAGAGCTGCCGTAACTCATGAAGTTCTATCAGCTAATATCAGATCAGAGGATGCTGTAGTTGGTCACTGTGAGAAACAGAGTTTTTCTCTGTGTTTTTTCTCATTTCATTAGTGAAAGAGAGTCTATTATATAGACTTTTACAGAGGTGTTTAACACCAAGTGGTTAACCTATAGGATAAGACTTTTATCCTTTACAAAGATCAAATTTAAAATTCAAACTACTAGTTAAGATAAAGTAAAGATAACATACAACTCCTACTCTATCTAAAACTCTTTACAACACACGGTTATGCATACTAACTAACACTCCCCCTCAAACTGTGTATATGTTGTATATACCCAGTTTGGATGTGAACTCATCAAAAATAACTCTTGGAAGTGCCTTAGTAAAGATGTCACTATCCGCTTCGTAGGAATATAGTTTAGTTTGTGCAATACCACCATTCACTTTCTCATAGATAAAGTGCCTATCTATTTCAATGTGTTTGGTTCACATGTTGCACCGGATTCTTAGCAATACTCATTGCTGATTGGTCATCACTATAGATCTCGAACTCGTCTTTTCATCCAACTCTAGCTCTTTGAGAAGCCTCTTTATCCACATTCCTTCACATATTCCAAGAGCTAATGCTCTAAATTCTGCCTCAAGACTACTCCTTGACACCACAAACCGCTTTTTGCTTCTCCAAGTAACCAAGTTGCCCCAAACATAAGCACAATATCCACTAACCGACCTTCTATCGGTGAGCTCTCCCGCCCGACTTGAATCTGTATACCTTCACATTGCATGCGGAATTTTCTTGAAAATTAGCCCAAAGACCAGTGTGAATTTTAGGTACCTCGTAATTCATTAATCGCCCTCCAAATGTTCTTCTCGAGGATCACTCATGTGCCGGCTTATAACACTCACTTTGAGTAGGCAATGTCCGCCTTGTTAGAGAAAAAGATAAATTAGTTTTCCAACTAACCGTTGATAGGATTCTTTGTCAACCGGATTACCAGCTTTCCTCTTTGTTGAACTTCAACCACGGGTCCATGGGTGTCTCGGTGGCTTGCATCCAAGCATCCCGTTTACGTAAGAAGATCTAGGATGTACTTCCTTTGATTGATGACTAAACCTTCTCTTGACCTTCCTACTTCCATACCCGTAAAAATAATACCTTAGACTCCCCAAGTCCTTTGTTTCAAATTCGTGGGCAAGAACAATCTTCAAATTCTCAATTTACGTACTATCATCCCCTGTAATAATTATGTCATCAACATACACAATTAATAAGGTTATTTTACCATTCTTTGCAACACCTTTCCGAACAGGTGTGATTAGCCTGACTTTGTTTGAATCCATTCTTTACCATAGCCTTTGCAAACCTCTCAAACCAGGCCCTTGGAGATTGTTTAAGTCCATACAGTGATTTGTTGAGTTTGCACACTTTGTATTTCTAGTTTGTTTTACCTTCTAGACCAGTGGTATTTGCATATATACTTCCTCTTGAGACTCCCATTGAGAAAGGCATTTTTGATGTCTAGTTGATGTAATTTCAGTCCTTGTTTACAACTATGGACAATAAGATTCTAATAGTATTCAATTTAGCCACTTTGGTGCAAAGGTTTCTTGATAATCCACCCCATAGGATTGTGTAAAACGTTTAGCCACCAGCCTTGCCTTATACCTTTCAATGCTCCCATCCGAGTTGTACTTGATAGTGAAAACCCACTTGCATCCAACAGCCCTCTTTCCCTCTCGGTAGATCTGTCAAAACACCATGTCTCATTTTTCTCAAGTGCCCTTACTTCTTCCTCGATGACTTTCTTCCATTTGGGATTCTTCAAGGCCTCCTCTCTTGTTTTAGGAATCTGCACACACACTGCTTAGGCTGGGTCAAAAGGCCTTAAAATTGGGCTGAAGTTTACCATAGGCAACAAATTTGTTAATTGGGTGCATAGTACATTTTCTTACTCCTTTCTAATAGCAATAGGAAAGTCATCAAGGTCACTAGAATCTTGAGGAGGAATGTTACCTTCAATCTCGACAATGGCAGGATTTAAGCTCGGTTCAGCAGAAAGAACAGGACTTGAGTCCGGTTCTTGACAAGTGCTAGGCTGGTTATTTACTTCATTAGGGGCTCTTCTTCTCCCGGTATACACCTTAAATTGATCATCTGCATCACCGTGAATGCACGTAAGTAGGGGAAATTTGTGCTCTGACCCTAGGTCTTTGGAAGAGGTGTTGTACAAGGACTTGGTGATTTGTTGGTATGAGGAGAGTGCATTTACATCGGCATAGTATTTTTACTGCTTACGTGGTTTCGGGATAGGATATGAAAGGAATGTCCGTAGAGGAGAAATGATGGAAGGTGGAGGAACAAAGGGCTGAAATTCCTCATTTTTCTCCCCACAAGTTCATCCCCGCAAAATATGGTTTATCCTCAAAGAAAGTGACATCAAAAGAGACATAGGTCTTTTTAGAAATAGGAGAATAGCATTTGTAACCCTTTTGACTAGAGGAATATCCTATAAACACACACTGATTGATTTAGGGTCCAACTTACTTCTATTTTTATCATGCACATGAACAAAAGTCATGCAGCCAAATACCCTAAGAGGAATAACAGATGAAAGTGGTTTAAATTGAGGAAAATGTTTGAATAAGACTTACTGTTGGTACTTTGCAAAACCCAAGGTTTTATTGGGCATTCTGTTGATAAGGTAGGTGGCGATAAGTAAGGCTTCCCCCCAAAGATATTTAGGTGCTTTGGCTGAAAAAAGAAGAGACCTCGTAACCTCTAGTAGATGTCTGTTTTTTCTTTCGGCAACACCATTTTGCATGGGCTCTGTAATCACCAGTATGCCATATGTATTTCCATTTCAAGAAAGGTATTAAGTCATAAGAAATTCGATTGCTATACCATGTAAGTTAGGTGTGCGCAACTCACCTTGTTTACCAGAATTTGATCCAATGCAAAGTCAATGGCTCATATTTTGAATGTGCTCCTTCCTGAAATATGTGCTCTTACCATTGTTGTGTTCATATGAGAAGTAACATCTGGCATACATCAGATTATCATTCAATCCTCCTATTATGTAGATCTAGAATGGCCTAATTTATTTGACCAAGCCAAAGTCTTTTGTTGACATAGTTTGCATCTTTGGCAGGGTTCAAATGTTTAGGGAATTTATCAGCATGGATAAAGTTTCTCGGAAAATGGCTGGTGAAATATCTGGACCTGGTTCTCGATCAATTGAGATAGCAATTCGTCGAGGTCATATCATTGAAGACGGCTTTCAACAATTAAATTCTCTTGGCTCAAGGTTGAAGTCATCAATTCATGTTTCTTTTGTCAGTGAATGTGGCCTCCCAGAGGCTGGTCTGGATTATGGTGGATTATCTAAAGAATTCTTAACTGATATATCTAAAGCAGTTTTTGCTCCCGAGTAAGTCATGCCGGTTTTTATGCTGAAAAAGTGGCTTTATTCATTTATTAACTTTTTAAAGTTAATTTATTCTTTTTGTCTAAAGGTATGGATTATTTTCGCAAACATCAACTTCAGACCGACTTCTAATACCTAATGCAGCTGCAAGATTTCTAGAGAATGGTATCCAGATGATTGAGTTCCTTGGAAGGGTTGTCGGTAAAGCACTCTATGAAGGAATATTACTAGATTACTCTTTTTCTCATGTTTTTGTGCAAAAGCTGTTAGGCCGATATAGCTTTCTTGATGAACTGTCAACTCTTGATCCAGAGCTTTACCGAAATCTTACGTATGTCAAGGTTAGCCGTCATAAAGATCGTGCATGTTATCGATTTGATTCTTATTTCTTTTTGAAGACGAATCTTCTAATTTGGCTAAATTATATTTTGAATATATGAATAGTTTTATAGGTGGTGTAGTTTGTATGTCACTTGATGTTTATGTTGAATTTCAAAGGGTTAATAGAAGTGCATTTTCTGGTTGATGAAACTGCTTTGCATATTGAGCTCATTGTTGGGCAAGAGTTAGCAAGATGCTGCTATGGGAAGGTATTGAGGTGGGTGATGTGTTTAACCTGCAACTGACTTCTTTAAGTGATAGGATGAAATATATAATGTCTGCATTTGTTTAGCTATTATTTTCTGGATCCTACCTTCCATTTTCCCTACATCACTCTTCTAGGATTCCGGAAGTATTACCTTCCATCATGTTCTAAATTATTTTAGATCAAGGATCTATTATTTTCTTTTCTTGTCTGCTTTAATGCAGCACATTAGTTACCTTATTTTTCCCCCTTTACACAGGTCATAATGTTTGAGATCTATGCATGTAAAGGCAAATCCTACAACTTTGTAATTTTGTTATTTGCTTTAACTGCAGCACTATGATGGTGATGTTGAGGAGCTCTGTCTAGATTTCACAGTTACTGAAGAATCTTTTGGTAAACGGCATGTTATCGAGCTTAAACCTGGGGGCAAGGATGTTTGTGTGACCAATGCGAACAAGATGCAGTATGTTCATGCAATGGCAGATTACAAACTCAACCGACAGGTCTATTTTTAGTTGTTTCATAAATATGATAGAAATATATCTCTGCATCATAAAATCATGATGTTAACTTGTTTTTAATGTTGGATCACAGATACTCCCCTTTTCAAATGCATTCTATAGGGGGTTAACCGATCTAATATCTCTCTATTGGTTGAAGTTATTTAATGCAAGTGAATTTAATCAGGTATTTTTACTCCCATTTTGCTTTTTGAGGAGTCATACTTGTGCATAGTTTATTTAATGAAAGGGGCTAATTAATAGCACACAATGACCCACATTACTGTATGCAGTTACTTTCTGGCGGAGACCATGATATTGATGTTGATGATTTAAGAAATAACACACGCTATACTGGTGGTTATTCCGAGGGAAGTCGAACAGTTAAACTTTTCTGGGAGGTATTAGCTTGATGGAAGTATAACTGAATTTTCTCATGTTTGGCTCAGTCCCTCAGATGTTTTAATCATAAACAGCTGCATAAATACAGTTCTCTTTTAAAATTTCTTTTAGGTTATGAATGATTTTGAGCCAAAAGAGCGATGTATGCTGCTAAAATTTGTGACCAGCTGTTCCCGAGCTCCTTTACTGGGGTTCAAATACTTGCAGCCATCTTTCACAATTCATAAGGTATGCCATTATATCTGTTAAAAAATTTACCAGTTGCTAATTCAATCCAGTGAACTAGATTGCAACAAACAAGAAAAAAAATGAATAAAATAGGAAATTCCCCAAGTTTAAAGGAAAATATATTGTAAAGACCAGGGATAAACGAGAATTATAAATGCAGAAAGGCACATGGCCATCTTAATACCTTGTGAACAACTAAACTAAGTCGGGATCTTGATCATGTTTAGGTTGCAAGTGATACTTCTCTTTGGGCTGCAATTGGAGGTTCAGATGTGGAGCGACTTCCATCAGCTTCTACATGCTATAACACTCTCAAGGTACAATAATTGGGATTGGATGCCCTCCAGTCTGGTAACTACTATGTTAAAAGGCTTCATAACAATATCAAGCTTTAATGATTTAACATCTCATATCTGCATAATGGAGGGGTGAATTGAGGATCTAAATTCTGAACTAATCATGTCTGTCTTTTCTTGCTCTATTGGATGGTTACAGCTTCCAACATATAAGCGGTCAAGTACACTGAAAGCGAAGCTTCGTTATGCAATCAATTCTAATGCTGGGTTCGAACTTTCTTAGGGGACTGAGATATTTAATTGGCGCAGGTGAACTTGTAGTACCATTTGAGTTTGACTTCCTTATTGTATAAATTCATTTCTATTTGCTATAAGGATTTTTAATATATTAAATTTTTTAAAGAAATACCCTTACTAAAGATCAAGTGTCTTTCAAGCTTCAATTGTCATCCAGTTTATTGATGGTTAACATTGAAGACTGTCTTGGATAAACAGAATTGTTATAGGAACGGAAGAATTGATTAACTAGAAAATGAAGCTTGTTTGTGGAAGAACAAAGATAACTTGAGCAGAATTAAATGATCACAACATATCATTTTATTGAGGCAAGGATTGATACATCAACTTCCCTGACAGAAATGCAGCAATCTACCCCTGCTAAAAGCATAAACAAGGATGTTTTACATGTGAAAATAGTAAATACTAAAATTCTCCTGCTAAAACAGTCATACCAACGATGTATTTTAGACTCATAGTAATATATGATATCCTACATGTGAGAAGATTACAGGAACGGGTAATAGTATTTTCTTCTTTCAATTCCCTTTCTACGACCATGAAGGAAATAGCTTCAAGAGATGAGTCCCACTCCCTGTGCTAGCAAATTGCCTGCTAAGACTTCATTAGCTGCTTCAGAGGGATGGAATCCATCCCAAAATACATATGATGTAGCATTGGAGCATGTCCCCGGGGCTCTGGGATTGCAAAGCAAGGAGGTCTCTAGAGTGCCTGTTCCACAGCAAGCTCTTCTTGACTCAAAGAAACCTACAACAATAATAATACCATATTCACAGGGGAAAATTATATTAATGAATAATGAGTCACTTCATTCAACTGGCAAATCATGCATGGTGGAACCTTGAATAAAACAATGAAAGGATCCACATCATTTTGAAATTGATATACATGATCAGAGAATAACCCCAAAGGTTTACTAGTTCATGTTACTAGTGTAAGTAAAACTTTATCTTATAGTACTAGGTTTTCCTTAGTTAAAGAATGAAATCTAGTACTTAAAAAATTGCTTTCAAAAAATACAATCTTGTTGATTCTGTTCACTTAAAGTTAGCAGAGTGATATCTAAAGAAAATTAAATTGTTCCTATACTCATACGAAATGTTGATTCATTCTGTTGATTAACTACTCTTTTGCACAATAGGTGGTTTACCATTATCACTGGGCTTTGTAGCCATGTCCAAAAGAGGCTAGTATACATCAAAGACTACAAGTTTGAGACCAGGCAACTTGTTCTGTAGGCTTAGAGATGTGCTGTTCAGTTTATTGTTGAAGGCTATGGCATCTTGGTTTAACCTTGCAACACACTGGCTACTTCCTCCACCAAATAGGGTGATCGCTGCAGGTAAACAACCTGATGGTGGTAAGGTTGTCACTCCAATCCTCCTTGCTCCTAGTCCATACAGATTCTGTTTCAAACATAAAATAGTTGTGTGCTTTAAAGAAACCAGCATGTAAGAAGCTCGCTTCTTGTTTTTCTTTCATTTTCATTGAAGATTGCTATGAGGCTGAGGTTCCATTACAGATGTATTTCTTGTTTGTTATTAACGTTGTAATATTTCTAGTTATATGGTGTCTACTGTCCAGAATTAGGTTAGGGATACAAACATAATTCAAAACAGGTATTAATTTCTCGTGTAAAGGGTCCAGATATTGCTGAAATTAGCATAATAGCCCCTATATGTGAAAGCTAAACGATACCTGAATAAAAGTAGAGTAGGAGCTCATGAGAATGTCAGAGAATTGATCCGGTGTATAGATTCTATTGAGTAGAGGATTGATGTAGTAGTTCTGAATATAATCACTACTTCCTGCACTCAAAAGATGTATGGCACCAGAGGATATGTTGTTTGCTTTAGCTTTACCCACCATGTTCGCCACTTTCGTTTGGTACTCCTTGTAGTAGTTTAACTGCTGGGTCAATGTTATGGCACGCTGCAAGAATCAACAAAACAGTTAATTTTGTTAGATGATCAGGCTTTAGAGTCAGAAGGATAGAGTAAAGGAGAGCAGGGTTTGAGGGGTTGGGATCTTAATCGTTTACATATAGGTTTGCAGTTCTGTCATATAAACCAGAGGCAGCCGAAGCAAAGTTGGCTCCAGTCAAGAGAGCATCTCCTCTGGCATCTTGACTAAGGTAAGCCGGTGGGTATGAAGTGAACCCAAGGTACTCAGCTGTGCATGGCAGGAATGAAAAAGGTCCATTAGTGAAAGAACCTAAATGAATGGAGAAAAAAGGAAGTATGGGTTGGTCAAGAAAACGTTACTGGTGAAGTCGGTGGCAAGTTTTCTATTGCAGAATCTTCCGGTTGGCCTGTGAGTAACAAAATCTCTTCCATATGGTGGGAAGTTGGCCTTGATAAGTGTATTGAGATTGTTGTTATTTCCAACATCAACAACCGAGTCCCCGAAGATGATGAGTGCAGGAACAAGAGGGTCTCCATAAGCCGGTGATGAAACCAGAACAAGAACCAAGGTGACCAAAAACTCGCTTGAAACTCTCATTTTCTTTTTTCTCCTTTACCCTTTGTATACCAGAGAGAAAGTGGTGATAAAGAGAATTAAAATGGGGGGGGGGGTGCAGGTTAGAATTAAAATGGGGGGGGGGTGCAGGTTAAGGAGAATTTAAGGAGAAAGAGCCATGGGTGAGAGTTATGGTCAAACTGATACAAATGGCTTTATCAGAATGGTTCCACTAAAAGTGCTTATTTCTAGGAGAAGAGGCATGTTTAGCATTCCATAAAACCCATAATTTTTGCCATTACCGTTACAAGCAAAGTGCAGTTATTTTGTCCATGTACTAAAATTTTTTCTTCAGGTGAC
The DNA here is from genome assembly GCA_019671005.1 of Hibiscus mutabilis. Classification (NCBI taxonomy): domain Eukaryota; kingdom Viridiplantae; phylum Streptophyta; class Magnoliopsida; order Malvales; family Malvaceae; genus Hibiscus; species Hibiscus mutabilis. The sequence goes on from CM033732.1 coordinate 11,686,920, forward strand.
AGTAGAATTAGTTAAAGTTTAACTACTTTTTTGAAAAGAGTTTGGTTGCAGTTTGACGTGCGTCCAAATTTTGCATAACTTTCGAGGGTTGGCGTGTCTTCAACAAATCCTCCAATTTTGTTCTACAAGCACGATCGCTTCAGGCATCCCTAGCAAATTTTGAAGTTGTTTCTTCTATTTAATTATCCATTAGTTACCAATTATGTTGCCCTTCTCTTTTTTTCTGAGGTACTTTGTCGTCCGAGTAATACAAGTTGCAAACAAAAGAAAATGACTTAATTGATATATGACATCTTAAAAAGATAATCTCTCCTTTTACCCATTTATTTAATGTCAAAATTTGGTCTGAAAATCTTAATCATCCTGAGCATGGTGTCATTAATGTTGCACATTGCAGATTCTTGGATGTACTTGAAAACAAAGGGCTTCCATGTTGTCATCACATTCTCTGTTGTGTTGCTTTGTTTTAAAGGGAGTGGGGTTGGTGAATTCAAGGAGGGAGATGAGTTGGATCTCATAAGCACCGAAATGAGGTTGAACCTGGTATCAGTGCATTGTAGATAATACAAAGTTTCTAAAATAAGAATTCAATATTTCTTTCTTTTAAAACTAAAACAATTGGCCTAATTGGGTTTAACTAAATGGTCATGTTGATTTTTCACTACTTGTGCTGAAAACTTATTTCAATTAGAAACGCTGAAAGGAGTGGGTAAGCATTGTTACAGTAGGCAAGACTCGTGTCAGACAGCAGCCATGCAGGCGGCAACAATGAAGCATTGAAGGACCACACTCCATTCTTCAATGCTTCTGTGACATTCAAATTCAATGCCCCCCAACATTCACCCTCTTCAATTCTCTGCCCAAAAGTGGAGCAAATCAATGAAATCAAACAAGTTGCTCATTTCTGATGGGGTAAATGTAATGGCATGGTTGACCTTGGAGGCTGGAACCGGAGGGCTATCAAAATATTACTAGTTTCAGAATAGAACAGAACAGCAAAATGCAGACACTAGCCTCTTGCAAACTTTAATTTGGATTTGGATGTAAATTTCAAAACTCAAAGTCTTAATCTAAAAAATTTAAACATGTGGATGATATTGAGCATATTATCTTCTCTCTTCCATGGTCAAATAGGAAAAGTGGGAAAAGTCCAATGAGCTTCACTCTTCTCTTTCACCCCTTAAACTCTCAATGGAACTGTCCTTCCCTTACCATCAAAACACCTTAACTCTCCTCCACAGCCCTTGCTTCTCACTTCCCCTTTCAGGTAAATCTTTTCTCTATATATCTTTCTTTGTATTTATGTTACTTGGATCATAACTCGAATCCATATCCGGATATTCATCGGATGAAATTATGCATAATATTGATATGCTCTTTACAATCTCAGGGAAGAGACTACCAAAGAGAAAACCATTTGTTTTTCAATGTCACTGCACACTGTCATCTTCTGATGATGATGATAACTCAAAGCCGGCAATTCTTTCTTTGCAGCATGAGGGAAGAAGGGCATTGCTTGCTTCTCTTCTCACAGCTGGTTAGTGCTTTAGCATCACTACCACTTAATTTCACCGCATAATCAATTAACTTGCATGGAGTTTTGGTTTAAACAAGTTGCTTAATAATGGGTAATTAGTGATAGGTTTAGATGTTCTGATGAACTTTGATTATGACTGATTCAGTTGCTGCAATGCCAATGTATGTCTCTGATGTGGCCGAGGCAGTCAGCACAAGTCGAAGAGCTGTAAATATCCCTTTTTCAAGCTTTATTTAATCTCCCTTTTAGTATTCTCTAATCTTTACAATGCATAATTTATGCAGTTTTATATTGATTCTTGCAGCTTAGAGGAGCTAAAATACCTGAGAGTGAATTCACAACTCTTCCCAATGGGCTCAAGTTTGTAGCTCTTCTTACATCTCACATCATATATCTATTTATTTCTTTGGCTTAGAGGAGAAAACAGTGAAACAACATGTTGGATTTCTTCTGCATGTTCTGAAATGGAAGTGATGGTACAAATTTTGACATTCACAATATCCTCCAGGTACTATGATTTGAAGGTCGGCAGTGGACTTAAGGCTGTTAAGGGATCTCGGGTTGCAGTACGGTCGTGAACTAGTTAGATTTCTTAAAAAAAAACTCTATAATGTATACTTTATCGTCTGCATTTTATTTCTCTGTATTGGAACAATGAACTGCGAATGGCATTTAGTTAAGTATCATTAAAGTTGAGATACTTCCACAATGTAAGACTGCCGTGTCTCTAAGATCAATGATCAAATGTCAACGGTGACAATCCGGTGCTGTTGAGATCTTTGTTAGTTTTTGATGAAAGCTAAAGTGATAGAATGAGAAAATCTCATATATACTTGAAACATGCATATTGCTCTTGATAAATCTGATAACGTTCCATTAATTGTGTTTGTTTGTCCCTGTAAGTTGGAATATAATTGATGCAGTATGGTTGTTTTTTCATAGGTTCACTATGTTGCCAAATGGAGAGGCGTCACGTTTATGACTAGCAGACAAGGACTCGGTGTTGGAGGGGGGACGGTAAGACTGAGATGTTTCATAGCCTTTTTCATGCCGTATGATAAGTCTGCATGATCCATGTTTTGATTGCTAACCTGATGCACAAATTATAATTCAAATATAGAAATCAACCAGGAGCTTTAAGATTAATTCTTGATGTTAAGAGATACTTGGCCTAAATGAGGCTAAAGCTTTCTTCTTTTGCCGCAAACTCTGTCTCGTATCGAAGTCCATTTTGATTCTCCATGATCATTTGGAACAAAGTTGTGTACAATGACATTAATGCAGAGTGCAGTTAACGCAATTGATCAGACTGATCATTTGCGGTAGCATGTTATCAATTAGAAATTCAGTCTTAGGTTAGGTTCACATTATGAAAATCATTCCCCTACTTGCCTTCAAAATTTTCTTTACGGAGATATTACATTTTCTGTAATGACATGTTTGAATTCATGCAGCCTTATGGATTTGATATTGGCCAATCTGAAAGAGGAAATGTGCTCAAGGGATTGGATCTTGGTGTTGAAGGAATGCGGGTCGGAGGCCAGGTGAGACCTTCTGTTTGTAGCATACAATTTCCTCAATGTTTCTTGTGTATACATATACATGTACATATAGCATTTCCTCAGTGTTTAAGCAATAGGTTGTTGTTTGCAGAGACTGCTGATAGTTCCACCAGAGCTAGCATATGGGAAAAAGGGAGTCCAGGAAATCCCTCCAAATGCAACAATTGAGGTGGATGTTGAGCTATTGTCTATCAAACAAAGCCCATTTGGGTAAGTAATTGTGCAAACCATAAGCATTTAAAGTGTGTATGGCAGTTTGGTTTAAGCCATTGATTTGTGCTGCAGAACTCCTGTTAAAGTAATTGAAGGTTGATTCCCAATTTGGATGGAACAAAAGCTGACAAATTGGGTAGAAGTAGAAGACTACTCTCTTGAGCTTTGAATAAAATAGCATTGGTTTTTATAGCTAGTTTAAAACTGTTGTTTTGGTTAATTTTTATTCTCCAATTGTAATCTATAGAAGTTATCTCTTCTCTACCTTTGGTTTATTCTGAACTTAGTGTTGGATATAGAATATATTACAGTTTCCATACCAAATTTCATCTATCTATACCAAATTAAATTTCGTAACGAAAAACATATTTTTAAATCTATCTATTAAGTAAAGGGTTGATTGAGTCCTAACTCAATTGACACAATAAAAATATAAACTCGAATATTTCGAACGAACAAAATCCTTAATTTTAATTGGTTTATGTATACTTTAAAAATGTACGAGCTTGCATTGCATCTTATGAGGGATAAATATAGTTTCTCAATGCCTGTCATCTTAGATAGACGCACAATCCTGTTTCAGATTAATTTCTCAATGCCTGTCATCGAAGGATCAGAGAGTGGCCTAAATGCACCATCAAATTTTATACTCTTCCCAGACGTCGACGCTTATGACATAAATCGATCAATAAATAATTGGTCCCTGACAGTATGGATTTTTTCAAATCTCAACTTCATACATTTTTATCACGGTCACCTTAGATAGATGCACCATTTTATTTCCAATTGATTTGTCATTGCCTATGATCGGAGGATAAGAGAGGGGCCTATACGCACCCCCAAAGTCCTATGCACGCCGACGCTTGTGACATAAATTAACCAATAGATAAGTGATGCGTGACATTTTTTAAAAAAGTATTATTTTAATTTAGCCCCTAACAATATATATTTTTCAAAGTTCCAACTTCAATACTTTTTTCTCACCGCCACCTTAAATGATTTACCATCCCATTTCCGACTGAGAGTGGCCTACACGCACTACCAAAGTCCCATGCACTCTCCTCACACATGGACGTTTGATGTTGAATTGAGCTTCTGATCATACCCATTGGGTCCATTGATATTGTTGTGAACTTTTCGATCTACCACTTCATGTATTTTTTCTTGCTTATTGTTCGTTGAGGGGGGAGAAATCATTTTTTTTAATTTTTAAATGACATGGGTCACTTAATGGATCAATTTATATCACACCAATATTCTGTAATTGCACATTATTTTAGAGGGTATAGTTTAATGGCCAAAGTAGAGTTTATATGACCAAAAATTAATATTTTATAGTGTATAATTTAAGGGTTATATGATGATTTACACAACTTTTTTATAAAATTTAAGGTAAAATTTACAAATGGTCACTAAACTTTGAGTTATTATTCAATTTAATAATAAAACTTCTAATTAATTCAATGTTACTATTAAATTTTGTGTTTTACTTCAATGTTACCATTAACTCACTACCACCCAGTCTTTTTCACCTCATTTTTTTTCTTTTATATTACATCTCAGCATAGAATATAATAAATAAAATAAAAATAATGTAAATAATAGCTATCTCTTTCGCTCTATATATTTGAATTTTCATCGTATTTCTACTCTTACGAACAAAATTCAATGTTTTATACAAATTCCTTTCACAACATCCAATTAATAATAAGAAAACAATTTCTGTTCAACTCAATTGGGAATTTTCAACCTAAAATTAAACGTGTAGAAATTTTAATGATTGACACGGAAAACTTAAAATTGGAAACAAATAACTGGATAAGGTTCAAAATACCTAAATCTAACAAGAGGAAATTAAGAAAATGAATTTACCTGGCATGCCAAGAATCCTTTATAATCGAGTAGGCAATGAGAGAACGAAACGCAAGCAGGATCCCTCACGCGAGCCGCACGGAGATCGGCAACGACGGCGGCTCGAAGGAGAAAGTGTTGAGAAAAAGGTCGTACAGAAGCGTAGACAGGAGCAGAGCTTGTTGCCGAGATGGAAGGAGAGCGAGCGCTCCAGAGAGGAGTGAGAGAGGATCGTCGAGTAGAGGTAGCTAGCTAGAGCCGGTTCCAACTCGGCATCGCGGCGTGCCTCGGCTTTTATCTGAGCCCACACCCACGCCTCGTCTTCTTCCATGGGTGCTTCCGTCGCTTGAGAAATCGGAGGACAAGAGACCGGGGAAGGGTACCGTAGCTCTCCGGCTGGCATTTTTTAAGGCGGTGAAGAATTGAAAGGCGGAGATTTTACAGTGATGATATACGTTTATAAAAGCCCAAAGTTTAATTTAATTTTAATTTTATTATATGATGAGGTTTAATATAAAAGAAAAAATGAGGTGAAAAAAAGCTGGGTGAGGTGGACAGTTCAGTCAGCACGCCGTTAGCGAATTAACGATATTTAACGAGTGAGTGATAATATTGAAACAAAATGTAAAATTTAATAGTAATATTGAGGCAATTGAAAGTTTAGTCATTAAATTAAATAATAGCACAAAGTTTAGTGACTATTTATGAACTTTATCCTAAAATTTAGAATCTAAATCTCAAACCCTAGCATCTTAAAACCTAAACCTTAAACCCTAAACTCTAAATTCTAACCATAAACCTTAAATTCTACACCTTATACACTAAACCCATAAACCCTAACCTAAAATCTTAAACCGTAAAATTGAAACACTTGTGTAAATTTAAAATTAAGGCTTAATGCACATTTTATCCCCTAGCGTTTATTTGTTTTCCTAACTTGGTACCTAGTATTTTTTTTAGCACAAATGTCCCCAAACGTTTTTACCATTACTTATTTTGCCTCATGCCGTTAAAAAAATTACAGTCAATGACGTCATGTCACGACAGCTCCTTTTTGACTAAGTCAATCCGCCTTATTTTATCGATAGGATAAATGTCATGCCAAATCTCTCGTGTTTGTTTTTTTGTTCAATTTAATCACTGAAAAGTCTATTTTTACCTAAAATTGACCCTTATTTGTTTCTAAATTTTATAATTTAATCTAATATTAAATTAAATCAAATATTTTAATATTAATGTCATCAGGGTTTTTTTGGATCACCCAAAAAACTTAATTTAAAATATTACAATATTCACATTTATATATTTATATGTGTGGGGAAATGGGAAATTTTAAAAAATGGAAATTTGACAAAATATGGTAAAATTTAAAAAGGAAAATTAGAAAAAATGGAAATTTTAAAAAATGCAGTCGTTACCGGCCACTTTGGTAGGCCGGGCACCATAAAATGACCAGAGATTTAAAAAGTTTGGGTTCGAAAGTCGATAACGTACAGGGAATGATTAGCACCCCTGATACGCCCAAAAATTGGTACCAAATCAATTATCATTTTTATTAATATCAAAGTTTGCGAGTTTAAGTGCCATTTAAATTAAAATTCGATTATATATGCGTGTCTATCTTAAAAGCTCTAATGTTCAAAGAATAAACAAAAACTACCACCTACTTCTCAGACTGATAGCCAAGTTCATCATCGAAAAAGGGAGAACCTCATTAACAATTTATATATTCGAATATGTAACAAGACAAAATGGTAAATAAATACAAAACATGAATAATTAAAAAAAACATAAATAAAGACATGCACATATATATAATGTACACACCAAATACGTATACATATATATAAAAACTACAATATAATATAATAAAAACTATATAGTATATCAAAATACATGTAACAAATAATACAAATATATATACACACCGTACATACGATAATAACATATATTATAGTAACAATATAATATATTGTATAATAATAACATATTATACTAAGTAATATATATATATAGATATTAATGTTTTTTTTAAATTTAATATATACATATACTATATAATAAAATTATAATATGTAAAGAAATTTATAACTATATGAAATATACAACATGATTAAAATGTAAAAAGAGCATAAGTTAAAGGTGCTAAAAAATAAAAACAAAAATAAAGGGCATAAATATAAATAACGTGGGACCTAAATGAGAGAAAATGCAAATGCATGGTAAAAATAAAAACAGTAAATAAATACTAAAATTTTAATAAATATGAAATAGGGACTAAAATGAAACAGATATAAAACATGATGAAATAAACATGAAATACAGAAAATAACATGCTGGAAATTAAATACTGAAATATAATGACTAAATTGAAATAAAACAGAAATTAAGTACAACCGAAAGTAAACAAACCATAGCATAGAAAGACGAAATTAAAAGGGAAATAAAAGAGAAGGGACTTGGAAGGTAATTAACCCATAATCCAAAAGCACGGATTCTTCCCGGATATCTGAGTCAACGCGTGAGTCAAGCTACAAAAAACGGTGTCGTTTTGAGAGCTGGCTTCAAATAATTAAAGGGTTGTTTTTTTAAAACCAAATTAAATAAAAAAAAACTAAAAACCCTAAACTTATTTTATCAAGCTACAAAAAACGGTGTCGTTTTGGAAGCTGGCTTCAAATAATTAAAGGGTTGTTTTTTTAAAACCAAATTAAATAAAAAAAAACCAAAAACCCTAAACTTATTTTATCTCTTCTCCTCTATTCTGCCTTCACCCGAACGACGGCTGCTCTCCTTGCTCTCGACGTCGTTTATCGACGAAATGCCTTACGATGGATTTGAGCGACAACAAATGACGACTTCAAAACGGCCGATAAGCTTTTTGAAATCTCCTTATTTTGTTTAGGTTTACAGATTTTAAAACAAAAAGATTTTTGATTTTTTAAACTAAGAACCCTTTTTTAACTTTGAGTTTCGAATGGGTTTCTAAAAAACACAACTTTTTTTTAAAGAAGAACTAAAAACTACCATTTTATTTAATGTAAAGGCTCTTTTTTTTTACAATTTTTTTAATCAAGTTCTTTTTTTCCTTTTTCTAAAATCCCCCCTTTACAGTTTGTTCCCTTGGGTTATATAACCCGATTACAAACAAATAAAAACTAATAATTCTCTTTCTTGATTATTCAAATATGCTCATATCTCGGATTTTCTGGGAAGTTGGTTGAGAGGTTGGTGATGCTAGAGTAGGGGAATGGTTTAGATTGATTAGGGTATGGGTTTGACAGTTTAGGGTTGGCAAATATGGTTAGATTGATTGGTTGGGTAGTTCAAGGATTTAGTTGCTTTAGGATTAGATTTGATCTGAGAATTATTTGATTGGGTTCGGGCGTGTCATTGGCAGCGGACGACAACTGCTGAAGGTGGCGGCAGTTAAAAACCGGCAGCGACAACAAGATATTAGGGTTAAAGTTGTTTAGGGTTTTTATATTCCGGGTTGGGTTTGGATCTGAGTTTGGTGTAATTGAGTTTGGTGTAATTGAGTCTGGCTATTGTAATGGACAGATGAGTTATTGGGTTAAGGTTGATGGGTTAAATGGGTATTTGGGTTAGATTATGTAATTGAGCCCGAATTTGGATCCAGTTTATAGATTACGCGGACAAAACGGATTATTACAATTAAATTAGTAATTCATCTAAAAATTTTGTATATTGAGTAATCGAAATTTGACTTTTAAAAAAATTGTTACGTTTCGTTTCAATCTGCAATTGTTTCATATTCTCAAACAATGACTCAAGATGTGGAGATGAAAGAGAGATCAGTTCCTTCCAGTTCTGTTACTTTCTCTTCTCCATCTATGCATATATAACACACATACCCCTCTCCTACGTATATTTTTTACGCTTGGTGATAGAACTTTGATATACTTTTTTTAATGTTTTATGAGCTAGGAACTCGCGTGTTCTCTCGGATTTAAAATATTTTTTTTGAGTTTCTGTTAGATTCTAAGGAAATTGCGTCTCTGATAGAGACCGTGCATATGACCGTATTTCTCTCTTCTACCTTCATGTTCACCTTAGAAATATTTGTGTACAGTAAAATGACCTTGATGTACTAAGTCTTGCGTTGAGTGTGTTTTTTTTATAAATAGGAGAAATTACCACGTACCTCATTAAAAACTTTTAAATTTAATTGGAGAAAAAGAGCACACATAGTAACAATGTAAGAGTCAAATTACAACGATAAAGAAACTAACCAGCAAGCAAAACCTGCTTGAACAACCTAAGGAAAGCCATCCTCATGTAAAAGAGCAGAAACCACTACTGGAGGGGAAAGCAAACGGTGAACTTCAAAATCGGATGGGTCAGCCAGCCTGGTCAGCTACACTGTTGCCGGACCGGGAAACCTCAGCGGCTCACCCTCAATTGTTGAATTTGTATCAGGGAGATGAGCAGGAGATGGAAGTCGACACTGCAACCTCAGAGTCTCATCCTCATGCTAAGCATTCCCTACTAGAGCTAGAAATCTATTGCTACTTACTTGTCCTGATCAGTGGGGTTCTGGACAGGTGCAATAGGAGCAACCGTACAGGGTCCGAGAGAGAGGGCCCAAAAATAGAGAACTTAAGTTAAATAGTTGTAAAAATTTATAAATTTGTATATATAATTATGTGTGTATATATAACAATTATCTAAAACTTTAAACATGCAAAAAGAATGACATCTTTTAAGTGAAAATTTTAATTTTTAGATGTTTATAAGTCATTTTTTGTTGCTCAAGAGGATAGTACAATAATATTTTTTCTATTAAGGTAATTTTTTAGAAGAAAAAAAATTATATTTCTTACCGATTATAAATTAAAGGCCGCATTTTAGAAATTGCACAGAGCCCTCAAAATCTTTGAACCGCCTCTGGCCCTGATATTTCTGATTAATTTAATTTTATTAAATATTAACATTTAAATAAAATAATATTATTATTAGTAACAAATATCAGACTAAATTATAAAATTTTAAAATAAATAGAAATCAATTTTAGGTAAAAATAGACTTTTTAATGACTAAATTGAACAAAAAACAAACTTGAGAGACTTGACATGATATTTATCCTTTCATTAAAATCAGACGGATTGACTTAGTCAAAGAAGAGCTGGCATGAAGCAATGTTTGGTTATTTTTTCTTAACGATATGGGACAAAATAAATAATGGTAAAAACATTAGGAGGTACTTGTGCCTAAAAAAGGCATCAGATACTAGGGGTGAGCATTCGAGCGAGTCAAGTCGAGTAAAAAATTCTGAGTTATTCGAGTTGACGAGTCTAATTTTACAACTTGAACTTAATTTGAAATTTTTACGATTCGAGTCGAGTTTAGCGAGTTCGAGTTTATGTACAAATCTTAATTGTAACTATTTATAGTATTATATTATGTTTTGGTTCAAATTTAAACGACTTTCTCTAATAATATAAGATCTACATACATATAAGTTCGAGTCATTTCATTAAATTACGGGCCTCGTTAAAAACCTCCTTCTTATCTAGGTAAGGCCAAGGCGAGAGCAAAGATAGCGGAAGGAGGAAAAGAGTGCCCCAAAATATATTTTCTAGTTTAGCGTTTAGGGTTTAGGGAAATATTTGATAAATTTAAAATGCACCGTTGTAATAACTAATATTTTGAGGTATAAGGGTTTTTTATGGTGGGTTTTTTTGTTTCGAATACATTTTAAAAATCTTTAGGAAAAATAAATGCGTAAGTAAGTTAAAATATTCGCAAAGGACCGGATTAATAGAAATAAAATGCATAAATTAAAATTTCAGAACAGATCGGAATGAACAAAATAAAATACATAAATTAAATTGCAGAAATTTAAATACGAGAAATTAAAAGTGCAAAAAATTAAAAGCGATAAGTTAAATATAAAAATTAAAAAAATAAAATAAATAGCATAATATAACAGATAAAAATAAAATTGCATTAAATAAAATAAAAATGACTCTGGAAAGTGACCAAATTGTAAAGAAAAGAAAACTAAAAGGCAAAAATAATAAAATAGAAAAAAGAGAAGGCATGACTGAAATAAAGCTGAAAATAAAATTATAGGGGTTAAATGTGCAATTAGCCCCTGTAATTTAAAGGGGTATTTTCGAGTTATTCGAGTCGAGTTGAGTTTTGCTCACCCCTATCAGATACCAAATTAAAAAACAGATACACATTAGGGGTAAAATGTGCATCAAGCCTAAAATTAATCGTTTAGTATTTGATTCTCGACTAATAATTGTTAATCGTTTACTTTAAAGATTAAATAGCAACATGAAATCACATAAAATTGGGCTTAAAAGAATGGTATTTCAGTAACTTTCTTACCGAGTTAAGTGTTGAATTTAAGTTGCGATATAAAAACAATTAGACAATTTATCAATATAATAAGATATAATTTAAAATTCTTTACAAAATCCAAATTAACAAATGATTATGAGTGAAATAGTAAAATGTTTGTATATATTGAGTTTTATTTGCTTATAGAAGATGACAATAATATTAAATACTCTTTTAAATAAGAATAATTTAAAAATATCTCAACAGTATAAATATTTTTTTAATGATGATACTTGTTCGTTTACTTGTAGATAATATAGGGTTACCATATACTTTAATGTCTCTTTTCTCGAACAGATGTCAATATTTGCTACATATACTTGTAGAAAAGGTTAAACACCTACCCAGTTGTGATCCCAGAGCACTTCTCTTCACAATTTTTCCACCTCATTAAAAAAGGAAGAATTTTTAAAAAAAATTCTTACATTTGCTTAACACACAAGAAAAGAAATAAAAAAAAAATCATCACCAAAACCAGGCGAACAAATCATGTTAAAAAAATTGACCTCAAACTTGGACATTAATTGCCCATTTCTGCATCTCTGACTAAAACCAAACCCAAACTAGTGACAGCGAAAAGAGAAATGCGTACCCGTGTTTCCCACTTCTGAAGGCGACGCAGCGGTGTTTGTACCCATGCTACACCTCGAATCCGGTAGAGAGATAATATGCAGCTTTAGCAAATGCTGGACATGAAGGATCCTTTACAAGGAGGAAACCAAGTATCCATAAGAAGATTAGATGTCCCCATCCGTTCACAAGCCATCCATTCCAGACCAGATGAGAACCTTACACTGTGGGGGGATAAATAACTACCCTTTGCTATCCGATTAAAAAGCAAAAATACCTTTCTGATCACCATAAATAAAGATAGGACAATTTACTTATATAGACTGAAGAAAGAATGAATTTTTACGGACTGTAGGCTCTAAATTAAAAACCCGGAACTCCACAAATTCTTACAGTTGTATTAGGAATAAGGAGAGTTATAGAACTCAAATGTATAAGCTTGAATAACATCTCCCTCGTGGAGCTACTCACACTCAGCTGTCCTTCATTTACACAGTTTTTACTGGAAGTAATGGAGACATTTACAGATGATGAACCTAACAAGTTGAATTTCAGATACAATGTTGCTAAATGAAGCAATAAAACTTTAGGATAAAAAAGGAAATAATTTAATTCATAAACTGAACTTACAGTCGTAGTTAGCCCATCCAATTCGTTGTTGAGCAAGATCATAAACAATTATCTTATCTTTTAAGACAAGATCTGCAAAAAAGAGTAAGCTACAAAGCGGTTATTGTTGGAATATGGAAGTAAAATAACATAATCTTTTGGAGAGGAAGCAAAATGTATTAATGAACTTCACATAACACTTGGAAATTTCTTAGAATACAATTGCTTTGCTTCATCACTTGCAATCCTTTATATAGTGATTGTAGGTGACTATTGGAACAATCACTTCTCTTCATTTACATCTATTCATCATACAAAGGCACATCTATTCATGATGAATAGTTACATCCATTCATTAATCTAGGTTTCTAAAAGAGTTGCACCTAATCACTAAAAGGTTCATGAAGAGTCACATCTAATCATAAATGTTCAAATTATGAAATTCAACACTTCCCCTTAATTTGAACATTTCTTCGTCACGCTCAGATTTCCACATTAGAATAGTGTACTTTGGTACTTCTAAATTTTTCATCAGTATCATCATCTTGATTGTAGGAGATCGTTTCCTTCCTTTACTATCTCTGTATCTAGCTCTCCTCCATTTGGCATGTAACTCATCATAGTTATAATCTCTATCATTGTCTCGATCACTGTAACAACGATCACATTACTTGTGTCGATTGCTTTGAGAATCATAATCACAATCATGGTCATGATAATGTTCATGCTCTCGCTTGCGCTCCTTGTAATGTTTACGCTCACGGTCTTTATCACAATCTTGAGTCTTGGACTTCTTCCGCCAAACTTTTACATCTTCTTTTCCGTCCATTAAATGGTCCTCACTAGACTTACAATTAGTATGTTCACTTGCTAATCGACCATCTTTCAATTTCCCACCTTGCCATTTGTCTTCACATGTCACGTTTTCTTGATACTTGTCTTTGTATCTTCCATCCCCATGCTTCTCATTATTTGCATGCTCTTGTGGCGAATTTACTATCTTACACCATCCTTCATTATTGCTTTTGCAGTCAAACTCTATGTTATCAACCATATCCATCATGCCCCCATCATTCGTGCTGTGTTCCTCGTCGACATTCACCGATACTAGTTCTAAATTGGTCTGTAGAGAATTTGCCGTGGCTTCATTCAACTGCGCCAAGTCCCAACATAATTGGTTCTCAAAACAAAGGTTTTTAATCCTTTCTTGAAGAATCCAGTTTAGTTTCCTCATCCTTTTAATCTCATCCGCTTTCTCCTTTAGTTTGTCCTGTTGCTTTGTAAACATAACGAAGATTCTTTTAGTTGTAGAATAAAATCTTTGCAGTTGTGTTTCTCGAAGCATAATTCCTTCCCTGACATTTTTTAGCTTCATTCTTTCGTAATCAAGATCTCGCATTGCTGCATTTATTTCAAACTCAAGTCCATCAACTTTAGCACATGCTTCTTCTCGGGCTACATTCTCAGTCTCAAGTTCTTTCCTCAATTCTTTCATTTCATGTTCAAGTTCTTCCACTTTTTTCCTTACATCTCCCAAGGCCTTTTGTTCTTCACACATGTGATTTCTTGCTTCATTGTCAATATACGATGTGCTTGCATCATTGTTCTCTTCAGTCTTGGGTGTTAGCAATAATGTTTTCTTTTCAATATCTTGTTGATCTTTAATAAGATTCACTGTCTCTTCATTTCTATTAGGATCACTTTGGCATTCCCAAGAAAAATGACCAAATTTATAACAATTATAGCATTCAACATTGGACTTGTCATACCTCCTTTCATTTACTCTTTGATAATTCATCTTTCCTCTTCTCTGATTCCTTGATGATGTTCTTACATCATCGTTGGTGCGATCTTCGTGATCATCTCTTCCATATTCACGTTGGCCATAACATCGACCTCGTCCATGTCCTCGTCCATTTTTATTCTTTTTTTTCTCAATTGTTTTTCAAAGACACCTTGGCTTTGAGGGCTAGTTCAATAGACTCATCTTGTCTTCTGTTGAATCTATCTTCTTGAGCTTGCAAATCACCTATAACTTTTTCAATAGTCATAGAGTCTAAATCTTTTGACTCAATGACACAAACCACATAGTCAAACTTTGGAGTCAAAGAACGAAGGATCTTTTCAATCACAATTACATCTTCTAAAGTTTCTCCATATCCCTTCATTTGATTAACAATAGCCACCACCCTCGAGTAATAATCTGAAATGGACTCCGATTCCTTCATCAGCAAGGTTTCAAATTCACCTCGCAATACTTTGAGTCGAACCTTCTTCATTTTGTCAACTCCTTGGAGAGCATTTTGCAAAATCTCCCATGCTTCCTTTGCGGTGTTGGCATTTGTCACTTTTACAAACATCAAATCATCTAGACATTGGTGGATGAGGGAAAGAGTTTGTTGATCCTTCATCCTTGTTTTCGTCAAAGCCTCATTTTCTTGTCGTGATAATGACGCCTCGTCTTGAGGAGACTCATAACCCTTGTAAGTGAACTCCCAAGTATCTTGTGCCCCAAGTAAAACCTTCATACGGAGACACCAATTTTTCATAATTGTCTTTTGTAAGACGAGGAAATTGAAATGGAAACATACCATTGTTGGCCATCTTCTTTTACTATCGAACCAGGCTCGTGATACCACTTTGTTGGAATATGGAAGTAAAATAACACAATCTTTTGGAGAGGAAGAAAAATATATTAATGAACTTCACATAACACTTGGAAATTTCTTGGAATACAATTGCTTTACTTCATCACTTACAATCCTTTATATAGTGATTGTAGGTGACTATTGGAACAATCACATCTCTTCATTTACATCTATTCATCATGCAAAGGCACATCTATTCATGATGAATAGTTACATCTATTCATTAATCTAGGTTTCTAAAAGAGTTGCACCTAATTACTAAAAGGTTCGTGAAGAGTCACGTCTAATCATAAATATTCAAATTATGAAATTCAACAGTTACATTCATGTTTAAGAAAATAAACAAAATGGTGAAATTATCACTAGTCCAAAATAGCAGGCACGAACTAGGGTCCTAGTTGAACTGGAGAGACCCAAATTCATACTAGTGACAGCAGCTGAATTTCCATTACACCAATGCACCACATAGCACCATCCTGCAAAAAACAAAATGACCCATTACACTACATGCAGCTGAATTTCCATTAACAGCAGTCATTTTTACTTCATAATAACATGCGTAAAATTGACCAACAGAAGAAAAGAAGTAAAGAAAAAAAACTTACTGAGAGACTGGGGTGTGTAAAATAGTCTTCTGGTTTTAAGATCATCGATGCACCACCAGCAAAATTTAGACTAACAGAGGGGAATATCTCACTTACACTGAATACAAAACAAATATCTGTCTCATTTACATAATACTAGCTGCATGGGAAAAAAATAAAGATAACTATGAAATTTCGACATGAGAGGTAAAGCTATAGTATTAACCTGGTGGGGACTAGATAACACTGGTTTCCTTTATAAATGGTGGGAGTAACAGATGGTGAAACAATAGCAGTTATCTGCAAATTAAAACATGCAATTAACTTCAGAACACGTTATTAATAAGTTATGCAATATAACTAAATATCTACTGCATCCAGGGTGGCAATCTCATAAAGAGATGTTTGTTTCCTATGTCACCATTTACATTGCTTTGAGGAGAACTGAAAAAATATCCATGGTATTCATCATGCTTACAGCGCTAACAAATGGATCATATGCCTCTTGCACTAGGTATGCCAAAGCTGTTCCAGAGTCAACAGTAGTACCACGGTTACTAGATGTTGCAAAAACTGCAGGCTCGATTTGCAGCAACTGCCCATTGACAGCAAAGCTCTGTAGAATTAAATTATAATGAGGCCTGAAAATGTTAAACAAGGAAACTGTCAAACCTGCTGCAAAATTTGTAGCCATATTCCAAGTGAAACTGAAAGATCATATGTTTGCAAAAGAAATGTTGATACAGTAAAGCCATAAATGATTCATCAAAACATCTATTCACCGTCAAAAAATAAATAACTAAATAAGAAAGTTGACAACATCTCCATCACCCCTTCACATACCTAAACTCCTTCCCATCCCACCATCACAAAGAGCGGGAGATAAAAGGATGTGAAATAGTAAGCTTTTGCAAACCTTGACTCCTACAAATAGTGGTAATATAAGGAATGTGCACAAATAAGTGGAATAAAGTTCAAAATAACCAAAAGCATCTGACATGTTTAGACCGGGGGAAAAAAGAAAACTTGTGTAATTGCAGCATGAACATATCTGAACTGCTTTACCAACAATATTTATAAATGTTCCACTTCAAGAAAATAGAACAAAACCATCATAGTAAAAGCAGCAAGTACAAAGACAAAAAAAAGTATGCAAGAAAGACGACATACTGTGATGGGACAAGTGGACTATACACAATGCTGGGCTCCAAAATCTCACCAAGAACCATTACACCCCCTCCATTGCCATCTCCTTTCAGACAATGTGAGAAAACTCTAGGTGTTATTCCCCGTGATGACAATTGTGATACAACAGACTGATCACCTCGGCCGAAGCCAAATATCCCATCCACAGATTTATCCGTCTTAGTTAAGCCTCCAGACTGAAATGTGCTGCTCCTGTTTCCAACAATGTCGAGAGAAGAATAAGTTTTTGATAACACGATGAGATTAACACAAGGCAAACAGCAATTAAGATATTATTTGATGAAATATATTACCCAACAGAAATAAGCAAAATTGCTTTTTTTGGAAGATGAAAGATTCTATGTGATGTAATCTAGGATAATAAATGGAAGGAAAAGAAGAGAAGAAGAGTCAACAAAGGAAAAAGAAAATCTGATTATAGAATTGAGAGATTACAATAATTTAAATAGGCTTAGTAGCTAACTTCTAATATGACTTTTCTGTGCAACTTAAATGACCAAGTTAACATTCCTTCCTCAATGGAAAAATCAAAGTGCACCAGCAGAACTCAACTAATTTGACATTAACCTTGTTCCAGTTGCTCAACTACTTATGATTGCCTAATATCCAATTCATGTCATGGCATTTAAACATTTTATTTTTTAACTTCATTATCCACCATTGTAATTGAGGATCCCACCAGAGTTTCATAATAGACTAACATGGTTGGCCCCGTATTATTTTTTCTCCTTGCCTTCCATTTATTTTAATGGTTCCTTCCTATCCTATATTATCAGCAAAAAGCAAATCTCTACCGACTCATGGAAGCTCACCCAAATACAACAAGAGCCGAAGAATTGGCAATCAAAGATTGTCCCAAAATGGCATCAAAATGCAACATATCAGCTACATAATAACCAGAAGTCCCACTTCCATCTCCATACTGGAAGGAGTAACTGCACTGATTACTCTGAGAACACTGAGTTGCTGTTGTTTGGAACTCTGAAGAACACACTGCATCCGAACAAGAAACCAGCTTAGCAGATGATGAACTTGAAGAGTAAAAAAAAACTGAGTTGAATCTGTACAGTGCACACAAAATAAGTTAGCAACTACATTCTCGACAGTCACTTTCCCCAAAAAACTTGTCAATTTATTGAAGTAAAAGGAAGGAATCTTACTCCAAGTCCACTGGATTGGGGACAATCAGTCCAAGAACTGCAAGTCACCCACAATATATCACTTCCGGTGTCTATCTGCACATTGAATTCTCTAGGAGGTGATCCAAGTTTCACCTTAGTAAAATAAAGCCTAAACAAACAAACAAACAAATAAATAAATGCAGGCGTAAAATATTCAAGAATAAAATCAATGCAACTATCTAGATTCCAATACGTGCTAAAAGAATCTACGAAAAGAAAAGGCAATTCAAGAGAGAGTTAAAACGTAATCTTACTTATGCTTCTTGGAGGAGTCATCAGGACTTTTTCTCTATCAAGAACGTGAGTAGATATTGAGGTAAGGCCGAGTTGGACGTCGGTTCCCATCACCCTTGTTAGAGGACACTGACCCACATGAGAAAGCCAGGGGTTCAGCTGCAAAGGCGTAACTCGAATGAGGTTTCTTTTGTCCAAGTGTTTCGTCTAAAGAAGAATTGAGCTTGTTCGCTAGCAAGAAGTTGGTTCGTTGAGGTGATGTTTAAACAATTGATAGCTTGTCAAGTAACAGTAAGGGACTGTTAGGAGTCTCCTAAGGTGGATGACTCATTTAATCGATTGCGAAGTACCTATATGATTTCCCAAATTGATTCGAGAATAAGATGGTTGCGGTTAAAGTGTTAAAGGCTTGTAGTTTTGAAATGAATTTTGGAATGAAGATTTATCTCTTTAAAGTGTGTTGTGGTAACGGTTGATGTCTACAATGATGTTTGAGGTGTTTTAGTGATGATAAGGTAGAGCCACCATATTGTCTCTCGAATATAAGTTTGATGTTTTACGTGACACGTGTGAATGTATAAGGAATATGGAAAGATGAGCCTTGGTAAGATAATTACCTTAATGACCTTGTATGTGTAAGAAGTGTTAGTTACCTTGTAATCAGTTAATGAAGCAAGGGTTTGAGACTTTGTAAATGTTTTTTATTTGTATCACAATTTCCTTGAGGCAAGCTGAGGAACATCAGTGGAGATCCGTGTTGTGTGAGGTTGTTTTGTTGTGATAGGGGCGATGACTCGATTAAAGTCGAGTAAGATTTTGAGTTCTTCGAAGATGTTTTGTTGTTTTGTCAGGGCTATATTTTCGTGCAAGAAGATAAAATGTCGTGTCTACCCCAACAGTGTGAAATTTTGAGTGCTTGTTCACCAAAGAAGTTGAGAGGGAAACAACGACGTGATTCGAAGTAATTAAAGATTGTTGGTTGTGTGATTGATCATCACCTAAGTAAAGTGAACTTGATAAGTGATGGATTGTACCGAGTTAGTTCGGGTTAGAGTATCATGTTGTCCACGTGGGGCGATCAAGGATCGCTAGTGATGGTCGTATAAGGGAACACCGACGCTAGCTTCAAACAGTAATAACTCTTTATTCATTTAGTGTTGGTATTGATCGGTCAGTACCGATACCCATGTGTTTGTTAGTTAAGCTTCGATTTAAGGATTGATTTCCTTTGGAAGTCGCAGGAAGTAGCATTTGATTCTAATTAAGAGGATATTGTGTTATGATTGGTTTTAAGTCTGATGGTTTCTGATGAACTTTGAGATCTTGTTGTTAGTGTTTTAGAGAAAGACATGTCAAGGCAAGGGATTCTTCCTATATGATATAGTGGTCAGAATATGGTGAATTTTGAGAGCGACAGTTTGTACCAAGCTTTCTCCGCGTATTTTAGGAGACATCGTGGAGTCGTGTGTTTGAGATAGTGATAAGTGGTTGACTTGCCATTAGTTGGGAGTCTAACATCGAGTTCTTTGGAGTTTTTG
Source organism: Hibiscus mutabilis (assembly GCA_019671005.1). Classification (NCBI taxonomy): domain Eukaryota; kingdom Viridiplantae; phylum Streptophyta; class Magnoliopsida; order Malvales; family Malvaceae; genus Hibiscus; species Hibiscus mutabilis. Next base: position 11,707,025 of record CM033732.1, read on the forward strand.
TGACGCTTTAATGTTCCTTAGTGGAAATTAAATAGATAACCATGGATCTTGTAAAGGATTAGTGAATGTACAATTTTGATGAAATTTTGTTGAGTAATGATATTATCCTTGGTAGATACCGTTTGATATTTTCAGCAAGGTGAGATCCAGATGGAATGTCTACTTGGTTTGTTTGCGAGATTGGTTGTATGACACTACGGTGTGTACATGTTACCTTTCGACATGAGATTCGAGGTCTATGATGGAACCTTATCCTTTGCTGAGATTTTATGTGATGAAATCTGAGTGAGGGTACATATGATGTACTTTTAGACACATTTTAGGGTTGAAGTGTATGACTCTTGCGTGAACAAAATTAGTGGGAGCTACGTTAGTTGTTGATATGAGTTATCATGCCGAGTTAAGATAAGTGCTTGAGATGAGTTGAGACATCGCTCGTTTTCAAAAGTTTTACCCTGGGAAAGCAATGTTTTAGATATAGGATGCGATCAGAGTTAGAGTCTCATTTAGAGAGTCACCACGAGAAGTATTGTTTTGTTTTGGATGCAACAGTTATTTAACATCATGTTCTTTTTTATCATACGTTTTTGTGGAAGAATTTTGTGTGCAACAACCTTTTGGGTTCTACAGCATAAGTTAAGTTTCATTGATGACGTTTTCGTGTAACAATTTTGTCAAGGTACTGTAGGGTTTATTGCATGCCCCTAGTAATGCACCGAGCGAGAATAAATTCATCTTAGAAGAAGAATCAGTTGAAGTTATGCTTGTACCGTTAGAAGATAGGGGTTATATTTGATAAGTGTGTGAGAGATTAGAGTGGCGCAACGACGAATATTTGAGGATGCTGAAGAGTTATAAAGGTTTTAACACCTTTCTTGATTTATGGGTACAAATTTTGAGGACAAATTTTCTTTTAAGGAGGGGAGAGTTGTAACGACCCAAATTCTCGGATTAATAAATCGTGTCTCAGGCCCAGGTTATTGGCCTTTATCTTGGAAGAATAAGTTAAGGGCTTTTAGGTTTGGGCCCATTAATTTGGAGGAGAAGGTTTGAATTTTAAATATGTATGGGTGGTTGAAAAGTAGAAAGGATATTATAGAGGAGATAAAAAAATAGAGAAATGGGTGGAGAGTTTTTAGAGAGAGGAAGCATTCAAGCTTCGTTTTATCGTTGTTTGGATTGTTGTGGGTGTCAGTGCCACACCAATCGACTCCTCTCATCGTCCCGTGTCGATCAGTGGTCTTCCTATCGCTGTCGGAGCATCCGTTCACCAGAGTAGAGTTGTGGAAGAAACGATGAAGCTAGATCGACACCTTGTGTTGGTCATCGTCGAAATTCGTTGCCACCACCAACATCCCCGGCTCGAGATCTGTCGAACTAGAAAGTTTGGTGTTGTTTGTCACTGGAGGATGTCGTATGCGCTGCTTGATGTATGTGGGCGTAGTTCTGCGATAGAGAACCAACTGAACTGAGTCAAGTCAGCCGAACCAAGTCAAACTGGGTTGAATTAGGCCGGACCGAGCTGAGTTGAGCCGAGCCAAGCTGAGTCGATCCATTGACCGTTGACCGTTAACTTTTGACCCAGGTTGAATTTTTTGGGGGGACCCTACCTGGGGTTTTTGCAACGTTTTGAGTCTGTGGCGCAGTCCATTTCACCAAATTCAAACCCTTTAAGCTATTTTTACGTGTTTGACCTTGTGGATTAGTTAGTGAATGAGGTTGAGTAATAATTGTGGATTTACCGAATCGAGAAGAGCGTTTGAGGAGATCGAGTAAGGATTTATCGATAATTGCTAAGGTTAGTACACCTCAAACTTTTATTGCTTCATGAGCATCATAAATGTGATTGCCTTGCGAGTTAGTGTCTGAAAAATAGGTATGTAATGCCCTAAAATTGGGCATAGTTGTTAGATGGATCGATTAGACGGTTTAGGGGAACCAGATTAGGCAATTCAGCTAGTATCGGGAATTGAATCTTAATAAATAGTTTTTGGTCGAAATAAAATATGGAAAAATGCTATAAAATATTTAATTAATATCTTAAATATTATGGTGAACTCAATTTGAAGGAATTAAATCTGATTTTGGGACATTTTGGTCCGTTGACTAAAATGTAAAGTTTTCAAAACTATTTTTGGTGACTAAATCGTAAAAGGGTCAAAACTTAGAATCTTTAAGGAGCTAATTAACCAAACTTTTTCATCAGATTTCCCCTTAATTTAGGCTATTTTTAAAAGGTTTTTAAGTGGTTTTAATAATAAAATAAAATAGAATTGATAAAAGGATTTTTAATTAGCTAAATTCATTTTCTCACGTAACTACTTTTGCTCTCAACTTTTCTCTCAACTTTCTCAGCAGCCAAACTATATATTTCTTTCCAAAAATTCCAGGAATCAATCTCTTTTGATTTGCTTTTGGTTTTCTATTTGATTCATTTGATTCTTACTACAAAAGCCACTTGGTTTCTTGAAGCTTTCATCCAAACTTTTCCAATTAAGGGAGAAATAAAAAATTAGAGGTGATTTTTGTTTCTCTCCTCTAATTAAAGGTTATTTAATGAAATTCCCAAGTTCTTGATCATTTACAACTGATTTATGTTATGGAATTATGATTAAAACATAAATATGATGATTAAATTGAGTTTTGATGTGGAAATTTGATGAACACTATTTTGGATTTGTTTTGTATTGAATTTAATTTATTTAGATCTCTTATAAGATGTGTTTTAGTGTTAAAAGAAGAGATTAATTAAAGAAATCCCAAAACTATGTGAATTGCTAATTTTCTAGGTTGTAAATAGTTAGATTTTGAAGTGATCTTGGTGTTGAAAGGTTGCTAGAGGTATAAGGACGTTATAAGGAGGTTTTTGGATGTTAATTGGTGTTGTGATGATGTTAGAATTAATAGGTTTTGGTTGGGCTTTGTTTATATGAAGTTTGGTGGTGATTTCGGTTGTTTTAGAATAACGCTTGATGGTTTTGAGTGAGGCAAAGTGTTGTTTGTTGGTTTCTGGAAATTATAGATGCATGGAAGTGCATTAATCATCTGTTTTTGATTGGGTAAAGCAAGGGAGTTGGATCCTTTAGCTTTTGGAGAAGTTGCGAAAGCTTCGGAAGCTTGATTCTCGGAACGGTAAGATAGCTTTGGATTGCTGATGAGTGGAAACACGTTTTACTGCTTTTAAATTTGAAGAAGGTTGTTGGGATTTTAGAATAAGTTTGATACACTTATCTAAGCTCAGAAGTAAGTATTGGTTGAGCTCTCTCTCGCTTTTGGTTTTGCAAAATTCAATCTAATGCACATGTTTATATATTTGATTACTTACTGTTATATGCTTGTTTTAGAAATGAAAGATGTTGCAAATTATTATACATGATGATATTTAAGCATAACATATGATTTATGAAAGAGATTTGAGAATGCTAAAATACAAGGTTTAATGTATTGGAAAATGGTTTAAATTGATGCATATGTAAAATAGTAAGTTAATGTGGTTTTTATTGAGTATATTGGCAAGTGGCTGAGATAAAATGTTATCAGATATAGTTGGCTAGCCATAGGGTTTAAAGTGAACTATAATAAGTCGCATCATATGTGTCGAGGGGTCAAGAGCGTGCTATGCTCCACCATGAGAACCGCAGCGATTGAGGGGTCAAGAGTGTCCAATTCTCCTTCTAGTGGATTTTACATTATAACGGTTGAGGGCTGTTTCGATTCGAGGACGTATGTGAAGTGGTCGAATGAGCCACTTGGAAAATCTGTATATCTGATGTGTTTTCATAAAATAGAACGGAACTTGGTTTTGAGTAACTTGAATGCCATTATATGAGATGATGCATCATGAGAAATGGATTATGTTTTGTATAATATGGTTTATACATGAGATGCTATTAAGCTTTGTATTTAGAGGTTTTGGTATATGAAGCTTAAATTGAGGTTTATGATAGAAATCCATGATACATGTGTTGCAAATAATTTAAATTTGCATACTTGAAGAGATTATAGAAGCATGAGATGATTTTTCCATAAGACTTATACATTTGATTTGAATAAAATGGTTTAAAATGCATTGATGAGTATTTATGAGATTCCCTCACTAAGCTTATAGCTTACGCTCTCCTTTTCTCATCAATGCAGAGAGATAGACACTTTTGGACAGTGAGTAAGCAAGTGGAGATCCAAGGGCTAAAGTATTTTCAAGTATGGTTTTATGAGTACTTAGTAGTAATAAGAGGCAATATGATAAATTTGTAATTAGGAGGTTTATTTTGGGTACTCCCTGGTTGCACAAGTTATGTTTGATGTTTTGGACTTGTATGATGTTTAATGCTTGGTTTTGAGGGGTTGGGAAATAGTATGAATGCTTGGGTAGAAATCATACTTATAGGACTTATATTGGATTTGATTTGTTGAGTATGATCTTCTACCATGCTTCTATGTCTGAGGAATTAGTGTTTGAGAAGTTTTATTATGATTAGATGTTGACTGGAGTAAGTTAGATTGAGCTAAGTGTCATATGTTGGACCAAGAGGTCATTACAGGTTTGTCCGTACCGATATGGGTCCTCAGGGATCGGTATGCGGGGACCTGTCTCAGCTCAATCTGGGTAAAAATGCCTTGGCGTACCGATATGCCTAGGGACTGTATCGGTGCGCAATGCTGAAAAATTGGCTTGGTTTTGGTAGATGGGCAACCGTACCAATACGCCTTTTGGCTACTAGATTTCTTTATTTCGAACATCGAACACCCATATCGATATGCTTGAGGACCGTATTGTTATGCCTTTGTTAGATTCGACCGTTGCGATACATTATGGTTCCGTACCAATACGCAAGCCATTAATTTTGGTAATATACTTCCCTGTAGTTTAAATTCTTGCAATTTAGTCCATGTTTCTTAATCATGCAATTAAATGTGTTGGGATGATTATTTTAAGTTGGAATTTAACCTGATGGTATGAAATATGACTAATTAAGAATTGGTAACTTTATTTATGAGGAAGTCCTTTTAATTAACAAAAATTACAATTTGGCCCCTAAGACGACATATCGCACAATTGAATGTCAATTAGATACCCGATTGAGTTGTAAATTTCACCGATGTTAGCATGATCACCTTAGGACTTAATTAAGCATTTAGACAAGATAAAATAAAAATATAACATTTTCTAAGTAATTCTTCTGGTTTATCTCGGCAAACCCTAATGTAGCTCACTCAGTTCGATCTTATAACTAGACCGGGTCAAGGGAGTTACAAGGTAAATGATTAATAAGCATGAGTAGAGATCGATATTATAATATTTGATAAATATAAGATGCATGATGAGGTTTAGGGATATGTTTTGACGTGTATAGACCTTAGAGATCGTATAAGGCTGTTTGGACATTCGTATATCTATGTAATGACTATTTGAATTGTGTGTTGTGATGGTTGGGTGTTAGAATACAAGTATGTATATATTCGATAGAGATTGTGCGTAAGGGATAAATAATGGCAATATTCGAATAAATGATTATGAAGCCGATAATTAATATTAATTGATTAAAGGCGTTAGTAATTTAAACCCTAATGAATTTTATAAGTTTTAGGGATCGAATAAAGCATTGTAAAATTATAATTTAAGGAAATGGTACGAACCCGTAAGTAGGGTATCAGTACGAGCTTCGGCCGTACTAGTATGCAATTGGGGGCTGTATCGATACGAGTTGACCCGTACCGGTACTTGTGGAAATATAAAATTTTCAATAAGCAATATCTGTATTGGTACACATGTGAGTACGGGTACCCAAGGGTTTCGTATTGATACTCGTGTTCGAGTATTAATACCCACTAAACAAGATAATCTTTATTGCTAATAAAAAGATGGGAAATTGCCGTGGGATGTAAATGAGATGACATGGATTATTACGATAATTAATGTGAACGATTAATGTACTATTCCATAATATATTAACAAGTTGGTAAACTTAATTGGGTGACTTGTTGTGATAGCAACCATAAGAGATCCTTGGTGGATCGAGTGACGTTGTATGGGGTTTGGACACTTGATTGGCTGAGTCACCTTTGATTGATGGATCTAGATACCCAAAGAAAGAGTGTTGCAACACCATGGTTAGAGATGCCGAATATATGTTCCCGACGCTGTATGACATCGAGCCTTATTCGATGATACTCGAGGAGATATGTCGAGTATAGGTGTACGTTCTCGAGTCTATATCACATCAGGTCTCACCCAGAGAGTGTACGTTCTCAAGGTTGTGTGACACCGGGCCTCACTTTGAGTGTGCGTTCTCGAGGCTGTGTGACACTAAGCCTCACTCCAGTTTTGTGGTATGACTTTGTGTGCTTTTTCTCGGATGATCTGGTGAGATCCCAAGCATGGTTGGGCCTTGTGTGCCATGTATGATGTCTTGCTATGATTAGAGTGTTTGTTAAGGCGACTAGTGGTAGCGCCACATGTTTATTTATCTCTCCTTATTGCTCGTACTAGCTTGCATGCTTATGTTTATGGTTAGCATGAAGTATAATAGAGTATATGTGCACCACTGAGCTTTGTAAGCTCATCGCTCAGAATCATTGCTTCCATGCGTAGGTTGATCATCGGATCATGGGTTCGAGGAGCACTATCAGTACGAGATTCCAACACGTGGATGTTTTCAGAGTACATACTTGTGTTAAGTGGGCTATGTATTCATAGAATCTTATATGGTCGAGTTTGTAACTCTTACTTTTGAAATTGTATTAATCAAATCAAATATTCAAATGTTTTAAATTTAAATCGGAGCTTCTTTGTACCGTTTTGCTTATTTAACTATATTTTCAACTGTCGGGTTTAAATGTTTTTGAGAAATATCTTGTTGGACTAAACCCAGTTTGAGAAATTTTATGGTTTTAGGTTGGGCTTAAGGCCCAAATGTGACATCCGGGTCGAGGGTGTTACTATAATTTTATTTTAAGTTCAAATCTCATAATTGACACGATACCAAAAAATCTCATCATTGACTTATAATATTTAAAATTTATATTTTAAGTTAATATTAAACCCAATCCAACAGAAAAAAATAAAGACTAAAAATAAAAAATATATAATAAAAATATAATTTCAATTTTTTCTACTTGAATTTTTGTTTTGGATCAAAATTATAAAATACTATTAAAAATCTTAATTAATTTGAAAATCAATCGAATTAATCAAACTTAATTTCATTCGGTTAACGGTTAAAAATTAAAAAGTTTAGTTAATTCAATTTTGAATAGTTTGGTCATTGGTTCGATCGTACATGATATGGCAATTGTCTTCTCCTGGGGTGTTGAAGTTTTGTGTGGATGAATCGGTGCGTGGTAAACCAGTGCCATCATGATGTGGGGGAATATTATGCAATTCAAATGGATTTGTGTTAGCGATGTTTTTGAGTCCGTTGGGTGTTATGGATTCGAATAAGGGTGAGGTTCGAGCCATAATGGTTGTATTGGAGATGATTATGGAGTCGAGGTGGAGGGAGGGATATCCGATTATGATTTAGATTCCTGTATAACTGTCTCTTGAATTTTACAGGTTGAACGTCGACCATGGCGTTTATGGCAATGTTTTCGTGCCATCAATAAGGTCTGCTTGCGACTTTCATATGTATGCTTTATGAATGTTTTTTATGGAGGTGAATACGGTGGCGGATACGTTGGTGAAGGGTGGAGTTAACCGTTTATCGTGGTTTCAGGTGATGATGTAGGGATAGATTTGCGTGAGATGCTGCTCTAGTTTAAGGAGGTCCAACTAAGGTTTACTGGATTTTTTGGGATGATAGTAGGGTCGTGTTATGTGGGTGGGTCACGGTGTTGTGTTCCCTGTTGGATTGTTGGGGGAGTTGGTTTAGGAGTTTCGGTTTTTGATTTGTTACGTGATCTCATGCTTTTGTTTTTTTCGTTGTTAATTATTCGAAAGTACTCTTTTTTTTCATCTTAGGTTATGAAGATTTTTAATGAGGTTTTTAGATGATTCTTGTATGATTTTCCATTTTCTATAAAATCATACTTCTTTGGATAAAAAAATAGTTACACGTATATACACTGGAATAAATTTCTTATAAAATAAGATAATTAAAAATATTATAATATATATTAAATCATCTCAATAATAAATTGAATTATTATCTTAGTTTACTTATCTTAATTAACTTTATAACTAAATACAATTTAAAATTAAGATTTCGCACTATAAATAACATCTATTAGTTCATTATTTTCAATGAAATAACATCTAAAGGAAATCATTTGAAAAAAATTATCATTAATAAGTTGAAAGTATCTCAAAGAGAAGAATTAATTGCATCATATATCCCCAAACTATGACTCTCATTCTAAATTGGTCCTTAAAATTTTAAACTTTCTAATTCAACCCTCAAACTATATCTCTCATTCTAAATTGGTCCCAAACTTTCGAATATTCCAATTTCATCCCCAAACTATAACTCTCATTCTAAATTGATCTCCAAACTTTTGAACATTCCAATTTCATTCCCAAAAATCATCAAATAATTATTAATATCTGCTATTCATATCCCATGTTCATAAACTCGTTATAAAAAGTGTTAACTGTTATGTAAACACTGATGTCTATTATGTACTAATATGATGTGTCATAAATGATAATTTGATGATGAAATCAAAATATTTCAAAAATTTTGGGATCAATTTAGAATGAGAGTTATAGTTTAGGGATGAAATTGAAACATTCAAAAGTTTGGGGATCAATTTAGAATGAGAATTATAATTTGAGGATACAATTAAAATATTTAAAAGTTTGGAGACCAAAATAGAATGAAGGTCATAGTTTAGGAAAATGTGATGCAATTAACTCCAAAGAGAATGAAGTTTTAAAGTAGTTATTCTTTGAAGATGAAGTATTGAATCATATTCTAATGGCAATGACACCAAAAAAAAAAAAAATGAAAGATCATGTCAATCAATGACGAGATAATATAATATTATGCTTGTTTAGTTTGTTTTATATATTACTTTCCAAAAATAATTTTTTGAATGTTAAAGCTATGAGTATGTTTTTGAATAAAATGTTAAACATTATCGTTACATGATAATAAAAAAGCTTCCATTTAGTAGCCGATAAGTATTGGGTGCATTAGTAAAACACATTGCACTCTTAATGAGGGGACGCGAGTTTAAATTTTGGAGACGACATTATTTGGAGGGACAACCTCCACCCCGAACATAGATTGTAAGACTAACATGCACATTAAAAAAAACTCATATTTACAATTATATACTATTATTAATTTTAATTTATTTTAATTTTAATTTATTTTACAATAATAATTGTGCTTTTATGAAAAAACTTTATTTTACAATGATAATTTTTTATTATTTATTATTATAATTTATAATTATTTAGGTATATTGTATCGTTTACGTATTGTCTTCTATTCTAGACATCGTAAATATATGATTTTATGATATTGAACGATTATTCAACTTATGATTTAAAAATGCTTAACTTTTATAATATTTCATATTTTTATATTTAAATTATTTTTACATTAAATAACAATATTTTATTAGATAATGAAAAATAAATGTACATGCACACGTGCAACGCAGGTGTAGAAGAAAACTAGTTAGTAATAATAACTAATAAATAACACATATATGGTGTAGTTTTCATTGTCACATGATATAGTAAGACATATATTGTATATTATAACTTATAAAATTTAAAATTATTTGAATATAAAATTTAAATCTGGAAGGGCTCGAGACCGGGAAAAAATTGAGCCCAAAAAGCTCAAACCCAAAAAATCCAACTCCAAAACAGTGATGAAAGGTTACAAATTTATAAATTGCAGAATTTTAACAAACACAAGTTATCTAAACCTGGTGATGAAATTGAGAATTTTTAATTTATATGAGCAGAAGACAAAATGCAAATAGTTGGATGTTTAATGATGGAGGCTATCCTTATTTTATATTATAAAATATAAAAAATAAATTAAAAATACGGGTTGTTCAAATTTTTTAACTTGCGAATAAAAAACCAAATTAAGGTCAAAAGTGGTCAACTTGGTATCGCTTAAACAAATTTTGAGTTCGAGACCTTTTGTATGCAGAAAATCTTCATTTGAAAACTCATCCACCAAAATCAGATGTGCGACGCGGATTGGTTCAGATTAATCAAGACAATACCTAAAAACCCGAGAGGACAACAAAAAATAAAAATCAAATTAAACATGATGCAATTAAATAATAATCTTATCAAAACGTAGATTAAATAATAGATGGAATAATATCAATCTTGAATTTGATCCATAAATAACTAATTTCTCTTTTTCTTGATTAAAATACAAAAAGTTAACCGATATATTTTTACTCATCATAATTTTAATAAAAATCATAAATGAAATGACAAACAACCTTTTTTGAATATTACAATAACAATTACGCAACTAAACTAATACTCACTTGATTAAAGTTTATGTGAAGCCAGAAATTAAAAGTTAACGGGTCGAAAATAAAATGTTACTGTAAGAGTTATAGAAAAATTAAAAAATATGGCTAAAAATGTCAATAATAGGATTTAATTTATTGACTTCATGTAAAACACGTTTACTTTCACTTATACATTTTACCACTAAGACAAGAACTATTTTATGATATAAAGTAAGTAATTATAATTTTAAATTTTTATAAGGGCTAAATTTAAAAAAAAATGACACGTAAAGGTAAGAAAATAAATTGTAAAAATAAGTCGTAAGACCAAGCCTTTGCGAGCCCCATGTGGCTACGCCCCTGTACAATCAATTATTACATAACAGTTTTAGAAAAATATACTTTTACCACACTGATTAACAAACTTTTACGTAATTGGAAACTATAAATATTCAGTGCATGACGTCACGGACCGCAAGCCCGCGACCGAGACAAGTGCAACCATGGCAGCCCAAGCCTATCTCTACAGCATTTTGGCTTGCAAAATGGCCCAAGAAAGCTGGCCTTTTACCATGGTGAAATGAGCAACATAATATTTACCATGGTGAAATCCGATAAGGCATCTTACTTATCATTTTTGTGCTCATTTGTAAAGATAATTCCCACTTTATCTCTTATTTGAAATTCAAATGTTGTAGATAGGATAGGCTCTCATCTGGACCATTGATCCATTGTAATCTTGACCATTGATTATACTGAGCTCTTACTATAAAAGGAGGCTCAACCTAGGCCATTTCATCATTTATCACTTACTTCAGTTTGTAAGCTTTTACCCAGAGTAATACAACTCACTATTCACTCACTTTCTCTTGTTCTTTTGCCATCGCCTTTTTTTTTGTTTCGCAGCGGTTTCTAAGTATTCCTACTTAGGAGTTTTTCAGGTGACTTAGCCCAGTTTTCAACCGAGAAAACAGTTAAGGCCGCACGATTGTCTAATAGAAGACTATCCCCGTGTCAAGTGGTATCAGAGTGAGGTTTTACTGAGAAGTTGTTGATTCGAGATGGCATGTGATGGAGAGAACACTACAATGAAGAAGGGTGTAGAGGCCACAGCTGACAAATCCAAGAGGGGTTCGTCGAAGGACATGATCACATCGATCCAGGGAAGGGTTACCAAGCTTGAAGAATCCATGGCGGAGGCCAAGGCGACGTTGGAACCGTTGGAGTCGATGAACATTGAGAAGCTGAGTTCATTGGATTTTGAAAGCTCGAGTCCTTGGAGAGAATTCAGGATGATGTTTAGGAGGCTCTTAATGGGATGTATGTGAAGATGTCTAAGCGTGGCGATACCTTAGAGGCCATGGTGGTTGCTCTAAGGGATGAGGTTGATGAGCTCAAGGTAAAGAGTTCCAAGTCCGAGAAAGATGAACTGAAGAAGGAAGTGGAGCTGCTTAAGATCGAGTTGCTTGTGCTGAAAGCTGCGATTGCGAACGATGTGACTGTTGCAGCGCCTAAAACCTCGGGAGATATCCCCAAACCATAAAAGTTCAAGGGGACGGGGTTTGCCTATGAAGTGGAGAATTTCCTTTGGGGAATGGAGCAATACTTCAAAGCCGTGGGCATCGTGGAAGATGCTAAGAAGGTAAGCTTTACATGTATTTACTTAACTGATCTTGCACAAATGTGGTGGCGACGTAGCTGCGAAGATGTGAAGCGTGGGAACACTGCCATCGAGACTTGGAAGGAGTTTGAAGAAGAGTTTAAGGAACAATTATATCCTCTATATGCTGAAGATAAGGCACGGTCAAAGCTGAGATAACTCAGGCAAGAAGATGCCAAGTCTTTGAGGGACCATGTCTGAAAGTTCATGGAGTTGAGTTTGCAGGTCCCGAGTTTGAGTGAAGAGGATGGGTTTTTCACCTTCATGGATGGGTTGCAACCATGGGCAAAGATGGAGTTGCAGGGACGGAAAGTGACCAAGCTCTCTACTACCTTGACTACTGCCGAGTCCATCATTGAGATTGGGCGTAAGAAACCTGACTCCTCTAAACCAAAACCGAAGCACAAAGGTCATGGTGGAGACAAGGAGAAGTCAAGTCGATCTGACAAAGATTCGAGTGGCGGGAGTAAGCCTTCGAATGGAAAACATGTAGATTCAAGGGACAAGCAGCATGTCAAGTGCTTCCATTGCCACAAAGAATGGCATATTGCTAGAGATTGTCCCCAAAAGAGCAGAATCACTCAGTCAAGGAGATAGCTGATGGCGAGACTAGTGAGGCTCTGAAGCTTGGCTCCATCATTAGTACAATAAGGTCAAGAAGGGTCGAAAGAAGAAGGGGTTGATGTTCGTCGACATCCCTATTGCTGGCCAGAAGTTGAGTGCACTAGTTGACACCGGTGCCTATAAACTGTTCATGTCCGAGCAAACTGCCGAGAAACTTGGCCTTACTGTCGAGAAGTCCAGTGGATCCATCAAGACAGTGAATGCCCAGGAAGTACCAATTGCGGGAGTCGCAAAGGGAGTTCAACTTGACATTGGAGGTTGGACCGGTAAGGAAGCCTTCAAGGTAATCTAACTCGATGACTTTGATTTTGTACTTGGGTTAAGTTTTCTAGACCGGATCAACGCTTTCCTTGTTCTTTTTACGGATTGTCTGTGTATTCTAGATCTGAAGCATCAATGCATTGTTCCAGTGAGCCGAGGGTTAGGAGTAGGTGCAAAAATTCTATCCGTAATCCAGTTTTCAAAGGTAGTGCGTAAGGAGGAGCCGACCTTCCTGGCAGCCTTGGTGTGCGATGAGCCTGTCGCAACCGAGTAAGTCTCTGATGAGGTGGGATGAGTCTTGGCAGAATTTGAAGATGTGATGCTTACCGAGTTGCCAAAGAAGTTGCCTCCAAAGAGGGATATTGATCACAAGATTGAGCTTGTGCCAGGTGCGAAGCCCCCCGTTCGAGCCCCTTATCAGCTAGCCTCGTTTGAGTTAGAGGAGATGCGTAGACAGTTGAACGATCTCCTAGATGCCAGTTACATCCGCCCATCAAAGGTACCTACGATACGCTGGTACTATTCTAGAAGAAACACGATAGGTCCCTACGGATGTGCATCGACTACAAGGCTTTGAATAAGCTCACAGTGAAGAACAAGTATCTAATTCCTCTCATTGCGGACTTGTTCGACCAGCTTGGTGGTGCAAGGTGGTTCATCAAGTTGGACTTGCAATCGAGATACTACCAAGTCAGAATAGCCAAGGTGACGAGCCGAAAATAGCTTGCGTGACGAGGTATGGTTATTTCGAGTATCTTGTGATGCCTTTTGGCCTCACGAATGCTCCAGCTACTTTATGTACCCTTATGAACAAGGTGCTATAACCGTTCCTGGACAAGTTTGTTATAGTCAACCTCAATGACATCGTCATCTACAGCAAGACATTGGAGGAGCATGTCAAACACTTGCAGGAGGTGTTCAAAGTCTTGCGGGAAAATGAGTTGTATGTCAAGAAGGAGAAGTGCTCATTTGCCAGCAAGAGGTTCCTTTCCTTGGCCATATTGTTGGAGGAGGCATGATCCGAATGGACAAGGAGAAGGTTCGAGCCATTGAAGAATAGGAGGCGCCAACTAAGGTAACCAAGCTAAGATCTTTCCTGGTTTGGCGAATTACTATCGGAGGTTTGTCAAAAGCTACTCCAAAATTGTCGCACCATTGACTGGCTTACTGAAGAAGGACAAGGCGTGAGATTGGGGATCGGAGTGCCAGAAAGCCTTTGATGAGATCAAGCTCGCCATGGTGAGTGGGCCTGTCTTGGTGTTGCCAGATTACACCAAACATTTTGAAGTTCACACTGATGCATCCGACATTGCCATTGGTGGGGTCCTAATGCAAGAGGGACGTCCAGTTGCATATGAAAGCCGGAAGCTCAATGAGACCGAGTGGAGATACACGGTCCATGAGAAGGAGATGACGGCGGTGGTACATTGTCTACGCACATGGAGACACTATGTGCTTGGGTCCAAGTACGTAGTGTACACAGACAATGTCGCCAATAGTTACTTCTTGACTTAGAAGAAGTTGTCCTCGAAGCAAGCTCGTTGGCAGGAGTTTCTTACCGAGTTCGATGTTACTTTGGAGCAAAAACCAGAGAAGGTAAATTCCGTGGCCGATGCCCTAAGTCGAAGGTGTACCATGGAGTTTGTGAGTTTGCCAAAGGGACCGATGCTGAAGCGCATCAAGGAGGGATTGACACATGACCCAACGACCAAGTCATTGATCGAACTTGCCAAGGAGGGTAAAACCCAAAGGTTTTGGCTAGAGGGAGACTTGTTGTTTGTTCGTGGATGTCACCTCTTTGTACCTTAATTTGATGGAATTCGAAAAGAGCTCATGAAGGAATGCCATGACTCCAAGTGGGCGGGACATCTGGGGATGCACTGGATATTGGCCTTGATGGCGGAACACTATTATTGACCGCACATGGGCAGTGATGTAGAAGCTTATGTAAAGATTTGCCTTGTGTGCCAGTAAGACAAGATCGAGCAGAAGAATCCAGCAGGGTTGTTGCAGCCTTTGCCAATTCTAGAGAAACCATGGGTAAGTGTTTCCATGGATTTTATAGTCGGTTTGCCATTTGTTGATGGAAAGTCTAGTATTATGGTGGTCGTAGATAGATTTTCCAAGTATGCGACATTTATCCCAGCACCCAAGGTGTGTCCAGCAGAGGAGGCAGCTAGGCTTTTTCTCAAGCACGTGCTGAAGTACTGGGGTGTTCCATAATCGATTATCAATGATCGGGACACGAGGTTCACGGGGAGGTTCTGGATAGAGTTGTTCAAGTTGTTGAGCTCAAACTTGAACTTCTCAACGAATGTCCACCTGCAGACCGATGGGCAAACTGAGAGAGTGAATGCACTCGTTAAGATCTACTTGAGGCACTATGTGAGTGCTAATCAGCGTGACTGGCCGAAGCTGTTAGATGTGGCCCAGTTCTCTTACAACTTGCAGCAGAGCGAGGCGAAAAACCAGAGTCCATTCGAGATTGTAACCGGGCAGCAGCAGCTTACACCGAATGTGGTTGTGACTGGGTACCGGGGGCCGAGTCCAGAAGCCTATCATTTTGCCAAGGAGTGGCACGAGCTTTATGACTTAGCCCGTGCATGCTTGCGCAAGGCGGGAAAGCGGACCAAGAAGTGGGCAGATCGAAAGCGTCGTGATATGTACTTTGAGGTTGGTGATCTAGTCCTTGCCAAACTGACTTCGATCTTGCGCAACCCAAATCACAAGGAGCTTGTGCGACGATATGAGGGGCCGTTCAAAGTTGTGAAGCAGGTAGGCACTATGGCCTATCGATTAGAGTTGCCGCCGACCATCCGAGCTCATCTGGTGTTTCATGTGAGTTTGTTGAAGGCATATCACCACGATGAGGATGATCTAGATTAGGGCAAATCACACTGAGCACCAGTCGGAGTAAAGGTCTCATACGAGAAAGAGGTATAAGCGATCCATTCAGAGAGAGCCGTTCGTCAAGTGGGAAATCGACCAAGGCATGAGTACCTTGTTCAATGGAAGGGTCTTTCTGAGTGCGAGATGAGTTGGGAACCTGCTGATGCGTTATGGCAATTCCAGGAGCAAATCGACCAGTACCATTCTAGCCGGGCGACGAGGGCGTTGCTAGAACTAGTGGGGGAGAATGTCAGGACCGCAAGCCCGTGACCGAGACAAATGCAACCATGGCAGCCCAAGCCTATCTCTACAGCATTTTGGGCTTGCCAAATGGCCCAAGAAAGGTGGCCTTTTGCCATGGTGAAATGAGCAAGCAGAGTATTTACCATGGTGAAATTCGATAAGGCATCTTACTTATCATTTTTGTGCTTATTTGTAAAGATAATTCCCACTTTATCTCTTATTTGAAATTCAAATGTTGTAGATAGGATATGCTCTCATCTGGACAATTGATCCATTGTAATCTTGACCGTTGATTGTACTGAGCTCTCACTATAAAAGGAGGCTCAACCCAGGTCATTTCATCATTCATCGCTTACTTCAGTTTCTAAGCTTTTACCCAGAGTAATACAACTCAGTATTCACTCACTTTCTCTTGTTCTTTTGCCACCGTATTTTTTTTTGTTTCGCAACGGTTTCTAAGTATTCCTACTTAGAAGTTTTTCAGGTGACTTAGCTTAGTTTTCAACCGAGAAAGCAGCTAAGGCCGCGCGGTTGTCTAGCAGAAGACTAGCCCCGTGTCAATGAGCATTAGTGACAAAAAGGTTCAAAGGCATTACGCCATCAGCAAAAAAAATGAGAATCAAAATTATGTGCTTGAGAGAACAAAAGAATGATACCGTTGATGCACAAAAACAATAGGAAAATCCTAAAGAAAATGACCAAACTCTATTAAATATCACTATTTCAAAGACCTACAAATTGAGTCACTAATGCGGATATAATAATAAGTAACTCAACCACACGTCCAGTGGCTCATTCTATTTTCAATTTCAAATGGATTAAGGTATGCCAAGGATTCAATCTGAATATAAAATCAAATTTTCAATAATTTTTTGAATAGTCTTAAGATGATTACAAAGTAGTATATGTCCATATTTTTTTAACCCTTTGATAATGTACATACAACTTGCAGACAAAGCTGCTTGAACTCGAGTCTCCTAGGATGAACATGTTAGAGTTATGACCCAACTTCACCCTTTGAATATATGTTGAAGAGTAGGAAACTCCGTTTGAGTATAGTTACTTTCTATGCAAGTTTCCTTTGTAACCAAGTAACATATCCTTATAAATAAATACTATGGATTAAAGTTAAATTCATCATTTGTATTCGTCTTATTTTGAGGTCGTGGGTTGTAAAGATGAGAGAAATTTATTGATTGTCACGCAATAGAAGATGAAATCATTTCATAAGCATGTTACTTGGAACCTTGTAAAACTTCCTACCGGTAAAAAAATTGTTTCTTGTAAGTGGGTTTTTAAGAAAAAAAGGATCCCAGGAGTTGAAGAACCTAGGTACAAAGCAAGACTGATTGCAAAATGCTACAGTCAGATTTTAGGCATAGACTTCAAAGATGTATTTTCCCCAGCGGTGAAGCACAGTTCGATCCAAGCCTTGCTTGAGATTGTAGCCAGGTATAACCTCGAGCTTGAATAGTTAGTTGTAAAAACTGTATTCTTACATGGAGAAATTGAGGAAGATATATACATGCAACAACAGAGGGTTTTGTTGTCTTAAGAAAAGAAAATAATGTTTGCTTGTTGAAAAATCTTTGTACAACTTAAAACAGTCCTTCAGGCAAAGGTGCAAGAGGTTTAATTCTTTTATGACTACTTATAATTTCAAGCAAAGTAATTTTGATAGCTATTTTTATTTTAAAAAGAGAAGTGACGGCTCCCCTATATATCTACTGCTTTATGTTAATGACATATTGATAGCAATTAAGAATAAAAAAGAAAAAAGACAGGTTAAGACTTTGCTTAACCGAGAATTTGAGATCAACAAAAAAGATACTCAAGATAAAGATAAAAAGAGATAGAAAATCATGTAAATTATACATAATTCAAAAAGGGTACACTGAGAGATTTTTTCAGGTTTAATATACAAAATGTCAAGCCTATTAGCACCCCTCTTATAGCCCACTTCAGACTTTCATCAGACTTATCTCCAAAAATCAGAACACGAGATTGAATACATGTCACGAGTTTCATATTCAAGTGTAATGACATATCTAATGATGTTTGTTTGAATTTTCAAGTACATACGAGGCACTAATGATGTTTGTTTTTAGTTTGGAAGAGCTAAAGACAGAGTCATTGAGTGTATTAATTCAAATTTTTCTGGCGACCTTGATAGAAAAAGATCTCTAACAGGTTATATCTGTTGGAAAAACAGTGAGGAATAGACAACTTTGAGCCATAGTTCGAAAGGGTAAAGGTAGAGATTCGAATAATGATTTTATTGGGTCATATTCTACTCCATTAGACCTTTACAACGGTATCTCATATGGTCAAAATGGTTGATTAATGAATGAGAAATTGATGCTCAAAGTAAGGTGGTTGTGAATTGAGTAAGGAAAATAAAACCCCTTTATCCCACACTGATGGGATAAATGGAATGGGAAGTGTTTATATACACTTACTCACTTTGTGGTCATTGACTACTTGAATGGAAATTGTGCCTCGAGCGCAAAGGGGGTGCGAATCCAATCTCATTCGGGGTGGGGCGCACCCGCATGACGTGGGCGATGCGAATGTCCGAACCGGTCAGGCCCTTCGTGTGGACCTGCGGATATTTTACCCACTTCGAGTAATTTTTTTCCTTAAAAATAGCATATCCTTTTTTGAATATTCAAAATTTAAAGGGATATTATACGCTTTCCTTAAATATGAATATTAAAATGGTATTGATTTTTATTCTGAATTAAATAGGAAAGTATCAATGACCATTAAATTCGAAATATTTTTTATTCCCACGGTTTAACCTAATTTTTCCCTATATAAAGGATGCTCCACTTCAGTTTTAAACACAACTTGGAATTTTCTCCTCTTGAAAACTGCATAAGTATTTTCGGTGATAGTGAAAAGCGAGAGTTCTATTCGTGATCTCTACAACAGTGCTACTGTAGAAGATCATTTGTTGTTGTATCCTGGGAGACTAACGACTGACGAACTCAAGCACCAAGGAGTGGTCGAAATCAGTCTTAAGGAAAATGCGTTCGTGCAGGCCTCAATGAAGTTTCTTACGGTTTATTTTAAATTTTATAAAATTTCCTTTCGAATCTGTTTATGTTAATTTCGTACTTTGGTTTATTTAATCATTTTGGATTAACCATTTTCTTACAATTTTAAGACAGATCTCGCGTCCAAGGTGATCAAAAGTTTTACAAAACTGAGAAAGCAAATAAATTCATTTTCAGGATTTGTCCTGTCGTTTAAATGGGTTTGCTTAATCTCAAAAGAAATGACAAATCTGTCCTATAGAAATTGTCATTGGAAGTAATTGAGGTTACGAATTTTATTAAAAATCGAAAATAAATGAAATTAATTTTTTAGTTTATTGGAATTATTACTAATTTTGGGGTTTTTGTTTATTTTGAACAGAAAAAATGACTATGGGCGATTTTACTGATTCACACAACTCGTCTACATAAATGGCGGACAGGGGCAGACTTCGAAACAAGCGAATCAGCCTATGAATCTGAATGCAACGACTGTGGCAATGAGCCACAATAAGAAGCCGGCAAAATTCTGTGGGCAGAATTTCAAGACATGGCAACAGAAGATGTTGTTCTATCTGACCATGCTGAACTTGGCAAAATACTTGAAGGAAGATCCCTAGTTGTTAAAGTAGGGGACGGCGAAGGAGAGGTGGATGATCTCTCCGCCTTCAGCATCACTGATGCTTGGATGAACACCGACTTTCTGTGCTGGAACTACATCATCAACGGATTACAAGACTCTTTGTATTCGGTATATGATGTTTATAAAACAACTAAAGAGCTGTGGAGGGTATTGGACCACAAATACAAAGCAGAAGACGCTGAGGCTAAAAAGTTTTTAGTTGCAAAATTTTTGAATTTTACTATGGTTGGTTCCAAACCAGTAGTAAGTCAAGTGGAAAAACTCCATTTGATTGTTCATGGAATTCTTGCTGAAGAAATGGTCATAAGCAAATCTTTCCAAGTAGCTTCCATCACGAAAAGCTTCATCCCAGATGGATTGACTTCAAAAATTACCTTTAGCACAAAAGAAAGGAAATGACAGTGAAGGAACTGATTGTCAGACTTTGAATAGAAGATGACAATAGAGGCAATGGCAGAAAGCTCAGTAAAGAAACCTTCAAAGAGGCCAAGGCAAATGTTGTCGAAGTCAGGAAGGGAAAGCAACCCCAACAACACCAAGCCAGGTCCAAGTTAGGGCCTAGTGGTGGAATTTCCAAGAAGGAGAAATTCAAGGGAGCATGCTACAACTGTGGCAAGGTGGGGCACAAATCCTCTAAATACATAAATCCAAGGAAAGCCAAAGCCAATAAGGTAAATACTGTGGAAGACGAAGATCTATGTGCTGTGATCTCTGAAGTCAACCTAGTTGACTCCAACCTAAGGGAATGGTGGCTGGATACTGAAGCCACACGTCATATCTGCTGTAATAAGAATTCTTTTTTTGAGCTAATACCTAGCGACAATGGGGAGAAGCTCTACATGAGAAATGTTGCAACTTCCAAGGTCAAGGGAAAGAGAACTGTGGTCTTGAAGATGACTTCTGGGAAATAACATAAGTTACAGAATGTGTTGTATGTGCTGGACATACTAAAAAGGCTTGTATCTAGAACACTTCTAAGTGTTCATGGTTTTAGAATGGTTTTTGAATCCCAAAAATTAATTATGTCTAAAGGGGGGATGTTTGTGGGTAGGGGATATGTATTGAATAGAATGTGGAAACTCAATGCTATCTCTGTAAAACCAAAATGTATGAATAAGAATAATGCCTCTTCTTCCTTTTATATGATTGAGTCTTTAAATTTATGGCATGGTAGACTCGAACATGTTAATTATGATACTCTACGAAGATTAATTAACTTGGAACACATCCCTTCGTTTCATATTGATTACAATAATAAATGTGAAACATTCGTTGAAACAAAATTAACAAGTCTTCGTTTCAAACTATTGAAAGAAGTACGGAACCGCTTGATCTAATTCATAGCGATGTTTGTGATTTGAAATTTGTTCAAACTAGAGGAGGGAATAAATTTTTTATTACCTTCATCGAAGATAGCACAAAATATTGCTATTTGTATTTGCTTAAAAACAAAGACGAGGCTATAGAGAAATTTATACTCTATAAGCAGAAAGTCGAAAACCAACTTAATAAAAAGATTAAGATGATGAGAAGTGATCATGGTGGTGAATATGTTAATCCATTTAAGTAATATTGCTCACAACATGACATTATTCACGAAGTAACACCACCGTATTCTCCTCAATCTAATAGAGTAGCCGAACGAAAAAAATTAGACTTTAAAAGAAATGGTGAATGCCTTGTTAGCAAGCTCTGGGTTATCACAAAACATTTGGGGAGAAGCTGTCCTTTCGGCTAATTACCTTTTAAATAAGGTTCCCTGAAAGAAAAGGGATAATATACCCTATGAGTTATGAAAAGGTCGAAAACCTTTCTACCCACTTGAAAATGTGAGGGTGTCTTGCCAAAGTAATGACCCTACTATCAAAGCAAATAAAAATAGGTCCTAAAATTGTGGATTGCATTTTCATTTGTTATGCTGAACATAGCAATGCGTATTGGTTTCTTGTGTATGAATCAAAGAATCCTAAGATCCACAAGAACACGATAATGGAATCAAAGAATGCATCATTATTTGATAATAAATTTCCTATAAATCTGGGGAGCTTGATCAAAGTTCAATAAAACGAACCTTGGACGAGATCAGTCTAAATGATCAACAAGAGGCTGAAATTGGAATTGAGCCAAGAAAGAGAAAACGAGCAAGGGTGGAAAAATCCTTTGAATCAGATTTTCTAACCTTTATGCTAGAGGCTGAACCTAAAAAATATAGCTATGTTATATGCTCCTCTAAAGGAACCTTATGGAAGGAAGCCATTAAAAGTGAAATTGATTCCATCATACAAAATCATACATGGGAATTAGTGGACATTCCTCCTGGAATTAAACCACTAAATTCAAAATAGATTTTCAAACGAAAAATGAAAGAAGATGGAACAATTGATAAGTACAAGGCAATATTGGTAATAAAAGGATACCAAAAAAAGAGAGGCCTTGATTACTTTGATACATTCTCCCCTGTATCAAGAATAACATCCATAAGGATGATACTCGCAATTGTTGCGCTGCAAAATCTTGAAGCACATCAAATGGATGTTAAAACATCTTTCTTAAATAGAGAACTTGATAAAGAAATATACATAGAACAACCTGAGGGTCATATAGTTTCAGGTCAAGAAAGGAAAGCATGTAGATTGGTAAAGTCTCTATAGTTCGATAGTGTCATGATGACAAACAGATTTAGAATAAACGAGTGTGACAAATGTGTATATGTCAAAACCACAGACATTAGATATATCATTCTATGTTTGTATGTGGATGACATACTCATTGTTGGAAGTAACATTGAAATGGTAAAACGTACTAAGAACATGTTAAATTCAAGATTTGACATGAAAGATATGGGACTGGCTAATACGATTCTGGGCATCCAAATCAAAAGGTCAAAAGAAGGTCATATGTTGACCCAGTCACACTATGTGGACAAGATTCTCGAGAAATTTAACAAGGATAATTCTGGCATAGCCATAACTCCTTTAGACCTTTGTTCACATTTATCTAAAAACAAAGGGGAAAGTATTCATCAAGTGGAATATGAAAGATTCATAGGCAACTTAATGTATCTCATGAGCTATATTAGACCAGATATCACTTTTACTGTGAGCAGTCTAAGCAGATTCACAAGCAATCCAAGAAGAAACCACTTGAAAGCAATTGTGAGGATATTGAGATATCTCAGATATATTCGGGACTACGGATTGCATTATTCCAAAGACTTAGCTATTTTAGAAGGATACTCTGATGCCAGTTGGATATCCGACATTCAAGACACCAAAGGAACAAGTGGGTATGTATTCACTTTAAGAGGAGGAGCTGTGTCATGGAAATCCTCAAGATAAACAATTATAACTAGATCCACAATGGAATTTGAGTTTTTTGCTCTGGACAAATCCAGAGATGAAGCTGAATGGCTTAGGTAATTTCTTGAGGATATTCTTGAATGGCCAAAACCTGTGCCCACAGTATGCATATACTGTGACAATCAAGCAATAATTGCTAGAGCATAGAATTGCATGTATAACAGTAAGTCGAGACATATGCATTGTCAATATAATATCGTTAGACAACTGATCTCAAATAGAGTTATCTCTATTAATTATGTAAGATCAAAGGATAACATTACGAATCCGCTAACCAAAGGGTTAAACCGAGATAAAGTTGAGAAAAC
Source organism: Hibiscus mutabilis (assembly GCA_019671005.1). Classification (NCBI taxonomy): domain Eukaryota; kingdom Viridiplantae; phylum Streptophyta; class Magnoliopsida; order Malvales; family Malvaceae; genus Hibiscus; species Hibiscus mutabilis. The sequence continues at coordinate 11,730,484 of CM033732.1, forward strand.
ATCTAAAGGAATGGAACTAAAGCCCATGGAAAATAAAGGTGCTGTGTGAAGGAAAACCCTACCTAGCTGACTGAAGATCCCAAGATCTAGGTTCAAAGGGACAACCTAATTGCATAGACTTGTTCGGTCACTGTGAGGCACTTATCCCCAAGCCCGTTCCTATGATATAAATAGTGATCAAAGTGAGATAGGCTAAGCTAAAATCTTTTAATGACCATTGTATGCTTCGATGAGCCGAGCAACATAAGTCACTTATGTAAGAGTGAAGTAGGGCCGCTTCAAGGAGACTACTGGGCATAGTTCTTTCAGACTCTTGCAGAACCAAGCAATATCCACGGCCATATGGAGATAACCATGAGAACAACTACTCTTGTCAGAGAGGTAGTTGTGTGAAGTATATCATCATTTACACAAAACGGCTGCTTTCATAAGGGAAGGTTCAAAAGAGGAAACCTATCTATCCTATGCAGCTATCGATCGTAGAATCTATCACCACATCGAGTTAAAATGTTTTGATAAAATCATCGATTTCATTCATGTGGGGGATTGTTGGAAAAATAGTGAGAAATAAGCAACTTTGAGCCATAGTTCGAAAGGGTAAAGGTAAAGATTCGAATAATAATTTTATTGGGTCATATTATACTCCATGAGACCTTTACAATGGTATCTCATATGGTTGGTTGACTAATGAATGAGAAATTGATGCTCGAAGTAAGGTGGTTGTGAATTGAGTAAGGAAAATGAAACCCCCCTTATCCCACATTGATGGGATAAATAGAATGGGAAGTGTTTATATACACTTACCCACTTTGTGGTTATCGAATGACTTGAATGAAAATTGTGCCTCGCGTGCATGGGGTGAGAATCCAATCCCATTCTGGTTGGGGCGCACCCATATGACGTGGGCGACATGAATGTTCGGACCAGTCAGGCCCTTCGTGGACCTATAGATATTTTACCCACTTCGAATACATTTTTTCCTTAAAAATAGCATATTCTTTTTTGAATATTCGAAATTTAAAGGGATATTATACGCTTTCCTTAAATACGAATATTAAAATGGTAATGCTTGCTATTCACAAAAAATATCTGATTAAAATATGGTATTGATTGTTATTTCGAATTAAAGAGGAAAGTATCAATGACCATTAAATTTGAAATATTTTTTATTCTCATGGTTTAACCTATTTTTCCCTATATAAAGGATGCTTCACTTTAGTTTTAAACAAAACTTGGAATTTTCTCCTCTTGAAAACTGCATAAGTATTTTTGGTGATAGTGAAAGGTGAGAGTTATGTTCGTGATCTCTGGGATAGTGCTACTGTAGAAGATCATTTGTTGTTGTATCCTGGGAGACTGATGACCGACAAACTCAAGCACCAAGGAGTGGTCGAAATCTATCTTAAGGAAACTGCGTTCGTGCAGGCCTCAACGTAGTTTCTTACGGGTTATTTTAAATTCTGTAAAATTTTGGTTTATTTAATCATTTTGGATTAACCGTTTTCCTACAATGTCTTCATTTTGAGGTTGTTCCATTAGTTGAAAAGCCATCTTACAAAACACAGTATGTTTATCAACTACTGAAGTTGAGTACATGGCGATTATTGAAGCTTGCAAGGAAGGAAATTGGTTGAAGGGACTCTATGATGAACTTTGTGAAGACCCACATATTAGTACATATTATTTTGTGAAAGTCAAAATGCTATCTTCCTCACGAATGATCATATGTTTCATGAGAGGACAAAAAACATTGATATACGATATCACTTTTTCCGTGATATTATTGCTCGAGGTGACATTGTTGTGAACAAAATTATATCTCACGATAATTTTGCATATATGATGACCAAGCCACTTTCCATAACCAAGTTTGATCATTACTTAGACTTGGTCGTTGTTCATCTATGAAGACTATCCCTTTGAAGGGGATTTTTGGAAAAGGATGAGCTCTTTTGGACAAAAACTCGTGTCAAGATGGAGATTGTTAAAGTTATGACCCATATTCTCTTTTGGACCAGTTCGAATATTAATAAAGAAGCAATGACAAAAGTAGGGCATGTTTGAGCACCACAATAACAGAACTGATCAATTTGTGTAGAACTCTATTTCACCCTTTGGATATACGTTGAGGCGTAAGAAACTTAGTTTGAGTAGATTTACTTTTTATGCAAGTTCCCTTCGTTATCAAGCAACATATCCCTATAAATAGATACTTGGGATTAAGGTTAAAATCATCAATTGTATTCTCTACTTTTTGATATAGTGAAAATCTTTCCTCCTTTGCTCGTGATTTTTTCCAATGAGCTTTTCACGTAAATCTTGATGTTTATTTTTCTTTTATATATTTGCAATCGTTTGTTTTTCGTCATTATCGTCTGGATAATTATAATAGAACATTATTTTTTTCTACTAGGACCACATGTGATAATAGAAAAGTTTAATCGGTGATATCTTACCCAAGGCCACGCCGTCCCACTATTGAGACACGACTGTCAAGGAGAAGAAGAGTTATCAGCCTCCATGTGATTGAAAGGAAAGGTAAGTCATTCACAATATAAAATTTTAGAGCCTTGAAAAAGAAAAAGGAAAAAGAAAATTGATGTTGATATCATATAGGGCTGGTGGGTGATGCAATGGCATATCCCTTGGAAGATGCTGAAACTCTCCCTTTAATTGTCCTTACGACAACAAAATGGTCACAAAAATCTGAAGCCGATATTAACCCGTACAAAGCTTCAATGCCAAACCCTCTTACTCTGTACCACCATGGCCAGGCCACCCTTGCTCGGCTGGTTTCAAAGCCGAGCAAAGGTGGCCGAAGCTTATTGTTTCTTGCTGGTGACGTTGTTTCTTTCGTAGCTTCGATTTTAATCATTAATTTCCCACCAATATTTTGTTTCCGAAGACTGTGGTAATCAATGGGATTTTAATGGAGATTGTGTGAATCTGAATGGCCTTCAGTTCAAGGGTGGTTCAATTCAGTTAGTAGGGCAACTTGGATCCTTTGGCATTTTGGCTTCCTCGAGGGCGAGTCCTATTCCCTTCTCTTGTTTGTGTTTTTAATGTGTTGTTCTATTTTGTATGCGTTTGTAAGCTGGTGGCCAAAGTTTCAGTATGCTACTGCTGCACTCTTGTTTTACCTTTGCACATTAATAAATTTGCTTTCAACTTACAGGAATTTGGTCTTCCAAAAAACCATATAACAGAATAACAAAATTGCAAAATATTAAGCATTTCAATTCTGAGATGAGAAGAAAAACCATAATGTTTTCAGAGTACGATTACTGCACCCTATAATTATAAAGATGTATGTTTTTGAATTGGCTTTGTCTAAAATATGCCTTGCAGCATAGGTTGGAGATCCTCTTGAAAATAGAATTAAATTTAATAAGGTAAAAAACTTTGTCATGAATTCCCTTATTTAATTTTCTCATCCTCTACTATTCAAAAAATATTCTCATCTACTAAACCCTAAATCCTAAACTTCAACCACAAATCCTACAACATAAACTTAAAAATCCAAATCCAAACCTAAAACACTAACCATTAAACTCAAAATCAAGGAATCGTTTATTTTGTTTAATATGATTAATATTTTTTTGAACAAAAATTGATAATTGAATTAAATGCTACACTATTGAATGAGTATCTTATTTTCAAATCAATATTTTATTTAATCTAGATTATTTAATGATTCTAAACATATGAATTGTGGAATAGGTTAGAAAAAACTTTTAAATTATATGAATTTTTAATGTAAATTAAGAGGTTATATATAGTATAGTATAATAATAATTTATAAACGATTAAAATCGATTTATTTTAATATTAATCAATTTAATAATCCTACGAGTTTAATTATGAATTGAATTTTGTTTTATGAAAATTGAGAAGTTAATTTCTTTATTTTAATTAATCATAATGGGGTTCTCATACTTTTAAATAAAAAAGTGATTTAATTGACTAACATTGGTAAATTTTTCATTAAATACCAGAAAATTTAATAATTTAACAATTTATATGAAATGTACTAGGGAAAATTAACAACTCAAAATTTTATAAACAATAAATTAATAAAAACAAGCAATTCAAGTTGAAAGTATTTACTAATAACTAAATTATTTTTTTTAATTTTTAAAGTATGAGAATAAATTCTTTGGGGCCAGTCTCCCATTCGTGACCTAAATTTAACACTATTAAATTTACCGTCAATTTTTCTCTCCTTTACTCTTAAAAAACGCCGACTTTTCTCTATGGTTCAAATTTTTTTTTTCCTTCTCCTCTTCGAGCCAGTTTAAGGATGATCATGGGTCGGGGTTGGATGAGGCTTTTGGTCAACTCGCATCGGCCCGACATTTTTTGATGCTCCATCCGATTAGAACCCGATCCAAACTTTAAAGTAAAAACTCAACTTGACCCAATATTTTTTGATGCTCCACCCGTCTAGAACTCGACTCAAATTTGAAATTAAAAATTTAACTCGACATGACATAAATAATTTTTTTTCATTTTTTCTCGATAAAATAGAGAGTTAATTGAAAAAAAGTACAAATAGACAACATTATAATAATTATTCTATTTTTATTAGACAAAATAGAGAGATGATTAATGTAAGACCCGAATTTTATCCTGGTACTCACATGTATATTTGAATTTCTCTTAGCAAATAAAAATAAATAAATATAGATAATAAAACTCAATAATAATGATAATAGTCCATAAATAAAAGTCTATTTAGTATCCAAAAAGCCCATTAAATTAGTAAAACTCAAAAGCTCAATTCTCAAATGTCTTTTGCCCATTTTATTTCCTTAACAACTCATATACAATTCATTTCGGGTAAAAACCAGCTCAACAAACACATTTTTATCCAAATTTAATTTTTTCTGCCCTAATAGTGCCACGTGACAATTCTTCATTGGCCAAAAAGACCTAACGCATATTGTATTTCGTTAAAGCCAACTAGTCGCTGATGTCACTCATGTGACATCAACAATGACGTTATCGTCTGTTCCCCTATAAATAAGATGAGAGAGAATGTTAGGACAATTATGAAAGTTAATGGCAGTTATTAAAAAATTAATAATAATAATAATAAATATAATAAATAGGAGAGAGAGAACTACCTGGGTTATTGAACCTTTCAGAAGTCGAAGAGTCGATGTTGTGGAAGTCCAATCATCGCTAAAAAGAAGACCGAAATATTGTCGTTATTTCTGAGAGGTATTATCCCTCTCCATGCTTTAAATTCTTGCAAAAAAGTGAAGCAAACATTAAAATACATATAAAATAGAAATGGAAATAAAGGAAATATGGACTGATGAGCTTATCTGGTTGTCGTAGTAGATTTTAGGAGTGAACGATGTTGAAGAGGGTGGTTATTAGGTAAATTTAGGGGTGAAGTGAGAGATTCTTATGAATCGAATTTAATTTAGAGGATTTAGGGTTCAAAATCTTTTTTTAGATATTTAGGGTTTTGGTCGGCGGCTAAAAATCGCCTCACGACGAGAGACCGAAGATAAGCTGTAGTCGGAAGGTAGACGATGACTGACGTACGGCTTTGAATGATCGAGGTACCATGGCTAAGGATTGAGTGGAGAAAACAAGAGCGATTGTGGCCGAAGTTATTGTGTTCTTCGTATATATGAAGAACAATGATAAATGCTCATTCAGAAAACATGGATTTTGATCCATGTGAGTGAGTTTTTTTGGGGTGGGGAGTATTTGTGTTGAAAGTGTTTTAGTGAGAGAGGGGTGACCGTTTGAGTGGGTAAATGAAAAAAGGAGAAAATTTGAATAATTTAGACTTTATATAGCCGCAGCAAAACGTTGCGTTTTGGGGGTGGGTTAAAACTGGAATCCGCCCATTTTTACGCGGGTCAGATCTAGGGTCCGCATCATTATTTTGGACTCTTCTGATTTTGGCCTTCAATTTTCATTGTAACTTAATTTGGTCCTATTAGTAATAAAATTTGAAATTCAAGTTATTTTCTTTTCAATTTAGTCCATTACAACTTTAATTATTAAATTTATATTGCAATTTAAATGGATGCATATTTTAAATTAAGTTTATAGTATTAATTGCTAGACAATTTAATTCACTTAGATTTAATTGTTAATTGTTTAGACCTTAGCTTTAGGATCAATTAGGATTTAATAATTTAATTAGGAAAGATAATTGTAGCAAATTAATGTGTACTAAGTGGGAAATTTTGGAGTCTAAATTTGGGTGATGTTCCAATGCAATGAGGTGTTGTCCAACATGTGCTTTAAAGTAGAATACTTAGTATTATTAAAATCCTATAATTTGATAAATAACCTAGATAATTAATTAAAGCCTTAATTAGGACTATAACTTAAATAACTAGTTTAATTAAATGGGTAAGGAGTATTATCTATAAATTTGGGGTTTAAACATGGATGGTGCTCAAGCAATTAGATGTTATCTCATATAAACCTTTAAATTAAATAATATTCGTAGAGTTAAAAAACACAAAATTATAATTAGAGCCTTTTAAGTTAGCACTTAAAGTAAACAAGACAACAATTAATCATGCATATAAAACCTTTTGTATTGGAAATATATTTTTGGAATATAAATAGAGGAGCCCTAAACGTATAGGGGTGCTTCCAATCTTATATTCGAAACAGAAATATATTTCCTTATAAAAGGAATATTTTCATTCAGAACATAAACCCAATTAATACTTAATGATCAAATTAAATTCAAATTATGATTCTCAAAATGCCAATATGCCATGCAAAATTAAAGGTACCGATGACGGGAGTTTGTGGGGGTGCTAATCCTTCCCCACACGTAGCCGACTCTCGAACCCTAATTTTAAAAGAACGAATCTCTAGTTTTTATGGTGTCCGGTCTACCAAAGTGACTGGTGGTGACTACAAACATTTTCAAAGTTAAATTAAACAAAAACCCCTAATTTTCAAAAATTTTCGTCAAGCTATTTTTACCATATTTAAAAATGGTTTCAACACTTAAAAAATATATAAAGTGTAACCCTCTTGACCCGATCTAGTTGCAAGACCGAACCGAGTGAGCTACATTAGGGTTTACCGAAATAAACCCAAAGAAATTACATTCGAACCTATCCATTTTTTCTTTTATCTTGTCTAGATGCATTTTAGGTCCTACGGTGTGCATACAAGTCATGATTAAAATCTCAACTCAATCGGGCATCATTTCGACATCCAATTGCTCGAGTCTGCATTCTAGGGGCTAAAACTTAATTTCTGATATTTATACGAGCTATCACGGAATTAAGGTTACCATTTCTCAATTAGTCATATTACATGCCTTCGTATTAAATCACAACTCAAAATGATCATTCATACTCATTTAATTGCATAGATAAGAAACATGGACCAGAATGCAAAGCTTTCAAACATCAAGCAGCATTTCCAACTTAAATAACATCCATTGTTTCGGTACAGGTGTCTACCGTATTGATATGGTTCTGAAAAGCATTTGCGTACCGATACGGTCCTCAAGCGTACCGGCATGGCTTGTATAATTTTAAAAGAATGGATTCCAGTGGCTAAGGACCGTACCGAAACAGTGACTTGTGTACCAAAACCCTCCATATTTCATAACTACGAGTACCAATACAGTTACCAGGTGTATCGGTACGGTAAGGCAAATTTGCACCATTTGAGCCTATACAGGTCCCCGCGTATCGACACCCTAAGGTACCGTACCGGTACACTGAGACCTATAATGACTTCTAGGTCCAACATATAACATTTTGGCTCAATCTAACACCCTTAATTCAACCTATAAATGTCATATAGCATCATAGACACTCATCCATCACACATAGCAATATATCACGAGGTTACACCAAGCATGGCATACTCAAACATTCACTTAAGAGCATGATCTCTACCCAAGCATGCCTAATGTTTCCCAAACACCTCAAACACATGTAAAAAGCATCATACAAGTCCAAAACAATAATCCAAACTATTACATCAGTGAGTATCTCAAAACACATATCCCAAAACAACTCGGTCACATTGCCTTCTTATTACTACTTAGAACGTATTAAATCTATACTTTGAAATGTATCAAATCCTTGGATCCTTCCTCGCTCACGTACTGCCCGAGAAGGCTATTTCTCTGCATTGATGAGGAAAATAGAACGTAAGCAATAAGCTTAGTGAGGAAACCATAAAACACTCATCAATGCATTTAAAACTATTTAGTTCAAATCACATGTAAACATCTCTTGGTAAAACATCTCATACTTCTCATGTCATCTCAAAATATGCACATTTAAATCATTTTCAACACATGGATCATGGATTCAATCCCTACCTCAATTTAAACTTCACACCACAACACCTTTCTAACAAGCTTAAAGAGCAACACACGTATCGGATACACGGACTCTCAAGTGGTTCATACAACCACTTCACATACATACTTCAACCGGAGTACGACACACTTGCCTACCTCAACGGTTCAAACCAGATTAAAGGAACATTTACCTACCTCTACGGTTTGGATGTATTAATCCACCAATAGGAGAAAACAGAGCATTTACCCACCTCAACTGCTGTGGTTCTCATGGTGGAGATTACGGACACTTTAACACCCCTCGACACACATGAGGTGACTTTTTATAATGCACTTTCAATCCTATGATCGATCAACTATATTCGATAGCATTTTAAACACAGTCACTTGCCAATATATTCAATAACCAACATTACCTTACAATTTCACATATGCATCAAATCATTCCCACACAAACACATTAAACCATGTATTTTCATAATCTCAAAACACTTGCATAAGTCATATGCTATTCTCAAGAGTCATTATCAAAGATTATTTGCATCATCTTTCACTTTCAAAACATGTATAATACAGTGAGTAATAAAACCATAAACATGTGCATTAGATTTCATTTTACAATACCGAAAATGAGAGAAAGCTCAACCGATACTTACTTCCGAGCTTAGTTAGGTGTATCAAACCTTATCTAAACCCCCACAACTCATTTTCAAACCTTTTAACAGCAGTACAATACTTTTCCACTCACCAATAACCCAACGCTCAATTGTCGATGCACGAATCCAGCCTCCATGACTCCCGCACCTTCTTCGATAGGCAAAAAATTCAGATCCCTTGCTATACCCAACCAAAATAGAGGATTAAGAATACATCTTTGTATCAAGACCCTCCAACAACCAAAAAACTCAACAACACCTCACAAGAATCAATCGAACACCTTCCTAAAACCAACAAGAACACCACCAAACCTTACTCAAACAAAGCCCAGCCAAGATCTAATGATTCTAACAAATTACTAACATCAATTAACATCTAACAACAACCTAATCACGTCCTTATATCTCCAGCAACATCACAACAACCAGATCACACCAAAAACCAACCAAAAGCAACCTAGAAACTAGCAATCCATATAATTTCGAGATTCCGTTGATTAATCAATCCTTTCAACATTAAATCACATCTAATTTAAGATGTAAATCAATTAAATCCATCATCAAAATAGATCCAATTCAACTTCCATTAATTTTCCAAGAAAACTCAATTTAATTAACAAATCAAGGTTTAAATCACAATTCCACAATATAAATCAACAACAAAGGATCAAGAACTTGGGAATTTCATTAAAGAACATTTAATTAGAGGAGAGAAATGAAAATCACCTCTAATTGCTGATTTCTCCTTAATTGGCCAAGCTTTGATGAAATCCAAAGAGATTTTACAAAGGCATTTGAAGAAATCAAAAAGGAAATCGATGAAGATTGATTCCTAGAGATTTAGAAGTAGAAATCTCAGTTTGGTTGCTGAGAAAGTTGAGATAACTTTTTTTAGAAAAGTAGTTACGTAAGTAAGTGCTTTTTGGAAATAAAGATCTTTTTAGTTAAATCCTTATTTATCCAATTATTAAACCATTTAAAATAGTTTAAAAATAGCCTAAAAGAGAGAAATATGTGTGAAAATGAATGGTCAAATAGCTCTTTAAAGATTCTAAGTTTTGATCCTTTTTCGATTTAGTCACCAAAAATAGTTTTGAAAACTTTCAATTTAGTCACTAGACCAAAATATCTTAAAATCAGATTCAATTTCCTCAAATTGACCACTAATTTACTTAAATTATTAATTAAGTAATTTAGAGAATTTTTCCATATTTTATTTTCCCCAAAATCACTTTTACAAAATTATTTTCCTGAAACTATTTGAATTGCCTAAACCGGTTCTCTCGAACCTCCAGTCCAACCTGATTCACATCTAAGCCCATTTTCAGGGCATTACAATTCTCCTCCTCTTAAGAAATTTCGTCCTCGAAATATACCTAACGGAAAAAGATGAGGGAACTGCTTCAACATATCCTTTTTGCTATCCAGGTAGCTTCCTCTACACTGTGGTTCCTCCACAACACCTTTACCATCTCTATGGTTTTTTTCGGAAGAACTTTGCTACTTGAATCCAGAATTCTCACCGGTTCCTCATCATATGTCAAATTCGGATTCAACTCAATCTCCTCAACAAGCATAACATGCGAAGGATTTGATCTATACCTCCATAACATAGACACATGGTAAACATCACGTATCTTCTCTAACTCAGCCAGCAACCTCAATCTATCGCAACAAGGCCAACACGCTCTAACACCTCATACGTTCCAATGAACCTATGGCTCAACTTGCCATTCCGCACAAAAATCTTCACCTTTTTCCAAGGTGAAACCTTTAGAAAAACATGATCACCAACCGCATATTTAATTTCTCTCTGCTTCAAGTCAGCATATGACTTTTGTCGATCCGAAGCTACCTTCAAATGATCAAAAATAAGCTTCACTTTCTCATTGTAATCCTTCAACATATCGGGCAAAAAAATATATTTCTCTCCTGCCTCCGCCCAACAAAGCGGCGTACGACACCTTCTACCATACAAAGCCTCGTATGGAGTCATCTGGATACTAGCTTGATAACTGTTATTATAAGCAAACTCTTCCAATGGCAACTGATTTTCCCACAATTTGAAAATCTATGATACAACACCGTAACATATCCTCCAGCACTTGGATAACACGTTCCGACTGACCATCCGTCTATGGATGATACGAAGTACTGAAGTTCAACCGTGTACCCAGGGCCCTATGTAAACATTTCCAGAACCTCGCGATGAAACGCAGATCTCTATCAGACACAATAGACTTTGGCACCCCATGTAACCTCACGATCTCTGCAACATACAACTCTGTCAACCTATCCAGAGTATACGTCATATACACAACCAAGAAATGTGCACACTTTGTAAACCTATCCACAATCACCCAAACAGAGTTCTTCTTTGACGGCGTCAAAGGTAACCCAGACACAAAATCCATGGTGATCCTCTCCCATTTCCACTCGAGAACACTCAACGACTGTAAAAACCCCGAAAAAAATTGATGTTCTACCTTAACACGTTGGCAAACCATGCAACGAGCCACAAACTCCGTAACATCCTTCTTCAAGCCAACCCAAAAATACTCTTTCTTCAAGTCCTGATACATCTTCGTACTCCCTGGATGCATTGAAAAAAGACTCGAATGTGCCTCGGTCAAGATAGTGTGCCTCAACTCTTCATCACTAAGCACCACCACTCGACCTAAAAAACATAAAACCTCGTCCTCACTAAAACCAAAATCTATTTGATTCCCATCGAAGATATCCTTAACATGCAACACCAACGCATCATCAAACAGTTGCTTCTCTTTAATCCACTGTAATATCGAAGGCTTCACTTGTAACTCCGCTAACAACCCGTCATCTCGTGACACACTCAGCCGCGCAAACATTGCCCTCAGCTCCACTGTGACCTTTCTACTCAAAGCATCCGCTACCACATTTGCCTTCTCTGGGTGGTACTCAATGGTCAGATCATAATCCTTCAACAGCTCCAACCACCTTCGCTACCTAAGATTTAACTCCTTCTGAGACATCATGTATTTCAAACTTTTTTGATTAGTGTATACAACACACTTCTCACCATAGAAATAGTGTCGCCAAATCTTCAAGGCAAACACCACCGCGGCCAACTCAAGACTGTGCGTAAGGTAATTGCGCTCATGCCTAGATGCATAGGTGACAACCCTTTCTTCCTGCATCAACACGCATCCCAAGCCTACGTAGAATGCATCATTATACACAACAAACTCCTTCCCTGACTCTGGTTGAACCAAGATTGAAGCGTGTGTCAAAGCCTCCTTTAGCTTATCGAAAGCTTGTTGTCTAACTTCCGTCCACTCAAAACTCACATTTTTTTGCAACAACTTCGTCAGAGGGGCACCAATCCTCGAAAACCCATCTACAAACCGTTGATAATATCATGCCAACCCCAGAAAACTGCGAACCTCTGAAACAAATTTTGGTGGCTTCCCATTCACAATGACCTTTACTACCTGCAAATCCACGCGAATATCTTCGGCCGAAATAACATGACCAAGGAAAACCACATGCTTGATCCAAAACTCACATTTACTTAACTTAGCATAGAGCTTGTTGTCCAAAAAAACTTGCAACACAATTTAGAGATATCGATCGTGATCTTCCTCAGTACGAGAGTACACTAGAATGTCATCGACAAACACTACCACGAATTGGTCCAGAAATTCACGGAACACCCTATTCGTCATATCCATGAACACTACTGGTGCATTTGTCAAACCAAACTACATCACTAGGAACTCGTAATGCCCATAGCGTATGCGAAAAGCTGTCTTCGGCATATCCTTATCTTTCACCTTCAACTGATAATACCCCGACCGCAGATCAATCTTGAAAAACACTGTAGCACCCCGAAACTGATCAAAAAATCATTAATCCCCGAAAAAGGATACTTGTTATTGATCGTCAACTTGTTCAGTTGCCGATAATCTATGCACTTCCTCATCGTGCCATCTTTTTTTTCACACACAACACCGGTGTACCCCACGGTGATACACTTGGATGAATGAACCCATGATCCAACAACTCTTGCAACTGCGTCTTCAACTTCTTCAGTTCTATATAATACAGAGTAATCGACACCAGAGTCGTATCCACGTACGTTTCTGTGCAAAACTCCACCACCCTATCTGGCGGTAAACCAGGCAACCCTTCCGAAAACACTCTTAGAAAATCGCAAATTGTGCAAATATCCTAGGCACGTGCTTCCTTCATATTCGTGTTCATAACATAGGCTAAGTATGCTTGACCCCCACATTCCAACAACTTCTGTTCTTCTAGAACTAAAACCACATTTGACATAAACTTGACATTCTCGCCCACAACCACAACTTCATAATCCACGACAAGTTTCAAAGAAACCCGTTTAGCCTCAAAATCCACTACAGCCTTGCGTCGAGACAACTAATCCATACTCAAAATCACATCGAAACCGCGAAATGGCAATTTCATCAGATCAGCCTCAAACACCTACCCTTGAACTATCAAGGGGACAACTCCTATACCACTTCTTAGCTACAACCGTCTCACCAAAAGAACTTGTTACCCGCATACCAACATCTAACACCTACACAGGTATATCAAACGAGCAAGCATTTTTGTGCATGATATATGAATGTGCAGAACCAAAATCCATCAACAAAAGCAACGGTATGGTCGGTTCACCATCCTTAGATCGAACCGCTACGGTATGAGCAACTGTCCTCATAACTTCTTCTCTATATTATAGATAACCTCAACAGTACCCACAACCTTTCTGTATTACAACAAAAGAAACGGAAACCCGACCACCTCTAATCAACTACAGTCAATCTCACCAAATGTGGTCTCACGATCCACAAGACACCTCGACTGTCATAGCTTTGCTAATAATACAACAACCTGGGAAGAACCCTCAACCAGTTCCAAAAGCAAACAATTGATCCTAAAACTACATGCTCCTATCACCAGCCTTGGTCGTTTCAAATCTATTAAAAACCCTAACCTCCAAGAAACTTCCTAAAACCCTTCTCAAACTCTATAAGATCCTAAGGATTCTCCTTACTAGGCTAACTTCCAACGTCATCACATCGATCTCCGAAAGGTCATCCGTAAGTGTGAACATATGTATACATGATCACCCATATGCCCTCATCGATGCTTGTGCACATGTATACAAACCTCTAATGCAATGCGCAATGTATGCATGTACTGCCATGTTTAAATATATACATATAGTGTTTTGTACTTTGCATTTTTAGAAATTCACTCTTGCTAACAACATTTTCGGACTGAATTTGCTCAACCTCACCATAACCCCAAATCTTATTGTTCGGCTCACCAAGACTTGCACCCACCTTAACTAGGGGCAGATGCTCTACCAAAAAACCCTTTAGACTAACTTTCTCAACAGACAAGGTTCAATCTGCCATCGCAGAACTCAAGATTCTACTACTTTACACCTTCCTAAAGCTCACCACCACAACTCAAAGAAATTTGGAAGCCAAACCAAAGTACGTCTCAACACCGAACCTGACATTACAACCAAAGACAACCCGTTAACATCATCTAAAACATATCAGGGAAGAATCCGTAACAACATCAACTTCCGACACACGAACATTCTCAACCTCTGACTTAAAACACAATCGAGGTAACTTTGTAACATAAGCCTCAACATCCTTTTATTTCCAAGCCGAAACTACATCAACCCCAATTGACCCATATCTCACCATACTCCTCAAAGAATATAAATGTATTTGCTGCCAGCTCTTGCCTCGATTCTATTCGCAAAATATGAGTTCAAAACATGATAATGCAATAAAACAAACAATTAGGCCAGCTCACAGGAAGAATCCAAGTCACTCGTGTTTAAAACAAAATCATTTAACTCAAGTAGTAATAAGGCAATATGTTCCAAGTTTAAACACCCCAAACATACCATATATCGAATACATTTTACAAATTCAATCACCGTACATATCAGACATCACATTGAAACAACATCAACCAACCAAACAACCATAACCCACCTCCCAACAATCATAACCTGGATCTGATACCGCCAAATGTAACCCTATTGACCCAGTCTAGTCTCAAGACCGAACTGAGTGAGCTACATTAGGGTTTACTGAAATAAACCCCCAAAAATTACATTCAAACCGATCCATTTTTTCTTTAATCTTATCTAGATGCATTTTTAGGTCCTACGATGTGCATACAAGTCATGATTAAAGTCTCAACTCAATCGAGCATCATTTCGACATCCAATTGCTCGAATATGCATTCTAGGGGCTAAAACATAATTTTTTATATGTATACGAGCTATCATAGAATTAAGGTTACCATTCCTCAATTAGTCATATTACATGCCTTTGTATTAAATCATAGCTTAAAATGATCATTCATACTCATTTAATTGCATAGATAAGAAACATGGACCAAAATGTAAAGCTTTCAAACATCAAGTAGCATTTCCAACTAAAATAACGTCCAGTGTTTCGGTACAGGTTTCCACCGTATGATACGGTTTTGAAAAGTATTTGCGTACCGATACGGTCCTCAAGCGTATCGATGATTCTAGTGGCTAAGGACCGTATCGGAACAGTGACTCACGTATTGAAACCCTCTCTATTTCATAACTATGTGTACCGATACGGTTACTAGGCATATTGGTACGGTAAGGCAAATTTGCACCATTTGAGCCTATACAGGTCCCTGCATACCGACACCTGAGGTACCGTACCGGTACAGTGAGACCTGTAAAGACTTTTAGATCCAACATATGACACTTTGGCTCAATCTAACACCCTTAATTCAACCTATAAACATCATATAGTATCATAGACACTAATCCATCACACATAGCAACATATCACGAGGTCACACCAAGCATGGCATACTTAAACATTCACCTAAGAGCATGATCTCTACCCAAGCATGCCTAATGTTTCCCAAACCCCTTAAACATAGGTAAAAAGCATCATACAAGTCCAAAACAATAATCCAAACTATTACATTTGGGAATATCTCAAAACACATCTCCCAAAACAACCTGGTCACATTGCCTTCTTATTACTACTTAGAACGTATTAAAACCATACTTTGAAATGTATCAAATCATTGGATCCTTCCTCACTCGAGTGCTGCCAGAGAAGGCTATTTCTCTGCATTGATGAGAAAAAGAGAGCCTAAGTAATAAGCTTAGTGAGGGAAACCACGAAACATTCATCAATGCATTTAAAACCATTTAGTTCAAATCACATGTAAACATCTCATGGTAAAACATCTCATGCTTCTCATGTCATCTCAAAATATGCACATTTAAATCATTTTCAACACATGTATCATGGATTCAATCTCTACCTCAATTTAAGTTTCACAACACCTTTATAACAAGCTTAAAGAGCAACACATGTATAAATCACATTATATAAAATAATCCATTTCTCATGATGCATTATCTCATATATTGGCTTTCAAGTGACTCAAAACCAGCAACCTTACATTTCATAAAACACATCGGATACACAGATTCTCAAGTGATTCACACAACCACTTCACATACATACCTCAACCGGAGTAACGACAAGCTTGCCCACCTCAATGGTTCAAACCAGAGTAACGAAACATTTACCCACCTCTACGATTTGGATGTATTAATCTACCAGTAGGAGAAAATAGAATATTTACCCACCTCAACTGCTGCGGTTCTCATGGTGGAGATTACAGACACTTTAACACCCTCGACACACATGAGGCAACTTTTTATAATGCACTTTCAATCCTATGACCGGTTAACTATATTTGATAACATTTTAAATACAACCACTTGCCAATATATTCAATAACCAACATTACCTCATTGTTTTACATATGCATCAAATCATTCCAACACAAACACATTAAACCATATATTTTCATAATCTCAAAACACTTGCATAAGTCATATGATATTCTCAAGAGTCATCATCAAAGATTATTTGCATCATATTTCACTTTCAAAACATGCATAATACAGTGAGTAATAAAACCATAAACATGTGCATGAGATTTCATTTTACAATACCGAAAACGAATGAAAGCTCAACCGATACTTACTTCCGAGCTTAGATAGGTATATCAAACCTTATCTAAACCCCTACAACTCATTTTCAAACCTTTTAACAGAAGTA
The DNA here is from genome assembly GCA_019671005.1 of Hibiscus mutabilis. NCBI lineage: Eukaryota > Viridiplantae > Streptophyta > Magnoliopsida > Malvales > Malvaceae > Hibiscus > Hibiscus mutabilis. The sequence goes on from CM033732.1 coordinate 11,747,625, forward strand.
AAATACTTTTCCACTCACCAACAACCCAACGCTCAATTGCCGATGCACGAATCAAGCCTCCACAACTCCATCGCATTCTTTGATAGGTAAAAGATTCAGCTCCCCTGCCTTACCCAACCAAAACAGAGGATTAAGAACACATCTCAGTATCAAGACCCTTCAACAACCAACAAACTCAATAACACCTCACAAGAATCAATCAAAAACCTTTCTAAAACCAACAAGAACACCACCAAACCTTACTTAAACAAAGCCCAACCAAGATCTAACGATTCTAACACATTACTAACATCAATTAACATCCAACAACAACCTAATCACATCCTTATATCTTCAGCAACACCACATCAACTGGATCACACAAAAAATAACCTAGAAACTAGCAATCCATATAGTTACGGGATTCCATTGATTAATCAATCCTTTCAACATTAAATCACATCTAATTTAAGATGTAAATCAATTAAGTCCATCACCAAAACATATCCAATTCAACTTCTATTAATTTCCCAAGAAAACTCAATTTAATTAACAATTCAAGGTTTAAATCACAATTCCACAATATAAATCAACAAAAAAAGGATCAAGAACTTGGGAATTTCATTAAACAACCTTTAATTAGATGAGTGAAATGAAAATAACCTCTAATTGTTGATTTCTCCTTCATTGGCGAAGCTTTGATGAAATCCAAAGGGATTTTGCAAAGGCATTTGAAGAAATCAAAAAAGAAATCGATGAAGATTGATTCCTGGAGATTTAGAAGTAGAAATCTCAGTTTGGCTGCTGAGAAAGTTGAGAGAAAAGTTTTTGAGAAAAGTAGTTACGTAAGAAAGTGTTTTTTTGGAAATAAAGATTTTTTTAGTAAAATCATCATTTATCCAATTATTAAATCATATAAATACTTTAAAAATAGCCTAAATTAAGAGATAAATATGTTGAAAAGTAATGGTCAAATATCTCCTTAAAGATTCTAAGTTTTGATCTTTTTTCGATTTAGTTACCAAAATCAGTTTTGAAAACTTTCAATTTAGTCACTAGACCAAAATGTCTTAAAATCAGATTTAATTTCCTCAAATTGACTCCACCAATTTACTTAAAATATTAAGTAATTTAGAGCATTTTTTCATATTTTATTTTCCCCAAACTCACTTTTATAAAATTATTTTCCCGAAACTATTTGAATTGCCTAAACCAGTTCTTTCGAACCTCCGATCCAACCCGATTTACATCTAGTCCCATTTTCAGGGCGTTACATAAAGAGATGGACATTATATCAAATATACCTAAATATTTAAAATAAAATAAAATTATTATTTCAAGTGAGGTCGAGTATTTTTTTTTCCATAAACTCAAATTCAACCTGACTTAATCTCGTCCTAAAAAATTTCTGACACAAACCCAAAATTTTCTTTTAAAACCTCGGATCGAGGTGGGTCTAGGTCAAATGATCATTTTAGGCCTGCAGCCCCTTCAGTTCTACGACAACTGGCCTTTTCCTCTCTTTTTTCTTGGCTACTAGATTTTTTTTCTTGGCTACTAGATCCTTCTTTCTCTCTTCCTTTGTGCTTAGCTTGTATTGCCTCTTATAGTTTTTTCATTGGTGCCTTGTTGTCCCTGATGACTATGGTCCGAGTCAGTGTTTGTTTTTGTGAGGAGGAAGACGAATCTTCCTTGCTGGTTCGGGTTGCGATGGTAGGGGTGGTGAGATGTTGATGCTCCACTTCCCCCTCATTTTTTTGTTTTGGTTTTCTTTTCATGTATGTTTCTTTTTTCCACTAACGTTCTTGGCCGTGGAAGACGAGCTCTCTGATTCAAACTCCCTTTGGGCTTTTTTTCGGCGTTTGATGACTTCATCGTCGTCATCTTCGCCGTGAAGGGAGTGTATTTTGATTTAAAGACCTGCAAGGCTTCTCCTTAGCTATTCACGTCAGCTCGACCTTTGAATCACTCATCGATTTTCCAACGTCAAGACCATCTCATTTGATGAACCCTCAGTAAATTCAGACGATCGACGTCGTTCCTCCTCCTGTAATCTTTTTCGCCGCTTGCTGCTCCTGTTTGTCTCCTAAGATTAGGTTTACCAATAATGTTTTTTAGACTCTGATGCTTGTTTGGTTGTTGGGCCTTTTAGGCCTCCTTTATTTTGGGTATTGTGTTATCCGTGTCCTTTGGGCCTTATGCTTTTCCATCCGTTGTAATTTCTTTTTATGATTAATGTAAGTTTCCTTTGTTAAAAAAACCAACTTTTTAACAAATTAAAGTAGATGGAGCAACTTCTACAATTTCATAAGGAATGTAAGTCATAAGTGTACCTCATTCTTCTTCTTTTTTATTAATAAGTGTACCTCATTCTATGCAAGTAAACTCTTGTTAATTTTCTTTTCAACTTAATTTACCATCCGAAGCTAATAATCCAAAGACTTGCTGGTGCTTATTAAGGTTAATAAAAAAAACGTAACATTTTCACTTAAATATTGGCGTGTTTTGGGGTTTTAAAGAATAAACCTAGTAGTAGTATGCCTCAACAAGGCTCACACTAACAAAATTTTGTAAAATTATTAAATTGTCCTTTTATGTTTGTTTAGTTTGTTTTATGGGTAATTATTTGATGCACAGTTAGTGATTTTTTTATAAGTCGACTTCTAAAATTGTCACATACCCTTTTTAGGAGTCTTAAACCCTAACCCTTAAATTTTAAACTCTAAATTTAAATCATAAATTCTATTTTCAAACTTTAAAACATATCCACAACACTAAAATCCTAACTCTAAACTTTAAACCCTAAAAATTAGGTGCTTGTAGAAAACAAATTTTTCATAACCAATGCATAGAATATTTCCCCTTGTTTTACATATTACTCTTTAAAAATATTTTTTTGAATGTTAAAACTATGAGTATGTTTTGAATAGAAATGTTAAACATTATCATTACATGATCCAAGGTAAAAGATTCAATTTACAATGATATGTTATTATTAATTTTAGTTTTACTTTAAGCTATTTTTAGTTATTATTACAATAGTATTTGTAAGAGAAGAACTTTATTTTACAATGACAAGTTTTTATTATTTACTATTATCAATTTATAGTAATTATATAGGTATATTGTAACGTTTACATATTGTCTTCTAAACACTGTAAATATGAAAATCTTTAACTTTTAGAATATTTGTCAACAATCTCTAGAGTAGGTGGTTAAAGCTCTTAAGTTGATACCCTCTCTTCCCTTATATTGTGGTTTCAAGATCCAGTAGGAGCAAAATTTTCTTCCCCTAAATAAAAATTGTTAAAAAAAACTTTTAAAATATTTTATATTTATATATTTAAATTATTTTCACATTAAATAAAAATAATTCATTGGATAATAGAAATAAAAGTATGTGTACATGTGACAGAGAAAACTAGTTGGTAATAAGTAATACATATATAATGTAGTTTTTATTAGTTATATGATATATCATGACTTATATATGGTATATTATAACTTATAAAACTTTAAAATTATTTGAATATGTTTAATTCTGTTCAACTTTAATCCATCTGAATTAAAATAATCTCAGCTTGAGATGCAACTTCAGTCTAATCTTGAAATGAATTCTTAGATTTTTGCTCCTATGTGTCACGGAGTATTTGCATTATATTAACTTTTATGAATATAAATTCTATTATTTTTTAAAATTGAATCAAATATGTTTTATATTAGTTAAAAAATGTAAATTGTTTTAGAATAAAAATTTTGTAATAAATTTAGAATGTTATAATTAGATAATACAAAAATGGTTATAAAATTAAAAAAAGTATATTTTGGTATAAACATCAATATTCAATTTATTGGTTAACTAATTCAAATCAAGTACTGTAAATGTTCATTATGGAACTATCCTCCTAACCTAATTGTTCCACTCACAATATCATAATTCAAACCATGAATTTCATTTAAAAATCTAACGTTTCATCTCGTTATACCAACTGATTGTTGGTAAAATAATTGAAGTGTTACAAACCTTATTCCAAAGAAGAAAAAACTCTCCCTGTATGGTGGGGTGGGCCGAAATTTAAGAGTTTTGGGATATTTTCTATAGTCCATAGTAGGAATATTCTCCTCATGGTAGACTCCTTTCTTAATCTTGACCTAACAACCGTTTCAATAATATACAGATGATATACTCCCATGCCATACCCAAATACCATCTTACCTTATTCATGCCCATTTCCCCACCTTAATTTATTAATTTGACTTTTGATAGTTTTCAATTTTCATCCCCCACTTTTAAAAAATACTAAATTATATTATCAAAGTTTCTGTCACAACCCACATATATATACAGTTTGCTTTTTTATAATTACCAATATCTGATTCATTGGTCGATTAATTTGGATTAAGTTTTATAGAAGCTCAATATGAAGATTGAAGCGACCCTCCCAACTTATTTTTCTCTATCCACAACCTCGAAAATTAGAAGTCCTGAACTTGCTTAAGGGACATAGCACCTTATCCCACTAGATTAATTGGTTGTTGGTATATATATAGTTTACATTTAAATCAACATTAAGAGAGATAAATAGTGGTCCTAACAAATGGAGCAACATGATCATGCAACCTAGTCCAAATTATTTGAGAGATGACGATATCCTCTTAATGTTATACGTAATTTTGCCCAACATGTAACCGCAACTACATATACTAATAATTTAGGTAATGGAAAATGACTGATTATTCTTCTAATCACAAACTCATTAACTTGCCAATGCACTGCCACTAGCTATAGTTGGGGGGCTTGTTTTTTTTTCTTCACTTTTTTTTATCCGTCTTAAGATGATTATAATGTAGTGTTCGTTCATTTTTTCGTTTTCAATACAAAAAGAAAGGTTAAATACGCATATAGGTCGAAGAGTAAATTAATTTATCTTAATTACCTTGTAAATTTAATTTTAAAGCATAGGATAAAATTGTAAAACAAAGACAACCTTGAACATCCAACCTATTGAATTGTTCAACTGCCTATCATACCAATTTACATATTTTATTTTAAAATTATATGTATAAGGATCAAATTACTTATTTTATGATATATGGTTTAATTTAATCCTAAGTTAAGACATACATTCCAAAAAGAGAATCACTTTATTTTATACAATGTCTATAAATTACCATTCGATCTACCCCTCTCCAAAACTCTCATATGGAATAACACGCACTTAAGTGCATGTACTTCCAAATGTTGCAACAACAATCGTACTAACCAAATTAATACTCAATCGACGTAGAATGTTTTTTAATATATCTTGGTTAATGGATGAATAAAAGATGGAATCTGAAACTGATATCCATTTCATTAAGCACGCACGCGCATGATGAGAAAGCACTACAAAACGGTCGGCTTTATGGTGGGTCAAAATCAACATTCATCTTCCGACAAACCGATGACCTGACCTTCAATTTTATCTATTTCAAACCATCATTTATGGCATTTATCTTCAACAAACATATGCTTCTCCCCCTTTTTTTTTGTCTTTTTATTACACAATTTCTTTTGTTCTCTATTCTTTGTCGTTCCTTCAGCCAGCTAAATCCCCGGCCCCAATGAGGTGGTTCAATTGGCTGGAAAGGGTTGGTTTGGTGTGATAAAAGGGTTCAGTTAGTCCATTTGCGTCTCATCGTTAGATTTTTTTTATAAATAATAGTTGTTAATTTTATTGAATAAAGAAAAAAAACATGATAAAGTTATAATAAGAGTTTATAATATTAGAGTAGACTTGTTGTGTCTCAGCCAAGTGCTCCCGGAATTATTGTGGCTCTCCGCCCACATCAGAAAGGGTGAATCACCAAACAACATCTTCGTACCACGCTCGGAACCATCACAGAGCCACAATACTCCGCCCATGACGTGATTCTTACCAAGGGCATTGAGCAAGACTGTGCCCACACAATACTGATTTATCCAAAAGGTGTCAAGCAAAAGGCTCCGCCTACATGGTATCTAAAGGGAGTCGAGAGTAAGCTCCACCAGTGACATAACTCTCACTAAAGGTACAGAGCATGGCTTCGCCCGTTTGACATTTGAATATCTAAGGACATCGAGCAAAGCCCCGCTCGTTTCTTGTTCACTCCAACAGACATTGGGCAGGATCCCACCCATTTAATGTTATCTCACCAAAGACGTCGAACGAGGCTTTGCCCCTTATGTACATAATTCTCCAAGGGCGATGAGCAATGCTTCACCCAACACATGTTATTGTTTATGCAATGCCACAAATTTGGTCCTAGACGGTAGCTAGTTAGGTTAGACAGTTCAGGGGAACCGGATTAGGCGATTCTAGCTAGTTTTGGGAATTAATTCATAATAAATTGTTTTTTTGGCTAAAATAAAATATGAAAAAATATTAATTCATATATTAAGGGTTTTGGAAAACTCAATTTGAGGAAAGAAAATTAGATTTAGGGACATTTTGGTCTGGTGACTAAAATGTAAAGTTTTCAAAACTATTTTGATAACTAAATCGTAAAAGGGTCAAAACTTAGAATCTTTATGGAGCTAATTTACCAATGTTTTTAATTAGACTTTTCCCTTAATTTAGGTTATTTTTAAATAGTTAATAAATGAAAATAAAATTGATTTAATTAAAAGGATTTCTATTAACCAAATTTATTTTCTTACGTAACTACTTTTGCTCTCAACTTTCTTAGCAGCCAAACTATCAATTTTACTCTAAAATGTCCATGAATCTTCTCTTTTGATTTCCTTTTGATTTCTTAATTATTCCTTTGATTTCTACACCAAATCCTACTTGCTTTCTTGGAGATTTCATTCAAATCATGCCAATTAAGGGGAAAGTCAGCTATTAGAGGTGATTTTCATTTCTATCCTCTAATTAAAAGTTATTTATTGTAATTCACAAGTTCTTGATCCTTTACAATTGATTTTTGTTATGTGTTTATGAATAAATCATAATTAACAGGTTTTAATTGAGTTTTGATAAGAAATTTGTTAGATCTTGATAATAGATCTGATTTGTGTTGATTCTAATTGATATAGATCACATGTAAGATATGTTTTAATGTTATGAGAAGAGATTAATAAAAGGAATCTCGAAACTAAGTGAAATGCTATTTTCCAGGGGGTAAATAGTTAGATTTTGAGGTGTTCTTGGTGTTAAAAGGTTGCTGGAGATATAAGGTTGTTAAATTGATGTTTTGGATGTGGAATGATGTTATTAAGATGTTAAAATTGTTAGGTTATAGCTGGGCTTTGTTTAGTTTGGGTCCAGTGATGTTTTTGGTTGTTTTTTGAAGGCGATTGATGGTTTTTAGTGAGGCGAAGTTGAGAATAGATGTTGCTGGGATTAGAGATGCATAGTAATGCATTAATCCTCTATTTTTGTGTGGGTAAAATAGGGGAGACAAATCCTTCAGCAATTGGAGAGGTTTTGGAGGCTTTGAAAGCTTGATTTCGCACTAGCAAGTGGAGTTTTGTGTTGTCGATGAGTGAAAATGTGGTTTACAACTTATTAAAGGGTTGAAGGTGATTTTTGGGAGTTTATATTAAGTTTGAAACACTTGTCTAAGCACAGAAGTAAGTATTAGACGCTCTCGCTCTTATTTTCGATTTTGCAACATACAATCTCATGCACATATTTATGATTTGGATTACCTACTGTTATATGCATGCTATGAAATGAAATATGATATAAATGATCATATGTTTATGCTATATGAGTTGGGTAAATGATTTATGAAAATGATTTTGAGAATGAGAATGCATGGTTTATTGCATTGAAGATGGTTTGATTTGATGCATATGTAAAACAGTGAGGTAATATGTTTTAATAGAGTATATTGGCAAGTGGAAATGATTAAATGTTATCGGATATAGTTGGCATGCCATAGGGTTTAAAGTGCACTATAATAAGTCGTCTCATGTGTGTCGAGGGGTCAAGAGTGTGCCATGCTCCATCATGAGTACCGCATCGGTAGAGGGGTCAAGAGTATGCCAATTCTTCTACTGGTGGATTTATACATCATAACCATTGAGGGTAGTAGTACCATGCTCTGGTTCGAGGATGTATGTGAAGTGGTCGAAAGAATCACTTGGGAAATCTGTGTATTCGATGTGTTTTTACAAATGGAATGACTTGGTTTTAGGTCACTTGAATGCCAATATATGAATTAATGTATCATGAGTAATGGACTATGTTTTGTATGATATGGTTTATACTTGTGGTTCTCTTTAAGCTTTGCTATTTTGATGCTTTAGCATGAGAATGCTTAGATTGAGGTTTTTGCTAGAAATCCATTATACATGTGTGGCAAAATATTTAAATGTGCATATTTTGGAAAGGTAATAGAAGCATAAGATGTTTTGGCATGAGATTTAATACTTATTTGAAAATAAATGGTTTTAATTGCATTGATGGGTGTTTTTGAGAATCTCTCACTAAGCTTTCACGCTTACGCTCTCTTTTCTCATCAATGTAGAAAAGTAGGCATTTTCGAACAGTGAGCAAGCAAGAAGCAATCTAAGGGAGAAGCTTTTTCAAGTACAGTTTTATAAATACTACGTAGTAATAAAAAGGGAAATGTGACCAAGTCATATTAGGGAGGTTTGTTTGGTTACTCCCTATTTTGGACATGTTTCATTTGATATTTTGGATTTGTATGAGGTTTTATGACTTGCTTTAAGGGGTTGGGATGAGAATTGCATGCTTGGGTAGAGACCATGCCTATAGGATCTTTGATTTGATTGTCATGGTTTGTTTAATCCTCTAGTGAGCCTAGGTGGTTGTAAAAATGTTGCTTGGCATGTTATATGATGTTTGAAGCAAGTTGGATTAAGCCTAAGTGTCATATGTTCGAACAAAAGGTCATTACAGACCTAGTTGTACCGGTACGGGTCCTTAGGGATCGGTATACAGGGTTTGTCTCAGCTCAAAAGTGTGCAAAATTGCACAGAGGTATCGGTATGCTTGGTAACCGTATCAATATGCCCCTAAAAAATTACACTAGGTGTTGGTACGCGGGCAACCGTATTGGTACGCCATTTAGCTATTGGAATTCCCTATTTTGATATCAGTATTGGTATCGGTACGCCTAAGGACTGTACCGATACCCTTTGAAAGATATACCTGTATCGATATGGGCAAGGGGTGTATCGGTACCTAGTTTGTTATTTCTGGTAATATGCTTTGCTAAAGTTTGGATCTTTGCAGTTTAGTCCATGTTTCTTGATCATGCAATTAAATGAGTTTGGATGATTATTTTAAGTTGAAGTTTAACCAGAATACATGTAACCTAATTAATTAAGGTTTGGTAAATTTAGACTTAAGAAAGTTCCCTCAGTTTTCCAAAATTTCAATTTGGTCCCTAGAGTGCATTCTCGACCAATTGGATGTCAAATTAACGCTCGAATCGATTGTGAATTTCACCACTACTAGCATGAACACCTTAGGACTTAATCATGCATTTAGACAAGATAAAAGGAAAAAATGGTATATTTTCTAAGTAATCGTATTGGTTTGTCTCGGTAAACCCAATGTAGCTCGTTCGGTTCGGTCTGGCGTCTAGGCCGGGTCACAGGGGTTACATTTGGTGGTATCATAGCCAAGTTATGATTTTTGGAAGGTTGGTTATGGTTGGCCTAATTGTTTTGTTTTGTTTCATTATCATGTTTTAGAATTATATTTTCGAGAAATGGGACCGAGACGAGAGACGAGAACTTAGATGGGTAGTGTTATGGATGGGTATAATAATGAGTTACCTCATCCTCCACCTATTCCTCCTGTTGGTGCTGGAGTAGATGGTGGTGTGCCTCAGGAACCGCTGGGATCAGTTTTTAGTGATATGACACCATTAATTCAGGTTATAATTGGAGCGTTTCAGGCAGCTTTTGCTAGAGTGCAAGCACCTACATTAGTACCTGCACCAGCTGTTAACACGGGACTTCTGTTGGAGCGTTTGCGTAGTTTGGGTGAATTGCTTGTGATAGTAACCCATAGAGATCCTTGGTGGATCGAATGGTGCTGTATGGTAATTAGGGCCTTTGTTGTGTGTTGAAGGGCACCTATATAGTTGGTTTACCTTGAATAATAAGATAAAATAATGAAAGCGGCTAATATGCACCTTCATAATATATTAATAAATAGATAAGTTTAATGGGGTGGCATAATAATTGATAGAAACCATAAGGTGATGGTAAATGTGTTAGAGCTGTGTGCGATATGGCATTTGTGTCACTGTTGTGTGCTGCGTGGAAGTAGGGTCCCTGATGTATGTTGATGGGACACCTACTTAATCGAGTCTTTGTGTGGTGGGATTCGAATACCCAGTAATATATGTTGCAACACCTTGAAGACTCCCGAATGAAGAATCCTAATGCTATATGGACGTATGCCTCATTCGAAGATACTTGATGGAAGATTCTGAGCATGGATGGAGGATCCTGATGCTATGTGGATACGGGCCTCATCCCTAAGAGTGTAGGATCCCGATGCTATATGGACGTAGGCCTTACTTGAGTGTAAGATCCCGATACTGTGTAGACACGGACCTCACTCAATATTGTTGGTATTATCTGTGCGATGCTGTGCAGATGCGGGCCTTGCTCGAGAGTATACGATCCCAATATTGTGTGGACGCAGGCGTCACTCCAGGTTTATGGTAGGGCTTTGTGTGCTTGTGCTCGGATGATCTGGTGAGATCCTGAGTATGATTGGGCCTTGTGGGCCATGTTTGATGATTGCAATGATGAGAGCATGTGTTTAGGCGACTAGTGGCAGTGTCATCGTTATCTTGTCATGATATCTTTTCATGTTGCATCACTTTATCTATGATTTTCATGAAGCATGGTTAAGTGGTGGTGTATCCACTGAGCTTTGTTAGCTCAGCCTTCCGAATCGTTGTTTCCGTCTGCAGTTAGTAAGTTTGACACGTTTCTTAAAGAAGCACCATCAGTGAAGGATTTCAGCGCCTCATCTCTCCAGAGTACAATATTTAGGTCTTTGGGCTGTGTGTTCATAGGAATTTATTGTATGTTGTAACTTGTATTTGGATTTTAAAATGATCAAGTCAAATGCTTTTATAATGTAATTTTTAAAATGAACTCCATTGTATATGTTTCAAGTATTAATTATGCCATTGTTTTGGATCGAAATCAAATGGGTTTTGGAAATTGGTCATGGATTGGGCTAAACTAGGTCAAAATTTTATGGTTGGGTTTTGGGTTTGAGGCCCAAATGTGACATCCAGGTCGAGAGTGTTACAAATACATGCAAATAAGAGTGGGGTAACTCAACTAGGAAATAGTGGTCCTCTCATCTTTGCGGTTTCTCATTACATTTGTATTAAATCAAAATAAGGGTTTATTTTGCGAGAAATGACACATTTAGGGGTAATCCTGTCGTTCGAACCGGGTTTAGGTCGGTTATTTTGAGTATGGATCGCATTCAGATTAAGTTCGATTCGGGACAATCGGATATAGTTTGTATTTAGTTCAGGTTTATGATAAAGTTGGGTCGAGTCAGGTTAAATTAGGTATAAGGTCTGGTCAATATTCAATCGATCGTTTTTTTATTCTGATTAACCTTTGAATCTTCGGGTCAATTCATGTGAGTAGGGCATGAATTATATATGTATACATATATATATTCTTGTAAAATCGTGTTTTTCATATCATGTGTATGCTTCATATCAAATATTTTTTTAAAAAATAGAAATTATCAAATCAAATCTGGAGATGACCTTTTAAAGGAAAAAAAAAGATATTGAACTGTTACACTATTACCAAATGTGATGGTTAACTTGTAGTGTAATACAAAAAATAGAATAAAACATGCATCATTTTACTATTTATCATATTGCTAATAAATAAATAATAATAAAAATAAACTATTTGTTCAATGGACTCAGTTATCTAGTTAAAATTGAGTTGATGTTCGGTTCAGATCAAATTTGGGTAAACTAAATTCTGTTTATTTTCGATTCGAGCCAAATTAGGTACAAGTCTATATATATCCAGCTAAAGTTCGAGTCATTTTGATTCAATAAGATTTATTTTAGATTTCAAATCAAGTTTGGGTCATCATGTTTGGATCCATATCGAACCATAGATCTAGTAAATCAATTCAAATAATCGAATTCAGATAGATTTTTTTTCAGTTCTAGATACACCAATTAAGCTAACTTTATAATTATATTCTTTTGGAGTGTGATATTTATAATGGTGATATAGAAATAAAGCCACTTAATTAAACAAAGACAGTGAAATGATACCATACTAATTCAAAAGGATCAGCTCATTTAATTTGTTAGAATGAAACATCACTATATATGAAATAGATATTTCATAAATTAATAAATATATTTAGATAGTTGCATCTTTTAAAAAAAATCAGATTAATTTAGAAGTAGACAAAAAAAATTGGAAGCAACCAATTACTTTCAATAACATGGAAAAGTCGGTCGCCGGCATGAAACAAGAGGTGTCCATCCAAGTTGGATTTTTTAAATTACTTTGAAAATGACAAATTATTAACTAATAAATTACCGACTTCATTTTTTCTTTATTTTAATCAAAATTATATAGTAATTCATTTATGATGCAGTATAAATATTATTTCAATCCATCGGTTATAAAATTGATTTAATCATTATTTTTCTTATAAAACTTTATTTTAATCACCTGTCATTAATTAATAACGAATTAATGATTGGCCAAATGATTAGAAAAATCAGGTGATGTAAATGAAGCCATTTTATTTATTTGTTTTTTAATAGTAGTAAGGGGTTTACAAAGTAATACATGTTCATATATATTTTTAATCCTTTGACAATGCACACATACTTTGTAGACAAAGTAGTTTGAACTCAGATCTACTAGGATGAACATCATCCGCTTTTCTACTAGAGCCACTTGTTGGGTTTTATTTATTTTTTTAAAGTCACATACTGTTTCTGCTAATTCTTATAAGTTGTTTATTGATTTAATTCAAATATTTAATTTTTCATATTTTCATAGATGCATTTATTTTTATGGGTTTTCATTTCTTTTCTTTTAATAAAAGTTAATTAAAATTTGATGATAGAATTTGTAATTTACTATATAATAATTAAAAAATATAAACAATAACTAAAGTTTGAGTTATAATATTGTGAAGGCCAGTAGTACCCAATGAAGGTCTGGTCGTGGAACGTAAGTGATTTGGGGACCACAACAAAACGAAAATTGTTGCGACAACACTGTTGTGAGATGGTTCTTTTTCATGAAACAAAGATGGAACAACATCCTAAGGCATTTCAATGGATTGTTGGAGGAGTACCTAAGGCATTTCATCCAGGCCAATCAGAAAAAAATGGCCTTTGTTGCTGGATGTGGCACAATTTTGTTTCAATTCACAAAAGAGTTCATCTACTAATAAATGTCCCTTTGAAATTGTGACATGTTAGCATCCGCGACTTTCACACACCACACTAGAACCATACCGAGGAAAGTGTCCTTGGGCCTTCAATTTTTCCCAAGAAGGGCACCAAAATAATGAGATTGGACGGGCTTACATGGAGAAGGTTGCGAAAAGATATGAAATAGTGGGCATATCGTGGTCGAATAGATCAATGATTCAAAGTTGGCGACTTGGTACTTGTCAAATGATAACTTCGTAGAAAAACTAAATTTTATGCTCTTTTTACTTGAATTATTGTATTCGAGCTCATATAGTTTCAATTAGGACCATTCTTCATACATTTAAGGAGCTTATTCTTGAGCTTTATTTATATATTGATGCTTTTAATGAGAAAGGTAATGCATTTTGGTGTGTTTGTGCAGGAATCAGGGAATAAAGAAAATAAAGGTATGCTGGAGCAGTGTTTAGCATTCTCGCATGATGGATTTCAAATGCCACAACATTGCTGGGAAGCTGGAGACGAAACCTCTATCCTTTGACATCATTCAACGCATGGTCCCCTTTTTTTGAGCTGTTGCACACGTGGAAAGCATGTGCAACAGTACACGAGTCTCATCTTCCTTTTATTAAAAGCATGTGGCAAGATATTCCTTTATTTTCTAGGGTTGACATTTAATGGGCCAAAAGTAGAAAATCCTAGGGTTTCTACTTATTATAAAAGACAAAGGGAATATCATTAGAAAGAGAGCTACACCTAACGCTAAAACAAGCAGAAAAGAAAGCTTTATTAGAGGAAACAAGCCCTTGTCTTCAACATCAGAGAACCACCATTGTCGAAGGTCAAGAGAAGTCTTTAAGCAACGAGAGTTATCGAGAGAGGTTTGAGGAGCTTGGAGTGTTGTAGCGCAACTCACGAGCACAAAGGAGGATTCTTAGGAAGCTTTGATTCTTTCCTTTGTTGCACAAAGGAGTTTGGGGGAGGTCTTGTCCATAGTTAGTATTTTTTATTTGCATTTTTATGTTGCTATGGCATTGATTTTTTTGAAGCATGTTGTGTATATCTTTGATGATATCCAATGATGAATATATATCTTTATGCTGAATTCTTATCAAATTGGTTGAAGCTTTTGAGAATTGAAGCTAGGGTTGATACTGTTGCAGTATACTTTGAACACGTTACATGCTTTCAATACTTAAAGGCTTTAGAAAAATTCTAGGTTAGACTATATGATATCGTAGCATAACTGAAAAAGAAAAAAATGAACCACAATGCTCAATTCCAGCATAAAGACTTAAATTAATGAACTCCCATAAAAATTGAGAAAAAGGAAAAAAAATAAAATAAATTCCGATGGCATAGTTGTTGAGGGACATTCCGATTTGCTTTGCTAACTTAGTACACTTGGTGAGTTTTGTTTGCTCCTTATAACTTTACCTAGTAGGAAACGTAGCATTAGCATATGAGTGAATGAAAGCCTTCATGGGATTACTCTGCTCAATGGGCTCGGGGATGGGATGTTTGTTCCACTTAATTTTTAGGTCTAGAAGGGTAGTTGTGATAAGCTGAAGCCCCAATGAAACAACCTAATAAAGAAAAAAATTTAAGGGAGTAAAAGAATAGCTAAAATTATAAAATATTAGGGTAGAATAAAGAGCATGCTTAGAAAGTTTCTAATGTCATTAAGTATTGATTGGATGCAACAACACACACATTCACCTGCAGTAGGATTGATCTTGGGAACGAATCTTTTGAGCTTTGATATATTGCACTTGTACATTTGATTTTCTGATGATTGAAATAATGTTGCGGCATGCCTGGATTATTGATGCAAAAGTTTCTTTTAAGCTTGCACATCATCGCTTGAGGACAAGCAATAACTTTGGGGGTGATAACTTCATAGAAAACCTATATTTTATGCCCTTTTACTTGAATTATTATATGTATTCAAGCTTATGTAGTTGCATTTAGGACCATTCTGCATACATTTAAGGAGTATTCTTGAGCTTTATTTATTTATATATTGATGCGTTTAATGGGAAAGGTAGTATGCTTTGGTGGTGTCTGTGCAGAAATCAGGGAATGAAGGAAATAAAGATATGATAAAGCAGTGTTTAGCATTCTCTAATGATGGATTACAAATGCCACAACATTACTGAGAAGCTGAAGACGAAACCTCTATCCTTTGACGGCATTCAACACGTGGTCCCCCTTCTTTTTGAGCTGTTACACATGTGGAAAGCATGTACAACAATACTTGGGTCCCATTGATTCTTGTCGATAGTGATGCACTTTAGAGAAAATATACTCGTCAATCAAGTAATAAAATGATAGAGTAGAGTGTCGAAACCATGAGAATTGGACCAATAAGAAGTTATCATACTTAAGAATGGTTTGAGCAAGTATTGGTTTGATGGTGGTTTATTAAAACTAAATGCAAAGTAAAGTAAAGTAGCTATGATCAAGACAAATAGATGTTGCGGCAAATAATAGATAATTATGGAAGCTGGGTTTACTTCCTAGGAATTATGCTTGGCAACTTATTTCAATGCTATAGCGATTGGCAATACATGTCTGTGTAAACCATTAATGTAACACCCTTGACTCGGATGTCACATTTGGGCCTCAAGCCCAACCCCTTACCATAATTTTTTCATCTAGATTTAGCGCAAAACTCATTCATTCATAAAATCTATAAGGTTTAAATATTTCAAATAGATAAATACGTTTAAATATTACATGAGAGCTCCATTTAAAAATACATAATTAAAAGAATTCAACTTATAATTTAAAATCCAAAATAAGAGTTACAATACAATATAGGATGAATATAAAGCCCACTAACCTAAGTATTGTACTAGGAAATTAAATTGACGCTGAAGTACTACTCCGATAGTGCTCCAACGATGCACGTCAACCTACTAACCTGTGAATAGAAACAACAATTTTGAACGCTGAGCTAACGAAGCTTAGTGGATACATTACTACTTAACCATGCTTCATGTAAATCATAAATAAGAGCATATAGCTAAAGATGACAATAACATCATATCAATATGGCGCTATCTCTGGCAGCCTCAATATATATCAATAATAATAAGTAAACAGTCTCGCATAGCAACCATACGTACAATATCAACAAACCTGGAGTGAGGTCCGGTTCCTTTAAGAATCAGGTACATACACTCTGAGTAAGGCCTGATTCCACTAAGCAACAAGTTCATACACTCATGCTCTAAATCTTTCATCGAGCATCTTTGAATGAGTCTCAGTCCCACTAAGCATCGGGTTCGTACATTCGAAAATCTTTAACCATGGTGTTACAACACTCTCTTTTCACATGGATATCCAAAACCCCATCAATCAAGGTGACTCAATCATAATAATGCCCTTACGTGGCATGCATTCATCATTCAATCCACTAAGGATCTTTATTAAAACAACACAACAAGTCACCCAAGGTTTTAATTAAATTATTACCCATTGGGCTCGTATATGAGGTTTAAATCTCAATTTCTTGATTTTACTATTCATTTTACCCCTTTAGAAGCCCATCGGGCCTTAGTCCCTGATATAGGTCCTTCAAACTTAAAACCTATTTTTTGGGCATATTACCCTGTAAGTATCGATACTCACCACTACGTACCGATACGCATATCTGGGTACCGATACCGATCCTGACATACCGATACTCGGCTACCACTTAAGGGGGTTTGTCCTACAACCCCGTACTGATACACGGGTCGTGTACCAATACCCTAGGTGTATAGATACGTTCCCAAGAATACTGATACCCATTTTGGATACTAGAATTAATGGAACAGGGGTACCGATAACCCCCTCAGGCGTACCAATACTTCTTTACAAATTTGCTTGATTTCAACCATTTTAACACTGGGTACCGATACATGTTTAAGTCGTATCGGTACTTAAACCCAGAATTTATTTTTTTAAGTTTGTAAATCACCCTTTAAACCTCTAAAACCCAAAGCCAAGACCTCAACTCGAACCTACAAACTATGGGAAGTTATTTAAGTGATTTCTTACCACTTTTAAGCCATATTAACACCAATATTTGGTTAGCCATTTATGGGTCTCAAGCACTCAAACAACCAATTTATCAACCAAGCAACAAGGCAATCGAATTCATGACTTCCAGAAACACAAAGGAGTTAGTAGTATACTAACCTTGGTGATAACACTGGAAAAGAAATCCCAAGCCAAGCCCTCAAGCTTTCTTCTTCCCAAGCTCCTTAGAGGAAGCTCCCACCTCTTTAACTACTAGAAAATGTTTTAAGATGAGTTACAACATTAGTGGGAGATTAAAAGAGACTAAAGATATGCTTCTATAGCAAGAAAGGGAGCCAAAACCCCCAATCATTTTCTTCTTGCTCAACCCCCACCAAAACTCATCATCCACCAAACTTGACAACTTTTACCTCAAAATATAGATCTCTTGATGTAGATTCTAACCCTCTCAACTCAAAATATGAACCCAGCACTCTAGAAGACAAAGATTGGACCTTTACTTTGGGGTTGGGGTGATAAAAGAAGATGAAGGTATGGAAAAAGTAGTGGGGAACAAGGTGATCTCACTTTTATAAAATCTCTGCAGAAACATAGAGAAAAGGGCAACCTTTAACTCAAAAATGGGGTATTTTACCATAATACCCTGCCACAACCCCCATCTCTTCTTATCCTAACCCAAGCCCAAAGCTAAAGATCAAGGGGAAGCCCAAAAAGGCTCTTGAAAGCCCAACTCTTGGCCCAAACTCTCCCCTCCGTAAAGAAAATTTCGTCCTCAAAATTTACCTTTTGGAAACAAATGCAGGTAAAGCAACTTCATGTCTTTTTCTACTTCCCACGTTGCCTCCTCGACTCCGTGGTTCCTTTACAACATTTGAACTAGAGGTATACACTTGTTGCGCAATTTCTTGACTCCTTTGTCCAAAACTCTTATTGGTTCTTCCTCATAGGTCAAGTCAGCGTTGATCTCAATTTTTTCTAGAGGGATAACTTACGAAGGATCGAAATGATAGCGTCTCAACATAGAAACATGGAAGACATTATGGATGCGTGCCATTTTTGGAGGCAAAGCTAAACGGTAAGCCACAGGTTCAACCCTATCAAGAATCTCATATGGTCCAATGAACTTCGGGCTTAACTTGCCCTTATTCCCGAAAAGGATAACTCTCTTCCATGGTGAGACCTTGTCATGAACCTCATACTCAATGTGCTTGTGTTTTCGATCTGTATAAGCTTTTTGGCGATCAAAAGTTACTTGCAGTCTCTTTTTGATAATTTGAACTTTCTCCTTAGTTTGCCTAATCAAATCTGATCCTACAATTCTTCTCTCATTGAGCTCGGTCTAACACAAGGGTGTCCTACATTTACGTCCATACAAGGCCTCAAAAGAAGCCATCTTGATACTCGACTGAAAGTTCTTATTATAAGCAAATTCAACAAGCGGTAACTGCTCTTCCCAACTTCCCCCAAAGTCAATGATGCAACAACAAAGCATATCCTCTAAAATCTGGATAACTCGATCAGACAAACCATCAGTCTGATGGTGGAAAGCTATACTAAAATGCAACTTGGTATCTAAAGCTTCGTGTATCTTCTTCTACAACCTTGATGTGAAACGCGGATCTCTATTCGATATGATCGATGATGACACTCCATATAACCTTACTATCTCTTAAATGTACAACTGGGACAACCTCTCAAGTGTAAAATTCATACACACAGGCAAGAAAGAAGCTGACTTACTCAAATGATCCATTATCACCCAAATGGCATCATGCTTCTTTTGCGTCAACGGCAAACCTGTCACGAAATCAATGGTCACACGATCTCATTTCTATTGTGGAATCTGAATAGGCTGAAGCAAGCTCGAAGGAATTTGGTGCTTGGCCTTAACTTGCTGACAAGCTAAGCATCTTGTCACAAACTCGGATACATCTTTTTTTCATACTAGGTCACCAATAAAAAGGACGAAGGTCTTGGTACATCTTGTAACTCTCGTATGTATAGCAAACGAATTACGATGCGCCTCCTGCAGGATACGGTCTTGTAAATCCGCTAAAGCTAGAACATATAATCAATCTTTGAAGCACAAGATCTATAACGCCCTAGTTTTGGGCCTAGGAGTTTCCTAGGCGGTTTAGACGGTCCGTTAGATCTGATTAGAGGATTCGAGTTAGTTTTAGGATTTAATTTGGAATAAATATTTTTGGGTGTGATAAAATTATAGAAAATAGTCTAAAATCATTATTTAATATGGAAATGATTTTGGTAAAGTCAATTTTACAAAAAGGGGTCTTTAAAGTGGACATTTTGGTTGGTGACCAAAATGCAAAGTTTCAAAACTATTTTTGGTGACTGCTTTGTAAAAGGGTCAAAACTTTGAATCTTTAAGGAGCTATTTACCCTAAATTCTAATATCATACTTTTTCCCTTAATTATTTATTTTAAATGATTTTAAAATAATATAAAAGGATTGGAGAATTAATTGGTTAATTAAAAAGCTTTAAAACAAATTTGACGTAACTAACTTTTCACAAAAGAATTTTCTCTCCAATTCTCTCCAGCCAAACACTTTTTTTCTCTTCAAAAATTTCAGGTAAAATCGTCTTTTAATTAATCTTTTGATTTCAATTGAGAATATGATGATTTCCTAACAAAATCAATTTGGTTTCTCATTGTTTTGCTATGAAAATTCATCTAATTAAGGGGAAAAGCAGCCATTAGAGGTGAGGTTCATTCTTGTCCTCTAATAAAAGGTTCTTTATTGAAATTCTCAAGTTATTGATCCTTTACATATGTTTTCTAACTTGATTTGATGATTTAAATATGGAAGATTGGTTAAATTGTGGTTTAATTGATTTAACTAAAGGATTTTCGTATAGGCTCTGTTTTGCTCAGTTTTTGATTGATTCTAATCATGATTTTGATGTTAAATAATGTTAATAAGTGGGTTTTAACTTTGGAATCCAAAAACTATGTGAATCTCTAATTTTCCAGGTTGTTAGTTATGTGTTTTTGAGGAGTTGCAGAGGTTTATTGAATGTTGGAGATATAAGGATGTTAGTGATGTGTTTTTAGATGCTAATTGATGGGTTGAAACGTTAGTTTGTGACTGGTTAAGTTTTGAAGAGGTTTGTTGTTAATTTGGATTGTTGTGGAGTGGAATTTGATAAAGGATGTTGAAGATTTATGTTGTTGTGCTATTGATTGCATTTTGATGCAATGTACCCTCTATTTTTGTGTGGAATAAAGTAGGAGACGTTGGTCTTCAAGCTTGAACGTTTGTTTTGGAAGCTTTGGAGGCTAGGTTAACATATCGGCAAGCGAGGCTTTGCGAGTCGATGAGTGAGAACGTATTTTACAGGTTTACAAAGGTTTGAAAGTTGTGTTTAAGAGTTTAGATTGAGCTTGAAATGCTGGTCTAAGCTCAAAAGTAAGTAAATGATGAATTATCTCTCGAACTCAGTTTGGCAATTGGTTTTATGCACTTGTTTTAAATGGTTTAATTACTCACTGTATATGAATATTTTGAGCATGGTTTAATGCTGGAAATTGATTACATAATGATGTTGATGCATTGGTAAGTAATGCACGTTTTGTAATGTTTATGAACATTGGTTAACGCAAGGTTTATTGCATTGGTAAAAGGGTTTTGATGATGCATATGAAAACAGTGAGTTATTGTTATAAAATGAATTATATTGACAAGTGATGGTATGAAAAGGTTTGAAAATGTTATCGGATATAGTTGGCCGGCCATAGGATTGATAGTGCACTATAAAAATGTGCATTGGATGTGGAGAGGTTTATAAGGTGTACCGAATACTCCATCCAAGTACCCTAACGGTCGATGGGTTTATGTGTACCGAAGACTCCCGTTAGTGGGTTATACATCTAGCCAATGATTGGTTTTGAGGGGTTTATGTGTACCGAAGACTCCACCACGGGTGTCACAATGGTGGAGGGGTTTATGAGTACCAAAAACTCCCATGTGTGAACCTTGAGATGCCGGTAGATTATATGTTAAGTGTTGAGGGAATACTTTTGGAATCCGTTATATGATGTTATATTTTGTAAAGTTAGATCTTGGTTAATAATCACTTGTAAGCCAATATAATTGATGATGTATCATGAGATGGATTATGTTGTTTAATGTGGTTTAAACACGTTTTACTCTTTAAGCCTTGCATTGGTAGTATGCATGGGAAAGCTTAAATTGAGAGTAGCAAATGAGACTTTGCTGTAGAATCCATGATACATGTTGCATATGGTTTAATGTGCTATTTTGGAAATGTTAAGTGCATGGTTTTGATAAGGCATGATGTTGTGATGTTGATTTAAAGCGTTTTGGAAAGTGGTTTTCAAAAGGATTGTAAAATGGTTTAAATTGCATTAATGATGGTTGTTGTTTGGGCATTCCTCACTAAGCCTAGTGTGCTTACACTCTCTTTTCCATTAATGCAGAGAATTAGATGTTGTGGGCGGTGAGGAAGCAAGGAATGATTTCCAAAGACTTGTTTTCAAAGTATGGTTTGGAACATTAAATAGTAGTAATAAGGGCAATGTGTCAAATGATGTTTTGGGAGGGTTTTTGATGAACTCCCTATTTGGGCAAGTTGCATTTTTTGGTTTGGTTTTGTAAGTGACTTAAAGTGATTGAGTTGTGGTTAGTTTTATGTTTTGGATGTGGACTAGGAAGCATGCCTCTAGACTTTGTGATTGAATACTCTAGACTTGTTAGGTTGGCTTAAAATATTGGTATGTGGATGTTTAAGCATGATGATGATGTTATATGATGTTTATTTATGTACTAAAGTTGTTTGAATGAGCCAAAGTGTCATATGTTGGACCTAGAGGTCATTACAGGCCTTTGCGTATCGGTACAGGTACCTCAGGATCGGTACGCGGGGTCTTGTTAAGGCTCAAAACGTTGATTTAAAGCTACGAGTACTGGTACGCTTAGCCACTGTATTGGTACGCCTTGAGGAAAATGTGCGATGGTTCTGGTATACAGGTTTGAGTACCGGTACGGTCCCTTTAATTTTAACACACCGGACCGGTACGCGGGGTACCGTATCGGTACACATTTTGGTCACTGAAATTCTAAGTTTTGAGAAAACATAAAGGGGATTGGTACGAGTTAATATCGTATCGGAACGGGTTGGTTAACACACCGTATCGGTACGGGCACTTGTGTAATGGTACGATAAGCCATTATGTTCATTGAGCTTGTATCGGTACGTTGTGCTGTTTTTGTGTAAACATATTTGTTGATGTTTAGAAATCTTGCAATTTGGTCCCTAGTTGTTATGAATGCAATTGTTTGAGATTGGATGATTGTTTTGGATTGAAAATTAACCTGTGAGCATGACATTGAAATAATTAAGGCTTGGTGATATTAATTGTGGAAAATACCCTATAATTTGCAATAATTGCATTTTGGTCCCTAACATGAATCGTTGAGTAAACGGACCATGTTTGTAATCTGATTTTTAATGTAACGTTACCGCTAAAGCATGTTCACATATGACAATAATGATATGCATCTAGACAAGATAAAAAAGAAAAAAGCGCTCAGTTTACGCTTTTAGTTCGGGTTTGCTTCGGCAAACCTAATGTGACTTTTTTAGTCTGGTTTCGACTAGGCCAGGTTGAGGAGGTTACAAGATCCCACTATCTTGCACTTCAAAATCGGATGCCTCGCCCATTAGAACCATCTCAATCTTTGCCACCAACTCTTCATCTAACACTTGCATCATCATTATCTCTTGACTAAGGTAGGCTCTACATAAAGCTCAACTAACAACCCACCATCCTCGGCCATCCTCAACCGAGAAAACATCACTCTCAAGTCTGACATAGACTTCATCCTCAAAGCATCGACCACCACATTAGCTTTACCGGGATGATACTTTATGATGCAATCATGGCCTTTTAACAACTTAATCTATCGCCTTTGTCGCAAATTCAACTCTTTTTGGGTAAGGAAGTACTTCAAACTCTTATGATCGGTCTAAATGTAACACTTTTCCCAATACAGATAATGTCTCCAAATCTTAAAAGCGAAGATAACTGTGGCAAGCTCCAAATCATGCGTAGGGTAATTATGTTCATGAGGCTTAAGTTGTCGTGAAGCGTAAGCAACCACTTTACCCTGTTGCATGAGAAAACAACCGAGCCCATTCAAGGAAGCATCACTAAACACAATATAATTCGTTCTCGGTTCGGGCTGCGTCAAAATTGGAGCCTCCATAAGGTAAGCCTTTAATTGTTTGAAGCTTTGTTGTCTTTTCTCGTTCCACTCAAACGAAACTCTTTTCTTTAACAACTTGGTTATAGGTGCTGCTATGATGGAAAAGCCCTTAACAAAACGGTGATAATATCCGGTAAGTTCAAGGAAACTACAAAGTTCTGCGATATTTCTAGGTGGTTTCCACTCCACCACTGCTTGAATCTTTTGCGGATCAACTCGGATCCCATCTGCTGCAACAATGTGGCCCAAAAATGCTACCTCGGAGAGCCAAAATTTACACTTACTGAACTTAGCAAAAAGTTATCTTTCCCTCAAGGTTTAAAGAACAATACGAAGATGATAATAATGCTCCTTCTCCGAGCTCCAATAAACCAAGATGTCATCGATGAAAACCACCATGAACTGATCTAGGTAATGCTGAAAGATTCAATTCATCAAGTCCATAAAAGCTGCATGTGCATTGGTAAGCCCAAAAGGAATTTCTAAGAACTCATAATGTCCATACCGCATCCTGAAAGTTGTTTTTAAAACATCCTCTTCTACTACCTTTAACTGATGGTAACCCGACCTCAAGTCGATCTTTAAGAACACACGAGAACCTCTCAACTGGTCAAAGAAATCATCTATCCTTGGTAAGGGATAACAATTCGTCATTGTTATCTTGTTAAGCTGACGGTAATCAATACACATCCTCATAGACTCATTATTCTTCTTAACAAACAAGAATGATGAACCTTAAGATGAGATGCTTGGTCGAATAAAACCTCTTTCTAACAACTCTTGGATCTGATTCTTTAATTCCCTCAATTCTATCATTGTCATACGATACGGTACAATAGACATTAGTGCTGTGCCAGGCATTACATCTATTCGAAACTCTAACTCTCAATCTAAATGGAGCTCAAGTAACTCTTTCGGGAACATATCAGTAAACTCTCGAATAGTTCAAAGACGCTCAAGCATTAAACTCTCAACACTTATGTCAATCACACGAGCCAAAAAGGCCTCGCAACCTTGTTGGATTATCCTTTGTGCCGCTAGGGTCGACACTATATTGGAAATGCAAGGATTCCTCTCTCCTTTCACTACTAACTTGGCCCCAACCAAACTATAAAGCTTAAGGCTCTTCGCCCTACACCCTAAGCGAGCATCATGTTCAAACAACCAATCCATCCCTAGGATAGTATCAAGCTCTTGGAACGGTAACACAATTAAACTAGCTGGAAAGATCGAACCTTGAACCTCAATCGAACACCTCTAATACACCTTATCTACCAACACATTATACCCCAAGGGACTAGCACTCAGACTCCCATCTCAAGATCCTCGACATGTATAACCCACTGTTGAGATATTTTACTATGGATATAGGAATAGGTAGACCCCATATCTAAAAGAGAAACTATATGAACTGAAAACAAGATAAACTTACCTAAGATAATATCTGTGGCCTCACAGTCCTTCTAAGCCTTAACGGCATACTATCTCCCTGGTGCCCTCGCGGTGGAAATGTAACGTTACCGCTGAAGCATGTTCACATAGGACAATAATGATATGCATCTAGACAAGATAAAAAAGAAAAAAAGGGCTCAATTTAGTTTTTTAGTTCGGGTTTGCTTCGGCAAGCCTAATGTGACTCTTTTAGTCTGGTTTCGACTAGGCCGGGCTGTGGAGGTTACAAGATCCCACTATCTTGCACTTCAAAATCGGATGCCTCGCCCATTAGAACTATCTCAATCTTTGCCACCAACTCTTCGTCTAAAACTTGCATCATCATGATCTCTTGACTAAGGTAGGCTCTACATGAAGCTCAACTAACAACCCACCATCCTCGGTCATCCTCAACCAAGAAAACATCACTCTCAAGTCTGACATAGACTTCATGCTCAAAGCATCGACCACCACATTAGCTTTACCGGGATGATACTTTATGATGCAATCATGGCCTTTTAACAACTTAATATATCGCCTTTGTCACAAATTCAACTCTTTTTGGGTAAGGAGGTACTTCAAACTCTTATGATCGGTGTAAATGTAACATTTTTCCCTATACAAATAATGTCTCAAAATCTTAAAAGCGAAGATAATTGTAGCAAGCTCCAAATCATGCGTAGGGTAATTCTGTTCATGAGGCTTAAGTTGTCGTGAAGCGTAAGCAACTACTTTACCCTCTTGTATGAGAACACAACCGAGCCCATTCAAGGAAGCATCACTAAACACAATATAATTCGTTCTTGATTCGGGTTGCGTCAAAACTGGAGCCTCCATAAGGTAAGCCTTTAACTGTTTGAAGCTTTGTTGTCTTTTCTCGTTCCACTCAAACGGAACTATTTTCTTTAACAACTTGGTTATAGGTGCTGCTATGATGGAAAAGCCCTTGACAAAACGGTGATAATATCCGGTAAGTTCAAGGAAACTACAGACTTCTACTATATTTCTAGGTGGTTTCCACTCCACCACTGCTTGAATCTTTTGCGGATCAACTCAGATCCCCTCCGCTGCAACAATGTGGCCCTAAAATGCTACCTCGGAGAGCCAAAATTTACACTTACTGAACTTAGCAAAAAGTTGGTTTTCCCTCAAGGTTTAAAGAACAATACGAAGATGATAATATTGCTCCTTCTCCAAGCTCGAATAAACCAAGATGTCATCGATGAAAACCACCATGAACTAATCTAGGTAATGCTGAAAGATTCGATTCATCAAGTCCATAAAAGTTGTAGGTGCATTGGTAAGCCCAAAAGGCATTACCAAGAACTCATAATGTCCATACCGCGTCCTAAAAGTTGTTTTCTGAACATCCTATTCTACTACCTTTAACTGATGGTAACCCGACCTCAAGTCGATCTTTAAGAACACACGAGAACCTCTCAACTGGTCAAAGAAATCATCTATCCTTGGTAAGGGATAACAATTCGTCACCGTTATCTTGTTAAGCTGACGGTAATCAATACACATCATCATAGACTCATATTCTTCTTAACAAACAAGAATGATGAACCTTAAGATGAGATGCTTGGTCGAATAAAACCTCTTTCTAACAACTCTTGGATCTGATTCTTTAACTCCCTCAATTCTATCATTGTCATACGATACGGTATAATGGACATTAGTGTTGTGCCAGGCATTACATCTATTTGAAACTCTAACTCTCAATCTAAATGGAGCTCAAGTAACTCTTCCGGGAACACATCAGTAAACTCTTGAATAGTTTAAAGACGCTCAAGCATTAAGCTCTCAACACTTGTGTCATTCACGCGAGCTAAAAAGGCCTCGCAACCTTGTTCGATTATCCTTTGTGCCGCCAAGGTCGACACTATATTGGAAATGCAAGGATTCCTCTCTCCTTTCACTACTAACTTGGCCCCATCCAAACCATGAAGCTTAAGGCTCTTTGCCCTACACCCTAAGCGAGCATCATGTTCAAACAACCAATCCATCCCTAGGATAGTATCAAGCTCTTAGAACGGTAACACAATTAAATTAGCTGGAAAGATCGAACCTTGAACCTCAATCGGACACCTCTAATACACCTTATCTACCAACACACCATACCCCAAGGGACTAGCACTCAGACTCCTATCTCAAGATCCTCGACATGTATAACCCATTGTTGAGATATTTTACTATGGATATAGGAATAGGTAGACCCCATATCTAAAAGAGAAACTATATGAACTGAAAACAAGGTAAACTTACCTAAGATAATATATGTGGCCTCAAAGTCCTTCTAAGCCTTAACGGCATACTGTCTCACTAGTGCCCTCACGGTGGACTGAAATGTACCCCCACTCTAATGCCTAAACATGTGTCTCGCTCTGTCTCTAGCAAAGCCCTGGCCCCTTTGAGCTGGATAAGAGGTTTTTTAAGTCTGAACTCGAGTGGTATCAGTAGATGCTAGACAATCTCTCAAAAAATGATTCGGTGACCCACAACCATAGCAAACTCTGGATATCCCCCAACACTCGCCCCTATGATTACGTCCATACTGGTCACAAATTGGTGTATTCTTCTGTGAGCCCTTTGAGCTTATCATGGACAAAAACGAAGGCCTTATATGACCATTTAATTCTGACCTACAGTCTAATCTCGAATTCTAGTTCAAAGCTCTTATACCTTGGTTCCAATGGTTCTTACTCCTTTCAGAATAAGACTGCGGGTTGTTAGAGAAGTTATAAGTCCTCCCACTCAAGCTCTCCTTCCCACCAGATAGGCCATAGGTTAAACCTTGCACTTGCTCAAGTGATTTGGCACTAACAGTCAACTCTGAAAATACTTTTGGTGGGGAAACAGTCAAGTAAGTCTAAATCTCTTTCCTCAAACCCTTTTGGAACCTCTTACACCTTATCTTCTCTGTAGCCACTAACTTTGGAGCATATCGGCTCAAGTGTAGAAACTCTTGCTCATACTCAAACATTGACCAGTTTCCTTGAACCAGATGGGTGAATCAATCCCTCAAGCTATCAATGTGGGCTTCACCCACATACTTTTTCTCGAACTCATCCAAGAAATTATCCCACGAAAAAAGGTTAGGGCACCACCCCAACTCCACTATTTTCTACCATTCTCGAGCATTTTTTCAACAGGGAAAGAACATATGTCAACTTGACTTTATTTTCCAACCTCATTTATCTCAAGATTTAACGAGTGTCCCTCAACTACTGGTCTTTCTTGACCGAATTATCTTGCCTCATTCCAAGGAAATTCGTTATACCATGGCATCACATCCTTTCTATCTGTGCCTCATGAGTGGCAATCGAAGGCCTAGGCATAGCCCTCATAATTCGATGAAGATCTTGATACAGACGAAAGAAATAAGTAGCTCCCTGGATACTCTTTGCTTTCGAAATCTCCTCCGTGCCAAGAATATAGTACTCATCGTAGCTCCCTCCACAGGAACCCTGACTTTCCTCACGATCTCTTGCTATCCTTGGCATGATCACTTTATGTACAAGCAAACAAATAGGGTTACATCATCGAATATTCAACTTAAACAAGTATGACTTCAGCTTATGGGTAACGTATTCGCTAGATGCCTATATAAAACTCTCTAGACAACCCTAGGGCTTCCTAGAATCGGCTACACCTAGGCTCCGACAGCCCTAAATATAACACTCTCAACCCAAATATCATATTTGGGCCTCAAACCCAATCCGTTACCATAATTTGTTTCATCTAGATTTAGCCCAAAACTTATCCATTCATAAAATCCATAAGGTTTAAATATTTCGAATAGATAAATATGTTTAAATGTTACATGAGTGCTCCATTTAAAAATACATATTTAAAAGCATTAGAATTATAATTTAAACATCCAAAATAAGAGTTACAATACAATATAGGGTCTTACTAATACAAAGCCCAATATCCTAAGTACTATACTCGGGCATTAAGTCGATGCTGAAGTTCTACTTCAATGGTTCTCCAACGATGCACGTCATCCTACTAACCTGCAAACAGAAACAACAATTTTGAACGCTAAGCTAACGAAGCTCATTGGATACACTTCTACTTAACCATGCGTATAATATCAACAAACCTGAAGTGAGGCCCAGTTCTAATAAGCATCGGGTACACACACTCTGAGTGAGGCCCAGTTTTACTAAATATTGGGTTTATACACTCATGCTCTGAATCCCTCATCTAGCTTCTTCGAATGAGTCCTGGTCCCACTAAGCATTGGGTTCGTACATTTAGAAATCTTTAACCATGGTGCTGCAACACTCTCTTTTCACATAGGTATCTGAAACCCCATCAATCAAGGTGACTCAATCATAATAATGCCCTTACGTAGCATACATTCATCAATCGATCCACCAAGGACCTTTATTAAAACCACACAACAAGTAACCAAAGGTTTTAATTAAATTATTACACATTGAGCTCATATATAAGGTTTAAATCTCAATTTCTTGATTTTACTATTCATTTTACCTGTTTAGAAGCCCATCGGGCCTTAGTCCCTGAATTATAGGTCCCTCAAACTCAAAATATATTTTTCGGGCAGATTATCTAGTAAGTACTGATGCTTACCATCGTGTACCAATACGCCTATCTAGGTACCGATACCCATCCTAACGTACCGATATTCGGCTACCACTCAAGGGGGTTTGGCCTGCAACCCTGTACCGATACAAGAGGGTCGTGTATTGATACCCCAGGTGTACCGATACGTTCCTAAGCATACCAATACCCATTTTGGCTACTAGAATTAATAGAACATGGGGTACCTATACCCCCTTCAGGTGTACCGATACGCCTTTGCAAATTTACTTAATTTTAGTCGTTTTAACACTGTGTATCTATACGTGTTCAACTCATTTCGATACTCAAACCTAGAATTTATTTTTTGGAGTTTGTAAATCACCCTTTGAGCCTCTAAAACTCAAAGTCAAGACCCCAACTCGAACGTACAAATTACGGGAAGTGATTTAAGTGGTTTCCTACCATTTTTAAGCCATATTAATACCAATATTTGGATTAGCCATTTTAGAGGTCTCATGCACTCAAACAACCAATTTATCAACTAGGCAACATGGCAATCGAATTCATTATTTCTAGAAACACAAAGGAGTTAGTAGTGTGCTAACCTTGGTGATAACACTAGAAAAAAAGTCCCAAGCCAATCCCTCAAGCTTTCTTCTTCCCAAGCTCCTTGGAGGAACCTTCAACTTCTTTAACTATAAGAAAATGATGCAAGATAAGTTACAATATTACTGGGAGATTAAAAAAGACTAAAGATATGCTTCTATAGCAAGAAAGAGAGCCAAAACCCCTCAATCCCGTTCTTCTTGCTCAACCCCCATCAAAACTCATCATCCACCAAACTTGATAACTTTTACCTCAAAATATATATCTCTTTATGTAGATTCCAACCCTCTCAACTCAAAATCCGAACCCATAACTCTAGAAGACAAAAATTAGACCTTTACTTTGGGGTTGGGGTGATGAAAGAAGAGAAAGGTATGAAAAAAATGTGGGGAACAAGGTGATCTCTCCTTCATAAAATATCTACAGAAACATAGAGAAAGGGTAGCCTTTAACTAAGAAATAGGGAACTTTACCATAATACCCCACCACAACCCCCATCTCTTCTCATCCTAACCCAAGCCCAAAGCTAAAGACCAATCTCGAAAGCCCAACTCTTGGCCCAAACTCTAAGCCTAACGAGAAGCCCACGCTTTGGTTCAACCCGACCCTCAGATTCTAAAATATGGGTTGTTACAATTAAAATCTTTATCTACTCGACATGATTGTCTAATGAACTTCTGACTCTTTCAATGCCTACAAGCTAATAACAAAGAAGCTAATGTAATGCATGTCTACGTGAAGCCTAACAACTTCATTATTTATCCAAGTTCTCCTTATTAGTCGTTGAAACCCTAAACTTATGTCTAAGTATGATTAAGACTAAGTTTACTTAGCCCTACTATTCATGTTTTTTAACTAAACTCTCTCGATATTAAGCCACAAATCAATAGTTAAAAGGTCTCTCTCAATAGATCTTACAATAACTATGCATGAAGAACGATGAACATATTAGATAAAGAAAAAGAACTATATCATTAAAACAATGTATTCAAAACATAAAATCCTATAAAGCAATAAACCCAACTAAAAAGTATTTAGCTCATGTATGAGCCTAAAACATTCATAATAGAAATTAAAAATATGGTAGTTTATCAAGCAATGGATAAAAAATGGTCAAGCGTCCTCAATGATCTCCTCTAAGCTTTGTAACTGTTGTTGCAGGTCTCGCACTCCTTTGGCCTCTCTTGATTGAGTTGGTCTTGTGGAGACTCCTCAAGCACTTCAACTCTAGTGGTTGTCCGATAGCTAAAGACTAAGTATTGTCATCTGTGATCAAGCTCTCTTTAATTGTTGTCCAAATCTTCTTTATATAGGCAAGAAAGCTAGGGTTTTGTAGCCCTAAATCGTGCGTATCTTTATTTAAAAGGATCTTGCTTTCCCGCTATCTTTAATAAGTTCCATATCTAAAGAGATTCCACATGGGCCAAAGTTAGATTTATCTCAAACTCTTCTTGCCTTGTCAGCTCCAACGAGAGGTATGCTATCAATCATGCTCTTGCGATCCTCTAACATCCACTAGGTCCTGCGCATGCACAACAAAAACACTATTTTCCCATAAAAAACCAAAATATATAACAGTTTAAGCTCGAGTAATGTAACTCCCTAACTTCATGCAAAATATATGCAAACTACTTGTGAATGCAACTAAATAAGCTTAAAGATACGCAAAAGCCAAGTAAAAACGTATGCAAAATAGGATATCTACACAGTCATCAATTATCCCCAAACTTGAATTTTTGCTTGTCCTCAAGCAATGTTATCTAAACATGAAAAACATAAACATAAAAATAAACAACCCATCATTTCCAAGGTTCCTACTAAGCTATGACAACAAGGATTCCAAGACATGCTGCAACAGTAATTTATTCCTCGGCTATTTCAATGAAATACAATGAATGACAAAAAGGATTTTAAGACATGCTACAGCAGTAATTCATTCCTCGGCTATTTCAATAAAATGCAATACATTAGAGCTCGCAATTTTGTTCCAAGGGTCAATTCTACTGTTGGTGTAGTGGGTGTTGTGTTACATGCATTCATCACTTAATGGCCTTAGAAAAAATTTAAGGAATGCTCTCTCTTATTGCCTCAACTTTTTCTGTCTCTTTCTTTTAAGAACAATATTGTACTCCCTTTATTCTTTTTAAGTTTAAAAACTGTATCACTAGGGCTTCAGCTTATCACGACTACTCTTCAGACCTAAAGAAAGAGTGGAGCAAACAACCTATCCCTAAGCCCTACGAGTAGAGTCATCCTCTGAAGACTTTCATTCACTCTTATGCCAGTGCTACCATTTATACTAGGGAAAGTTAAATGGAGCAAACATAACTCACCTAGTGTACCAAGGTAACAAGATGCATAGAAAAGTGTCCCTCAACATTATTGCCTATGTTATCGAGTTTTCAATTTAATATTAATTATTTTCTTTATTTTTTGGGAGTTTTAAGCCTTTAAATGCTACATTGAGCTTTCAGTTCAATTACATTAATTCATGCTTTGGCATCAGAGAGTCGACCTAGAATTT
Source organism: Hibiscus mutabilis (assembly GCA_019671005.1). NCBI lineage: Eukaryota > Viridiplantae > Streptophyta > Magnoliopsida > Malvales > Malvaceae > Hibiscus > Hibiscus mutabilis. The sequence continues at coordinate 11,780,408 of CM033732.1, forward strand.
CCCTAAGTCTTCTTAAGCTTTTTAGAAGGCATGCAACAAGTGGTTTAAAAGCTACATCATTTTCAGCATTCAGTTTAAAGCATGAAATCTCTTAACACATTGCAAAACATTAAACATAGATTTATCATAGGAAATCATGATCAACACAACAACAATTTCAGAATCAATGGAATCATAGCAAAGGGAACAGTAAAAAAAGATTAGGCTACTTAAATTTTTTTTGATTTTTTTTAAAATTTTACCTAAATTTAACCTAATATATATATATGAGATAGTACACCCCCAAACATGAGAAGAGCATTGTCCCCAATGCAAAACGGAAATAAGAGAAACAAAGAAAAAAAGAAAGAAAAACATGCATATATAATATGAAAAACTAAAAAGAAAAACTAAAAACAAAAGAAAAGAAAACTAACCTAACCCAAGGAGCTATCGGGAGAAGGTTCTCGAATGAAGATATCATTGCCTTTGTCCCGAGAGGACTTGGTCTTCTTGGCAAGGCGGGAGGAGGCATCGGCTTCAGTATCTGGTTACCTTTTCCTCTAGGGCTGGGTAGAGGGTGGTGTAGGTGCAGGTGCAATAATGGGAATGTGCTGATGGATGCCCTTGATTTCATACAGATCATAGGGCCACCAGCCCGTATGCACTGGGAGAATGGTGTCTTTTTTGTTGTTGTGCCACACCAGCCTTTTGACAAAAGGTTATGATTAGACTTGGGAAAGGTAATGTCTTCTTCCTACTCTAGGATACTGCTCTTGTCAGAAATTCCCCAAATATCATCTTATAGGGTTCAATCTCTTGCCCATGGAAAATAGAATAGATGAGAAGTAGTCATCGACGAGAGATGATTGTGCAATTTTGGGTCAGTAGGAGCCTGGTGCTGATAAACTACACCTAAAATTTGGATTTTGGGGTGAGGTGTCGCCATTGTACTACCTGAGCATTGGATAACGTTTTATCCCATGTGATTCCTCTAACAAATACCCACCCTTCTCCATGAAGGCAAAAATGTGTGTAAAACTCTTTCACCCAATCAGTGTTGACTGGTTCGGGATGTTGGACATATGTTTCCCAGTCATACATTTTGATGACAGCTAATTCGGCATCATCGAACTTGGGTTGGACCATGGTGTCACGTAAAATTTCTTCCTTCACTAGAAGCTCATAAATCCACAGGTACTCATAATGTTTCTTAAACTACTTGGAATAGAGTTGATTATAGAGGGGAACATGCAATTTTGATGAAAAGTCAAATTATCGGAGAATGAATCTAAAAAGACTTTTGAAAGGATGGGGAAGACGGTGGGTTGAGTCTCCTACTCCTTTCGGGAGTTTGTTGAGCGCGGGGAGTGACTGAAAGTTGACGTACCATTGTTGGCAAAGAAGAAAATGTGGAAGAAAGTGTTTTAGGGTTTTGATGTAATGCAAGTAATCACTGGGACAAGGTAACTTGTTTATCAAATGTGGGGAAGCTTGGGGCCGAAGAAGGTTTTGAAGACAAAGAGTTTTCATGGTGATAGAGGGAAGTCAGCATTTAATGCTGATGCTTTTGTAGAGTGAGAAAGAAAAAGTGGGTGACTTAATGGACTGGGTAGAGACTTGTGGCAGTTATTGGGGCATGTTAAAAGGTAAAGTCTGAAGAGAAAGGGAAAATATGGAACCTTTTTGCATGTTTAGAGTGCTTCACAATTAGTTCAAGTGTACACATCACAAGTTATACTATAGATTAGTTATCATCTCTACAGGGATTGGTGCTACTTCAGGAATCTAACTTCTTGCACTGTAAAAGTAAAAACACAATCGATAATAGGGGTTGATTTTGACGAGTAAATTAAAAGAAACAAGTAAATTAAGAGAAAAGATGTAATCAAATAAGAGAGAATAGGTTGTGTTATCGTGAGCCATGGGGTGATGATCGAATGGACCATCGTGGTGATTGAGTAGCGTCCGGATTGCTAAGGCAATTCTATTACGATTGCCTAGTCGATTGCCAAGGCAATTTGGTTGTAATTGCTAGGGCAATTCTGCCGTGTTGCCAGGTCGGTTGCCAGGGCAATTCCCCCACGTTGTCTGATCGGATTGCTTGGGCAATGCTCCCGTGATTGCCTGGGCAATTAAGAATGGGTCGATTGCTTGGGCAATTGAACATCCATTTCTAACGTTCAGCGAAGCGTTCTTCAATGATGACTCATTACCCCTAACGCGAAATACTGTTAATTGCACACGTCTTGATAATACATCCCTGCGTGAACCAAGGGTGAATAACAACCAATCTTGCGCTCCTCTTAGCCATTGAAATTTGTAACTTATCCCTAAGCCGAATTAGTCTTCACTAACTTTCGTTTGTATGAAAACCATGCTCATTCGTTTCTTGAATCTAACTCTCCCGATATTAGATAAATAGATGATTGAAATCACGAGATCCTCTCCCAATTCACTCGCAACCAATATTAAGAACCAATAATGAACAAACTTTGAAATTGAATTGCAACTCAAAAACTTAAACAAAATCCAAATGTCTCACAACCACAAAAACACAATAACCTAAGCCAATTAAATTTAGTTCATTGCTTGGTGCAAAATAAGCACAAAAAAGATAAAAAAATGTCGACAACCTCTCTCTTTCTCCTCTCTTTGTGATGGCTTGCCTCTTTTAAATAAAGGATGGCTAGGTCAAATTATATTTGGAAAGTATGAGTTTAAATTGGCATTGAATGTAAAAGAGATACATCTCTTTTATTTATTTACTTTCCAAATATTTCTTCTAAACTTTTGGGAATTAATCTCCTTTGGATATCTTCATTAAATTTCAAATCTTCTAGAATTTAATCCCTCAAAATCGGCAGCCACATCTTCTTGTCCTTAATTGTCGCGACAATTGCTTCGGCAATTTCCTACTCACTTGGGCAATTTGATCTTGCACACACAAAACACACACTAGCATGAACGGAATTAAGCGAGGTTTGGCATCTTTCTTAGCAAATAGGTACTTAATTGTCGAATGATCAGTATGAACAATTACCTTAGTACCAATCAAGTAGGAACGAAACTTATCGAATACAAAGACTACCGCTAGTAATTCTTTCTCTGTGGCGGTGTAATTTGATTGTGCGTCATTTGGAGTTTTACTAGCGTATTAAATTACATGAAAAATCTTACCTTTGCGCTGCCCTAAAACAACCCCTACGGCGTAATCACTTGCGTCACACATAAGTTCGAAAGGTAAGGTCCAATTGGGTGTCACCACAATAGGTGCCGACGCAAGTTGCATTTTCAGGGCTTCAAATGCCATGGCACAAGATTCATCAAAGTTGAAAGCCTTATCCTGTTCAAGCAAATTACACATGGATTTAGAAATTTTAGAAAAATTATGGATAAACCTTCTGTGAAAACCTGCATGTCCGAGGAAACTTTGGATTCTTTTGACTAAAGTTGGTGGTGGCAATCTTTCGATCACGTCCACTTTAGCTTTATCCACTTCGATTCCTTTGGACGAGATTTTATGGCTGAGCACAATACCTTCGTCCACCATAAAATAGCACTTCTCCCAATTTAGCACTAGATCGAATTCTTCACATTGTGACATTACCTTCTCCAAATATCGAAAAATCATCCATGAATATTTCGAGGAAGTCTTCCACCATGTCAGAGAAAATTGCCATCATGCATCTTTGAAAGGTTGTCGCGGCATTGCATAAACCAAATGGCATCATTTGAAATGCATAAGTACCATATGGGCATGTAAAAGTGGTCTTTTCCTAATCATCCGGTGCTATGGCAATTTGGTTATAACTTGAGTAACCATCAAGAAAACAATAAAAAGATTTTCTTGCAAGACGGTCAAACATTTGGTCAATAAAAGGTAAAGGGAAGTGATCTTTTCTAGTAGCTTTATTCAACTTTCGATAATCCATACAAACCCTTCAATCGGTCACAGTCCTAGTTGGAATGAGTTCATTTGCTCTAGTACCGAACTTACCCATGTACTGTCAGAGATAGGATATATGATACCAGTATCAAGCCATTTGATGATTTCTTTCCTCACGACTTCTTTTATAGCAAGGTTAATTCTTCTTTGTGCCTCAATTTTCGATTTATGATCATCCTTCAAAAGGATTTTGTGCATACATACCGCCGGGCTAATTCCCTTCAAGTCGGCAATTATCCATCCAATTGCCTTCTTGTGCAGCTTTAACATTTCGGTCAATCTCCTTTCCTGTTCAGGCTACAACTTAGAAGAAATTATCACGGGCAAAGTGTTATCGTTTCCCAAATAAGCATATTTTAATTGCCCTGGTAATTGTTTCAATTCAAGTGTCGGTGGTTGCTCAATAGAAGGTTTTTCAAGTTTACCTTCCTTTCCTGAGTAATCCAATGGTTCAAAATACTTACCTGGTTGACTCACTATCTAGTTTGCTTCATCAAGCTCCTCGTCAATCAGTTCCTCAGGGTTTTCTAGTTCAGCACTGTAATTGCCGAGGCAATTTTCTTCTGCATCAAAATTGAATTCGATAGTGGCATGAATGGCTTGGCTTTCTTCCGGTTCATCAGCATGCTTAAGAGTTTGGAAGATATTGAGTTTGACTTGTTGGTAATTCACCCTTATTGTGAGCTCTCCTTTCTCTACATCGATCAAGGTTATTCCCGTTGCTAAGAAAGGCCTCCCAAGTATGATGGGTGCAGACTCATCTACTTCACAATCCAAAACAATAAAATCAGCAGGAAAAATAAATTTATCAACTCTTACCAGTATATCCTCGATTTTTCCCTCTAGATGCATATAGGATATGTCTGCAAGTTGAAGCATCATTGTTGTTGGCCTTGCCTTCCCTATTCCCAATCTCTGGAAAATAGATTTAGGCATGAGGTTGCTTGCTCCAAGATCACACAAAGCCTTCCCGATATAATGATTTTCGATAGCACATGGTATGGTGAAACTGTCGGGATCTTTAAGTTTAGGTGGCATGCGGTTGTGTAGCATTGCCATGCATCCTTCTATCATTGCCACTGTTTCAAACTCACCTAGCCTTGTTCACTTAGAGACAATATCTTTAAGGAACTTGGCGTAGTTTGACATTTGCTCTATCGCTTCTACCAATGGCAAATTGATGTGAACTTGCTTCAAGATGTCTAGGAATTTCTTGAATTGATATTCTTGCTGCTGCCGTTTCAACCTTTGTGGGAATGGAAGTGGAATTTGGATTTCCTCTTCCTTCTTTTCTTGTTTCGACTTTTTATCGTTAATTGCCCGGGCATCAGGAATTGTCGGGGAATTGAAGCTGTCTTGCCATCAGGAATTGCTGGGGCAATTGGAACTGCCTTGCCTTCAGGAATTACCGGGGCAATTGCCGATTTATCAATTTTAGTGTCTTTATGCATAAGAGATTGTTCTGCTGGTTGAGTGTCATCCTTTGGGTCTTCCTCAAGCTTTCGACCACTCCGAGTGATGATTACCTTACATTGCTCATGGCCTACTGCTTTTGCGACTTCAATATCACTAGGTAGTCCGCCAAGGGGTCTTGTATTCAAGTTTTGAGCGAATTGCCCTACTTGTGTCTCCCATGATTTCAAGGCTACCTCTTGATTTTGCAATCTCATCTCAGTCCTGTTAATAAAGGCGTCAGTCCTTTTCATGAAATTACTATTCTCAACCATATAAGATTCAGTTTTTAACATAAAAACATTGAGAGAATTTTCCAAAGAACTAGTTTGTGTCGAGTTGCCCGGGCATTAGGTGCTTGGGTATTAGGGGTTGTCGCGACAATTGGAGGCCTTGAGGATTTTTCCAGTGCCTTTCCCATTAGCTTTCGGATTTGTGCTTGATTCCAACCGGACTTTGGTAGGGCCTTTTCATCGGTGGACTCACTTGGGACATGCATCTCCTTGCAAAGATTAGAAATTAAGTAAGGGAAGAAAAGAGAACCCTTATCTTTTGAGCTACATACAAAAATCTCATCACAAATAATTTTTCCAATGTTAATGATGCGATTATGCAAAATAGAATGTATGAGCAAAAGACGTGGTATATCAACGGTAGTATTGTGTGTGGTGGGCATTAAAGAAGTTTTAACAAACTTATTCCATAGTTTTGCCTCGGGTTTAAGCTGAAGGCGATTTACCGTGCCCTTGTATTTACCATCGTTCCAATGAGTTCCCGGTTGAGTGAGTTCTTGAAGCACCTTGTCGAGTTGCTTGGGCGTGATTTGATCAACAAAGGCTTGATGCTTGTCCTTCTCAATGTAAAGCCCATAAAAGGTGTTGATGTTTTCGGGGCTTATGAGTATGGCCTTGTCACGAACAAAAACATAAGGATTATCTGGGTTAGGTGAGTGAGCATAGAATTCTCTTACCCATGAGATGTTACCCGGTTCTGATTGATGGCAAAAGATTTGCCACTTTTGATGTGCAATCTTCTCGAAGATGAATGGTTCAAGGCCAAAATCTTGATGAGAGTTGGAGTATTCAAAGCCTTGTTCTTCGTAAATCTTTCGGCTTTCAAACTTGGAGTGAAATCTTTCTTGAACCATCGGTGTAGCAAACTTCTTGTATCTTGGTTCTTTGGAGGAACTTGGATGAACCAAAATTTTAATTTTGGATGCCATGGATGATCTTGGTTGTGAGTTTTGAGAAAACAAAGAAAATAAAATAAAAGAAACTAAAGAGTTGCAAGATTAAAAGTAGGAATAGGTTTCTTGGAAGTTAAGGGTGATGGGTTATATAGAAAAGATAGGTAGTAAATATGGCGGGTGAGATTAATTTTGGATAGAAAATAAAGGGGGTTTCAGTTTAGGGGAAGGGTGACGGCTAGGGGGTTTAATTAGGGTAAGTTGGAGGCTTTATATAAGCCTTAGATTCAGCCCATTAATTTCCTTGTTGAAGATGTTTTCCTTCTTGGATCAAAATTCCTCTTTATCTTGAACTCTTTTCCTACAATTCAAAGACAAATCAAATAAGGATTAAAATTAAAGATAAACTAATAAAAGAAAATAAATAAAGATGTGTAAAGGGATTCTTAAACTTAAAAAGATAAAAAAAAGAAAATAAATCTATCCTAAAAATATAATAATAATCGAAAATAAAAATAAAAAACAATTAGTTCGAAAATAAAAAAATAAAAAAAAATAATCGAAAATAATAAAAATAAAAATAAAATATCGAAAGGAGAGCATGCTCATGCATCTCCTAAGTTGACCACTTCTTTGTTACGTTCCACATGGGCACCATTGTAGTGCTTTAATCTTTGTCCATTAACTTTGAATTCATGGTTGTCAGTGATGGACTTGATTATCACGGTACCATGGGAGAATGGTTTGACAACTTCGAATGGTCTCGACCATCTTGATTTCAGCTTTCCCGGGAAAAATTTTAGCCGAGAATTGAATAAGAGAACTAGTTGCCCTGTCGTGAATTGTCGCGGCAATAGTTTCTTGTCATGCCATTGCTTTGTTTTCTCCTTGTAGATTCGTGCATTGTTATAGGCGAGTGCACGGAATTCTTCTATCTCGTTGAGGTCTAACAAACGTTTTTGTCCGGTACTTTACCAATCCATATTCACGGTCTTGATTGCCCAATATACCTTGTGTTCGATTTCCATCGGTAGATGGCATGTTTTGCCATAGACAAGTCAGAATGGGGACATACCTAAGGGTCTTTTCAATGCAGTGTGATATGCCCAAAGTACGTCATCTAGTCTTAATGACCAATCCTTCCTAGAGGGATTTACAACTTTCTCGAGTATACCCTTCAATTCTCGGTTGGAAATTTCTGCTTGCCCGTTGGTTTGTGGGTGATATGTCGTGGCAATCTTGTGTGATACGCCGAAGCATTGCAACATCTTGGCAACAAGTCTGTTGTCAAAATGCTTGCCTTCGTCACTGATAATTGCTCTCGGCATCCCAAACCGTGTAAATATATTTTTCTGCAAGAACCGTTGCACGGTCTTGGAATCGTTGTTGGGAACTGCAGCTGTCTCAATCCATTTAGACACGTAGTCGACGGCAAGTAGAATGTAGAGGTTACCGAATGAAGATGGAAAAGGTCCCATAAAATTGATCCCCCATACATCGAACAATTCTACCTCGATGATGTTTTGGAGCGGTATATCATGTCGTCTAGAGATATTGCCCGTCCTCTAGCAACGATCACATTGCTTGTAAAAGTCTTGGGCATCTTTGTACAATGTTGGCCAATACAAATCGGATTGCAAAACATTGGCCGCGGTACGAGTTCCTCCAAAATGTTCTCCATAGGGTGAAGAATGGCATTGCCGGAGTACATTATGCTGCTCCTTTTCAGGGACACATCGGCGTATAACCTGATCTGCACATTGTTTAAACAAAAGAGGCTCGTCCCAAAAGTAATGCTTAGCATCATGACGGAACCGCTTCTTCCCTTGGTAAGTAAGACCATAAGGTAAAATACCACAAACAAGGAAATTAACTAAATCCGCGTACCAGGGTATTGCCGAGGCATGTGCTACCGTGGCAACTGCTCCCAAAATTGCCGAGGCGTGCGCGTCAAGGGCTGCCAAAGCGTCGAGGGTTGCCGAGGCATGCACATCCATGGTTGCCGAGGCGTGAACGTCAAGGGCTGCCGAGGCGTCGAGGGTTGTCGAGGCATACATATCCATGGTTGCCGAGGCGTGCGCGTCAAGAGCTGTCGAGGCGTCGAGGGTTGTCGAGGCAACTAAAAGTTGCTCATCCAGGAATGCATCGTATATCTATAGATCCGCGTCCTCCTCCCTATTGTGTTCTAAACGTGATAAGTGATCGGCCACTTGATTTTCTGTCCCTTTCCTATCCTTAATTTCAATATCAAATTCTTGTAAAAGTAATATCCAACGAATGAAACGAGGTTTGGCATCCTTTTTACCAAATAGATATTTGATTGCCAAATGTTCCATATGAACAATTACCTTTGTACCAATCAAATAGGATCGGAACTTGTCAAATGCAAAAACTACAACTAGTAACTCTTTCTCCGTTGTTGTGTAATTCACTTGAGCACTATTAAAAGTTTTACTAGCGTAGTATATCACATGAAAGGTCTTACCTGTGCGTTGGCCTAGGACTGCTCCTACCGTAAAATCACTTGCATCACACATGAGCTCAAAAGGTAGCGTCCAATCTGGTGGAACGACAATGGGTGTCGAGGCAAGCTTTTCCTTTAGGGTTTCGAATGCTTAGGGTGCAAGAATCATCAAATTCGAAGACTTTATCTTGTTCAAGCAAATTGCACAAGGGTTTAGTGATTTTAGAAAAATTATAAATGAACCTCCTGTAAAAACTTGCATGTCCAAGAAAGCTTCAAATTCCTTTAACCGAACTTGGTGGGGGTAATCTCTCGATCACGTCCACCTTGGCTTTGTCTACTTCAATTCCCTTGGATGAAATCTTGTGGCCGAGCACTATTCCTTCATCTACCATAAAATGGCACTTCTCCCAATTGAGGACTAAATCAGTTTCTTCACATCTTGCCAACATCTTCTCTAAATTGCCGAGGCAACTGTCGAAGTCATTACCAAAAACAGAAAAATCATCCATGAAGATCTCAAGGAAGTCTTCGACCATGTCTGAAAAGAGTGCCATCATGCATCTTTGGAAGGTTGCCGGGGCGTTACACAATCCGAACGGAATCCTTCGGAAAGCATAAGTATCGTATGGGCATGTGAAGGATCTTTTTTCTTGATCTTCTGGTGCTATGGCAATTTGATTGTAACCTGAATAACCATCAAGAAAACAATAAAAAGGTTTACCTACAAGACGGTCAAGCATTTGATCAATAAAGGGTAATGGGAAGGGATCTTTCCTAGTGGCTTTGTTTAGCTTTCGATAATCCATACAAACCCTCCAACCGGTCACAGTCCTGGTTGGAATGAGTTTATTGTTTTCATTACTTACCACCGTTATACCTCCTTTTTTCGGTACACATTGTACCAGACTTACACATGTACTATCATAGATAGGGTATATAATGTCGGCGTCAAGCCACTTGATGATTTCTTTCATTATAACCCCTTTCATGGCATAATTCAGTCTTCTCTAGGCCTCAATTGAAGGTTTATGGTCATCTTCCAACAAAATCTTGTGCATGCACACTGTCGGGCTAATTCCCTTCAAGTCGGCAATTGTTCACCCTATTGCCTTCTTGTGTAGCATCAACATTTTGATAAGCTTCTTTTCCTACTCAGGTTGTAACTTAGAAGAAATAATTACAGGCAATGTATTATCGGTTCCTAAGTATGCATATTTTAGTTGCTCTGGTAACTGTTTCAACTCAAGAATCGGTGGTTGTTCAATAGAGGGCTTTTCGAGCTTACCTGAGTAATCCAGTGGTTCAAAGTATGTACCGGGTCTATTGACTAGCCAATTTGCCTCTTCTTGTTGTTCCTCATTGACCGGTTCTTCATACTTCTTAGGTTCCTCCTGATCGGCAATGTAGTTGCCGAGGCAACTAAATTCCTCGTCGAAGTTAAACTCTGCCGTGGCATGAAGAAGTTGGCATTCTTCTGGATCATCGGCATGCCTTAGTGTTTGGAACACATTTAGTTTAACTTTCTGGTCATTTACCCTCATTGTGAGTTCTCCATTTTCAACATCGATCAAGGTTCTCCCTGTTGCTAGGAATGGTCTCCCGAGAATGATAGGTGCATGCCCATCTGCTTCACAATCCAAAACAATAAAGTCAGTGGGAAAAATAAATTTATCAACTTTTACCAGTATGTCTTCGATTTTTCCCTCTAGATGCACATAGGATCTGTCGGCTTGCTGTAGCATAACTGTTGTAGGTCTTGCCTTCCCGATTCCTAGTTTCTGGAAAACTGCTTTAGGCATCAAGTTTATGCTAGCCCCAAGGTCACATAATGCTTTCCAGACATAGTGGTTTCCAATGGAATAAGGTATTGTGAAACTTCCGGGATCCTTCAACTTGGGTGGCATACGATTGTGCAACATGGCCATACATCCCTCTGTTGCGGCAACTGTTTCAAACTCTCCTAGCCTTGTTTTCTTGGACACAATGTCTTTAAGAAACTTGGCATAGTTCGGCATTTGTTCAATTGCTTCCACCAATAGCAAGTTGATGTGGACTTGCTTTAGGATATCAAGAAACTTCTTGAATTGATATTCTTGCTTTTGTCGCTTCAACCTTTGTGGGAATGGTGGTGGAAGTCGGATATCTTCGATCCTTTCATTGGTTTGGAACCTGATTGACGGCATTGCCGGGACAACTGGAGTTGCCGAGGCATTATCAACTGGGGTTGCCAGGGCATGCTTATCGTAAGTTGTCGAGGCATCCTTATCGTCGGTTCCCGAGGCATGCTTATTGTCGGTTGCCGCAGCAATTCCTGGTTCAGCATCTGAGGCTTTGCCGCTAGGTTCATCTTGATCTTTTTGTGGAGTTTTGTTTGATGAGCGGGCTTGAGCCTCTTTAAGTTGTTGGCCACTTCTAGTGGTGATCGCCTTACATTGCTCACGGCCAGTTCCTCTTGCGACTTCAGTATCACTAGGTAAACCTCCTTGTGGTCTAGTATTCAGGTTTTGAGCAAATTGTCTGACTTGATTTTCCAATGATTTGATTGCCGCCTCTTGGTTTTGTAATCTCATCTCGGTCCTGTTAATAAAAGCATCAGTTTTTTTTATGAAGTTACTATTCTCAGCCATATAAGATTCAGTTTTCATCATAAAAGCATTTAAAGAATTTTCCAAAGAACTAGATGTTGTCGGTTGTTGTTGGGCAACTGTTGTCGTGGCATATTATGCTGGAATCCCGATGCTTGTGCATTCTGATTGTTCTGGTTTAGAGCATTATTGGGATTACTCCATGAAAAATTCGGGTGCTTCTTCCAAGCTGGATTGTATGCATTGGACATCACATTGCTGTTCCGGTTGTAATTCCCTACATAGAAGTTGGATTCCAGATTCTGCATACATTCAGAAGAATCATGGTTACCACCACATAACTCACAAAAAGAATCCATTACCATGACCTCATGTGTGTTGTTTGGTTTCTGCATGTTCTGGACCATCTTGGTTAAAGTGGCCAATTGTGCCGAAATTGAGTCTGATGATCCTAGTTCATGTATTGTGGCTTGGCGTCTAACTCCTCCTCTTCTAGTAGAGGGGAATTGATAATCATTCTTGGCCAGCCTGTTTAGAATTTGCATTGCTTCCTCCGGCGACTTATCTAGGAGTATGTCGTTTGCCGAGGCGTCTAGCATCATCCTTGCTGGTGTATTCACGACGTTGTAAAATATTGTTACTTGTGTCCACACTGGGAATCCGTGTAGGGGGCATTTGTGTAGAAGTTCTCTATATCGCTCCCAAGCCTCGTACATGGATTCATCATCTGCCTACCGAAAAGAAGTAATGTCGTTACGAAGCTTATCAGTCAAATTTGTAGGATTAAACCGAGCAAGGAAATCACGACAAAGATCGGTCCAAGATCTTATTGATCCGACAGGAATGCTATTCAACCATGCTTTCGCCCTATCCCTCAGTGAATAGGGGAATAATCTTAATCGTAAAACATCGAGGGTGACTCCGTGTATTTTGAACGAGTTGCAAATCTCGAAGAAAGATTTAAGATGTTGTCGTGCATCTTCAGTTGCTGAGCCTCCAAATTGACCAATTGTGTTGATCATATTAAACATCACCAGTTTCAACTCAAAGTGGTCGGCTTCAATTTTAGGTGCGACAACTCCTGGATTAAGTCCATCAAGATCTTCTTCAAGATAGTCTCGAATAGTTCTATTTCGTGCAAGAATCACTCCTCCGACTGCTGGAACATCTTGATTCATATTGTCGTCTTGATTAGCCATTGCTACTCTTAACCTTCGTCTAAGTCTTTGTAAGGTTCGTTCAATTTCTGGATCAAAGGGATATTCTGGTGTAATCGGTCTCGCCCTGGTCATATACCAATGCAAAACCAAAGTTTGTTAGCCCTTTGAATCTTAAACAAGAAAAATAAAAAGAAAGTGCAAGAAAATAAAAACAAAGTCGCTATTGCCAATCCCCGGCAACGGCGCCAAAAACTTGTTGCGCGTAATAAGTGCTACGCAATTGTGCTAGTATACACGTCGCAAGTTATAGTAGAAAAGATATCGTCTCCACAGGGATTGGTGCCACTTCAAGAATCTAATCTCTTGCACTGTAAAAAGTAAAAGAAAACACAAGTAGAAGATTATAGGAGTTTAAACTAATAACTAAACTAGAAAGCAATAAAGTAAAAGAATAGATGAGATCAAGTGAGAAAGATAGGCCAGGTTATCGTGAGTTGAGGTGTGATAGCCGATTGGATCATCTTGGTAAAAGAGTGCAAGGGCAACTCAGTTGCCATGGCAACTTGCACAACGGGGTTGCCTTGGCAACTAATCGATGGTTGCCTGGGAAACTATTTGGGCGCTTGGGTAGCAACCTTCAAAGTTCGGCAGAGCGTTCTTCAATGGTTTCTTCTTATCCCTAAGTCGAAACTCTAGCTACTTGTGCATGCCTTGATAATATATCGCTGCGTGAATCAAGGGTGAACAACAACCAATCTTGCACTCCTCTTAGCCGTTGAAATCCTTAACTTATTCCTAAGCTGGATTAATCTTCACCATCAATAGATTGAATAAAGATCATATTCATTCATTTCTTGAATCTAACTCTCCCGATATTAGATAAATAGATGAAGTTACGAGATCATCTCCCAATTCACTCGCAAACAAGAATTAGAACCAAGAATGAATAAACCTTGAATAGAAAAGTGCAAACTCTTATTACCTAAACAAAATCCAATAGTTTCTCACAACCACAAGACACAATAACCTTAGCCAAATAGATTTAGTTCATGGCTAGGTTCCAAAGAAACACAAGATAAAGAATCCCTAGCATGAACCTAATTGAACAAGAAAGAAAAAGATGAAGAATTGATAGAGCTTTGTCGAAATTTTCCTTGCCCTTGATGCTTGTCGAAAATTCTCTCTTCTCTCCCATCTTGGAGTTGACGGCTTGGTGATCTATTTATAGGGCTAGGTCAAAGTCCTCATTTGAGGAGGAAGTTAAGTTGGAATTAAATTATCTTTAAAGAATATAATTCTTTATTATAATTATATTCCTTCTAGAACTTCTCCTATCTTCTTGGAATTTAATTCTTCTTTAACCTCTTCATGGAAATCAAACTCCTTTGGGATTTAGCTTTGCTCCACGCCATCTTGGGCTTGTCTAGTCATCAATTTTGACTACCATATCACCTTATTCTTTGTCGACAATTGCCCTGACAACTGGCTCAGCGTCTCCTTCATGCTTTGCCCTGGCAACTAGCTCGGCATCTCCTTCATGCATTGCCCTGGCAACTAGCTCTAGCCTTGCTTTGGCAAGTGATCCTGCACATACACACAAAACACACCAAAGCATCATCTTTTCCCACAAAAACAACCAAGTTATGCAATCAAGCTCAACGATGGAAGGAAACATGGATTAATGCATGAATGACTAATTATGTAACTAATATGAGCCTAAGTCTAACAATAATATGAGTAAAAAGGGTAAGAAAAATAGTACTTTTGAACACTTATCAACAATAATAGGGTTTCCCTGCAAGCTTGTCGGGTATATGATCAATAAACGGCAACGAAAATTGGTCCTTTTTATGGCTTTGTTCACCTTACAAATAGCCAATATAGATTTTTCATCCAGTAATGGTTCTGGTTGGGAGAAGTTCATCGGTATCATTCTTGATTACGGTCATGCCTTATTTCTTCAGCACACATTGATAGGACTCACCCAAGAACTATCTGAAATAGGGTAGATAATTCTAGCGCCGAGCCATTTGATGATCTCTTTTATAACCACAATCCTCATGATCAGATTGAGTCTTCGCTATGGTTCTATCGAGCCATTGTGATCATCTACAAGCAAAATCTTATGCATACACAAAATAGGGCTTATACCCTTCAAGTCAGCAATAGTCTAACCAATAGGTTTCTTATGTTGAGATAATATATACAATAGTTTATTTTCTTGGTCAGATGTTAAGTTAGCAGATATAACTACAGACAACATATTATTCTTCCCTGAATATGCATATTTTAATTGTGCAAGAGAGGTTTAAGATCAAGTACCAGCGGATGCTCCAGGGATGGCTTGAGAGATTTAAACTCAACATAATCCAAATGTTCAAAAGACATATCTGGCCTGCTAAGCACATCATTGGACTGTTCAATCTCTCTCTTACCTTCTTCATCAGCTTCTTACATGGCCTTGTTGAAGTCAGATTACTCCGTAACACTAAGCAAATTGCTGCAACATATCTCTAAAAGGCTTTCTTCAACTAAGGTTTCTTCATCTTACAGAAGCTTGCATTCCTCATAGTCATTCACATACTTGAGAGTACTAATGACATTAAGTGTGATCTTTTGATCGTTCATCTTTATAGTAAATTCACCCTTCTCACCATTGATCACAATACGCTTGGTGGAAAAGAATAATCTTCCTATGATGATGAGAGTATTCTCGTCAGCTTTGCAATCAAGGATGATAAAATCTACTGGGAAAACAAATCTATTGACCTTGACTAAGACATTTTTAATTTTGCCTTTAGGTCAAATTTGAGAACAATCGGCCAATTAAAGGATCAACGATGTTGGCTTAGCTCTTTCTATGCCTAGTTTTGCAACAACAAAAAATAGATTTCAGCATCAAATTTACACTTGTACCAAGATCGCATAGAGCATGACCAGAATAATTATGCCCTATAGAGCATGGAATGATAAAACTGCCAGGGTCCTTCATCTTGGGTGGTAAATCACTTAGCATAGCTACACACTCGCCCACTGTATCAATAGTTTCAACTTCACCCACTATCCTTTTCTTGGTCACAATTTCCTTAAAAAACTTTGCATATATTGGCATCTGGTAAATGGCCTCCAAGAAAGGAATATTGATGTGTAACTGTTTAAGCATGTCCAGAAACTTCTGAACTGGACATCTTGTTTCTGAGCCTTCAATCATTATGGAAACAGAGGTGGTGGTCTAGGCTCATCGTGTGGTTTATTGGATGTAGGGGCATCCTTTGTCTTGTCATATGTGCCTTCAATAGCAAGGTCTCTCACTGTCTCAAACATAGAAGTTGCATCTTCAGGTACAGGGAAGCATCTGTGGATGGCTTGCTTAGAGTGGAATCAACAAGGTAACCTCCCTCAAACTTGTCATCATCTTTCTTCAATTGTGTACCACTATGCAGTGTGATGGCACTGCATTATTCCGCAATAAAAAAATTAGTAACTTCAATATCACTAGGTAAACCGCCTAGAGGTCACATCTTCAAAACTTGAGCAATCTGCCCAACTTGAGTTTCTAAGAATCTTAAGGAAGTGGTGTGGTTTTGCATGATCGACTACTGATTTTGCAACATAGCGGCTTACGTTGTAAGCATGTCACTATGATTCTTTAAATGCGCTAACTGATCATGCATAATAACTCGGGTAGTTTCGATAAAATTTTGATAAGTAGAACAAAAAGAATTAGAATTAGAGTTAGAAGCTCCTTGGTTCTGCCTATGAGTCTTTTATTGGAATCCAAGAGGTTTTGCTATAGTATTCTGTCGCGCTCTTGAATTGCATGTGTTAGCTCCCTAGCCAAAGTTTGGATGTTATCGCCACCCTAGATTATAGGTGTTGGAGTAGGGGTTGTTGTTGTTGTTGGCATTTCCTACAAAGTATCCAAATTCTTGTTGATAGGGGTACTCATTCGACCAGTGTTCCCTATCACAATGTTCCCAGGTATATTGAATTGTGTTAGCCTTCTGTGTGTTGGATATTGGCTGCATGTTCTTGAGCAGATTTGCAATGTTGGAGAGTTGAGCTGCCATACTCTGGGAATCATCCAAATAGAGTGTTCCAGATGATTTAAGGCCAGGCTTTAATCTTCCTGTTGGAAACTGGTAGTCATTATTGGCTATCTGATCAAGTAGTTTGAAGGCCTCTTCAGGATCTTTGTTAAACAAAATACCATTGGATGAAGAGTCAATCATCATCCTTGTTATTATATTGACGCCATTATATAACGTCATGATTTGTAGCTAATTGTGAAATCCGTGAATAGAGCACTCGCGTAGCATGTCTTTGTATATGTCCTAACATTCATACATGGATTCATCATCTCGTTGCATGAATGCAATGATCTCACTTCACTTCTGATTGTACACGTTCGATGGATCATACCGATGAAAAAAGTTCTTGCAAAGGTCATCCCAAGAAGTAACAGATCCTGAGAAAATAGTCTTCAACCATGCTCTGGCTCGATCTCGCAAAGAGTAGGGGAATAGTTTAAGTTGCAACACATCATCAGAAACTCCTAGTTGTTTAAAATAATCACAAACTTCTAGAAAATCTTGAATATGCTCTCTAGCATCCTCTCTTGTCGATCCACCAAACTGTCTGATGGAGTTGAGCATGTTGAACATAACGGGCTTCAACTCAAAGTGAGATGTCCATAGATCAGGCACGACGATCGATGGGTTAAGATTGTTGATGACAGGTGCAATGTTGTCTTGAATAGGTCTTCTAATTTTGGGTGGTGGAGGATTCTCCTGCCATACATATCCTCCACAGGTTGTTCTCTCTTTCCTCGTTTTCCATTATCCTTCATTTTATACGTAAATTTCGTAAATGTTTTTCGATCTTTGGATTAAATGGAAGAATAGGTTCTGAGTTTGTATGTCTGGTCTTGCATTGGAATGTACCTGAAAACAAAAATAAAAACAAAAATAAAAATAAAATACAAATAAAATAAAATAAAATCTTAAGCGCAATTACAATGTAATTATCAATTGTTAATCCCCAGCAACGATGGTTAAAACTTGATGCTTGTCGAATAATGTAATTACAATGTAATTATCAAAGTAATAGAGTGGAGTGTCGAACCCACGAGGATTGGATCAATAAATACAAAGTGATCGTACTTAAGAATGGTTTGAGCAAGTATTGGTTTGATGATGGTTTATTGAAACTAAATGCAAAGTAAAGTAAAGTAGCTATGATCAAGACAAACAGATGTTGCGACAAATAACATATAATTATGGAAGTTGGGTTTATTGCCTAGGAATTATGCTTCACTACTTATTTCAATGCTATAACGACTGACAATACATGTTTGCGTAAACCATTAAAATCTTTATCTACTCGACAGGATTGTTTAATAAACTTCTGACTCCCTCGATGCCTAGAAGCTAATAACAAATAAGCTAAAGTAATACATGTCTACGTGAACTCTAACAACTCTATTATTTATTCAAGTCCTCATTATTAGTCATTGAAACCCTAAACTTCTGTCTAAACCAGATTAAGAATAAGTTAATAGCCTAGCCCTACTATTTACGTTTGTTTAACCTAACTCTCTTGATATTAAGCCACAAATCTATAGTTAAAAGGCCTCTCTCGATAGATTTTACAATAAATAAGAATGAAGAATGATGAACGGAATAGACAAAGGAATAAAACTATAGCATTAAAACAAAGTATTTAAAACATAAAATCCTATAAAGCAATAAACCCAACTAAAATGTATTTAGCTTATGTCTGAGCCTAAAACATCCATAATAGAAATTAAAAACATAGCAGTTTATCAAGCAATGGAAAAAAAGGGTCAAGCGTCATCAACGTTCTCCTCCAAGCTTTCTAACTGTTACTGCAAGTCTCGTACTCCTTCAGACTCTCTCGATGGCATCGTTGTGTGGAGACTCATTTAGCACTTTACTTCCGGTGGTTCTCCGATAGCTAAAGACTAAGGACTGTCGTATGTGATGAAGCTCTCTTTAATTGTTGTCTAAGTTTTCTTTATATAGGCAGGGAAGCTAGGGTTTTGTAACCCGAAAATGTGCGTATCTTTGTTAAGAGGATCTTGCTTTCCCGTTATCTTTAATAAGTTTCATCTTTAAGGAGAGTCCACGTGGTTCAAAGTTAGGTTTATCTCTAACTCTTCTTGCCTCGTCAGCTCCAACGAGATGTGTGTTATCCTTTTTGCTCTATCGATCCTCCAACATCCACTAGGTCTTGCGCATGCACCACAAAAATACTACATTTCCTATAAAAAGAACTAAAATATATAACAGTTTTAGCACATGTAGTATAACTCCCTAACTACATGCAAACTACTTCTAAATGCAACTAAATGAGCTTAAAGATACGCAAAAGCCAAGTAAAAAGGGTATGCAAAATAGGATATATATACACAATCATCACTCATCTTTCTTTTATTTAAAGCATGTGGCAAGGTATTCCTTTATTTTCTAGGGTTGACATTTAATAGGCCAAAATTAGAAAACCCTAGAGTTTCTACTTATTATAAAAAGGCAAAGGGAATATCATTAGAGAGCGAGTTGCAGCTAATGCTAAAACAAGAAAAAAAGCTTTATTAGAGGAAACAAGCCCTTGTCTTCAACATCGAAGAACCACCATTGTCGAAGGTCAAGAGGAGTCTCTAAGCAACGAGAGCTATTGAAAGAGTCTTGAGGAGTTTACAGTGCAGTAGCGCAACTCATCGACACAAAGAATGATTCTTAGGACACTTCGATTCTTTTCTTTGTTGCTTTATTTGACTGCCATGAACTTATACTTTATTTGGATGAACGTTTATTGCTCAGACATAACTAAATACTCTTTGTTTGGGTATATTATTTAAATACTTTGTTTAATTATTATTTAATGCTATAACATCCTTTTGTTTTTCTATTCTGTTCATTGATGTTAATGCTTAATCTTGTAAGAGGTAGCGAGAGCAGCCTTTGATTATGAATTGTGGCATAATATCGAGAGAGTTAAGTTAGACCGTGTGAACATTGGAACTTAAGCTATTAACTTGAGTTCTAATCCTACCTAGACATAAGATTAAGGTTTCAATGAATAATAAAGGGAACTTAAACATATAATAAGTTTGTTAGATTTAACGTAGTCATGTATCGTCATAGCATTCTTTTATCAACTTCTAACTAGACATGGTTTAGGAGTTTTTACGAAAACCTTAACGAGTAGATAAGTATAGTTTCCTTGCAATAGCTTTGGAGTAAATGTTGAGCATTGTACTTAGCAATAAACTCAGCCATCCATTCCCATTAGAAATATTTGTGAGTCATCATCAGTGTGTTCTTCTTCAATAACCACTTAAATTTACTTTTTACTATAACATTACCTTATTGTTTTCACTACCACTTCTTAATCTATATTCTTTTGTGCGGTTATTTTGAGTTTATCACTCCAATCTCTAGATATGATACTCGATACTCATCATTATATTACTTGTGCGATGAGTATACTTGCTCTAATTAAGCATACTATATTTCGCGCACCATCAAACTGATGGCAGAACAACTTCAGTTTTTACTAAATAGGGACTACCGGTTGGTACAAAAATATAAAGGGCCGATACCGATCGTGGAGAAAATGGGGAACAATTCATACAAGATCAAGCCTCCTCCATGAATGAAAGTTCACCATGTGTTTCATGTGAGCAACTTGAAGCCTTTCCATACAGACCCTACAGATGCAAGTTGAAGACAAACTAATAGGGCACCCATTTGTACCAAAACTCTATCGCAACACCGAGTACAGGAGATCATTGCTGATAGAATCATTATGATGTCCAACAAGCCTATTCGTGAATACTTAGTCAAATGGGAAAGTCCCAAACTCGAGGAGACGAGTCGAGAGAAAGATCATGCCATGAAGGCATTCAAGCAAAAGATCGAGAAGTTTCAAGCAGCATAGTCGACGAGGATGTTGACAAGTTAGATGGGAGATGATGTTGTGGCCACCCCTTTGTATAAGGCCACAAACGGGTAGTTACACCATGGTAAACCCCATAGGGCCTCTTGACGGGGTAGAAAATAAAGTGTCTTATTTCAAATATTTTAATGTTTAGGGAAACGTGTCTTATTTTCAAGCATTTCTATGGTTAGGGAAAATGTCCTAGTTTCAAGCATTTTAATGTTTACTTGCGCCATTTTTGTAATGTTTTTTTTTACATATATTTAGGGGGTGAACAGTAGGCAATTGTTGGTTGATCTACAAGTAAAGGTATGGGTCTTAGGCACGCCATAGAGGGCAGCCCCTATCGCCCAATCGATGGTATGGGGTGAGTTTTCTTATGTAACTCGATACTTTTATTTTAATAATAATAAACCCATTTTTTCTTCAAGGAAGGTTGGGGTCGACTGTTTGCATCATGTCCTACATCGACTTATTGTTTGAAGATCATACTGTGACGTGAGACTAATGCATTGTTTGCTTATTTTGAGCAGATCTATCGAGAGAAAGGTTGACTTGGTCTAAAATCATTCCTTTCAAGTACCACACGGCTTAGTAACCGAGTGAACTAAAGGCTAAGTTCGTTACACATTGCATATGGCTGTTCGAATAGATATGACGAATCGATTGCGTTGCTGCTTGTGAATTGCTGTGCAATTGGATATGGTGAGCTGATTGCACTGTTGCTCATGAACTTTGGGGGTTGGCTTGATTTTGTTTTAATTTTTGGCTTGACTAGTGTTAATCCTTTGGTTCCTTATATGTGTACGATTTTCTTCCAACTAAGTTTAGGAGTTTTTTAACGAGGCACATAATGGTATTTTTCTTGTACTATTTGTTACCATTAATAAAATTATATATCATCGATAAAAAAATTAAAAATCATTTTAATAATAAATTTTTACATTTTTTAAATTCAAATTAATCTATGACCTAATGCTAAAAGTTGTTCATATTACTTCATCTTGTATGAGTTCGAACTCCAATATAAAAATATAATATCTCTTTATTTAATAAAAAAATTCAGATTAATCGATTAGTAAAACGAATATAATATATTATAAAAATAAGGATGAAAACGAGATATATATATATATATATATATAACAGTAAAATGTTGGGAAATGAAGTGATTGGACATCATAAACTTTGTTATCTCCATGGTCTCAGCTGTCTCTTAATCATTATCTTTACCGACCCAAGTTGTTGGATGTCTCAAATTCGTCCCATATGCTTTGCCACTCTGTTATTTTTTAAATTCTATGAAAAAAATATTACTCCCTCTTGTCCCATATAATATATTTAGTATTGATTATTTTTGTTAATTTTTTTTAATTTTAACTTATTATTTTAAATTTATTATTAAGAGCCAAATTGGAGAAAAAAAACTTTGCATTATTTTCTTTTTTTTCTCTCACGATTTTTTTCTCATTGTCGTCTTCTTCGTATTTCAATTGATTTGAAGGGTTTCGAGGTGTTTTTTGACAAATCAAAATGGTCAAAAAGCATTTAAGAACATGTGTAAGCCACCGTGAAGATTTTGATCTAGTCTAACGACCTGATTTGGATGAATTTATGTATAATTCAAAGATCAAATTGATGGTTAATGTTTGTTTTAGAGATTAATTAGATGCTTATATCACTTTTCAAAATTAAAGAGTCCAAGTTTAAATCTAAATTTTTTAACAAGTAAATATATAAAAAATAGAATGTATTTTCTCCATTTTTCCGTTAGGAAATTTGCATCAAATTATATATTTTCTACTTAGAAACACACTATCTTAGGGGTGTGCATTTGGTTAATTCAGTCAGTGGCCGAACCGAATTAACTATAACCAAATTAACCGAAATTTTTAGAATTTTAACCGTTAACCAAATTGAATTAGCATTAACCGAATTAACCGAACCGAAATTATTTCGGTTAATTCGGTCGGTTTTCGAATTAACCAAAATTTGTTATAAAATTTTGGTTAAATTGCACAGTTCGTCATAAATTATGGTAAAATGACCTTTTTAGTCACTAAACTTTCATTTTATACTAATTTGATAAAAGTTTAATCAACATTTTATAATATATCAAAAAAATTAATGATCATTTTATAATTTTTAAAAGTTTAATGACCAAAAATAAATATATGTAATACATATAATTTTTAATATATAACAATTCCGTTTAATTCGGTTAATTAACCGGTTTCGAACCGAATTAACCGAATTTAAAAAAAAAAAATTGCTAACTGAACCTACCTAAAATTAACCGACCAAATTAACTGAGAAAAATCAGTTTAGTCGATTAATTCGGTTAAAACCAAATAATGCACACCCCTACACTATCTTTATCATGAAATAGACATGCACTAATATATATGTGTCCATATAGTGAGCTCTCACTTTTTTTTGAACATATTTGTTCACTACTTTTAGAGTAAGGTCGCTGCTCAAAATATATCCGAAACCCAAACAATGTGTAACACAAATTAAAAGAAACCTACATAACATGTCTGCTCTTTTCCTTCCTTTTTGTTCATATTTTCAAAAAGTCCTTTTAAAAAAATAAGTTTAGTAGTTTATGTAAATATTTTATATATAGAAACAAAGAATAATATCATATATATATATATATATATATATAAAAAGATAATTATACCATGCACTGCGGTAGAAACAAAAAGTTTTCACAAGCATCTTAGTTTTAGAGTTTGTGGATTTAGTTTAGGGTTAAAGATTTAGAGGATTATGTTTATAGGCTTATAATTTAAGGGTTGTGGTTAGAACTTAGGATTTATGGTTAGAATTTAGGGCTTATAGGTTAAAACCTAAACCATAACAATATTGCCCTAAACCTAAACCCTAACCTCTAAACCTTAAATTCTAACATAAACCCTAAATTTAGGTTAAACGGTGCTTGATACAAGATTTGTATATATTTAAACTATTAATTTTTTTTACCATTTTTGCTTTTATAATTACTTTATAATTGAAGTATATTTTATTAAAAACTATAAATTAAATGTTTATATTTGTAATTGAAATGTATTTTATAAACATATTTCTATTTATTAAAAACAAAAACTAAAATATTTTTATAAAAATAAAAGAAATTAAAATTATTAATTATGTTAAAAACTCAATTCAATGATTATATATAAGTAGTTATAAAAATAAAAAAAAAATTTGAGTTTAGTTAAAAAAATATATAAAAATATTGTATCAAACACAATTTAACCTAATATAAGTTTTTGTTAACAATTAAACAAATTCTTAGCTTGGTTCAACGTTATTATGTTGATATGTTCCTAGAACAATTTTGCATAAGTGTTTAGGTTTCAGAGGTCCTGTTTTGATATGCTTGAAACTCATTCTATATTTTTCTCGATTTGCTTAACTATCAAGTCAGTAATTCCACTAACAGTTAACGGCCTGTGACTTAATTGAAACCAAATTAAAAGTTTAATTATTTAATTGATAAAATTGTATGTTCAATGATCAAAATAAAATTGATCTCATAGTTTAGTGACCTAGAAAGTAATTTAACCAAAAATGATTAACTTATTACTTTTACTATTGTCCAACAGTAACGCCCACTGCATCCAAGGACAAGTACCAAATCCACTAAAAAACTTTATTCCTAGTTGTCATTAACTCTTTTTGAACAATATTTTATAACTAATTAAGGCAACTCGTATTTTGTTGCTTACAATAAAAGATGGTTGTTGACCAGCAAAATAAATTATCTTTTTCTACTTTCATTGTGTCCATTGCTTTTTCTTTTTTTTTCATTCCAATTTTTTTAGGGCTTTGTTTTAACTAATTCGAACTAACCCGCGTCGCAAGCTTAGTTTTGGTAGGTGAATCTTTAAGCAGAGAATTTTGCATATACAAAGTCTCAAAACAATATCAAGCTACTTACCACATGGACCGATCCTTGTTGGTTCATTGCTTATTCTCTAATACTAGATTTTATTAACGAACCCTTATTTTTTAAATATAAAAACAATAAATAAATTTATTATTTTTATATAAGTTTTAAATTATTTATAACTTTCTAAACCCTTAAAAATATGCGCTTAAGCATGTTCAAATTCACCATCTCTAAGATGGTTCAAAAACAACGATGTCAGTTGAACTAAAATTTAATCAATAAATAAAATTGTTAATATATTAGATGTAATGTTTATATTATGTAATCTAAACATACTAAATAAAAATAAATTTGTTTGTTGAATTAAAATATTCCACCATCAGTAAACCAAATATACACTCTTAATAAAAATAAAAAAGTATTGGTTAATTAGTATATATCTCATGGAAACTTAATTAAATAAAATATAGCATAGAAAAACAAATGTTTTTGCTAAGCAAATTACTGCATTATGTGTGAGAACAGCATCCATAATTGGATAATTTGGATTACATCAACTTTCCACCGAATAATCCAATGATAATTGTTCTTTCTTATTTCTAATTAGGGTTAGCAGCCCTAATATTCAATTATTTTTCCTACTAGATAATCTAGTGTTAGATTTATCAAAGAGAAAGATTAAGAATTATATTTAGTAAATACGACATGATATGTTTTGGCAAGAATAACGCAACACGTTGAATAATATATATCGAATTCACATTTTGGATTTTAAAACATTTAATATGTAATATATTTACATGAGTAATATAAAAAACACGAAATCTACCGATAACTGGTCTAGTGGGATTAGACATTAAATTACTTAAACAATATCAAATATTCGAATTTTAATGTTGTAAATAAAGTAAATTGAATTGTGATGGTCACCCCATATTGAATACCGATGATTATAAAAACACGAAACATTATATATATATATATATGTTTGGTTATAAAAACATTATAATAAGTGAAGATTTCTCTTCATAAATATCGAGTCTTATTTTTCTTCTTGAAAAGTTTACCATGTGTAATCCTCCGTTGTTTAATTAAATCAGTTTAAAATTGAAATTAGTGGACTTTCTCTTCATCTATAGAAATCTTTCAGGAAACACTTCTCTAGATTTCATTTTACTGAAGACATTAACTAATTTTCCCATTGATTAAGATACATTATTTTGTTAGTTTAAAACATGTTCGTAGTCATTATTTATAATATTGTTTTAAATCATATTCGTAAGAAATAATTAAAAAGAATATTAAAAATAATAAAAGGAGGCCGGATCCAAAGCTCAGCCAGCCAGCTTTCTCAGGATTCGAGGGGAAAAAGATAGGATACAGGTAAGAGTACGTTACACTCGCTCTTAATTCGTCAGCTAAAAAGACGAGTAGCTTTAAGAATATCCATCAATTAGTAGTTTGAAGGTCAAGTTTTTAATTATATATTATACTCAATTTGATCATTTAATTTATGCATTCTAAATTGAATAACTTACTCATCCTATTATTATTAATTTTATGTTTAGTCTAAATCACTAACTTAAATAAACAATTTTTTTTACAAAAAGTAAACAAAATTATTAGTTGATTGATGTGAAAACATAAAAAAAAAAAACTCACCAAATGTTGATAATTATAAACTTTGGGTAATTATTTGATTTTTTTTTGCAATCGAACTTCTAAAATTGACATATATTTCTTTTAAAAATTTTAAATTTTAATCTATAAATTCTAAACTGTTGTCCTAGAATTAGATAGCGTGGATGCAATACGGGTATTACATAGTGACTATGCTGGTCCTCACCCTCTGAGTTGGCATTTTCGTCTTCGCAAGCGTAATTGGGTAGTACAAGTGCAACATGTCACGGGGCTATTACCCTCTTCCCAAAAGACACGTCTAATAAAATGTGCAGCGCCACCGTATTTATATCCCAATACCTCCTTTTTCCTTTCCGATGTGGGATTAATGACCCCGTCTCTTCTCAAGCGTGACATTCACGCCCTCCGCTCTCGTGATGGGCCACCTTGTCACAGTTGTCCACCCTGCCTACCCACTCATGGGCGCTCGGCGTGAAATCGAGCAGTCAAAGGGTCGCTCCAATACCACTTGTCACGGGGCCATTACCCTCAGACATGTCTGATAGGATGTGCAGCGCCACCGTATTTATATTCCAAGACCTCACTTTTCCTTTCCGATGTGGGATTAATGACCCCGCTTCTTCTCAGGCGTGACAAACACATCATGCGCAATAAAACACAGTGGCAGGTGCTTTGACGGAGAGTTCTTCTGTGGATAATACGCAGATTCGGTTCTTGGCAGAGCCTCCAAACTCGGTCGTACGGCTGCACCACGAGAATATGCTTGGTGGCTGAGTCGTAGGAGTATTAGTTTGTGATTAGTGTTGGCGTTTTGTTGAGTTTACTGTTGGTATATGTTTGGATATCCAATTGTTTTCTAATTTGGTGTTAGCACATGTAATTTTTTTTCTATTTAAGTTTTGGAGATTTTTAATGAGACAAATACTAATATTTTCTGTGTATGATTCTCTACATATATAAAATCATACTGCTTTTATAAAAAAAGTCTAAATTTTAAGCCATAAAATATATTCTCAAACTTTAAAATTTAATCACAAACATTAAAACCATAATTATAAATCTTAAACACTAACCTCTAAACTCTAAAAATTAGACAACTGTGAAAAACAAGTATTCCACCATCCAGGGATAGATAGACATAAGACTTTATGTGTTAGGGTGCGGGACCTATAAAATTCTAAGGAGCGAAATTATAAAATTTTAGAGGAGACAAAAATAAATTTTTAATAAAAAATATATAAAAAATTTCTACATCATATACAAATTTTAAATTTTTAAAAGAACGACCTCCCCCATAACCCCTCGATCCATTCCTATCATCATCAATGCATAGAATATTTTTCCATATATTATAAAACGAACAGGGAAGATAGTATGTTGAAAATTGTAGATATTTGTAAAACCAAAGTAGATTTACCTAAATACCCTTCCTCCAGTTTAAAAATATGGTGGGCCCCACCACCGTCCAACGGCGGCCTGCCCAATCCAAAACCCCGCCGCTGTAAGCCTCAATTCTCACGCGAGCTACAGCACACCCGCAAGCGACGTTTTCGTCGCCGTCTCAACTAAGCCGAACTATTTCCCCTCATGAATCTTAATTAACAACAATCCATCATTAATTAAACAAATACTAAACGAATCAACCAATTATTACGGTTAAAAGTAACTGTCAAAACCCAAAAGGAAGATAGTTGGGTAAACTCGTCTTTTCAGTATGTCGCACTCGCATGCTTAGATTTTTTATATATATCTTTGCTGCATTTTTGGCTTGTTTACTGAAATAACATTTTTGGTTCTTGTTTGTTTTTGCTTCGGAGATTCGTTTCCAAAAATCGTCACCATCGAGAAGATTATTGATTCATCAAAAAGCCGGTTTTAGATTGTCAGCCTTTTAAAAACTGCGACGAAACTTCTCCTTCGTCTTCAGCTTGTTCCTTCCTTTTGCTGCGACTTTTGCTTTCGTCGTCGATTTACTCTCTCTCTCACCCTTTTTGTTTCCTTTAAAAGGTACTCTCTGCCTTTCTTTCAGCATTTTTGTGCGTATATATTGTGTATACTGTGTAGATATATTGATTTTTGATAATGATGCATCAATGTTTGAGTTTCAGTTGACTTGATTTATGTACCGTAGATAAAAAGCTGGCGGAATATTTTATTGATTGCTAGATTTTGTTCTTTGCTATGTGATAGATTTTGAAAGAACACTGGCAACTGGATTTAGAAAGATTTATACTCGATTTAAATGAGTGGAGAAGAAAAATGAGCTAAAAGATCAGGTAGTGATTAGAAGATTTTATGCTTGAAATTTGTTTTTTCATTGGATTTATTTCTAGTTAATGAATCGAGAATTTATAAGCTTCGTTTTTTGGAAATCAAGTTAATTTGAATTTCACGATGTAATTGTGTGTTTATATGATTTTAAATTTTAATTTTCATGAAGAATGTGATGTGATATATAGTTTAGCAGATGGAATCCAGCACTCGGTTTCGGTTTCTTTTGTTTTTCCAATGTGAAGTCATCATTAAGTAGGTTTCGTCTGCTTTAGAAAGTCTTTTTACAATGTTGAAATAAAGTTTATCTGCTACTAATGAATGAGCTGGATCATGATTCAATTTGTAGATCAAAGGAAAGACGGTTTTCAAAGGTGTTATTATCGGGTCTTATTGTAAAAATTCTTCCATATTGTTGAAGCACCTTGGAATTGGCTTCACCTGTAATTGTAAGAAACTGTAACCTTTTGAGGCATTATGCATGTCTGGCCTTGTGGTCACCGCCAGTAACGTGGAAGAAGCACTCTCTCGTGCAGAAAGAACAAAATCTCTCGATGCCATCATTGACAAAGACAACGGTTCTATTCTAACTAATGGTGATACTGTCCATAGTTCTGAAACTGCTGGATTTCGAGTTGGAGAACTCTTGCTACTGAATGGGGACTCATATTCAGGGTCATTGCACGGAAACATGCCAGAGGGTCAAGGAAAGTATGTTTGGCAAGGTGGTTGTGTGTATGAGGGAGAATGGAGACGTGGGATGAGGCATGGGAATGGCAAAATACAATGGCCTTCTGGAACTGTCTATGATGGTGAATTCTCAGGTGGATATATGCATGGTACTGGGACATATATTGGCTCTAATAAATTGACTTATAAGGGGAGATGGAAGTTGAATGTCAAACATGGTTTAGGATATCAAGTTTATCCCAATGGAGATGTGTTTGAAGGCTCTTGGATGCAGGGAACACCAGAAGGCCCTGGAAAATATACTTGGGCCAATGGAAATGTTTATCTGGGGAATATGAAAGGTGGGAAAATGTCTGGCAAAGGAACCCTCACATGGACAAATGGAGACTCCTTTGAAGGAAGCTGGTTGAATGGAATGATGCATGGACTCGGAGTGTATACCTGGAGTGATGGTGGTTGCTATGTAGGTACTTGGACACGGGGTTTAAAGGATGGAAAAGGATCATTTTATCCCAATGGCAGCCGGCTTCCTGCCTCAGAAGAAGTTTACCTCAATGCTCTCAGAGAAAGAGGACTGTTACCAGATTTGAGAAAGCAGAACCATTCACATATCCACCATGCTGCTTCTGTAGGCATGGAAAATGTCAAAGTTGGTGGCAACCGGGTATCTAATCGTAATTCTGATAAGCTATCAGAAGGAAACTTACTAAATCTGCAGCAGTCTCGTAACAGAAATGTTTCCTTGGAAAGACGTTGGAGTCTAGAGGTATCCATTGAAAAAGTGATTGGCCATGATTCATCATTGGAGTTATCTGATTCTTTTATGGAAGGGGGAGCAAAAGGGAGTGAAACAAATGCACCAATCCTAGAACGTGAATACATGCAAGGTGTTCTAATCAGTGAGCTTGTGTTGAATAATAGTTTTTCACCATCATCCCGAAGAGTGAAACGGAGACAAAAAAGGTTAGCTAAAGATATTAAGAGGCCCGGTGAAACAATCATTAAAGGCCACAGGAGTTATGATTTAATGCTCAGTTTGCAGCTTGGAATCAGGTCTGTCCTTTATATCTAACTCTTATGCTTATTTACCTTTCTCCTTATATCAGAAAATATGGCTCTTAATTTTCTGATTGGTTCCCCTTCTATATTTCAGTACTTCTTTTGCTTAGCTTTTTATGGATCATTCAGATTGGAGTTTGGACAGTTATCGTGAATTCGTGATCTAATTTCCTTATAGATATTGACAGAAAAATGGAAGAGATGTGTGAAGTGTTGACTAAATCAGTATAAACGATGTATCTAAATAAGCTTCTCTCTTTGGAATGATAGATTAAATATTTATGTTTGTTTGCGAATCTGTTATAGGTACTAGTTAAAAATTGCAATTTAATTTTTATTGCACCTCTATAAAGAATTCATAGAAAGTTACACTGCATTTATTCCGATGAAGAATCTATATCTGGCCCGCTAAATTTGCAGTTACATTGTCCAGATACACTGTGGGGAAAATTACACCTGTACAAAGACGAGAGGTTAGAGCATCAGACTTTGGCCCCCGTGCAAGCTTTTGGATGAATTTTCCTAAGGCGGGATCACAATTGACACCTACCCATCAATCTGATGATTTTAAGTGGAAAGATTACTGCCCAATGGTTTTCAGGTTAATATACCTCCATTTTGTGACCTTAGGGAGAATTTCTGTATGCAATATAATACATTCACTGGGTATTTCTTAGACCTTCCCAGTTTGATGAGGTCCTCTGGTTCAGTTTGAAGGTTTAGTCTATGAGCTATTTAGGATTCCATATCCTTTTTGAAATAAAAAAAAATTCTAGCTGCTTATTTCTTCTGAAAATGAAGGTGTCTTAAATGAGAGTTTCCTTTATTTTTATAAAGAAAATATTTTGATAGACCTTGCATTATATTGATGCTAATTTATCTTTTGGGAATATTATATTATGTTTTTGTTTCCCATGCTAAAATAAGTAAAACTTATTGTAGGAACTTACGGGAGATGTTCAAGATCGATGCTGCTGACTACATGATGTCCATTTGCGGAAATGATGCTCTCAGGGAACTTTCTTCTCCTGGGAAAAGTGGTAGTATCTTCTTTCTGTCTCAAGATGATCGTTTCATGATTAAGACGCTCCGGAAATCTGAAGTAAAGGTTTGCAATCTCCACATCTACACTATTCATATTTTGTGGGAAACTAACTCGAATAAATATGATAATGCCCGCTGGTTGCTTTAACTTGTTAGTTCTGCCAATATGCAATTCTTTTACCTTTTGAGTTCCCTAATTTGAAATCAATACCAGATTACAAAGTGTTTTCAATGTCGGTCTGTCCCTATTTTTATTTCTTCTTCTGTTCCTCGTTTCCCCCTGATGAGTGCAGATTTTCTTGACTAAATCATTGCATATAGGTTCTTCTAAGAATGCTTCCCAACTATCACCATCACGTGAGGTCATATGAGAATACACTCATAACAAAGTTTTTTGGGCTTCACAGAATCAAACCATCAAGTGGTCAAAAGGTAATAACAACAGTAGAGTTCTCTACTTCTTTCGTATGCCAGAGGGTTTTTTTACCTCAATCCATACACTTCATTAAGGTGGTTTCACTGAATTCACCTGAATAAAATTATTGTTAGGTACTTTGATTAAGGACTATTTTTTCCATTTCTTAGTTCATGCCATAACAAAAGGTTCATTCAGAGCTAGAATGCCTTTTGAGCTAACAACCATGAACCATGTTCTCTTGCAGTTTCGCTTTGTAGTCATGGGAAATATGTTTTGCACTGAGTTAAGGATTCATAGAAGATTTGACTTGAAAGGATCATCACTAGGTCGTTCTTCCGACAATGTAGAAATTGACGAGAACACAACACTTAAAGATTTGGATCTCAGTTACTGCTTTTATTTGGAACCTTCTTGGCGAGAAGCTTTGTTAAGGTAGTTGATGAGTTTGTAACTTTTATGCCATCGTATTATCTTACCTTTTCAAGTTGACATATTATCAGCTTATCACCATCTTTATTTTCGTTAACTACTTCAAAATGATCAGTCCAATATTTGTTTACCTCACAATACTGTTAAGACATAACTAAACAGCTTTAACGATACGAAATTGTTTCTTTTCTATCCTGCTGGAATTGGTTTACCTAATTGCATTTATATTATATTTTTGCAGGCAAATAGAAATTGATAGTAAATTTTTGGAAGAACAGTGCATTATGGATTATAGCCTTTTGCTTGGTGTACATTATCGAGCTCCCCAGCATTTGAGGTCTGCCATGTCCCACAACAGAGTGGACGGCCTGGGGAGTGTTGCAGAGGAAGGTGTGCATTTTGAACATTTGATCTTCTATTGGCAGTTTCTTCTGCTCCTTTATATTTTATTTAGCATACCATTCTTCTTTCACAGATTATGGAGTTGAGCGTCTTTCAAAAATCCACATCTGTTGACATACATAAGATAGCCAAATCTGTGCAAAGAGAAAATAATTACTCCATATTGAGAGTTAAAAAGTATTTAAGATATAATTTGTTACACAAAACTAAATACAGAAAGATGGGAAATTCTATTCACATCATTTACATACATAATGACAATGGGTATACTATTAGTGAACCACTGATACAACCCAGAATAGAGAGGTCAGATATATACCCTATAAAGGGCGTATTTGAAACAACATCGAATAAGACATGAACTCTTGGCTTTAATATTCTGTGATGGAACCATATATATCATGCATGGTACATAGCCTATACCCAAATAATCGGATCTATTCTGTAGTGATCTGATTCTGATCCAACTTGCATGCATTTCCTACTTTTTCATCATCCTGAAGGACAGTGGACGGATTTCAAATTTTCTTGGTGTTTATATTTCAGAGGAGGATGAAATTTCCATCTACCCTCAAGGCCTTGTATTGGTTCCTCGTGGAACCGATGACAACAGTGTTGTTGCGGGTCCTCATATACGAGGTAGACGCTTGCGAGCATCAGCTGCTGGTGATGAGGAAGTAGATCTCCTCCTCCCGGGTACAGCGAGGTATGATGCCCTATTCTATTGCAATATCCTAAAATTTGTGAAGAAAACTAGAGATGTCTGATCCACACCTATAGCCATAATTTCTGAAGTCTAAATTAAGAGAGAAAAAGGGATGGTAGTGACCTCGTACACATGCACCAATTGGCTAAATATTGTGATTCTAATGCAGCGAGTGAGCTTTAATTCTTTTTTCTCTTGGGAGAGAACTTTTTAATGTTTTATTTCTGAAACAGACTCCAGATCCAGCTTGGTGTGAACATGCCAGCGAGGGCTGAGCAGATTCCTGGCAAACAAGAAAACACGTTCCATGAAGCATATGATGTTGTTCTATATCTGGGAATCATCGACATCTTGCAAGAGTATAACATGACTAAGAAGATTGAACATGCCTATAAATCTCTTCAGTTTGATTCTCTATCCATATCTGCCGTTGACCCTACATTTTACTCGCAACGGTTCTTGGACTTCATTCGGAAGGTATTTCCCATGAAAACTTGACACAAAGTGCCCAAATGTGTGAGAAATGAAGTGATTAGGAGATGTAGGACACCATTCCAATGCCCCCTCTGTGGCAATGTTGCCGAAGTACTTTGTTCAAGATCTGTTCTTAGGAGCCGATTTTTAATCGTGGTGTTTATAGTGAGTATACTTCCTGGAACACATATTCAATGCTTGTTCTACCTTTCGCACTTCTCCAAATAGTGGAAAACAAAAGAGAGATGCCCTGTAAACTTTTATCTGCTCTAATCCTTCTACTTTAAAGTTCAGAGCCATTACTTGACACTTGTCAGCCCATTTATTAGTCGATGTTACTATTTCCATATACCTGTTGGATCTCTGACAAACAACCAACCAACTTGTTTTGAAGTGTAAAAATAAAAACAATGAAATTTACCACTTTCCCTGTGTCACGATCTCATTTCATATATGCTAAAACCGTTTGTTAAAAAAAATCCTAACAATAATGTATCAAATAATAATCATTTGACTAATTTATCGAGATTTGGCATTAAAAAAACAATAAAAAGATCATACTGTTTTACCGTTTCTTTGCAATAATAGGGTAGCATTGAAAAGCTATAAACTTATACAAGCTCCCCTTTTCTGCTACGATACTAATAATATTAAATTTGATGAAAAATAGGTATTTCATTCTAGCCTAGAAAACTTTTACTCTCCGCTGCTCGCAGTGGAGTAGCAACAAAAATGTAACCGCCACTCAACCCTTTTTCTAGCATTGGCTAAGCAAATTTCAAGAAACATCACGTTTACTTTGTAGCTTCACTGGGAGGTTTGGGCACTCGCGGCGGCTTCAAAAACTCTCCAAGCCTCTGTTCCAGGGTCAGTTAGCTCCCGTGGGATCTGCACAATTTCGAGTTAAGAATACATCTTGGAAAGGAAAATATTAGATTTAGAATACCTAGTCGAGGCTAACCTTTCCATAAGTGTTTGTCTTTGTGGGAGACGCTCGTTTTGCCAGTAACAACTGTATCACTTCTGCATGCTCACCTCTTGCTGCATGATGAAGAGGCTGACAGAAAAGGAATACAGAGTAGCCATAAACAAGACTGTGTTGTATGTAAAAAGCATTCTGGTTCGTATATGAACAAACAATCTGGTCAATTTGGGTTTCAAAAATTTTCAGGTCATTTTGGTTCAACTCAAATTTGAATGAGTCATTTTGGGTTTGGATCATTCGTTTTTGAGGGTTGAGTTTTCAAGTTATCATTATGGGTTACTTGTTCAGCCTATTTTGAATTCAGGTCATTTTGGATTTGGATCATTTCGAGCTCAAACCAAGTCGGGTCTAGGTTGGATAGTTTTGGTTGTTGATTTTTATGGTCATAACGGGTCGGGTTTTCAGTCTTGTCAATCAAGTGGGGGAAGAGTGCTAAATCAATTCCCATTTCATTCAGTAAATAAAAACTTTGATCAATGTGCAACTGAATTAGCCAAACAAATCAAAATCAATTGAAATGAATCGAATTAGCTTTAGAACCTAATCAACATCGAGCAAATAAATTGAACATATAGGCATTAGAATTCAAGATGGTTCAAGTGCCATTAGTATCATGGTACTCACAGTATCACCTTCGGCATCAACTGAATCTAGTATCCTTTTTAGACATCCACTATCAGTGGCTCTGTCAAGTAGAAGTTGTACTATCTCGATAAATCCTGAAAGCGTCAATGGGGAAAGAAAAAAACAAAAGTCACTACCTAGTCAGAGATGGAAGATTCTAAATAAAAGTGTACATCCTACCCCCGGCACAGGCATCATGCAAAGGAACCGCCCCATCTTCATCCATGGCCTCCAAATTAGCCCCCCTTTCCAAAAGTAGCTACAAAGGATCAAATCATCAATAATAAGGCTTTTGGTCTAGAAAAAAGCACATAAAAAATAGTAGTGAAAACAAAATTTGACAACTGACTTGAACACAAGGCAGATAACCATAAAGGCATGTAAGATGGAGAGCTGTATCACCATCTTCTACGGGTTCATCGATGCTGCCATTCATGTTGTCTATATAATCAAGTGAACAATAAAACACATCATTAGGAGATATAGTAGACAAAGAAAACATTTAAATGTCATGTTACTCAGATTTGGGTGCGAGTGCTGAACATGGGTATGTATCCAAGACATGTATGGTCAGATTCTTTTAAAATTGTTCATGTATTTAGAGGATCTATGGAGGTTATATCCACATATTCATGTATTAGACACAAGTATTTGAACAAAAATGAAGTCAGAGCAAAATAGCTTTAATGTCCAAGTGAGTCCAACTAAAATGATGAAAGAAACAACGTATTCGGCGTTCCATTTTGAGAAAATATTCCATTAACAACCAAAGGGCATAAACTCTTGCATAGCATTGACATAAATAGAGGGAAACAAATCACAAGTCAAAAAACAATCTGTCATACGAACTAGGAAGACACTTAAATAAGGCATTATTCAAGATCAGAAATTTTCTCAACTTCAGCTCCCCTCCACTTTTCAATTTTCATATATGGATTACAAGCTATCATTCATATATGAAAAGCTTTTCATTTTTTAAGTATTATGCAAAGCTCTCAATTCTAAGTCCCCAAGGATATATTAATTACCAACTTCCCTATAACATTTACAAACTTGAAAAATCAAAGATACTTCCATATATGCAAAGCTTTCATTTCTAAATCACTAAGGATATTAGGGGTGTTCATGGTTAACCATTGTAGTATTTTGGTTAAGCATTGAGAGATGAAATAATCATCTTTAGACATTATAATATCTAATTATACTAAGAACAAAACATATAGTAAGTTGGTTAACCATTGAACATCCCTAAAGGATATATCAATCACCAACTTCAATCTAACATTCACAAACTTGAATCAACATCACATATGCTTCTTTACTTCATCTATTTCCTTTAAAGACTCCCATCGTGTTCTTCAAATTTCTTGACAAAGATTGCCCAAAATTCCCTAATTTTATTCATGAGTAATAACTATTCTCACACCAGCATTGACCCAGAGACCACAGTCAGTAACAAAAATAAGAGAACTTCTTTTTATTTTTCAAAGAAAAACATGAAATTTCAACAGATGAAGGTTAAACGAACAGGAATAAAAGAGTAAAAATTGTCAAATGGGGAAAATGAAACCTAGGGCGAGACGAAGAGCGTTAAGGTCGCCGAGCTGGGCGGCTGCGGCAAGGTCGCGGAGGTGCGGAGGAGTATCGGCTTCAAGGTCCATCTCGAGACCGTTTTCTTCAAAAAGGGCGTTATCATCGTCTTCATCTTCTTCAAGCATGCGTCTTCCTGGAACCGCCATAGTTTTCTTCT
Organism: Hibiscus mutabilis; assembly: GCA_019671005.1. Taxonomy (NCBI): domain Eukaryota; kingdom Viridiplantae; phylum Streptophyta; class Magnoliopsida; order Malvales; family Malvaceae; genus Hibiscus; species Hibiscus mutabilis. Next base: position 11,817,542 of record CM033732.1, read on the forward strand.
CTTTCTTTCGCCTTCTCTGTTGTTCTTGGTTTGGACGGCGAATCAACTTAGGTCTACTCTTTTTTATTTTTATAATAGGTAAAAAATGGAAAACTATACTGTGGTCACCTAATTATTATCCTTTTCCTGTTTTGGTTATCTAATTAATTTTTTCATCACAATCATTCCTCTCATTAGATATCTTTCATATCTTGGTCACTTAATTAATTTTTTTCGTCGAAACCTAATGGATCGCTGACTTAACATTTTTTTTTATTTTTTATGTCATTATCTCTCTTCTGGTTAGTAGGTTGTATAGTATTTTTTATTCGACCAACTAAATGGTGATATTATAATCACTAATTTTGTTCGGGTTTTATTTTTTTAATTCTATCTTGAGCTCTTTCTCTAGTTATTTATTTTCCTATCAATACTAATATATATATATAAATCTTTTATTATTATATCATTACCCTTGTTAATTATTGTTAACGTTATTATTGTTTTATTTTATTATGGTTATATGTTATATATATATATAAAAATCAAAACAAAAATGTCATTATTAGTAGTGGTATTTATTATATTATTTATTATCGTTTTTTAGTTGTTACTATTATATTACTATTACCATTATTATTATTGCAATTACTATTATTATTATTATATTATTATTATTATAATAATATTTATTATTAAACAAAAATAGAAAAACAAAAAATTAGTTAAATAATATTAATTAGGGGTATTCAAAAATACCCGACTCGATTGACCCGACCCGACTACCTGATTACCCAAACATAAATAATCGGGTATTTACCGAAATTTTTTTATCCGGGTCCGGTACTCGGCCGCCATTTCCCGAGTCACAAAATTAAGAATTTTTGGGTATCCGGGTACCCCAGATATATTTGAAATTAATATTTTTTATATTCAATATACATATTTTTATATTGAACTAGTAAAAAATCTTAAATTTTTTTTATATTTAATAAATACATATTTTTATATTAAACTAATAAATACATATTTTTTTATATTTTTATATTAAACTAATAAAATATTTTTATTATTTAAAATATATATTTTTATATTCGGGTACCCAAATACCCGAATTTTTGGGTATCCGTAATTTTCGGGTACCCGACTAACGGGTACCCTCAAAACCCGGGTCGGGACACGGGCCGCATTTTGAACTACCCGAAGATCCGGGTACCTGGATTTGAACACCCCTAATGTCAGTTGCTAAATAAAATTCCAAGTTTATTTTTTTATGTAAAGTCCATTTACAACAAAAAATATAATACATATTACACTAGGCCCGATAAGGCCCAAAAACAAACTAAACCCTAAGCCTAATTACAAAAAAAAAACTTAATTTGCTTGTGTTTTTATGCAGCCGCCCCATCACAGCCGTCAGATCTAAATTAGATCTGACGGTCCAGATCGCAGCAAGGACGGTTGGCCACCTTCCCCCTACGCGATACGCGCTATGCAAGCTGGCTTATTCGAGTCCTCACGCGCGCGTGTACTGCACGCTCGACTCTTCACTGCCCGGCTCTCAAGATCTTATGCCTCTTGTGTCGTGACCACGCGCGACCCCTGACTCTCCAGTGGCCCTCCACGTTGATCTCAGTACGGCAGCCGCTTGAACCCTGCCAAGTCGGGTTCCCTCTTCCAGCAGGGTCGCGCATGCAAAAGGAAAAATAAAAAATTGTCAGCACAAAAATCAGAAAAAAAAACGAACAACTTTAGAGGCATGCAAAAGACAGAATGGCAGATACAAACAAGCCAGAAGTTTTATACATTTCAGAACCGACAACAACAGGAGTCACGCATGAATCCTACTAATTTCTCTTAGAGCAACAAGGATTTCGTTTTTATTTTTTCATGTAATATCATAAAAACAAACCCAACACAACATGTAAACCATAGGGGATTATCCAGAGAAATACAAAAAACTAGTTTCAAGGTATTATCTTTTGGCGATTGCATGCATATTTTAAAAATAGAAAAATAGAGTTAGGGTTCGATTTTGGTTACCTTCGAACTTCGAAGTATGGCCGATGTCGCTTGCCCCTCTCCTTGCCTGATAAAAACCCCTGGCCTTCGTGCCGTCATGGTGAACCAAGGAAGGAAGAAGGTGGAGTCTAAGTTTTCGGATAAAAAAACAAAAGCCTTTACTTCGGGTTTTTAAAAAAAATGAGATTTTGGTTCGGCTTTAAGAAATCTAACCTTGGTTTTCGATTTTAAAACGTGAAAGGGGTTTGAAAAGAGATTTTTTTGAAGTTTTCGGCGTTGATATATAGCGGCCGATAGGGGTTGGTGCGGCGAAGCACCGCCAAATTCTGAAAACCACGGCAGTTTTTAGGTTTTTACTTGGTGTTTGTGATGAACACGATGAACACGAAGGGGTGTTCATCATTTTTTCGGTTGGGTTGAGAGTATTTTGAGAGTGATTTGAGAGCGTTTTGAAAGAAAGTGGAGAATTTGGGGGTGGGTTTCGAATGAAGAATGGCCAAAAGAGGCAACAAAGAGTCGAAAAGGTTTTTTTATAAGTTTTAAAATTTTAAATATGGGTTAATCCCACTTTTAACCCCTCCACACATCTTCTTTTACAATGGAAGGGTTTCCGCAATTAAAAATTACACCCCTGGTCCCCCAAAGTTTCAAAAAATCACACTTTCATCCCCTATTTTACATCGGATTTTGCTTTTTAAATGGTTTTATCGCTCCTAAATCCTTCCGTGTTTTTGATAACCTTTTCTAGTCCTTCTGCACTTCAAAATTCGGCCCATGGTGCCTGAAAGTTTTAAGTATTTTCAATCTGGTCCTTTTTTCATTTTAATATTTTTTTAACGGGTAAATATCATTTTAGTCCCTAAAACTTTCAATTTCTTTTTAATTTAACCCTTCCCAGTGGTGTATTTTCCCTTTTTCCCTTCCTTAATTTATTTGACTTTCATTTTGGTCCTTTTTTAGTCTTTCAATTCGTTCCTCTTTTAGTGTTAAAATCCCCTTTTAGCCCCCTTTGGTTTTGTTTTGCTTAAATTTAATCATTTGCATTGCATATTTATTTTCATGCTTTAATTTAAGATTTTAATTTTAATCCCTTAATTATCAATATGCCTAATTATATTCGATACGTGTATATTTGTTTTCATCCTTTTTGTTTCGTGATTTTTAGTAGGCCTTTAGGGCTTTAAAATTCAATTTAATTAATTTAAATTATGTCCATGGCTTATTTGGGTGTAAGTTTAATTTAGGTTTAGATTAATTGAAACTTTTAGGCTTTTGGGTTCGAATTATTTTAATTAACTTAAATTTATCCTTGACTTATTGGGACGAATGTTAAATTAATTAAATTAATTGTGCCACCTCTTAATTATTTTAAGTTAAAATTTGCATTTGACTTAGATGAAAACTCAATTAAAATCATGATTATTAATTTGATTAATTTTGAATAGTGTCATTGGATTAATGGGATGCTAGTTTAAAATTAATCAAATTAGTCATTTTGATTCAAGATAATTCATAAAATATTAGGTTTTCCTAGGTTTTAAGATTTAATCAATTTAGGGTTAATATTAGAATAACCTAGCTAATAATTAGATCATTAATTCAATTTCCATAATTTGGGCCTTTTTTAGGTTAGAGCTTCAGCAGACATAGGTTTTAGTTTAAGCTTTTCTTTGTCATGCATTATAATTGTCATTCATCTGACTTTAACACTTTAATTAAACATGTTACTAATTAATTCACTTAAATTCTAAAAATGAGGTATTTGTTAATTCTGATATTTGTGTCATAACAGTCATGGCTCAATGGATGTTGACCAAATATTCGAATTATTCTCACCATTCGATGGTAAACTTTAATTTGAATTAAAAAATTGATAAGTCATAAAATCATTTTTAAAATGCTTGCATCATGGATAAAGGTGATGTACTTGTTTCGAACCGTAAATTAACACGGGAGTCGGACTTATTCGATATCGATTTAATCTACAATTTGATGTATAGTCACCCTAATTAATTAATTTAATTAATTCAGATCTACCAATTTGAAAAAAGCCCGTTTAATTAAAGCATGTATCCAATTAAGACCATTTAATTAAATTTAATTCGAATTTCAATGATTTTCATCAATTAAAAGCAACATATATTTTGGTACCGATTTCCGGGCATGATGGGGGTGCTAATCCTTCCCTACACATAACCAACTCTCGAACCCATTTTCAAATGAATCTCTGGTTTTACGGTGTCTGGCCTACCTTAGTGGCCGGTGGTGACTCCAACCCTCATTTTATTTTCAAAATACCCCAACCCTTCATTTTCAAAACAAAAGCAAGTTTTTTAAAATAAAATCCCAAAAGTTCAATTCACCTTCAATCTTCAAATTTTTCAACAAAATAGGTAAATATTCCTTTTTAGCGATTTGAATGGGTTGCTACAGCTGGCGACTCCGCTGGTGACCAATTTTATTTTACCAAAACAAAAAAAGAGTTAAGCTAAAAGAAAATATTTGTTGCTTTTAATGATGGAAAATTTGAAATTTGAGTTGACTTTAATTAATTTGGTCTTTCTTGAAGATATGACTCTAATTACACGGGCTTTGATAATTGGTGGTTTTGCATTAATTGTTCATTTAATTTTTAAGGAATCACCGACATGTGTTGCATCATACTCATCAAGCTCTATACCCGAGCTTTGTCCCTTAAGTGGGAGTGAAACACCACATACCACGTGAGCAGCCCTCCATGGGTCGATAATTCACTTTCAAAACCCACGCCTTTTGACACGTGAGTAGCCCTCCACGCCACTAGGTCGTGCTTTCCTTTGAACCGAATCCGATTGGCAAGCCTATCATGGGCCAGAATTGAGGTTCTTGTTATCTTAGTAGATAATGAGATAGGTTCGAGTACCCATCTCTAGAACCAAACCATATGTGTGAGAATTTAGGAAGGCCTCCCCTTTAGAGCCATGTGTCACGGCCCGCACATTTGGGTCCGAGACAGATGCGCAACCAACAACCCAAGAGGTTCTAGGCTTGCCGAAAAGACCACCTGACTTGGTCCGATCGTTGGAGACTGAAAGAAAGCCCAAATACATTGAGCCTGACAAATTAATAGATGGCATCTTACCAGGAATATTCCAAGGGATAAGAATATCTCTCAATGTAAACACAAACTTAAGGAAAGAATTTCATAGTGATAGAGTTTCCTTAGTTAGTGTAGATTTGGTAGGTGGCTTTCGATCTGAGCCGTTAGTGTGATTCGATCTCGTCCGTTCATTGTATGGGGATTCAACTATAAATAGAGGCCTCCCCACCTCAATTGTATTCATCCATCATTTGAGTAATACACTTGGCATTTACTCTAAAAACACTCTGTAGTGTTCTTCGCGTTCTTGCTTTTATTCTTGTTGCCTTTCTCTTTTGTTCGGTTCCTTTTGGAACGATCTTGTGTTTGTGTGTATTGGAAGTATTCGATCCTCTGGAGAAGGATTTCAGGCTTACTTAGTCGTTTGTCTAAGAACATCGACTAAGGCCGCACGTTGGGCTGGTTCAGAAGTCTAGCCCCGTGACAATTGGTATCAGAGCGAGTGTTCGAGCGCAAACATTGATTGGAGATGGCAAAAAAAGGAGGGAATGTTGCAGCACAAAAGGGTGCAGAGACCCAGGCTGACGATGGAAAGCGAGACAGTTCGAGCAACACTGTGCCTACGCTGGAAGAAAGGGTGGAAAAGCTCAAAGGATCCATGAAGGATGCCCGAGAGGAGATTGACGTTGTGAGAGTACGTCTTGACGAGCTGGACTATTCGGGAGAGGAGCTCGAAAGTAGCGTGCAGGATCTAAAGAACAATGTGCAAGACCTTGACCAGTGTGCCGACACTGCAAACAGACGGAGTGATGCACTCGAAGCCGAGCTAAAAGCTTTGAAGGCGGAGATGATAGAGGAAATTAAGGGGCTCAAGGGAGAACTTCAAGTTTACAATACTGCCGTGACTGGTATGTTAAACACGGCAAGAATCAGACCAAAGTTAGGTGTGCCAAAGCTGAAGGAGTTTAGTGGAACTAGATCGGCCCAAGACGTGGAGAACTTTGTGTAGAGCATGGAACAATACTTTCGTGCTACAGGAATCAAGGATGATGCGGATAAGGTAAACATTGCTTCTGTTTACTTAACTGACGTTTCACTTTTATGGTGGCGACGCAGATGCTCTGAGGAGAAGAGCAAGGATATTCCCAGCGGGACTTAGGAAGAGTTTCAGGCTGAGTTCAAAGAACAGTTCTACCCAAAGAACGCCCAACAGGAGGCTCGGGAGAAGCTGTACGAACTCAAGCATGAAGGTTCCATCCTAGAGTATGTCAGACGGTTCACTGAACTCAAACTCTAAATCATGGACATCACTGAAGCCGAAGGCCTCTTTATCTTCAAGAACGGGCTTAAGCGATGGGCCAAAATGGAGCTTAATAGGATGGGAGTCAAGGAACTCTCCAAGGCTATGGCCGCAGCTGAATCCATAGCTGAGTTCGAGATGGCGAAGTCCCTCAAGCCCCGAGGCAAGGCTATGGTGGGGGAGTCAAAGATGGGGAAGGTCTTGTGTGCTGTATCTGCGGAGGGAAGCACATGATGAAGGATTGTCCCCAGAATGATCGTCTTAATACTGTAAAAGGCGATGAGTCTGAGGAGTCGAACGAAGAAGTGACGAGACTTGGTGCGATTGCGAGTGTCAAAGCGATCAAGCCGAGGGTAGAGAAACAACTAAAGTGCAACCAATATAAGGGGCCACACAAGTTGCGAGCATGTCCACATCGAGTCAAGCCATCCAAGGGGGAGGACGAGCCCGAACAGAGCGAGGCTGCGAGACTTGGTTTGATGATACTGAGTTCTGCTAAGGTGAGAGTACGCAAGCAGAAAGGGTTGATGTTTGTCGACATCAACATTGCGGGACAATCGATTAGTGCTCTAGTGGACACCGAAGCAATCGATCTATTCATGTCCAAGAAGGCTGCCGACAAACTTGGTCTTAGAGTTGTGGGTTCAACTGGAAAGATCAAGACTGTGAATGCTAAAGAAGTTCCAATTGTTGGAACGACATAGAAGGTGGAGCTGCAGATTGGTGAATGGAAGGGCAAGGAAGACATCAAGGTAATCAATTTAGATGACTTTGATTTTGTTTTGGGATTAAGCTTCCTTGACCGTATAGATTCTCTTATCGTTCCTTGTGCTGACGTCGTCTGTGTTTTGGATCGCAAACAACGTTGCGTTGTGCCCACGTACCGAGACAAGGGTAAAGGAACCAAGACACTGACTGCCATTCAGCTTGCCGAGGATGCTCCAAGCCAAGGAGACATCACTTTGGGGGCTACTACTGGAGGGACTACTTTAGTGGGGCAAGAGTTGCCCGAGTCAGTTAGCGACATGAGGCCCGTGGAAAAAACATCTTTGGGCAAGGTGGAAGAAGCATTGAACTTCAAGTGTGAAGAAGGGTCAATACGGGAAAAGTTGCCAATGGGCAACGAGGCATCAAACTTTACGAGGGAAGGGTTGATGCCGGTTAGAGTGAATGCCACGGAAGAGGTGCATCTCAAACTTCATCGAGATATGCATAATGATGCGGAGCGAGGAAAAGTTATACGGCGGAAGGAACCAAGGCGAGCAGTCTGTATGGGAAGACAACCCAGTTCGAGTCGAGCACTCCTTATGGGGGAACATCATTGCCCGATTCTGAGTTGGGAGCAAGCCAAGGTACCATGGAAGATCCAAGATCAACCAAGCGAAGTCCTTTCTAAGACAGCGATGAGGGCATCGCCGAATTTGGTGGAGGAGAATATCACGGCCCGCACATTTGGGTCCGAGACAGATGCGCAACCAACAACCCAAGAGGTTCTAGGCTTGCCGAAAAGACCACCTGACTTGGTCTGATCGTTGGAGACTAAAAGAAAGCCCAAATACATTGAGCCTGGTAAATTAATAGATGGCATCTTACCAGGGAATATTCCAAGGGATAAGAATATCTCTCAATGTAAACACAAACTTAAGGAAAGAATTTCATAGTGATAGAGTTTCCTTAGTTAGTGTAGATTTGGTAGGTGGCTTTCGATCTGAGCCGTTAGTGTGATTCGATCTCGTCCGTTCATTGTATGGGGATTCAACTATAAATAGAGGCATCCCCACCTCAATTGTATTCATCCATCATTTGAGTAATACACTTGGCATTTACTCTAAAAACACTCTGTAGTGTTCTTCGCGTTCTTGAGCGTTCTTTCTTTTCTTCTTGTTGCCTTTCTCTTTTGTTCGGTTCCTCTTGGAACGATCTTGTGTTTGTGTGTATTGGAAGTATTCGATCTTCCGGAGAAGGATTTCAGGCTTACTTAGTCGTTTGTCTAAGAACATCGACTAAGGCCGCACGTTGGGCTGGTTCAGAAGTCTAGCCCCGTGACACATGCGAACAACCATAGAAATCTAGAATTCATGTTGCTAGGTCATTTTGGTTTGTATTTATCCAATTCTTTTATTGATTTATTTATATGTCACTAATCTTTTTTCCTTGTTTTGTTTGATTATTTGTGTGCATGTTCATGGCATGTTCATTTGAAGTGTTGATTCGATAACATTTCGAAATTGAAGGCTCTTATAATGGAATAAAGAGTCTCGAGGCCCGAGACCAATCAAGAAGTTGAACAAGGGCTAATCTAGATGAACATTATATGGTAGTCATTTTTCTCATTGTAATAGGACTCGATATTCATTATGAGAAGTTGTTTAACGAGAATGTTCGTTGATCAACATTCTTTTGCATTCATTTGTGCATTTTTAATTTTTTGCTTTCAATCATGTATTTTTGTTGATTCACATGCATTGCATTCATGCATAAGGAAGTCAAATTAATTGTGGAAAATATCGTGATAGCCAGTTTAAACCTCTAATATTTTGCACCCGTACAACACACGCTCTCAATCAAGAGTCATAGAAGATAGATTGGCTAACGTTGAAAAGTCGCAAAGGGACATCGAAGAACGCTTGAACAATATCGAGTCAAGGATTGAAAAATCTCAGGAAGAGATCATATCTTGTCACTACTCTGCTAGAAAAGAGGGATGTCGAGAAAGCCCATATTGTCGATGAGCATTCTAATATGGAAGACCTAGGTGGAACCATATCTCACACGAAGGCTCAACCATAAGGATCAGTTTTGAAGAATGTCCAATAGCTGGGGCATCTGCTAACAACCCAGTCAACGTGGGGAATAGTTTTAAGAATGACGTTGATGCGAATATCCCAGACTTAAATCTGATGAGTTAGATAGAGACAAGACTGAAGAAGGAATTTGAAAAGAAGTTTGAGGAGCAATGCCTCCAAATAGAAGAAAAAATTAGTTCGATGCAAGTAACTGATGACTACGAAATTTATGCTTATGAATTGAGCTTGGTATCTGATTTGGTCATCCCGTCTAAATTCGAAGTGCCAGATTTCGAGAAGTATGATGAGACCATTTGTCCTTCAGCCCACTTGACTATGTATTGTCGTAAGATGGCGACACACTTGAAGAATGAGAAGCTTCTTATTTATTATTTTCAAGATAGCTTGACCGAGGCAGCTGTCCGTTGGTACGCACAGCTAAGCCGAACAAATGTGAAGTCATGGAAAGTCTGTCAAAAATCTTTATCGAGCAATACAAGCACATGAAGGATATGGTGCCAAATAGAACTTTGCTTTAGGGTTTGCCTCAGGGGCAAAATGAGAATGTCAGACAGTATGCCCAAAGATGGAGAGACATAACGGCGCAAGTTCAGCCGCCCATCATGGAGAGTTAAATCACCTGCCTGTTTGTAGACACACTGCAAGGTCCACTTTATGAGAAAACGATCAACAACGTATCTTTAGGATTCGTCAAATTTGTGAACACGAAAGAATCCATTGAGGCTGCTTTCAAGAGCTGCAAGCTTAAAACTAGGGAAAATCTGTAAAAAATGCTCGAAGAAAATAGTTAATGAGGTAAACAATGTGAGTACTCATCGCTCGGGTAATGTCATGATCGTACCAAAGTTGACGACGATAATATCACAAGGTCCCGGTCGATGAAAGCCTAGGAAGGAGGAGGTTTTCACTCTTTTACCCATAACTTATAGTGAGCTATACCCCAAGTTGTTCGAGGTAGACTTAGTTAGTCCTTATCACCCTCTTAGTTAGTCCGATGCAACCTTCTTATCTATCATGATTTGACCCCAAGGCTAAGTGTGAGTATCATGCGGGAATCCCTAGGCATAACATCAACAATTGTAAAGCATTTAAGAGGGTGGTTCATAACTTGATCAATACCGGAGTTTTGTAGCTTGACACACCGGATGTGGAAACCAATCCTTTGCCTAATCATAGTGGCCATTAAAGGGTCAGGTTGTTTCAAGAAGTTGAGGGATCAAGAAGTCAAAATCGACCCCAAGTTGCCGAAAGCTCTAGATGCATCTTACCTTTGTCTTAGATGTCAGTTTGCATGAATGACCTTGCATTTTCTGTTTTCCCTTTTTCTGTTAAATTAACCTTGTTACTTTTGGCCAGAAAGTAGCAATAATCTTTTGTAAAGGGCACTTGTCATGTTTGTTGATTTTTTATTTCAATAAAAAGATGCATTTTGTTAAATCATAAGTATATATGTATTTCATTTCTTACCTCTGAAGGTCCTTGGATGTCACATGCCTGTTGTGACATTGATTCGAATGCAAAGATCAATCGAATATTGTGATCACAATGAAGTATGATTTCTTTCTCAACCCGCTCTGGTCGGTAAAGCGCGAGAAGCAAGAATACTACTCCTTCGATAATGTTCAATGATAAGAAAATCTCCTAAAAATAACCGATGGAGCTGCTTGAATTTGAGAATTCCTTTATCACTTGAAAAAAGGAAAAATGAAAAATAAAAAAAATGAAAAAAGAAAAAATCTGTCTTGACGAAGCTGTGGGGAAGAACAAATCTAATAAGGAACTAGATTTCACCTGTTCAATACCCCAACATCAGAGATAAACCTTTAGAATCAATGAACAATTGAATAAGTCTTAGAACATCCTGATGGAGCTGTGGGGGGAAGAACAAATCTAATAAGAAACTAGATTCCACCCGTTCAATACCCTAGCGTCAGAGATAATTCTTTGAAAACACTAACACCATCATAATTGCAATTAGTTTTTATTTACGTTTACACCCCAAATTCTCAAAGGGATGATTATAAGAGGAAAAAAATGTTGAGAACTACAAAGAATAGTTTTCAAGGCAAACCATTCAAAGGCATCAAAGGATGAACCGAGCCATTTGAGAAAGATATCACAACTTTAAATATCGTCACAATATTCAAAGGCAAACCATTGATCACTAGGGGTTGAATCTAAGACACTTTCGCATTTGATATCCAAGGAATCCTATTTTTTTCTTCTTTTTCAAATTTTAGGTTTCTAAGACATGTGTATTAATTTAAAAATACATCATTCATTAAAGTATCAGTTTGCAAACTGACCTCTTTTTTTGAATAAACAAAAAGATCATTTTATTCAAAAATTGATTTCAAACCGCAAGGCTTTTGATGCAAATGATCACCTTGGGTTGACAAAAAGTGACAGGGCCCAAGCATGAAGGGGCATTTTTGTGAAACGAGAAGATAATGTGTCTCTTGAAGGAATGAGGACCACTGTATTTACAAAGTAGCGAGATCTTTTGCACTTGAAAGTCCAAGTCAGAATTGATGAGAAGACTTTTAATCTAGTTGTTTGATGAAAAGGTCAAAGTTTTACTAACAACTAGAAAATAAGAGTAAGCAACAACATCTGGGGGGCAAAAATTTTATTGTGGCATAAAGATGACAAATCAGTTGAGATACTTTCAGGATAAAAATTAAGCAATTGAGCAAAGTTCAAGAAGAACATATTGAGTGGAAACTTTGAAGATACACTTTGAAAGGTTGAACCCGAGTGTGAGATGAGGTATTCTAACTACAATAAAGCCCTAGTGAAGAAACAATACCGAGATTTTTTAGTAAATTTCCTTGAAGAACAAGACTTGCTTAAGTGGTCCTCAATTGGCATTCATTCATGCATCATAGAGTTAGACATCCCTAGGTTAAGGGGCATGCTAACACATGCATCAAATCATTTTACCTTTGTGACATGTATTCAAATATTCAAAAAGATCTTAATCTAAAACTTTGCAATGAAGGAAGTAGATTCCAACAAGATCTCAATTCATACTTTCGAGAAACCAAGCAAAGATCTCAGTCCATGGCTTCCTAAAAAGTGGATCACAACAAAGAATCAAGAGTTTCTAATAAGAAGAACTCACCCACTAAAGATTTCTATCTACAATTCTATGTATGGAAGGGTAAGATCCCAGCAAAGTTAAGGGTTACTTCCATATCCACACCAAAGCCCTCAATGCATGGTTTCATTTTTGAACTGTCAACTTTCAGTATTAGATGTTAATATATTAGTAGCCTCCAGTGCTCAACTTTAATTCTCTAAGAATCAATAAGACCTCCAGTGCATGATAGGCTAGATCATCAATAGCATCCAGTGCTCAACCTTTATTTTCTAGCCAATAGTAATACCTCTAGTGTTTGGTGAGCCAAACCATCAGTAAAACCTTCAGTGATTGACTTTAATTTTCTGAGAATCAGTAAGACCTTCGGTGCATGGTGAACCAGACTATCAGTAAACCCTTTAGTGTTTGACTTCATCAATAGGACCTCATGTACATTGTGAGCTAGGTTATCCGCAAGTCCTTCAGTGTTGGACCTTCATCTTTTAGCCATCAGCAAGACCTCCATTGCATGGTTAGCTAGATCATCTATAAATCCTTCATTGTATGACTTTCATTTTTAGCCACCAGTAAGACCTCCAGTGCATGGTAAGGTAGGTTGTCCGCAAATCCTTCAACGTTGGACCTTCATTTTTAGCCATCAGTAAGACCTCCGGTGTATGATGAGTCAGACCGTCTATAAATCCTTCAATGTATAACTTTCATTTTCTAGCCATCAGTAAGATCTCCAGTGCATGGTGAGCTAGGTTGTCCGCAAATCCTTCATTGTTAAACTTTTTTCGATTATCAGTAAGACCTCTAGTGCATGGTGAGCCGGACCGTCTATAAATCCTTCAGTGTATGACTCTAATTTCCCCAAGCCATCAGTAAGGCCTCTAGTGCATGATGATTTGGGCTATCCATTATGCCTTCAGTGATCAATCTTTAATCATCCGAACCTTCAGTGTTTGGTGATTCAGATCGCTAGTGAGACTGTCAGTAGAAGTCACCAGTAAGACCTTCAGTGCGGGGTGATTTAGGTCTCATCAAAGCCTTCAATGCTTGGCCATCAGCCTTTCGAACCATTAGTAAGACCTTCAGTGCATGGTGATTCGAACTGCAAAAAGGAAAGTTAGACAAAATTAGTGACTCTAGTATTTGCTCTATCCTTGTTAACACAAGAATGAGCAAACATGGGCAACTGTAATCACTAATTTTGTTCGAGCTTTATTTTTCAATTCTAACTTGGACCCTTTCTCTACTTATTTATTTTCCTATCAATACTGATATATATATATATATAAATATTTTATTATTATAGCATTACCCTTGTTAATTATTGTTAATGTTATTATTGTTTTTTTATTATGGTTATATGTTATATATATAAAAAAAGAAAAATTTGAAACAAAAATGGAATCATTAATAGTAGTATTTATTATACTATTTATTATCATTTTTTAGTTGTTACTATTATATTATTATTATTATTACAATTACTGTTATTATTAATATATTATTATTATATTATTATATTTATTATAAAACAAAAAACTAAAAAATTAATTAAATAATATCAGTTGCTAAATAAAAGCCCAAGTTTATTTTTTTATGTAAAGTCTATTTACAACAAAAAATATAATACATATTACACAAGGCCCAAAAAACAAACTAAACCCTAAGCCTAATTACAAAAAAAACCCTAATTTGCTTGTGTTTTTATGCAACTGCCCTATCATAGCTGTCAGATCTAAATTAGATTTAACGGTCCAGATCGCATCAAGGACGACTGGCCACCTTTCCCCCACGCACCACGCACCATGCAAGCTGGCTTATTCGAGACCTCACTCGCGCGTGTACTACACGCCCGACTCTTCACTGCCCGGCTCTCCAGATCTTCTGCCTCCCGCATCGCGACCACGCGCAACCCCTTGGCTCTCTAGTGCCCCTCCAAGTTGATCTCAGTACGGCAGCCGCGTGAACCCGACCAAGTCTGGTTCCCTCATCCGGCAGGGTCGCGCATGAAAAAGAAAAAACAATCAATTGTCAACATAAAAAATCAGAAAAAAACAACTTTAGAGGCATGCAAAAGACATAAATGGCATATACAAACAAGCCAGAAGTTTCAGACATTTCAGAACCGACAACAACAGGTGCCGCGTGTGAATACGACTAATTTCTCTCAGAGCAACAAGGATTTCCTTTTTATTTTTCATGTAATATTATTCGGGTATAAAACAAAACCAACACAACATGTAAACCATTGGGGGATTATCTAGAGAAATACAAAAACTAGTTTCAAGGTATTATCTTTTGGCGATTGCATGTATATTTAAAAAAATAAAAAAGAAAGAGAGTTAGGGTTCGGTTTTGGTTACCTTCGAAGTATGGCCGATGTCGCTCGCCCCTCTCCTCGCCTAGTAAAAAAAACTGGCCTCCGTGCCGTCGTGGTGAACCAGGGAAGGAAGGAGGTGTAGTATAAGTTTTCATATAAAAAAAAGCAAAAGCCTTAACTTCGGGTTTTTAAAAAATAGAGATTTTGGTTCGGTTTTAAGATATCAAACCTTGGTTTTCGGTTTTAAAACGTAAAAGCGATTTGAAAAGAGTTTTTTTGATGTTTTTGGCGCTGATATACGACGACCAGTGGGGGTTGGTGCGGCAGAGCACCGCTGAATTTTGGAAACTACGACGGTTTTTGGGTTTGTGCTTGGTGTTCGTGATGAACACAATGAACACCAAGGGGTGTTCATCATTTTTTGGGTTGGGTTGAGGTATTTTGAGAGTGATTTGATAGCGTTTTGAAAGAAAGTGGAGAATTTA
Source organism: Hibiscus mutabilis (assembly GCA_019671005.1). NCBI lineage: Eukaryota > Viridiplantae > Streptophyta > Magnoliopsida > Malvales > Malvaceae > Hibiscus > Hibiscus mutabilis. The sequence continues at coordinate 11,832,628 of CM033732.1, forward strand.
GGGGTGGATTTCGAATGAAGAATGGCCCAAAGAGGTAACAAAGGGCCGAAAAGGTCTTTTTTATTAGTTTTAAAATTTTAAAAATAGGTTAATCCCACTTTTAACCCATCCGCACATCTCTTTTTACACCGGAAGGGTTTCCGCATTTCAAAATTACACCCTTGATCCCCCAAAGTTTCAAAAAAATCACATTTTCATCCCCTATTTTACATCGATTTCGATTTTTAAATGGTTTTATCGCTCCTAATTCCTCCCGTGTTTTTGATAACCTTTTTTTAATCCTTCTGTACTTTAAAATTTGGCCTGCAGTGCCTGAAAGTTTTAAGTATTTTCAATATGGTCCCCTTTTTTTATTTCAATCTTTTTCTAATGGGTAAACATCATTTTTAGTCCCCAAAACTTTCAATTTCTTTTTAATGTAACCCTTTTCAATGGTGTATTTTCCCTTTTAGCCCTCCTTAATTTATTTGGTTTTTATTTTTGTAATCCCCGTAACCCGGCCTAGTCGTAAGACTGATCCGAGCAAGCTACATTAGGTTTACCGAAGTAAACCAGGAAGATTAAACCTAAAACACGTCTACTTTTTTCTTTTATCTTGTCTAGATGCATTAATGCTTTCATACATGATCATACTGTTCATAGGTGAGCACTCATCTCAATCGGGCATCGTAACGACATCCAATTGGCCACAACGTGAATTAGGGACTAAAATGTAATTTTAGCATTATAAAAGGGCTTTTCTAATTTTTAAGTTTCCAACCTTTAATTAAGTTCATTTCATGCTTATATGTCAAAAATCAGCTTCAGACGATCATCCATGCTCTTATAATTGACAAAACAAGATTCAAGGACTAAAACGAAAGAAAACATAGCTGCCTTTCTAGGACATTAATTGAAACAATGGTATTCGTATCGATACGCTGAGTCCCGTATTGATACGGTTGTGAACACATCATTTGGATACGTAAGACTCGTACCGTTACGCTACTTCGAGTATAAAATACGGTTTAAAATCATTTCACACCGTACCGATACGGTCCCTTGGTGTTTCGATACGCTACCTCTTCTCAAAAAAGTGTAATTCCAGTAGGCTTTAGACGTATCAAAATGCCCATGCCTGTATCGAAATGCCCTGGCCTTATTTGCCTAGCCGTACCAATATGGTCCCTCGCGTATCAGTACGACTGGGCCTATAATGTCAAAATTAGCTGGTTTTTCACATAATTCTAGATGCAGTTAGCCCCTATCAACTTTCAAACATGCATATCAACACTTGAATATAAATCATCTATCATTTATACCAAGGTTAGACAAACAAAACAACATTATGCTTCCAAAGGACCACTCTAGAGGCATGCTTCCTAACCACTTTGCCAAACATACCATAATGCACATTTAAACCATTCTCAGCATAAGCAACATGCCAAGACACTCAACATAGCATCCTAAACTTGGTCAAACCAGCATGACATAGCAATCCACAAGGAAACTCTAGATGCATACCTACACATCCATTCAACCTTAACCATGGGCAAGTAATAACATCAAGCTAAACAACATATAACCATCATAAAAACCCAGCATAGAATCATTCTAAAGAACCACAATGCAATGGATTTACAATTCCCAAAAACCATGGCGAACATATTGCCTTATTAACCGGAAACATAAACCGAGTTCATACTCAAAAGTAGTTTATCTATTGGATCATTGCAAACCTCGTTGTCGCTGCCCCAAACTTTAATGCTCTGCATCGTTAGGAAAAGAGAGCGTAAGCACACATGCTTAGTGACGATGCTCATAAACAATACTGCACTGAAACCATTTAAAAAAACCATATGCTTGCTTTTCCCAAAACATGCTCATAAACAATACTGCACTCAAAAGAATTTTTCCATGATTCCAACTGAATCAAAACATAATAATCATCATTTAACATCATATACAATCCATGCTTACATCCCAAAGCATTTTGACAAACCATGCTTAAATCCCAAAACATTTCAAACAAGGTTCAACACATGAAATTTCTCATATATTGGCATTTATAGTGACCCGAATAGACTAACTATATCCTATACACATATTGGATACACGGATCTCTTATACCATGCCTAGTTAAACTACATGATACCCCAAACCTTGCCTAGTTAAACCGCAAGATTTGACACCCTCGCCTAGTTAAACTGCGAGATCTCACCCTTGCCTAGTTAAACCGCAAGTATACCGACCTTGCCCAGTTAATCCGCAAGATCACCATCAATTTGGGTTGCCTAGTTAAACCGCAAATTCCCAAATGAGGTCCCCAACAGTCCGAGTGGCATTGTTACACCGCCATACCTCAAGGACCCATGGCCACGATCGATTTTGTTCATATTTTATTGTGCACTTTTAATCCTATGGAATGCCAACTATATCCGATTGTTTTCTCACATTTTCACATAGCCAATATATCATTTACAAAACCATTTACTTACTGTTTTACAATACATTTCATAAAACACCACATATGCAAAACTCATTGCCAATGCAATAATACCATTCCCAACTGGAATGAAAACCAATGCTCAATAGCATTTAATATACTTTCAAACCCCTGCATATGTACTCAAAATCATGCATTACCAGTAAGTAAATCATACCATCTTTATCACCAAAACATGCAAACATCATGCTCTTATCTAAGCTGATATTCAAGAGCAAAATAAGGGAAACTTACTTCCGAGCTTAGGTAAGTGTCTCACGCTTACCCTAAACTCCCAACAACCATTACAAACCTTTGTAAAGCATTTAAAACCAGTTTCCACTCACCAATACGCCTCGTCTCCCTTGCTAACGCGAATCAAGCTCTCAGCAAGCAACCAAACAACGTCAAGCATCATCGCCTGTACTATCTACTATTTTCAACACATAAAACCATAGGATAAATGCATTAAAATTCATTCAAACCATTGCCTAACAACAATCTCATGCAACTTCCAAGTTGCCCACTCAAAAACCATCTGAAATATACCGAAATCATCATCAAACATTTTTGAAACTTAACCCATCCATAAAACAACAATTCAAGCCATCAACCAACATCTAGTAACATCCAAAAACCCTTTCCTAACATCCTTTTACCTCCAGCAAAGATTAAACTCGATTATCTCCACAATAACTCAAAACTAGCAACCTACATAATTAGAGATTCAAGAGTTTTAGGATTCTATAATAAAAACAACTTATCAACATCAAAACACATCCAAAACATATATTAAATCAATCTCAAATACTGGAAATCCGATCCACTTCAAAAATCCCCATGTTTCATCATTATTTCCAAAATAACTCAATTAAACATGGATAAAACATTAAAATCACATTACAACTTATAAATCAAGGATCAAATACTTGGGAATATCAATAAAGAATCATTTAACAGAGGAGATCACGGACCTTACCCCTGTTATGTGATTTCTCCCTCAATTGGCTTGTTTAAAGCTAAGAAAATATAAGATTTCAATGAGATTTTGCAAAACAAAGTTAAAGAATCAAATTAAAAACAATAATCTGAGTGAAAAAAGTCCCTCACCTCTGGAATTTGATGAAATTCTGAGTGTTTGGAAGAAAAGAAGTTGAGAGAAAAGGTTTAGGAAAAAGTTACGTGAATTTCTTTTAAAAGCTAATAACTAACTTTAGATATTTAATCCTTATTAACACCCATTTAAATCACATGTTTAAAATGATTTAATTGAAGAGAGAAACCACCAGAAAACACTTAGTAGATTAGCTCCTTAAGGATTCTAAGGATTTGACCCTTTTGGTTTTAGTCACTTTAAAACAGTTTTCAATAATCGCATTTTGGTCACTAACCCAAAATGTCATATTTCCAAATTCCTTTTTCTAAAATTGATTCCACCAAAAATAAATATATATTAAAAATGATTTTTAACTATTTTTTCATATTTTTATCTTACCAAAAAATATACTGTCCCGAATCCGACTCGAATCTCTAACCCAGTCCACTAGACCGTCTAATAAACCTCAAAACCGCTATGCCCAAAACCGGGGTGTTACAACTCTCCCCCACTTAAGAAGTTTTGTCCCTAAAATTACCTGAAGGAAATAGATGCGGAAATTTCTCCTTCATATCCGCCTTGCTTTCCCAAGTAGCTTCCTCAACACCTCGGTGTCTCCACAAAACCTTCACAAGCTCTATCGTCTTAGCACGTGGAACTTTCTTGCTGGTATCGAGGATCTCTACGGGTTCCTCACCAAAGGTTAGATCTGGCCTCAACTCCACATCCTCTACCGGCATAACATGCGATGGATCTGATCGATATCTCCTCAACATCGAAACATGGAACACATTATGAATTTTCTCCAACTCGGGAGGCAAACTCAACTGGTATGCCATATGACCTACAAGCTCAATAACGTCATATGGTCCAATGAACCTCAGACTGAGCTTACCCTTACGTCCAAATCTCATCACCTTTTCCACGGTGACACTTTCAAGAATACATGATCGCCCACCGCATATTCAACCTCCTTACGCTTCAAATCCGTATAAGATTTCTGCCGATCCACAACAACTTTCAACCGGTCGCATACAAGCTTAACCTTCTCATCTGTGTCTTTCAACACATCCAGTAGAGTAACATGCTTTTCCCCTACCTCAGCCCAACACAAGGGCATACGAAATCTCCGGCCATATAACGCCTCATAAGGTGCCATCTATATACTCGTCTGATAACTCTTATTGTAAGCAAACTCAACTAAAGGCAAAATCTTCTCCCAGGTTCCTTGGAACTCTATAATACAACATCTTAGAATATCCTCCAAAACTTGGATAACCCGCTCAGACTGCCTATCCGACTGAGGATGATATGCAGTGCTAAAACTCAACCTCAAACCCAAGGCCTGGTGCAAACTCCTCTAAAACCTTGCCGTAAACCTCGGATCCCTATCCAAAACGATGGATTTAGGTACACCATGCAAGTGCACAATCTTAACTATATACAAATCTGCCAACTTGTCCAAGGTGTACGTTGTATGCACTGGCAGGAAATGTGCACACTTTGTGAACAAGTCAACAATCACCCAAATGAAATCCTTCTTAGCCGGTGTCAACGGCAACCCTGTTACAAAATCCATGGTGATTCTCTCCCATTTCCACTCCAAAATTTTTAGCGGTTGCAACAACTCGGATAGAAATTGATGTTCAGCTTTAACCCGCTAACATACCATGTACTTGGAAACAAACTCAGCCACATCCTTTTTCAACCCAACCCAGTAGTATGCCTCCTTCAAATCATGATACATTTTAACATTACAGGATGCATAGCAAAGGACTAGAGTATGCCTCCATCAAGATAGTGTGCATCAACTCCGGATCATCCGGCACCATTATTCGACCCTTGAAACACAAAACTCCATCATCATCAAAATGAAAATCTATCGGATTACCATCTACTATATCCTTAACATGCTCAACCAACGATTCATCGTACGGTTGCTTAGCTTTAATCAAATGTGATAACGTAGCATTAACTTGCAATTCAGCCAGCAAACCACCCTCCCGCGTTACACTCAACCATGCAAACATAGCTCAAAGCTCAACCGCAACCTTACGACTTAATGCATCCGCCACTACATTGGCTTTACCAGGATGATACTCAATTGTCAAGTCGTAATCCTTAAGCAACTCCAACCATCTACGTTGTCTAAGATTTAAATCTTTATGGGACATCAAATACTTCAAGCTCTTATGATCCGTAAAGATCATGCACTTCTCACCATAGAGGTAATGTCGCCAAATTTTCAAAGCGAAAACCACAGCCGCAAGCTTTAAATCATGAGTTGGATAATTGCGCTCATGAACTTTTCAACTGCCTCGATGCAAAAGCCACAACCTTCCCATCCTGCATCAGCACACAACCCAAGCCAACATATGACGCATCACTATAAACCACAAACTCCTTCCCAGATTCAGGCTGAATCAACACAGGAGCATGTGTTAGAACTTCTTTTAACTTCTCAAAACTGTACTGCTACTTCTCCATCCATACATAAGGAAGATTTTTTGCAACAACTTGGTCAACGGTGCTGTAATACTCGAAAACCCCTCAACAAAATAGCGATAATAACCAGCCAACCCAAGAAAACTATGCACCTCCGATACATACTTAGGTGGCTTCCAATTGAGAATAGCTTCAATCTTCTGTGGATCAACACAAATACCCTTCGTAGAAACCACATGACCAAAGAATGTCACTTCGTTTAGCCAAAACTCGCACTTGCTCAACTTAGCGTACAATTGATTATCCTTCAACACTTGCAATACTATCCGTAAATGCTGAAAGTGCTCTTCCTCGGTACAGGAGTACACGAGAATATCATCTATGAACACCACCATGAACTGATCAAGATACTTATGAAACACTCTATTCATCATGTCCATAAACGCAGCCGGGGCATTTGTCAAACCGAAAGGCATGACCAGAAACTCATAATGCACATACCTCGTACGAAATACAGTTTTATGCACATCCACATCCTTAACCCTCAACTGGTAATACCCCGATCTTAAATCTATCTTGGAAAACACTACCACTCTATGAAACTGATCTAACAAGTTATCAATCTGAGCTAACGGGTACCTATTCTTTACCGTCAACTTGTTCAACTGACGATAATCAATGCACATACGCATCGTACTATCCTTCTTTTTCACAAAGAGAACAGGAGCACCCTACGGAGAAACACTTGGTTGAATGAACCCTTGGTCCAACAACTCCTGAAGCTGTGACTTCAACTCCTTCAATTCTTTCGGTGCCATCTTATAAGGAGCAATGGACACCGGTGTTGTACCCTCGTATGTCTCAATACGAAACTCCACCTCTCCATCTGGAGGTAAACCTGGCAACTCCTTGGAAAAACCTCAGAAAATTCGCAAGCAATCCGAATATCCTATACTCGAACACCCTTGGCTTCCGGATTCATAACAATAGCCAAATAAGCTTGGCAGCCATCAAACATCATCTTCTCCGCTCTAATAGCCAAAACCACATTGGATAGGAACTTAACATTCTCGCCAACCATGAAAACTTCATAGTCTTCGTCCAACCTCAAGAAAACCCTCTTGGATTCACAATCCATAACTGCTCTGTGCTCACTCAACCAATCCATACCCAAAATGACATCAAAACCATAGAATGGCAATTCCATCAGATCTGCGGCAAACTCATGACCTTGCACCACCAAAGGACGACAGTGATACAACCTTCTTGTTGTAACTGTCTCCCCAAAAGAACTTGTGACCAACATACCAACATCTAAGATCTCAACAGGAACATTCAGCAAAGATGCATGTTCACTCAAGATATATGAATGCGTAGACCCCGAATCAATCAACTATAACAATGACAAGGATTACAAAGTGAAAGTACTTGTGATCATATTCATGCCATTACAACCCTCACGGTGAGCAAAGGTCCGAGTCGGTCCACCACCTTCAGGCCTCACCGCTGCAGCATGAGCCATACCCCTCTGACCATTCTCGCGTCTCTGAAAATTACCCCTACCACGGCCTCGGCCCTTAGCAGGTGCAGCAACCTGTGCTGGTACATCTCTCGCAACCCGATGACAATTACGCTTCAAGTGATCAGATGAACCACAAATCTAACAAGCTCCAGTATTACTGCAGTACATACCCGCGTGGTGCCTACTGGATCGCTCACACTCTGGTGTAACATGAGCTCCCTGAGTACCCTAGCCAACTCCACCACCACGCCTGTGATCTGGATTATGTCTCTTGTCCCTGAACCTCCTATTCTGCCTCCCAGAATAGCTAGAGTCCGCCACTCTTTTACCCAAGTTCACACCCTCAGCCTGAACTGGTGCACCTAAGGACTGCTCGATATCCTTGACCCGATTGACCAACACATTGAAATTAGTGTAATCTGTAGCCAGGAGGTACGTCTTAATATCCTTAACAAGACTATAACAAACCTGTCACATCTCTACTAGTAATCTAAAACCAACTCCATGGCATACTAACTCAGTCGGGCAAACTTCACCTCGTATTCAGCGACAGACATGCCTCCCTGAGATAGCGACATAAACTCGTGCTTTTTAATATCCAAATACTAGGTACCATGATACTTCCTCTTGAAAGCTCTCCGAAAAAACTCCCAAGTAACGGTCGCCTCAAGAACGCCAGTAATTATGGTCACCCACCAATAATATGCACCCCCTGCAGCAGCTCTCCTCGTTACACCCAACTTGCGCTTCTCATTACACCCCATCTGATTCATGATGCGAACCGTCTTTTCCAACCAACCTTCGGCTGCCTGAAGGCTCAAACCTTGAAACACCTCACCTCTCAAACTCCTCAAACGCTCCAAGGGTAAAACTTGATTTGCCACCACAGCGGGTGCCAGTGCCTGGACCTGCACTCCAGCCATCGCTGCCTGAAAAACTCCCGTTATCGCTTGAACTAACAGAGTCAAATCACCATATATTAGCACTTGGTGAACTTGGGGTGCTTCACCGGCCCCAACGTCTACTGGAGGAACCACTGGAGGAGGATGAGGTAAAACATGAGGGAGATTCTCTTCTGTCTCATTATTCTACCCAACTCCGGCAATATTAACCATAGATCAGTCTCACGTCGAACCATGCTAACAAAAGTATCAAAACACATAAGAGTTAGGCTAGCGTCAGGCAAAGGATCCAAGTAACTTTAAAACACATTTAAAATCCTAGATAATAGGCAATGTGTTCCCAAACATACCCTAACAGAACATTAAACAAACACTGAACATATACAAAATCACCCTGCAGTTCAAACAACATCAGCTAATCAAACAACAACATCCCAACTTTTCACAAACCTGGCTCTGATACCAACAAATGTAACCTCCTCGACCCAGCCTAGTCTCAAGACCGGTCCGAGCAAGCTACATTAGGTTTACCGAAGTAAACCAGGAAGATTAAACCTAAAACACGTCCATTTTTTTCTTTTATCTTGCCTAGATGCATTAATGCTTTCCTACATGATCATACTGTTCATAGGTGAGCACTCATCTCAATCGGGCATCGTAACGACATTCAATTGGCCACAACGCGAATTAAGGACTAAAATTTAATTTCAGCAATATAAAAAGGCTTTTCCAATTTTTAAGTTTCCAACCTTTAATTAAGTTCAATTCATGCTTATATGTAAAAAATCAGCTTCAGACGATCATCCATGCTCTTATAATTGACAAAACAAGATTCAAGGACTAAAACGAAAGAAAATAGAATTGCCTTCCAGGACATTAATTGAAACAACGGTATCCGTATCCATACGCTGAGTCCCGTATCGATACGATTGTGAACACATCATTTCGATACGGTGAGACTTGTTCCGGTGCGCTATTTCGAGTATAAAATACTGTTTTAAATTATTTCACACCGTACCGATACGGTCCCTTGGTGTTTTGGTACGCGGCTTCTTCTCCAAAAAGTGTAATTCCATTAGCCTTAGGTGTATCGAAACGCCTCTGCCTGTACCGATACGGTGAGACCCTCGTGTATCGGTACGTCTGGGCTTGTAATGTCAGAATTAGCTGGTTTTTCACATAATTCTAGATGCAATTAGCCCCTATCAACTTTCAAACATGCATATCAACACTTGAATATACATAATCTAGCATTTATACCTAGGTTAGACAAACAAAACAACATCATGCTTCCAAAGGACCACTCTAGAGGCATGTGTTGCGTGTGATAAGTGCTACGCAATTGTGCAAGTATACACGTCGCAAGTAATAAAGTGATATGAGTATCGAGTATCATCTCCACAAGGATTGGTTTGGGCCACTTTGCTTAAGTTACTGCATTGTGAAAAGTAAAAACACAATTGATAATAGGAGTTCTAATTAACGAGTAAACTAAGAGCAATAAACTAAAAGAATAGATGAAATCAAAAGAGAGAATAGACAAGGTTATCGTGAGTTGAGGTGTGATAGCCGATTGGATCGTCTTGGTAAAAGAGTGCAAGGGCAACTCGGTTGCCGTGGCAACTTGCACAGCGGGGTTGCCTTGGCAACTAATCGATGGTTGCCTGGGCGACTAGCTGGGCAACTACTTGGGCATATGGGCAGCAGCTTCAAGGTTCGGCAGAGCGTTCTTCAATGGTTTCTTCTTATCCCTAAGTCGAAACTCTAGCTATTTGTGCATGCCTTGATAATACATCCCTGCGTGAATCAAGGGTGAACAACAACCAATCTTGCGCTCCTCTTAGCCGTTGAAATCCTTAACTTATTCCTAAGCCGGATTGATCTTCACCATCAATAGATTGAATAAAGACCATACTCATTCGTTTCTTGAATCTAACTCTCCCGATATTAGATAAATAGATGAAGTTACGAGATCCTCTCCCAATTCACTCGCAAACAAGAATAAAAGCCAAGAATGAGTAAACCTTGAATAGAAAAGTGCAAACTCTTATTACCTAAACAAAATCCAATTGTTTCTCACAACAACAAAACACAATAACCCCAACCAATCAAGTTAGTTCATGGTTGGGTTCAAAAGATATACAAAGAATAATCCCCAAACCATGAATCTAATGGAAGCAAAGAAGAAGAAATCGAACTCTCTCCTCCTTGCTCTCTTGTTGAAATTTCTCTCTTCTTTCCCTTTGGAGTTGTCGAAATTTTCCCTCTTCTTGCTCTCCTCCAAGTTGACGATATGACCTCTTATTTATAGGGCTAGGTCAAAGTCCTTCTTTGAGCAGGAAGTTAAGTTGGAATTAAATTATCTTTAAAGAATATAATTCTTTATTATAATTATATTCCTACTAGAACTTCTCCTATCTTCTTGGAATTTAATTCTTCTTTAATCTCTTCATGGAAATCAAATTACTTTGGGATTTAGCTTTGCTCCACGTCATCTTGGGCTTGTCTAGTCATCAATTTTGACTACCATATCACATTATTCTTTGTCGACAATTGCCCTGGCAACTGGCTCGGCGTCTCCTTCATGCATTGCCCTGGCAACTAGCTCGGCGTCTCCTTCATGCATTGCCCTGGAAACTAGCTCTAGCCTTGTTTAGGCAAGTGATTCTGCACACACACAAAAACACACCAAAGTAGCATATTTTTTCACAAAAATCACCAAGTTATGTAATCAAGCTCAACGATGGAAAGAAATATGAATTAATGCATGAATAACTAATTATGCAACTAATATGAGCTTAAGTCTAACAATAATATGAGTAAAAAGGGTAAGAAAAATAGTACTTTTGAACACTTATCATGCCCCCAAACTCGAACTATTGCTTGTCCTCAAGCAATGCAAACTAACAATTACCTGCCAAGACTTTAATCATCAAAGACATGCTTCAAACTTGAATTCAAACCTCGGAACCGTTGCACAAAGTATGACCACCTTTTAATTTTTCGGATAGCACAAAAATTACCCGGAACCAAACTATAATGCTCGTGACAATGTGTGTGCGTAGTTGTGTACAAGTTGATTTTCAAGATTCTATCTGAACAATAGGCTTTTATTAATTTAATTTATTTTTATTTTCACTAGAGCCAATTTCGGGCACCTCTAGCAAAGTAAGCAATTTCTCATTTTATTTTAGTTGACTAGAGCCAATTTCGGGCACCTCTAGCAAGAATTTAACTTTTAATTTTCAATTTTAAATTTACCCAAATTTTAAGCAACCTAAGTTCACTAAGTTTCTTTCAATCAACAAGCCACAACCGTGTAAAAGAAAAAAAATTCAGGATCATAGTAAAATTCTAAGTTCTTTTCATGCAATCCTAAAATTAAAGGTTCTGTCAATTAAGTGCAGTGGAAAAAATTCATCATTGGATATTCAACAAGTCTTAAGCAATTAAATCCAATTAAAGGCATGGCAAGTAACATATGCAACCTATATGTGATTGCTAACGATGAATGCAACTAAACATGAAGCTAACTAGAAACCAACACCCCCCAAACTCGAGAGAAACATTGTCCTCAATGCATGTAAGAGTGAAACAAAATTTAAAAGAAACTAAATGAAATGATTTAGTCAGAGAGGTTGTCACCTCGAGTGATAAGTTTCCTTCGTGACGTTTGCTTGATTCATTTTTCAATCGGTGGTTGAATGCTGGTACCGCGTGAATAGTATTGCTTTGATTTGATCCATGTTTGCCGGTGCAGGTTCACTTGCATGGGCATCAGTAGTTGCCGAAGCCATTGTTGTTGCATGGGTATCGCCAGTTTCTGTTGTGGTTGCTGTGGCAAGTAGTCGGCAGTAAATTTCCTTAGCATGGTGGTTGTGAGTCTTGTTGTGGAAAAGAAAAGCTGGAAACTAAAGATAATGAAGAAAAATAAAATATATCCTAAAAAATAAAGAGAAAAAAATAACCGAAAATAATAGAACAAAATAGTTCAAAAAATAAAAATAAAAAGAAAAAGAAAAAGAAAAAGAAAATATCAAAATGAGAGCATGCTCATGCATCTCCTAAGGTCTCAACTTCTTTGTTACGTTCTACATGGGCACCGTTGTAGTACTTCAATCTCTGTCCGTTAACTTTGAATTCATGTTCGTCGGTAATGGACTTGATTATCACGGCACTATGGGAGAATGGTTTGACAACTTTGAATGGTCCCAATCGTCTTGATTTTAGCTTTCCCAGGAAAAGTATTAGCCGAGAATTGAATAAGAGAACTAGTTGCCCTGGCATGAATTGTCGCGGCAATAGTTTCTTGTCGTGCCATTGCTTTGCTTTCTCCTTGTAGATTTGTGCATTGTTATAGGCGAGTGCACGAAATTATTCTATCTCGTTGAGGTACAACAAACGCTTTTGTTCGACACTTTCCTAATCCATATTCACGGTCTTGATTGCCCATTCGTTTGTAGGTGATATTGCCCGTCCTCTGGCAACGATCAGATTGCTTGTAAAACTCTTGGGCATCTTTGTACAGTGTTGGCCAATACAAACTAGATTGAAAAACTTTGGCCGCGGTACGAGTTCCTCCAGAATGTCCTCTATAGGGTGAAGAATGGCATTGTCAGAGTACATTCTGTTGCTCCTCTTCAGGGACACATCGGCGTATAACCTGATCTGCACATTGTTTAAACAAAAGAGGCTCGTCCCAAAAATAATGCTTAGCATCATGGCGGAACCGCTTCTTCCTTTGGTGAGTAAGGCCATAAGGTAAAATACCACAAACAAGGAAATTAACTAAATCCGCGTACCAGGGTATTGCCGAGGCATGTGCTGTCGTGGCGGCTGCTCCCAAGATTACCGAGTTGTGTGTGTCTAGAGTTTTCGAGGCATATGCGTCCATGGTTGCCGAGGCGTACGAATTAGTGGTTGTCGTGGCATCAAGGGTTGCCGAGGCATGTGCATCCATGGTTGCCAAGGCGTTAGGGGTTGCCGAGGCGTGCGTGTCCATGATTGCCGAGGCGTGCATATTAGGAGCTGCTGAGGTGTCGAGGGTTGCCGAGGCGTGCACGTCTATGGTTGCCGAGGCGTCAAGGGTTGCCGAGGCGTGCACATCTATGGTTGCTGAGGCAACTAAAAGTTATTCATCCGGGAATGCATCACATATCTCTAAATTTGCATCCTCCAACCTGTGAGTTGGCCTAGGGCTGCTCCTACCACGAAATCACTTGCATCACACATAAGCTCAAAAGGTGGCGTCCAATCTGGTGGAACGACAATGGGTGCTGAGGTAAGCTTTTCCTTTAGGATTTCGAATGCTTGGGCACAATAATCATCAAAATTGAAGACTTTATCTTGGTGGGGGTAGTCTCTCGATCACGTCCACCTTAGCTTTGTCTACTTCAATTCCCTTAGATGAAATCTTGTTGCCGAGCACTATTCCTTCATCTACCATAAGATGGCACTTCTCCCAATTAAGGACTAAATCGGTTTCTTCACATCTTGCCAACATATTCTCTAAATTGTCGAGGCAACTGTTGAAGTCACTGCCAAAAACGGAAAAATCATCCATGAAGGTCTCAAGGAAGTCTTCGACCATGTCTGAAAAGAGTGTCATCATGCATCTTCTAATGTTAGTGCATATCTGAGAAAACTTGAGGATGGTCATTTTTGATACTTCTTATAGTCCATCCACACCCTCCATCGGGTGACAATATTGCCCAAAAAGAGTTTGGCCAATGTGCTTGCCACTACTCCCTTTTGCGTTACCATGGTGGAGGTGTCTTTCTTCTTTGTTCGCTTGTAGTCCATGTATACTCTCCACCTTGCTACTATTCCTGAAGGCATAAATATATTAATAGGAAAAATTATATCCATTCTCAACCATTCAATTACCTCACTCTTGTCGACTTCTATCATGGTTGGATGTAGCCTTTGTTGTCGTGGCAATTGCTGCTCAAGCCAATTGTCGTGGCAATCAGTTGCCAAAATTTGCTGTAAGTCAAGGGAAGAACCAATTTTCTGAAAAGCTTTACGAATCCAAACACCGTTTTCTTTTGGCCTCTCAAACATCTCCATCAATAGAGATTTTGATTGGCTTCAAATCTACCAACCTCGGTTCCTCAAGACATACTTGCAATGGACAATGTGAGTTTTTAAAGAATTCAAAAGGTTCAACTATTACCTGCTCATATTCTATTGGCAAAGTATTATCATCTCGTTGATCTTGCATGTGGTCGTGTAATTGCCGTGGCAATTGTAGATGAGAGCAATCTACATATTCTTGCTTCAACATCAACGTTGTAACCTTCTGGACATCAGGTTCCTCAGAATTTGTTGTAGTATTGTTGTTCTCAGCTTCACTGAGTGTTGTCACCGCATTGCTCGCTGCTCGTGCTCCTCAATCATTGCGAGGCAATTTGTTGTTCAGCTCATCATGTGTTGGGCAGTCTCTTTCATTGGCATCCTCTTGACTTTGAGGTTCTAGTTGTTCCCCACACATCGAGAGCTTTCTTTGCATTGCTCCTTATCCTCTTGCCTTGGGACGTCGGTATCCCTAGGAATGAATTGTTGGTGCATGTTATCCATGACATATGTGGTCCCCCAATTGATCTTCCGAATCCCCTAAGGTTGCATCCCACCGAGCTATCCTCGTATCCATAGATTTTGGTATCTCTCGAATCTCTTCAATTGATCCGTCAAGTCTAGCCAAGGAAGCTAGTAACGTTTCCTCCAAGGAATTGGAATGCTCTTGAAAATGACAACATTGCCATGGCATATCTGTTGTTTGAAAAAATTGTTATGGTAAAAAAATTTGAGCTTTTTTAACCATACCATGAAGAATTTTGCTGCTGGTTCCCTCTATGGTCCTCCATGTAGTTATATGCACCGAAAATGTGAGGGCAATTTTCAAACACATGATGTTCTCCACACATAGCACAAGATTTTTCCACGGTATAAGTTCTTTGGGCTTTTCTCGGTTGGTATAGGTAATCATCAAAAGGTGCAAGAAACTCTTGATTGGATTGATTCATATCTTCCAACATCATCTCTCAAATAGATTGGCTTTTATTTCCCGACATGTTGATGTTCCTTAACTAGTAGCGCACCTAATTTTTTTTTGATAAAACAAACAAAAAGAAAAGTTAGTAAAACTAATAGAAAAAAATACAATAACAAAAACAACTAACACCAATTGCCAATCCCCGGCAACGGCACCAAAAACTTGTTGCGTGTGATAAGTGCTACGCAATTGTGCAAGTATACACGTCGCAAGTAATAAAGTGATAAAAGATATCGTCTCCACGAGGATTGGTTTGCCCACTTTGAATCTAGTCTTTGCACTATGAAAAGTAAAAATACAATTGATAATATGAGTTTTAATTAACGAGTAAACTAAGAGCAATAAACTAAAAGAATAGATGAAATCAAAAGAGAGAATAATCAAGGTTATCGTGAGTTGAGGTGTGATAGCCGATTGGATCGTCTTGGTAAAAGAGTGCAAGGGCAACTTGCATAGCGGGGTTGCCTTGGCAACTAATCGATGGTTGCCTGGGCGACTAGCTGGGCAACTACTTAGGCATATGGGTAGCAGCTTCAAGGTTCGGCAGAGCGTTCTTCAATGGTTTCTTCTTATCCCTAAGTTGAAACTCTAGCTACTTGTGCATGCCTTGATAATACATCCCTGCGTGAATCAAGGGTGAACAACAACCAATCTTGCTCTCCTCTTAGCCGTTGAAATCCTTAACTTATTCCTAAGCCGGATTAATCTTCACCATCAATAGATTGAATAAAGACCATACTCATTCGTTTCTTGAATCTAACTCTCCCGATATTAGATAAATAGATGAAATCACTAGATCCTCTCCCAATTCACTGCAAACAAGAATAAAAACCAAGAATGAATAAACCTTGAATAGAAAAGTGCAAACTCTTATTACCTAAAAACAAAATCCAATTGTTTCTCACAACAACAAAACACAATAACCCCAACCAAAATAGATTTAGTTCATGGTTGGGTTCAAAATATATACAAAGAATAATCCCCAAACCATGAATCTAATGGAAGCAAAGAAGAAAAAGAAGAAATCGAACTCTCTCCTCCTTGCTCTCTTATCAAAATTTCTCTCTTCTTTCTCTTTGGAGTTGTCGAAATTTTCCCTCCTCTTGCTCTCCTCCAAGTTGACGATATGACCTCTTATTTATAGGGCTAGGTCAAAGTCCTTCTTTGAGGAGGAAGTTAAGTTGGAACTAAATTATCTTTAAAGAATATAATTCTTTATTATAATTATATTCCTACTAGAACTTCTCCTATCTTCTTGGAATTTAATTCTTCTTTAATCTCTTCATGGAAATCAAATTCCTTTGGGATTTAGCTTTGCTCCACGTCATCTTGGGCTTGTCTAGTCATCAATTTTGACTACCATATCACATTATTCTTTGTCGACAATTGCCCTGGCAACTGGCTCGGCGTCTCCTTCATGCATTGCCCTGGCAACTAGCTCGGCGTCTCCTTCATGCATTGCCCTGGCAACTAGCTCTAGCCTTGTTTAGGCAAGTGATTCTGCACACACACAAAAACACACCAAAGCAGCATCTTTTTCCACAAAAATCACCAAGTTATGTAATCAAGCTCAACGGTGGAAAAAACATGAATTAATGCATGAATAACTAATTATGCAACTAATATGAGCTTAAGTCTAACAATAATATGAGTAAAAAGGGTAAGAAAAATAGTACTTTTGAACACTTATCAGCATGCTTCCTAACCACTTTGCTAAACATACCATAATGCACATTTAAACCATTCTTAGTATAAACAGCATGCCAACACACTCAACATAGCATACTAAACTTGGTCAAACCAGCACGACATAGCAATCCACAAGGAAAATCTAGATGCATACCTACACATCCATTCAACCTTAACCATGGGCAAGCAATAACATCAAGCTAAACAACATATAACCATCATCAAAAACCAGCATAGAATCATTCTAAAGAACCACGATGCAACGGATTTACAATTCCTAAAAACCATGGCGAACACATTGCCTTATTAACCGAAAACATAAACTGAGTTCATACTCAAATGTAGTTTATCTCTTGGATCCTTGCAAACCTTGATTTCACTGCCCCGAACTTTAATGCTCTGCATTGTTAGGAAAAAAAGAGCGTAAGCACACATGCTTAGTGAGGATGCTCATAAACAATGATGCACTAAAACCATTTAAAAAAACCACATGCTTGCTTTTCCCAAAACATGCTTTCAACCTAAGCATTTTTCCATGATTCCAACCGAATCAAAACAAAATAATCATCATTTAACATCATATACAATCCATGCTTACATCTCAAAGCATTTTGAACAAACCATGCTTAAATCCCAAAGCATTTCAAACAAGGTTCAACACATGAAATTTCTCATATATTGGCATTTATAATGACCCTGATAGACTACCTTTATCCTATACACATATCGAATACACGGATCGCTCATACCATGCTTAGTTAAACCGCAAGATTTGACACCCTCGCCTAGTTAAACCGCAAGTATACCGACCTTGCCTAGTTAATCCACAAGATCACCATCAATTTGGGTTGCCTAGTTAAACCACAAATTCCCAAATGAGGTCCCCAACAGTCTGAGTGGCCTTGTTACACCGCCATACCTCAAGGACCCTTGGCCACGATCGATTTTGTTCATATTTTATAGTGCACTTTTAATCCTATGGCATGCCAACTATATCCGATTGTTTTCTCACCTTGTCACATAGCCAATATATCATTTACAAAACCATTTACTTACTGTTTTACAATGCATTTCATAAAACACCACATATGCAAATCTTATTGCCTATGCAATAACACCATTCCCAATCGGAATAAACACCAATGCTTAATAGCATTTAATATACTTTCAAACCCCTGCATATGTACTCGAAATCATGCATTACTAGTAAGTAAATCATACCATGTTTATCACCAAAACATGCAAACATCATGCTCATATCTAAGCCGATATTCAAGAGCAAAATAAGGGAAACTTACTTCCGAGCTTAGGTAAGTGTCTCACGCTTACCCTAAACTCCCAACAACCATTACAAACCTTTGTAAAGCATTTAAAACCAGTTTCCACTCACCGATACGCCTCGTCTCCCTTGCCAACGCGAATCAAGCTCCCAGCAAGCAACCAAACAATGTCAAGCTTCGTCGCCTTGACTATCCACTGTTTTCAACACATAAAACCAGAGGATAAATGCTTTAAAATTCATTCAAACCATTGCCTAACAGCAATCTCCCGCAACTCCCAAGTTGTCCACTCAAAAACCATCTGAAACATACCGAAATCATCATCAAACGTTTTCGAAACTTAACCCAGCCATAAAACAACAATTCAAGCCATCAACCAACATCTAATAATGTCCAAAAACCCTTTCCTAACATCCTTTTACCTCCAGCAAAGATTAAACTCGATTATCTCCACAATAATTTAAAACTAGCAACCTACATAATTAGAGATTCAAGAGTTTCGAGATTCTATAATAAAAACAACTTATCAACATCAAAACACATCCAAAACATATATTAAATCAATCTCAAATACTGGGAATTAGATCCACTTCAAAAATCACCATGTTTCATCATTATTTCCAAAATAACTCAATTAAACATGGATAAAACATTAAAATCACATTACAACTTATAAATCAAGGATCAAATACTTGGGAATACCAATAAAGAACCATTTAACAGAGGAGATCACGGACCTTACCCCTGTTATGTGATTTCTCCCTCAATTGGCTTGTTTAAAGCTAAGAAAATATAAGATTTCAATGAGATTTTGCAAAACAAAGTTAAAGAATCAAATTAAAAACAATAATTTGAGTGAAAAGAGTCCCTCGCCTATGGATTTTGATGAAATTCTGAGTGTTTGGAAGAAAAGAAGTTGAGAGAAAAGGTTTAGGAAAAAGTTACGTGAATTTCTTTTAAAAACTAATAACTAACTTTAGATATTTAATCCTTATTAACACCCATTTAAATCACATGTTAAAAATGTTTTAATTGAAGAGAGAAACCACCAACAAACACTTGGCATATTAGCTCCTTAAGGATTTGACCCTTTTGATTTTAGTCACTTTAAAACAGTTTTCAATAATCGCATTTTGGTCACTAACCCAAAATGTCATATTTTCAAATTCCTTTTTCTAAAATTGATTCCACAAAAAATCAATATATATTAAAAGATTATTTTTAACTATTTTTCCATATTTTTATCTTACCGAAAAATATACAATCCTGAATTCGACTCCAATATCTAACCCGGTCCACCAGACCGTCTAATAAACCTCAAAACCTCTAAGCCCAAAATCGAGGTGTTAGAATTTTGGTCCCTTTTTTGAGTCTTTTAATTCAGTCTTCTTTTAGTGTTAAAATCCCCTTTTAGTCCCGCTTGATTTTGTTTTGCTTAGATTTAATCCTTTGCATTGCATATTTGTTTTCAGCTTTTAATTTATGTTTTTAATTTTAATCCCTTTATTATCAATATGCTTAATTATATTCGATACATGTATGTTTGTTTTCATCCTTTTTGTTTCGTGTTTGTTAGTAGGCCTTTAGGGTGGGTTTTAGGGCTTTAAAATTCAATTTAATTAATTTAAATTATGCCAATGACTTATTCGGTGTAATTTTAAATTAACTATATTGAATTTAGGTTTAGATTAATTGAAACTTTTATGCTTTAGGGTTTGAATTATTTTAATTAACTTAAATTTGTCGTTGATTTTATTGGGACGAATGTTAAATTAATTAAATTAATTGTGCCACCTCTTAATTATTTTAGGTTAAAATTTGCATTTGACTTAGATGAAAACTCAATTAAAATCATGATTATTAATTTGATTGATTTGAATAGTATCCTTGGCTTGATGGGATGCTAGCTTAAAATTAATCAAATTAGTCATTTTGATTCAAGATAATTCATAAAATATTATGTTTTTCTAGGTTTTAGGATTTAATCAATTTAGGGTTAATATTAGAATAACCTAGCTAATAATTGGATCATTAATTCAATTTCCATAATTTGGGCCTTTTTAGGTTAGGGCTTTAGTGGGCCTAGGGTTTTAGTTCAAGCTTTTCTTTGTCATGCATTATAATTGTCATTCATATGACTTTAACACTTTAATTAAACATGTTACTAATTAATTCACTTAAATTCTAAAAAGGATGTATTTGTTAATTCCGATATTTGTGTCATAATAGTCCTGGCTCAATGGATGTTGATCAAATATTCGAATTAATTCTCACAATCTGAAGGTAAACTTTAATTTGAATTAAAAAATTGACAAGTCATAACATCATTTTTTAAATGCTTGCATCATGCATAAAGGTGACGTACTTGTTTCAAACCGTAAATTAACACGGCAGTCGGACTTATTCGATGCCGATTTAATCTACGGTTTGATGTACAGTCGCCCTTATTAATTAAATATTTAATTAATTCAGATCTACCAATTTGAGAAAAGCCCGTTTAATTATAGCACATATTCAATTAAGACTATTTAATTAAATTTAATTCGAATTTCAATGATTTTCATCAATTAAAAGCAACATGTATTTTGGTACCGATTTTCGGGCATGATGGGGGTGCTAATCCTTCCTCACACGTAACCAACTTTCGAACCCATTTTCAAATGAATCTTTGGCTTTACGGTGTCCGACCTACCTTAGTGGCCAGTGGTGACTCCAACGCTCATTTTATTTTCAAAATACCCCAATCCTTCATTTTCAAAACAAAAGCAAGTTTTTTAAATCAAAATCCCAAAAATTCAACTCACCTCAATTTTCAAAAATTTTCAACTAAAGCGAAAAAACGCCGATTATTTTTCATGGCGACTTTTGATTTTCGAAAAGAGGTCGCTACAGATGGCACCTTCTGATTTTGAACAGATCAAAGGAAAAAAATACCCTTTGCTCTTGTTGCTTGGTTTCAAACCTAGAATTTCCTGCATGAGGGGTCCAACGCCTAATCACTAAGCTAAGCTTAGGACTTGCTTAAGTTTTATCCAAACTAATATTTAACTTATACTCTTTCAACCTCAAAAATAAACAAAACTACCTCTATGGAGAATTGAACCAGGAACACCTTGCACCAAAAGCAAAATGTTTAACCACTAAGGTATGTTGAAAACTTATAATATAATTGCAAAATTTAATCTTTAATTTAAGATGTATTGTCACCTCAAAATTAATCAAAATACTACTAAAATAATTCTAAAATTATTTTTCCAATTCTTTTGAGAATAAAGAAATAATTATTTATTCTTATAAAAATTTATTAGATCATTTTAAAAATTTACTACATAATATATATTTGTGATAGGATATAATTTTTGAATTATTTGAAAATAACTATTTAGATTTAAATTTAAATTTATTATTTTAATTTTTACAAATTTGTTTAGCTTGAAATGTAATTAAAATTGAAGATCAAACTAGAACTATTTTTTTCACTTGTTTTAAAATAAAAAATAATAATTTAATATTTATTTATTTTATAAAACTAATATTAAAATATTCTAAAAATTAAATTTATAATATTTATTTAGGATAAAATATAATTTTTAAATAAAATTTAATTCATTATATCAACAAATTATTTTACATTTAATTCATTTTTATAATGATCTAATAATTTTTTATAAAAATAAATAATAAGTTTTTTTATTCACAAGAATTGGAAAAATAATTTAAGATTGTTTTTAGTACTATTTTGATTTAATTTCGAGGTGATAATACATTTTAAATTAAATATTAAATTTTATGAATATATAATAAATTCTCAACCTAGATTAGTGGTTAAACACTTTGCTTTTGGTGCAAGGTGTTCTTGGTTTAAATCTCCATATAGGTAATTATGCTTATTTTTTAGGTTGAAAAAGTATAAGTTAAATATTAGTTTGGATAAAACTTAACCAAATCTTAATCTTAGCTCAGTTGTTAAGTGTTGCATAAGGGGTCCTAGCTTTGAATCCAAGCAACAACAGCAAGGGATTTTTTCCTTTGATTTGTTCAAAATCAGGAGGTGACACGTGTCACCTCTTGATTGGTCGAATAAAAAATAATATGCAACCTGCTAACAAGTAGAGAAGTGAAGATGTGGAAAATAAAAAATATCACGTCAATGATTCCGTTGGGCTTTTAACGGAGGGGGACCGGAAAAGGAAAGGTATCTAACGGGAGGGACGATTTTAACAAAACAATTAGTTAGGTGACCAAAACAAGAAAAAGGGTGATAGTTAGGTGACCACCGTGTAGTTTTCTCAACAAAAAAACACTCCGCTAGTTAACTATGCATTTGGTTACAAATGTGTCACTTTGTCTTTAATTTAAATTTTGTTACAATTAGGTCACTATGTGTTAAAATTAAAATAAATGTTTAATATGATTTGATATAATAATATATTTAATCTTCAAAACTTATACATTCTTTCAATTTAGTCCTAATTTAAAATAATTTAATAAATCTAACATTTTGCATTTAAAAAATCCATTAGTGAAGCGATTAAGTCTAGTGTGAATATTCGATCAAGTCAAGAAAAAAAATTTCGAGTTAGTCAAGTTACAAGTCTCATTTTATGATTCAAACTTTATTTGAATTTTTTTCAAGTTGAGTCTAGTTGTTCGAGTTTCTCTTCAAATTTAATTGTATTTATATGGTAAAGTTCAAAAATGGCCATTGAACTGTTAAAAGTTTGTTTTGGTCACCTAACTTCAATGTTACAAAATGAGTATTAAACTTATGATTTTGTTACAAAATGGTCATTGTGTGATTAACTGTTGTTAAAAGGGTGACACCAGCTAAGAAAATTGGTATAATAACACATTTAGTCGTCCATGTTTACACATTTAATAGAATGGGTAAAAAATCAATAAATTTAGCCTTCTTATTTCTAACTAAAAATAAGATCAAATTGATATAATGAGTAAATAGCGAGGGCTAAATTTATTATTTTTTGAGGACTAAATTGATTAAATTTGTAAATATGAAGGAATAAATGTGCTATTAAATAAATTTTCTTAATTGTCACGTCACCCTTTTAATGCTAGTTAATGACGTAGTGACCATTTTGTAACAAAGTCAAAAGTTTAATTCCTAGATTGTAACATTTGAAAGTTTGGTGACCAAAATGAATATTTTAAGATAGTTCAATAACCATTTTTGAACTTTGCCCTTATTTATATTATTATGATACAAATTGGTTCTAATTAAAACGATGATATACATATATATTTCTTCATATTTTTTCATGTGTAAGAGTAATGTTATTTAATAAATCAAATATCTTCTAAAATTATAAAATATATTTATAATGTTATTTTTAAAGAATAATTTTTCAAGACAAAATATTGATGAAGTATAAGGGATTTACGTAAGTGATAGGAAAAAATTTACAAGAAAATACAGTTGAAAAACCAAATTAAGGGACAAAATTTGAAAATAATAAATTTATTTTTTAAAAAAAATGTGAATTGAAGTTACATATATATTCTATAGTGATAGTGGAGCATGTGGTTCAAATTTGGTCAAAAATGAACTTAAAACGAATGAGAAATTGAAAAAAAAAAATGAGAAAATCATATAAAGTTGAAGGATTAAACTAAAAAAGGAAGGTTTTATTTAAAGATGAATTTAAGCTACATAGGCATTTTGCGGTGGTTGAGGAGCATATGGTTAAAGTTTGTTAAAAATTGAACTTAAAAATGAATGTGTGATGGAAGAAATAAAGAAATCAAGTACTAAATCGTAAAAAAATAATATTTTTTTCAAGTTGACAAAATCCGAACTTGACTCAAATTGAAAAACTGAATCATTAATTCGAGTTGACTCAATAACTAGAAATTAAAAAATAGATTTTTCGGGTCGAGTTTTGCTCACCCCTAATTGAGTTACTAGCGAGTGACATTAGGGTCATGATGGATTTGCTCCATTCGTTTGTCAGTTGTCTAGTAATGAAGTGATTCTGTATGTTGAGCTATCACATCCGTTAGTTATCGAGCTGATGGAAAGTATCAAGGAATGAGATAAGTTGTCGGAGGATATGTCAAGAGGGTATAATGTTGGAATTTTTAAATATGAACGGTTAGATTTATTGAATTATTTCAAATTAGGACCAAATTGATACAATATGTAAGTTTTGGAGACTAAAACTATTATTATATTAAATCATGTGTTGAGCTAATATTTTGACACAAAAAATTAAATGAAAAATATTTTGGACTTGATCAAATATTTCAAAAATAATTGAAAGTCCACACAACTTCAAAAATATGTTTAAAATGTTTTCTAAATGTTTTGACCAAAATCCTATACCGAAAATATCTTCAAAAATTCAAAACCTAGCCATTTTTTTAGTGTTTTAATGAAGGTTTCAATACCTGTAATACCTCAAAATTTTGGTTAGTGACCAAAATGAATAAAATAAAAGTTTGGTGACTAAAGTATAAATTTAGGAAAAGTTTAGGGATTAAATTGTAATTTTTTGAAAGTTATGTATTTTAGTCCCATAAATGAACAGTTTACCCCCAAGAATGATGTTTTTGTGTTACTCGGATTTTGGGTACAAAAATTTTGTTAAAAGCTATAAAAGGGTTAAGCTCGAGAAAAATATTCGGATAATCGAATCGAATCGAATATTCAGGATATTTTGAAGGATGATAAGGCAAGGTTAAATATGTTATTTTACACATCTAAGATATTTTTTTTGTGTTGGAAGAATATGAACCCTTAGATTTAAGTTGATTTTCCATGTTAAATTTGAGCCGTTGGATGAAAAATGGCAAGATCGTAATTTTGGAAAATTAAAAGGGTAAAGTTTGTAACTACTAACTTATTGGTTTATTTTTGACCATTGGATAAATATTTTGACAAGTGGCATGGTTTGGAGCTTTGGCATCAAGGGTAAAATGGTTGTATCCCTTTTAGGAGGATATTTTTATAATTTATGGAAATAAAAATGCCAAATGGCATAAATAAAAAAATGAAGAAATATCTTCATCTTCTTCATGTTTCATGTCAAGAAGAAGAAAACAAGAAGGAAATCAAGGTAAGTTTAGGGTTTTGCATTTTTAATCCCTAAATACTACAATTTAGGGTTAGCTTATGAAATATGAAGTTGTTCTTCATGAAATTCTCTTTCAATTGGTATAAAAATTTCATGGAATTGTTGAAGAATACTCTTGAATTTTGAAGAGAGATAATTTAGGGTTTATGGATCCAAATGAATTAGGATTGAATTATGGAAGATTATGTGATGTTCTATTATTTACATGCTTGATTGAAGTTGAAATTGATGTATTCTTGATGGAATACCATTTGATTAATTAGGGTTTAATTTGGGGTTTAAGGATTCAAGTTGAATTTGGAGTTTTCTTGAAAGGAAAATATTGTAATAACATAATTGAAGGTTAATTTGAGGTGTTGGAATGGTTAAAGGATGCTAAAGATGTGAATTATGAAATATGCCCAGAATTTTTGTCATTGGTAGTGAGTTCAGAAATTCACCGTAAATTCTACAAAAATAATTAGAAATTGATCCTTATACCATTGTATTCCTAGTTCAGTCTAGTTTCTTTTTAAACAAACGGTGACTGATTTCTATATTAATCAAAAGATATGAATTTTTAAGTGTTGAAAGGTCAGAAAACAGAATACCAGTTGTTGCGCGTAATAAGTGCTCCGCAATTGTGCAAGTGTACACGTCGCAAGTTATAGTATAAAAGATATCGTCTCCACAGGGATTGATGCCACTTCAAGAATCTAATCTCTTGCACTATAAAAAGTAAAAACACAAATAGAAGATTATATGAGTTTTAACTAATAACTAATCTAGAAAGCAAATAAGTAAAAGAATAGAAGAGATCAAATGAGAGAGATAGGACAGGTTATCGTGAGTTGAGGTGTGATAGACGATTAGATCGTCTTGGTAAAAGAGTGCAAGGGCAACTCAGTTGTCGTGGCAACTTGCACAACGGGGTTGCCTGGGCAACTAATCGATGGTTGTCTGGGCGACTAGTTGGGCAACTACTTGGGCGTCTGGGCAGCAACCTTCAAGGTTCGGCAGAGCGTTCTTCAATGGTTTCTTCTTATCCCTAAGTCGAAACTCTAGCTACTTGTGCATGCCTTGATAATACATCACTGCGTGATTCAAGGGTGAACAACAACCAATCTTGCGCTCTTCTTAGCCGTTGAAATCCTTAACTTATTCCTAAGCCGGATTAATCTTCACCATTAATAGATTGAATAAAGATCATATTCATTCATTTCTTGAATCTAACTCTCCCAATATTAGATAAATAGATGAAGTTACGAGATCCTCTCCCAATTCACTCGCAAACAAGAATAAGAACCAATAATAAATAAACCTTGAATAGAAAAGTGCAAACTTTTATTACCTAAACAAAATCCAATAGTTTCTCACAACCACAAGACACAATAACCTTAGCCAAATAGATTTAGTTCATGGCTAGGTTCCAAAGAAACACAAGATAAAGAATCCCTAGCATGAACCTAATTGAACAAGAATGAAAAAGATGGAGAATGGATGGAGCTTTGTCAAAAATTCTCTCATCTCTCCCCCTTGGAGTTGACGGCTTGGTGATCTATTTATAGGGCTAGGTCAAAGTCCTCCTTTGAGGAGGAAGTTAAGTTGGAATTAAATTATCTTTAAAGAATATAATTCTTTATTATAATTATATTCCTTCTAGAACTTCTCCTTTCTTCTTGGAATTTAATTCTTCTTTAACTTCTTCATGGAAATCAAACTCCTTTGGGATTTAGCTTTTCTCCACGCCATCTTGGGCTTGTCTAGTCATCAATTTCGACTACCATATCACCTTATTCTTTGTCGACAATTGCCCTGGCAACTGGCTCGGCATCTCCTTCATGCATTGCCCTGGCAACTAGCTCTAGCCTTGCTTTGGCAAGTGATTCTGCACATGCACACAAAACACACCAAAGCAGCATCTTTTCCCACAAAAACAACCAAATTATGTAATCAAGCTCAACAATGGAAGGAAACATGGATTAATGTATGAATGACTAATTATGTAACTAATATGAGCCTAAGTCTAACAATAATATGAGTAAAAAGGGTAAGAAAAATAGTACTTTTGAACACTTATCACACCCCCAGACTCGAACTATTGCTTGTCCTAAAGCAATGCAAACTGGTAATTACCTACCAAGACTTCAATTTTCACAAACTTAGCTTTGAACTTGATTTCAATTCTCAGAATCGGGGCACAAAGTATGATTGACTTTTCATTTTTTGAAAAACTTAGGAGTTACTCTGAATCAAACTATAATGCTTGTGAGTGTGTGCGGAGTTCTGTGCAAGTTGATTTTTCGGATTCTATGCAAACAAGAGGTTTTCAAATTACTTCATTGGGTTCTTTTTAACATGTTTTAACTAGAGCCAGTTTCGGGCACCTCTAGTGTTTTGTTTTTAGTTTTCTTAAGTTAATTAATTTATTCGACCAGAGCCAGTTTCGGGCACCTCTAGCGATTAATTTTTAGCACATACTAGAGCCAGTTTCGGGCACCTATAGCGATCAATTTTTTTAGCACATGCTAGAGCCAATTTCGGGCACCTCTAGCATTCATCCAATTTTTATTCTAATCCCCTAATTTGTTTAATTATCAACCTAAGTTCACTAGAATTCCTTCAATCAATCAAACCACAACAGTGTTTCATCAAATTTAGCATCATAGTAAAATTCTAAGTTTTTCCATGGTTATCCTAGAATAAAAATTCTATCAATTAAGTGCATTGGCAAAGTCATCATCGGATATTCATCAAATCTAGGCAATTATTGTTCCAACTAAAGGCATGGCAAGCAATTTATGTATCCTAAATGCAATACTTAAAATGAATACAACTAAACATGGTAACTACTAATAACAATCCCCCCCAAACTCGAGTGAGGCGTTGTCCTCAATGCATGCATTAAAGAAAAATAAAAATAACAAAAAATAAAATGCAAACGAGGACTTACTCCGAGAGTTCGTTGTCATGGATGATTAGTTTTCTTTTGGTCGGTGTCTTGATTCTTGCTTGAACGCGATGATTGTTTCCTTGTTGCCGATGGTGGAATCGATCCTCGTACGTGGTTGTCCTCATCGTCCTCTTCATCAATGTCATTGGCTTTTCGCTTAGAGGATTCAATTGGTACGGTCTTTGTTGGTGCAATGGAGGACTCGTCCGAATCTGAAAAATTAGACAATGATTCCGTACGAGTTGATTCGGGCATAGGTGCTTTACCTTTGGCTTTTGCAGTGGTTGCCGGGATGTCTTTAGCTTTGGTTGCCGTGGCATCTTCAGGGTTGGTTGACGTGGCATCATCTGTTGCAGTTGTCGTGGCGACTGCTTCATTGGTTGTCGGGGCAAGGATCTCGGTAGGAATGATTGGGAACGGCACACGGCTATCCCGGTACTTTTCTAGGATGACTTGGGTGATGGCATTATTGTGCTCCTTCATGTACCGCATGAACATTAGTTGCCGGTCTTCAATTTGCCTTAGGTGGCTCGCCAATGGTTGCAAGAGTGCTTCAAAGTGTCCCGGGGTTGATGGCCGAGTTGCCCAGGCATTAGGTGCTTGGGAATTAGGGGTTGACGCGACAATTTGAGGCCTTGAGGATTTTTCTGGTGCCTCTCCCATTAGCTTTCAGATTTGTGCTTGATTCCAACCGGATTTTGGTAGGGCCTTTTCATCGGTGGACTCACTTGGGACATGTATCTCCTTGAAAAGATTAGAAATTAAGCAAGGGAAGAAAAGAGAACCCTTATCTTTTGAGCTACATACAAAAATCTCATCACAAATAATTTTTCCAATGTTAATGATGCGATTATGCAAAATAGAATGTATGACCAAAAGATGTGGTATATCAACGATAGTATTGTGTGTGGTGGGCATTAAAGAAGTTTTAACAAACTTATTCCATAGTTTTGCCTCGGGTTTAAGCCGAAGGCGATTTACCATGCCCTTGTATTTACCGTCGTTCCAATGAGTTCCCGGTAGAGTGAGTTCTTGAAGCACCTTGTCGAGTTGCTTGGGCGTGATTTGATCAACAAAGGCTTGATGCTCGTCCTTCTCAATGTAGAGCCCGTAAAAGGTGTTGACGTTTTTGGGGCTTATGAGTATTGCCTTGTCACGAACAAAAACATAAGGATTATCCGGGTTAGGTGAGTGAACATAGAATTCTCTTACCCATGAGATGTTACCCGGTTCCGATTGATGGCAAAAAATTTGCCACTTTTGATGTGAAGATGAATGGTTCAAGGCTGAAATCTTGATGAGAGTTGGAGTATTCAAAGCCTTGTTCTTCGTAAATCTTCCAGCTTTCAAACTTGGAGTGAAATCTTTCTTGAACCACCGGTGTAGCAAACTTCTTGTATCTTGGTTCTTTGGAGGAACTTGGAAGAACTAAAAATTTAATTTTGGATGCCATGGATGATCTTGGTTGTGAGTTTTGTAAAAACAAAGAAAAGAAAATAAAAGAAACTAAAGAGTTGCAAGATGAAAAGTAGGAATAGGTTTCTTGGACGTTAAGGGTGATGGGTTATATAGAAAAGATAGGTAGTAAATATGGTGGGTGGGATTAATTTTGGATAGAAAATAAATGGGGTTTCGGTTTAGGGGAAGGGTGACGGCAAGGGGGTTTAATTAGGGTAAGTTGGAGGCTTTATATAAGCCTTAGATTCAGCCCATTAATTTCCTTGTTGAAGATGTTTTCCTTCTTGGATCAAAATTCCTCTTTATCTTGAACTCTTTTCCTACAATCCAAAGACAAATCAAATAAGGATTAAAATTAAAGATAAACTAATAAAAGAAAATAAATAAAGATGTGTAAAGGGATTCTTAAACTTAAAAAGATAAAAAAAAGAAAATAAATCTATCCTAAAAATATAATAATAATCAGAAATAAAAAAATTAGTTCGAAAAAAAACTAAAAAATAAAATAAAAAAAGTAATCAAAAATAATAAAAATAAAAATAAAAATAAAATATCGAAGGGAGAGCATGCTCATGCATCTCCTAAGGTGACCACTTCTTTGTTACGTTCCACATGGGCACCATTGTAGTGCTTAAATCTTTGTCCATTAACTTTGAATTCATGTTTGTCAGTGATGGATTTGATTATCACGGCACCATGGGAGAATGGTTTGACAACTTCGAATGGTCCCGACCATCTTGATTTCAGCTTTCTTGGGAAAAGTTTTAGCCGAGAATTGAATAAGAGAACTAGTTGCCCTGGCGTGAATTGTCGCGGCAATAGTTTCTTGTCATGCCATTGCTTTGTTTTCTCCTTGTAGATTCATGCATTGCTCTTGTCTGACACTTTCCCAATCCATATTCACGGTCTTGATTGCCCAATATACCTTGTGTTCGATTTCCACCGGTAGATGGCATGTTTTGCCATAGACAAGTCGGAAGGGGGACATACCTAAGGGTGTTTTGAATGTAGTGCGATATGCCCAAAGTGCGTCATCTAGTCTTAATGATCAATCCTTCCTAGAGGGATTTACAACTTTCTCGAGTATACCCTTCAATTCCCGGTTGGAAATTTCTGCTTGCCTGTTGGTTTGTGGGTGATATGTCGTGGCAATCTTGTGTGATACACCGAAGCATTGCAACATCTTGGCAATAAGTCTATTGTCAAAATGCTTGCCTTCGTCACTGATAATTGCTCCCGGCATCCCAAACCGTGTAAATATATTTTTTTACAATAATCGTTGCACGATCTTGGAATCGTTGTTGGGAACTTCAACTGCCTCAACCCATTTAGACACGTAGTCGACGGCAAGTAGAATGTAGAGGTTGTCGAATGAAGATGGGAAAGGTCCCATAAAATTGATCCCTATACATCGAATAATTCCACCTCGATGATGTTTTGGAGTGGCATCTCATGTCGTCTAGAGATATTGCCTGTCCTCTGGCAACGATCACATTGCTTGTAAAAGTCTTGGGCATCTTTATACAATGTTGGCCAATACAAACCGGATTGCAACACTTTGGCCGCGGTACGAGTTCCTCCAAAATGTCCTCCATAAGGTGAAGAATGGCATTGTTGGAGTACATTCTGCTGCTCCTCTTCAGGGACACATTGGCTTATAACTTGATCTGCACATTGTTTAAACAAAAGAGGCTCGTCCCAAAAGTAATGCTTAGCATCATGGCGGAACCGCTTCTTCCCTTGGTGAGTAAGACCATAAGGTAAAATACCACAAACAAGGAAATTAACTAAATCTGCGTACCAGGGTATTGCCGAGGCATGTGCTGCCGTGGCGACTGCTCCCAAAATTGCCGAGGCGTGCGCGTCAAGGGCTGCCGAGGTGTCGAGGGTTGCCGAGGCATACGCGTCAAAGGCTGCCGAGGCGTCGAGGGTTACCGAGGCATGTGCATCCATGGTTGCTGAGGCGTCAAGGGTTGCCGAGGCAACTAAAAGTTGCTCATCCGGGAATGCATCGCATATCTCCAAATCCGCATCCTCCTCCCTATTGCGTTCTAAACGTGATAAGTGATCGGCCACTTGATTTTTTGTTCCTTTCCTGTCCTTAATTTCAATATCAAATTCTTATAAGAGTAATATCCAACGAATCAAACGAGGTTTGGCATCCTTTTTAGCAAATAGATATTTGATTGTCGAATGGTCCGTATGAACAATTACCTTTGTACCAATCAAATAGGATCGGAACTTGTCAAATGCGAAAACTACAGCTAGTAACTCTTTCTCCATTGTTGTGTAATTCACTTGAGCACTATTAAGAGTTTTACTAGCGTAGTATATCACATGGAAGGTCTTACCTGTGCGTTGGCCTAGGACTGCTCCTACCGCAAAATCACTTGCATCACACATGAGCTCAAAAGGTAGCGTCCAATTTGGTGGAACGACAATGGGTGCCGAGGCAAGCTTTTCCTTTAGGGTTTCGAATGTTTAGGTGCAAGAATCATCAAAATTGAAGACTTTATCTTGTTCAAGCAAATTGCACAAGTGTTTAGTGATTTTGGAAAAATTATGAATAAACCTCCTGTAAAAACCTGCATGTCCAAGAAAGCTTCGAATTCCTTTAACCGAACTTGGTGGGGGTAATCTCTCGATCACGTCCACCTTGGCTTTGTCTACTTCAATTCCCTTGGATGAAATCTTGTGGCTGAGCACTATTCCTTCATCTACCATAAAATGGCACTTCTCCCAATTGAGGACTAAATCAGTTTCTTCACATCTTGCCAACACCTTCTCTAAATTGCCGAGGAACCTGTCGAAGTCATTACCAAAAACATAAAAATCATCCATGAAGATCTCAAGGAAGTCTTCAACCATGTTTGAAAAGAGTGCCATCATGCATCTTTGGAAGGTTGTCGGGGCGTTACACAATCCGAACGACATCCTTCAGAAAGCATAAGTATCGTATGGGCATGTGAAGGTTGTCTTTTCTTGATCTTCTAGTGATATGGCAATTTGATTGTAACCTGAATAACCATCAAGAAAATAATAAAAGGGTTTGCCTGCGAGACGGTCAAGCATTTGATCAATAAAGGGTAATGGGAAGTGATCTTTCCTAGTGGCTTTGTTTAGCTTTCGATAATCTATACAAACCCTCCAACCGGTCACAGTCCTGGTTGGAATGAGTTCATTGTTTTCATTACTTACCACCGTTATACCTCCCTTTTTCGGTACACATTGTACCGAACTTACCCATGTACTAACAGAGATAGGGTATATAATGTCGGCGTCAAGCCACTTGATGATTTCTTTCATTACAACCCCTTTCATGGCATGATTCAGTCTCCTCTAGGCCTCAATTGAAGGTGTGTGATCATCTTCCAACAAAATCTTGTGCATGCACACTGCCGAGCTAATTCCCTTCAAGTCGGCAATTGTCCACCCTATTGCCTTCTTGTGTAGCATCAACATTTTGATCAGCTTCTTTTCCTGCTCAGGTTGTAACTTAGAAGAAATAATTACAGGCAGTGTATTATCGGTTCCTAAGTATGCATATTTTAGTTGCTCTGGCAACTATTTCAACTCAAGAATCGGTGGTTGTTCAATAGAGGGCTTTTCGAGCTTACCTTCCTTACCTGAGTAATCCAGTGGTTCAAAGTATGTACCTGGTTGATTGACTAGCCAATTTGCCTCTTCTTGTTGTTCCTCATCGACCGGTTTTTCATACTCCTCAGGTTCCTCTTGATCGGCAATGTAGTTGCCGAGGCAACTAAATTCCTTGTCGGAGTTAAACTCTGTCGTGGCATGAAGAAGTTGGCATTCTTATGGATCATCGGCATGCCTTAGTGTTTGGAACACATTTAGTTTAACTTATTGGTCATTCACCCTCATTGTGAGTTCTCCCTTTTCAACATCGATCAAGGTTCTCCATGTTGCTAGGAATGGTCTCCCGAGAATGATAGGTGCATGCTCATCTGCTTCACAATCCAAAACAATAAAGTCAGCAGGAAAAATAAATTTAACAACTTTTACCAGTATGTCTTCGATTTTTCCTTCTGGATGCACATAGGATCTGTCAGCTAGCTGTAGCATAACTGTTGTAGGTCTTGCCTTCCCGATTCCTAGTTTATGGAAAACCAATTTAGGCATCAAATTTATGCTAGCCCCAAGGTCGCATAATGCTTTCCCGATGTAGTGGTTTCCAATGGAACAAGGTATTGTGAAACTTCCAGGATCTTTCAACTTAGGTGGCATACGATTGTGCAACATGGCCATGCATCCATCTGTTGCGGCAACTGTTTCAAACTCTCCTAGCCTTGTTCTCTTGGACACAATGTCTTTAAGAAACTTGGCATAGTTCGGCATTTGTTCAATTGCTTCCACCAATGGCAAGTTGATCTGGACTTGCTTTAGGATATCAAGAAACTTCTTGAATTGATATTCTTACTTTTGTCGCTTCAACCTTTATAGGAATAGTGGTGGAAGTCGGATATCTTCGATCCTTTCATTGGTTTTTAACCTGATTGACGGTATTGCCGGGACAACTAGAGTTGCCGAGGCATTATCAACTGGGGTTGCCGAGGCATGCTTATCGCAAGTTGCCGAGGCATCCTTATCGTCGGTTGACGAGGCATGCTTATTGCCGGTTGGCGCATCAATTACTGGTTTAGCATCTGAGGCTTTGCCGCTAGGTTCATCTTGATCTTTTTGTGCAGTTTTGTTTGATGAGCGGGCTTGAGCCTCTTTAAGTTGTTGGCCACTTCTAGTGGTGATCGCCTTACATTGCTCATGGCCAGTTCCTCTTGCGACTTCAGTATCGCTAGGTAAACCTCCTTGCGATCTAGTATTTAAGTTTTGAGCAAATTGTTTGACTTGATTTTCCAATGATTTTATTGCCGCCTCTTGGTTTTGCAATCTCATCTCGGTCCTGTTAATAAAAGCATCAGTTCTTTTTATGAAGTTACTATTCTCAGCCATATAAGATTCAGTTTTCATCATAAAAGCATGTAGAGAATTTTCCAAAGAACTAGATGTTGTCGGTTGTTGTTGCGGCAACTGTTGCCATGGCATATTCTGCTGGAATCCCGATGCTTGTGCATTCTAATTATTCTGGTTTAGAGCATTGTTGGGATTACTCCATGAAAAATTTGGGTGCTTCTTCCAAGCTGGATTGTATGTATTGGACATCACATTGTTGTTCTGGTTGTAATTCCCCACATAGAAGCTGGATTCCGGATTCTGCATACATTCAGAAGAATCATGGTTACCACCACATAACTCACAAAAATAATCTATTACCTTGACCTCATGTGTGTTGTTTGGTTTCTGAATGTTCTGGACCATCTTGGTTAAAGTGGCCAATTATGCCGAAATTGAGTCTAATGATCCTAGTTCATGTATTGTGGCTTGGCGTCTAACTCCTCCTCTTCTAGTAGAGGGGAATTGATAGTTATTCTTGGCAAGCCTGTTTAGAATTTGCATTGCTTCCTCCGGCGACTTATCTAGGAGTATGCCGTTTGCCGAGGCATCTAGCATCAACCTTGTTGGTGTATTCACGGCGTTGTAAAATATTGTTACCTGTGTCCACACTAGGAATCCGTGTAGGGGGCATTTGTGTAGAAGTTCTCTATCTCGCTCCCAAGCCTTGTATATGGATTCATCATCTGCCTACCGAAAAGAAGTAATGTCATTACGAAGCTTATCAGTCAAATTTGTAGGATTAAACCAAGCAAGGAAATCCCGACAAAGATTGGTCCAAGATCCTATTGATCCGGCAGGAATGCTAATCAACCATGCTTTCGCCCTATCCCTCAGTGAATAGGGGAATAATCTTAATCGTAAAACATCGGGGGTGACTCCGTGTATTTTGAATGAGTTGCAAATCTCGAGGAAAGATTTAAGATGTTGTTGTGCATCTTCAGTTGCTGAGCCGCCAAATTGACCAGTTGTGTTGATCATATTAAACATCATCGGTTTCAACTCAAAGTGGTCGGCTTCAATTTTAGGTGCGACAACTCCTGGATTAAGTCCATCAAGATCTTCTTCAAGATAGTCTCGAATAGTTCTGTTTCGTGCAAGAATCACTCCTCCTCTTGCTGGAACATCTTGATTCATATTGCCGTCTTGATTAGCCATTGCTACTCTTAACCTTCATCTAAGTCTTTGTAAGGTTCGTTCGATTTCTGGATCAAAGGGATATTCTGGTGTAATCGGTCTCGCCCTGGTCATATACCAATGCAAAACCAAAGTTTGTTAGCCCTTTGAATCTTAAACAAGAAAAGTAAAAAGAAAGTGCAAGAAAATAAAAACAAAGTCGCTATTGCCAATCCCCGACAACGGCGCCAAAAACTTGTTGCGCGTAATAAGTGCTCCGCAATTGTGCAAGTGTACACGTCGCAAGTTATAGTATAAAAGATAACGTCTCCACAGGGATTGGTGCCACTTCAAGAATCTAATCTCTTGCACTATAAAAAGTAAAAAATCAAATAGAAGATTATAGGAGTTTTAACTAATAACTAATCTAGAAAGCAAATAAGTAAAAGAATAGAAGAGATCAAATGAGAGAGATAGGCCAGGTTATCGTGAGTTGAGGTGTGATAGCTGATTGGATCGTCTTGGTAAAAAAGTGCAAGGGCAACTCAGTTGCCGTGGCAACTTGCACAACGGGATTGCCTTAGCAACTAATCGATGGTTGCCTGGGCGACTAGTTGGGCAACTACTTGGGCGTCTGGGCAGCAACCTTCAAGGTTCGACAGAGCGTTCTTCAATGGTTTCTTCTTATCCCTAAGTCGAAACTCTAGCTACTTATGCATGCATTGATAATATATCCTTGCGTGAATCAAGGGTGAACAACAACCAATCTTGCGCTCTTCTTAGCCGTTGAAATACTTAACTTATTCCTAAGCCAGATTAATCTTCACCATCAATAGATTGAATAAAGATCATATTCATTCGTTTCTTGAATCTAACTCTCCTGATATTAGATAAATAGATGAAGTTACGAGATCCTCTCCCAATTCACTCGCAAACAAGAATAAGAACCAAGAATGAATAAACCTTGAATAGAAAAGTGCAAACTCTTATTACCTAAACAAAATCCAATAGTTTCTAACAACCACAAGACACAATAACCTTAGAAAAATAGATTTAGTTCATGTCTAGGTTCCAAAGAAACACAAGATAAAGAATCCCTAGCATGAACCTAATTGAACAAGAAAGAAAAAGATGAAGAATGAATGGAGCTTTGTCGAAATCCTTCTTGCCCTTGATGTTGTCGAAAATTCTCTCCTCTCTCCCCCTTGGAGTTGACGGCTTGGTGATCTATTTATAGGGCTAGGTCAAAGTTCTCCTTTGAGGAGGAAGTTAAGTTGGAATTAAATTATCTTTAAAGAATATAATTCTTTATTATAATTATATTCCTTCTAGAACTTCTCCTATCTTCTTGGAATTTAATTCTTCTTTAACCTCTTCATGGAAATCAAACTCCTTTGGGATTTAGCTTTGCTCCACGTCATCTTGGGCTTGTCTAGTCATCAATTTCTACTACCATATCACCTTATTCTTTGTCGACAATTGCCCTGGCAATTGGCTTGGCATCTCCTTCATGCATTGCCCTGCAACTAGCTCGGCATCTCCTTCATGCATTCCCCTAGCAACTAGCTCTAGCCTTGCTTTGGCAAGTGATTCTGCACATACACACAAAACACACCAAAGCAGCATCTTTTCCCACAAAAACAACCAAATTATGCAATCAAGCTCAACGATGGAAGGAAACATGGATTAATGCATGAATGACTAATTATGTAACTAATATGAGCCTAAGTCTAACAATAATATGAGTAAAAAGGGTAAGAAAATAGTACTTTTGAACACTTATCACCAGTCTGTTCCGAAATTCAACACTGGAATTCGACTTTAAAAATTCGTCATAAATCGTACAAGTTGAATTTGGGCTATTAGTTTATATAGTTGAACAGCTTATCAAATATAGTTTCTGTCAAAACAAACGAAATCGAATTCTGAGTTTTAGATTATTTTATATAAATATTTCTTTGAAGGTAGCACAGACTGACAGATTATAAAATGAGTGCCTTATTGGTGTTATTAATTTCTTTATGTAAGGGATGAATGTGAAGCATTCAAGTAAACCCGAGAAATTGGAAATTCAGTAGATAAAGCAATGACCATGCTTGAAGTTCTCTTAAGTTATTCAATTTAGTTTGGGATAAGAAGTGTCAAGGTGAGTGCAATTGCATACATATCATGACACATTGATGTTCTATACATCATTGGGATGGCTTGCGATAAGCCTACCCAAATTTAATTGTCATTATATTTATGTCATGGAGTATATGATTGACATATTTTAAATATGTCAAAAGTTGAATATAAATGCATGGATCACTAGTTATATATGATGTTATATTATGAATGTTATTTCGGGTATGAACTACCCAATGTTAAATTATGTCGATATATATTGCCATGGATGAAATAAATATGGAATATATGCCCAAGTATGTCATTGAGGGACAGGGTATAGTTGGCATGCCATAGAGTCCAGCAGCACGCTGCATACTCGGTTTAGCATTATAGTG
The DNA here is from genome assembly GCA_019671005.1 of Hibiscus mutabilis. NCBI lineage: Eukaryota > Viridiplantae > Streptophyta > Magnoliopsida > Malvales > Malvaceae > Hibiscus > Hibiscus mutabilis. The sequence continues at coordinate 11,871,149 of CM033732.1, forward strand.
CATATAAAGGACACTTAGAGCATATGGTGGGCACGACCTTATGTGTATTATGGTGGGCATGACCTTATGTGTATTAGCATTTCGGTGCATGTTTGACTCGTGTACCCAGGGTCCTCATAGGCTTATATTTGGGCTATGGTTTATTGGTTAAAAAAATAAACAGGTGAATAAGCTTATGAGCTTTTGAAATAAATGGCAAGTATATTGGTAAGAAATTTATATCCGGTTTATATTATGTTAATATATGATTAACATGATGGTAATACATATCTAGTGATCATGATGCATATATGGCATATTATTACAAATGCACAAGCATGAAAGTCTTATGACATTGGCATATAGTAAATTATTACTAATGCAATGTGAAAGTTGATGCATTGACATATACCATGTTATATAAACGTCGTCATGAAGTCGGATAAGTTTAAATTATTGTTATTAACTTTGTTTATAGCCTCACTAAGTTCGTACTTAGCGTGTGTTGATTGTGCACACGTAGGTGGTTTGAATCATTGGACGAATCAAAGAGTTGCATCATGTTCAGGAATTTCCATCAAGCTGCCACAGTAATGATATCCTACTTGAGGTTTTTAATTTATTTTAGTGGCATGTATAAATGTGATTAATTTCTCTATTTTAGTTCAACGTCTGTTTTTTTTAACAGTCAAATTTATTTTTAAAAAGTAAAGGAGCTCCGATTTTGTGTATTAGTCGATATAAATACTTTCAGAGGTTTTTAATTTATAGAATTTTTGAATAAAAAATGTGTTATTGTTCTGTGACATCTCTGACTCATATTCGGTAATCAAATACGAGAATGAGGTGTTGCATTTATTGGTATCAAAGAAACAGGTTTAGTCGGTTCTGGATCCAAACCGAGCTTGTTGTCAATTAGTAAGTGTATACATGCCACTAGGATGTCATAATTACTATTTGGATACTTGAGTGACTTGATGCAATCGCTTATTGAATTGATTGAATAAAGTTATAGATGTCCGAAGTTGAGAAATCGCGTAGAGCGATCGAACAGTTGGGTAAGAATAAGGCTTATAAAAATAGTAACAAGGTTAATCATTAATCGTTTTTCGCTCAATGTGATGTTAAAATGCTGGTGAAGTTGGAAATGCCTAATTAAACCAAGGTTTATTATTTCGAACCTTGGATATGATTTTAGAGGAAATTCAACCCCAAGTTCCTTAGACTTTTATTGCTAGAGAGCTGGGAAGTCTTGAAGTGTGAGACTTCAGGTGGGGTATTGATAGAAAACCAATGTTGCTAGACTATTGATAAAAAAGAGAGGTATAAAAAGTGCTTTGTTGTGATGATCAAGGAAAGCTCGATGTGATAGTAACTTATCTCTTGGGACATAGCACAAGAGTAAGTTAAATTTGTAAGAATTACTCCATAGTAATTCAAAGAAATTGAATTTTAGCAAGCTTAATGGAATTGCTTCTTATGAATTTTTGCTTGAAACTAATTGTTCTGAAAAGAACTAGAAATTTTTGAGATTGTAATGATGAGGGAAAAATCAGATTTTTCTGATCAATGTGGTTCAGTAGTATTTTTTGGGAAACTGCTATCATCAAGGATGTAAAGGATGTAAGAACTTTCTAGCTTTTGTTGTGAACATATAAGTATTCAAAGGTGAACATGGAAAGTATCTCAACTATTAATGAATAATAGGATGTGTTTTCTCAGGAATTGCCAGGGTTACCATCTGATCGTGAAGTAAAATTCAGGATTTAGGTTTGCTCTGGCATTGGACATATATCAAAGGTACTGTACAAAATATCTCTTACAGAGATAATATAGTTAAAGGTTCAGTTACATTAAATATGCGATCAAGGTTTTATATGACCTAGTATATCACCTTGAGGAGCTCCAGTCTTGTTTGTAAAAAAGAAAGATGGATCAATGAGGTTATGTGTGGATTATCGTCAACTTAATAAAGTGACGGTGAAGAATAAATATCCTCTGCCAATGATTGATGATCTCTTTGATCAACTTAAAGGAGCAACAATGTTTTCTAAAATTGATCTTCGATTGAGGTATCATCAATTGAAGATCAAAGAAGCAGATATACCAAAGATAGCTTTCAGAACTAGATACGAGCATTACGAGTTTGTAGTAATGCCTTTTAGACTTACAAATGCACCAGCAGCTTTTATGGATCTAATGAATTGGGTATTTCAGCCATATTTAGACCAATTTGTAGTGGTATTCATAGATGATATCTTGTTTTATTCTAAAACCAAAGAGGATCATGATACTCACCTCTGAGTAGTTCTTTAGATCCTCTGAGAAAATAAATTATATGCAAAGCTGTCAAAGTGTGAAATTTTGGTTGTCTAAAGTAGTTTTCCTTGGACATATAGTTTTAGCTGAAGGGATTCGAGTCGATACTAAAATGGTTCAAGCAATCTTAGAATGAAAAATTCCTCAGAATATCTCTGGGGTGAGAAATTTCTTGGGATTAACTGGTTATTATCGGCGGTTCGTGAAAGAATTTTCAATGAGTGCTGCTCCAATAACTAAGCTATTAAGAAAGGATGTGCCATTTGTTTGGACAAATAAATGTCAAGAAAGCTTTGACAAATTAAAGAGGATATTAACAGAAGCTCATTTATTGGTACAACCAGAATCTGGGAAGGATTTTATAATATATAGTGATGCGTCCCATAATGGTTTGGGGTCTGTATTGATGCAAGAAGGGAAGGTTGTAGCATATGCTTCTCGACAACTCAAAACTCATGAAAGAAATTATCCTACCCATGATTTAGAGTTGGCTACAGTATTGTTTGCTTTAAAGATTTGGCATCACTATTTATGTGGTGAAAAATGCTACATCTTCACGGATCATAAAAGTTTGAAATATTTGCTATCCCAAAAGGAGCTTAATTTGAGGCAACGAAGGTGGATAAAATTTATTAAGGACTATGATGTAATTATTGATTATCATCTGGGGAAGACTAATGTAGTAGAAGACGCACTTAGTCGAAAAACATTTTCTGCTTTGAGAATATTGAATACTCAGTTGAAATTACAAGAAAATGGTACAATCGTGGTTGAAATTCAAATTAAGTCTACCTTGATAGGAAGAATTAAAGAGTTACAAGCAAAGGATGAGAAATGCTTGAAAAAAAGAAGCAAGTTGAACGTGCGAATCTAAAGACTTTGAAATAAAAATGGATGTCTATACTACAAGGGATGTGTAAACATTCCTAAAGATGAGGAACTAAAGAAGGAAATACTTTCAGAGGGACATTACAATCCTTTAACTATAAATCTAGTAGGCAACAAAATGTATCAAGATATAAAGAGTCGATTTTGGTGGCCTAGCATGAAACGAGCTATCACCGAGTTCGTTACTAAATGTTTAGCTTGCCAACAAGTAAAGGCAGAACATCAAGTTCCATCAGGATTACTTCAACCAATTTCAATTCCACAATGGAAGTGGGAAAATGTTACTATGGATTTTGTAACAGGCTTACCACTGACGCCAAGTAAGAATGATTCAATTTGGGTGATTATGGATTGATTGACTAAAACAGCATATTTCATACCAGTTCGAACAGACTACTCCTTGAATAAGTTAGCGGAGTTATATATTAAGGAAATTGTTAGATTACATGGTGTTTCTATGTCTATTATATCTGATAGAGATCCAAAGTTCACTTCAAGTTTTTGGAGTGCATTACATGAAGCATTGAGAACTCGACTACACTTCTGTACTGCTTTTTATCCTCAAACAGATGGACAATCAGAAAAGACTATTCAAATACTCGAAGATATGCTCAAAGCGTGTATACTGAATTTTACAGGCTCATAGGAAAAATATTTTCCATTAGCTGAGTTTGCTTATAACAACAGTTACCAATCAAGTATAAAGATGACACTTTATGAGGCATTATATGGAAGAAAATGCCGAACACCATTGAACTGGTTCGAACTAGAGGATCGAAAAATCATTGAACTAGATCATGTTCAAGTAGTGGAGGACAAGGTAAAGATAGTTCAAGATAATCTCAAGGCCTCTTCTGACAAACAAAATTCGTACTCAGATCTTAAAAGAAAAGATATTGAGTTTAAAGTTGGAGACAAAGTATTTTTAAAGGTTTCACCTTGGAAAAATATATTACGATTTGGATGAAAAAGAAAACTTAGTCCAAGATTCATTGGTCCTTATGAAATTTTGAAAAAAGTTGGTCCAGTGGCATATCAACTAGCATTACCACCGGAAATGAGTAAGGTCCATGATGTGTTTCATGTGTCCATGCTTCGAAAATATCGATCAGATCCTTCGCCTATCATTACACCAGAAGAAATTGAAATTCAACCGGATTTGACATACGATGAAGAACCTGTAAGAATCTTAGCTCGAGGAGAAAAGAAATTAAGGAACAAAAAGATTCCTCTAGTTAAAACTCTGTGGAGAAACCACAAAGTGGAATAAGCTACTTGGGAAACGGATGAAGTAATGAAAGAGCAGTATCTGTATTTTTTTAAACCAAGTACGTAAAGAAAATTCGAGGAAACGAATTTTCTTAAGGGGGAGAATTGTAATACCTCAAAATTTTGGTTAGTGACCAAAATGAATAAAATAAAAGTTTGGCGACTAAAGTATAAATTTAGGAAAAGTTTAGGGACTAAATTGTAGTTTTAAAAGTTATGTATTTTAGTCCCATAAATGAACAGTTTACCCACAATAATGATGTTTTCGTGTTACTCAGATTTTTGGTACAGAAATTGTGTTAAAAGCTATAAAAGGGTTAAGCTTGAGAAAAATATTCGGATAATCGGATTAAATAGAATATTCAGGATATTTTGAAGGATGATAAGGCAAGGTTAAATATGTTATTTTACATGTCTAAGATATTTTCTTTGTGTTGGAATAATATGAACCCTTAGATTTAAGTTGATTTTCCATGTTAAATATGAGTCGTTGGATGAAAAATGGCAAGATCGTAATTTTAGAAAATTACAAGGGTAAAGTTGGTAAATACTAACTTATTGGTTTATTTTTGACCATTGGTAAATATTTTGACAAGTGGCATGGTTTGGAGCTTTGGATTCAATGGTAAAATGGTTATATCCCTTTTAGGAGGATATTTTTATAATTTATGGAAATAAAAGATGCCAAATGACATAAATAAAAGAATGAAGAAATATCTTCATCTTTCTTCATGCTTCATGTCAAGATGAAGAGAATAAGAAGGAAAGCAAGGTAAGTTTAGGGTTTTGCATTTTTAATCCCTAAATACTAGAATTTAGGGTTAGCTTATGAAATATGAAGTTGTTCATCATGAAATTCTCTTTCAATTGGTATAAAAATTTCATGGAATTGTTGAAGGATACTTTTGAATTTTGAAGAGAGATAATTTAGGTTTTATGGATCCAAATGAATTAGGATTGAATTATGGAAGATTATGTGATGTTCTATTATTTCCATGCTTGATTGAAGTTGAAATTGATGTATTCTTGATGGAATACCATTTGATTAATTAGGGTGTAATTTGGGGTTTAAGGATTCAAGTTGAATTTGGAGTTTTCATGAAAGGAAAATATTGGAATAACATAATTGAAGGTTAATTTGAGGTGTTGGAATGGTTAAAGGATGCTAAAGATGTGAATTATGAAATCTGCCCAGAATTTTTGTCATTGGCAGTGAGTTTAGAAATTCACCATAAATTCTACAAAAATAATTAGAAATTTATCATTATACCATTGCATTTCTAGTTCAGTCTAGTTTCTTTTAAAACAAACGATGACTGATTTCGATATGTATATCAAAAGATATGAATTTTGAAGTGATGAAAGGTCAGAAAACAGAATACCAGTCTACTCGAAATTCAGCACTGGAATTCGACTTTAAAAATTCGTCATAAATCGTACAAGTTGAATTTGGGCTATTAGTTTATATGGTTGAACATCTTATCGAATCTAGTTTTTTTCAAACAAAATGGAATCGAATTCCGAGTTGTAGATTATTTTATATAAATATTTCTTTGAATGTAGCACAGACTAACAGATTATAAAATGAGTACCTTATTGGTGTTATTAATTTGTGCATGTAAGGGATGAATGTGAAGCATTCAAGTAAATCCAAGAAATCATAAATTCAGTAGATAAAGCAATGACCAAGCTTGAAGTTCTCTTAAGTTATTCAATTTAGTTTAGAATAAGAAGTGTCAAGGTAACTGCAATTGCATACATATCATGACACATTGATGTTTTATACATCATTGGGATGGCTTGCGATGAGCCTACCCAAATTTTATTATCATTATAGTTATGTCATGGAGCATATGATTGACATATTTTAAATATGTCAAAAGTTGAATATAAATGCATGGATCACTAGTTATATATGATGTTATATTATGAATGTTATTTTGGGTATGAACAGTCCAATGTTAAATTATGTTGATATACATTACCATGGATGAAATAAATATGGAATATATGCTCAAGTATGTCATTGAGGGACAAGGTATAGTTGGCATGCCATAGAGTCCAGCAGCACGCTGCATACTCGGTTTAGCACTATAGTGTATATAAAGGACACTTAGTGCATATGGTAGGCACGACCTTATGTGTATTATGGTGGGCACGGCCTTATGTGTATTAGCACTTCGGTGCATATTTGACTCGTGTACCTAGGGTCCTCATAGGCTTATATTTGGGCTATGGTTTATTGGTTAAAAAAATAAACAGGTGAATAAGCTTTTGAAATAAATGGCAAGTATATTGGTAAGAAATTTATATCCGGTTTATATTATGTTAATATATGATTAACATGATGGTAATACATATCTAGTGATCATGATGCATTTATGCATATATGGCATATTATGACAAATGCACAATCATGAAAGTCTTATGACATCGGCATATAGTAAATTATTACTAATGCATTGTGAAAGTTGATGCATTGGCATATACCATGTTATATAAACGTCGTCATGAAGTTGACTAAGTTTAAATTATTGTTATTAACTTTTTTTTTATTGCCTCACTAAGTTCGTACTTACGTGTGTTGATTGTGCACACGTAGGTGGTTCGAATCATTGGACGAATCAAAGAGTTGCATCACATTCAGAATTTTTCATCAAGCTGCCAAAGTAATGACATCCTATTTGATGTTTTTAATTTATTTTAGTGGCATGTATAAATGGGATTATTTCGTCTATTTTAGTTCAATGTCCGATATTTTTTGAACAGCCAAATTTATTTTTTAAAAGTAAAGGAGCTGCGATTTTGTGTATTAGTCGATATAAATATTTTCAAAGGTTTTAAATTTATGGAATTTTTGAATAAAAATCAATTTATTGTTATGTGACATCTCTGACTCATATTCGGTAATCCAATACGAGAATGAGGTGTTACAATACCCCTTTAGGAGATCTAAAAACCATGCAGGCATAAAGGCTTTGAATCAAATCATAGGCCATGATTTCGAAACCATGCAAAAGGTTTTGAAATCATACCCAAAGGTTTCGATGTCTTTGCCAGTGTAACGACTAGTTTTATAAAATTGTCTAAAAGTTAGCAAGATTTTTAAAATTATCGTGCATGTGAGAATTAAATGCTTTGTTTTAAAGGTCCCAACGACTCCAAAATATCCCAATAGCCATAAACAACTAGAATTCCATTCCACACTGTAAAAAGAAAGCTAAAGGTACTTGAAGAAAAAAGAGATGGACATCCAAGCCTAAAGATCGAGGGAAAAAAGCTTCAATACTTTATTCTTTCATTTTCTCTTGCACATTTTGTAGAGAGCTTCATTGTGAATTTTTAGTGTTCATCTTTCGAGAGCCTAATTGTGCAAACACATTTGCCTTGTGAGGTTTTTTCCTGTTTGTTAAATTTGTATTTCTCATAGGGATAGTGTAACTCAAAGTTTTGAGGTATAAACTTTAAGGGAAATTATTCACAAGATTTTGGGTATAAATCTTGGTGAATCTTGTAAGGTTACTCTTTGTCCTTAAAAGAAAGACAAGTTAGTGAATTTGTGGAAAATCCTTAGTGTGAATGGCTAAGGTAGTAGAGACAGACTTGGTTTAAAAGTTGAACCACTGTAAATCGTTGCACAAAGTTTTATCTTCCAGTTGCTTTACCACATAATCTTGTTTGCCAATTCAACACCTTCTTGGCGTTTTTCGGTTGATCGATTCAAGCTCAACAACATGTTTCAGTTTTAACGACCCAATGACATGTTTGTAACAAAATTTTAATGGAGTGACTAAATCGTAAGTTTTAGAAGAAAAAAGTGACTCGATTGTAACCAAATACATATTTGAGTGACCTGGATTGTATTTGATGAACTTATATTTTGATGTAATAAATAATAATAATAAATGTTTTTAGACTTACTCAAATATCTAAAAATTGAGTCAAAGTCCAAACAAACTTGATTTTTTTCCCTTCATTTAACCGAACTTTTTCAAATCAAGTATGATCATTTGAAACAAGTTTTTGCATCATGTTTTACAATAATAAACCATAACGAATTGATCAATTGCCAACCCTTCCACCAAATAGAATAATCGATCGAAGTCGTTGTAGCAAAGAGACAAATCAAATGGAAATACTGCAAACTGAATGACCCATTGAATCGATAGAAAACTTTTAATCTGAAAAAAAAAATGAAAACTTGTAAAGCAACTTTCTTTTATCAGAAGAAAAATAGAAACTCAAGTTAACCTTATTCTTCCTCAATTATGCCATCGATCTACCGACATTTATGGTTTTAATTTGTAGGCCTTTTGCCCTCATCAACCTACAAAACCATTAACATACGGATAAAATCTTGTACCTTTTCGGTGTTTTTTATGTCTCAATACTAAAAAGTTAAATTTTAAGTTTTAACTCTAAATTCTAAATCCAAAATCTTAAACCCTAGTAATACACCATACTCCAAAATTTTTAAACTCTAATCTTAAACTCTAACTTTAAATCTTAACTTAAGCTATAAACCTAAATTTTTTGTGTGTTGTATAAAAAGGGTCATAGAAAGATACATATGATTGAGATTAGACACATTTACATGTACGGTGGTCTCTTGAGAGCCAAGAATGTTAAAGAGTTTAGGATTGGGATTAAGGTGTTATTGTTTTTGATTTCAGATAATGTGAGAGCTGTTAAGTCCACCGTACACGTGGCAATGCCGATGAAATGATCCCTTTATTTCTCTCCGTCAAGTCTCCCTTATTCTCTCATTAAATCCAATGGTCTGGAACTAAAGTGGGTCACATTGCTTGGCTTCTCAGCAACCACCAAATCTGCCCATTTAGACTACCTCTCTAATACTCATTGTTCCCTCCCCTCTTTCTTCCTCAAGAGAAAGCTGCTGCTTTAAGGGCAGATGGAACAACACAAAAGGGAAAAACTAGGTTAAGTGTTTCACGTCATCTTTTGATCTTACCATGAAATGGAGTCCACACAAAGAATAGAGGCACTTTGTTTAATGAGTTATGCCTAAATTAAGTGTCCAATTTGTTCCCTTCACATGGAGATGGATCACTAATTTAGCCATGGTTTTAATAAATGGAAGGGCACTGTGCAATTTGGCTGGGTTTGGGATGACAGAGATTACATTTAACTAAACCCGAATTTAGACTTTAGCTTCCTTGTGAACCAAACAAGAGAATCTTAATCTAACACAGTCGGTTGAAGTAGGAATCGTTATCTCCTTTTCGGTATTTTTATTTATGCTCCATTATTAAAAAATTATGTTAGAGTTTAAAATTAGAGTTTAGAGTATTGAGTGTATAGTGGACATATAAGGTTTTTTTTAAAAAGATATAAGGGTGGTTCAAAGTCATTTTTATGTATTTCTTGTAATTTATTAAATTAAAATCTTTTATTTTCTCCTATAAACATTTAATTGAACTAATTTAAGGCTTCTTTTATTGAGGGCCATGTGCAGTCGCTCATTTCGCACATGTCCAAACCCCACTAATTATAGGTGCCAAATTTCTTTCTTCTTTGCTCTCCTAATTACGCTTCTCTTTATTATTATTATTATAACAATCATCTTCCTTTCTATTTCATCAGCTATCACATGCTTCTCCAACTCATAAAGGAATAAAACAGGTCGCACAACCTAACCAAAAATTGGATTAGAAAAATGAAAAATACATGGAAAAATGAGACCATGAAAATGTAAAAGCTAACATACTTCATCAAAGAAATTTTATATTCAAGTTCATTAACATGGAACAAAGTTTAATTTAAAAGAATTCAAAGAATGATATACAAGATGGATGTCGTGGGATAGTAAAAGTTAAAACTACCCACACATTGAATCTAGTAATGGCAATCAACCAAAGAAGATACCGAAAAAACAAGTAGTTTTCCCTTGGAAGCAAATGAAAGCACTTTAGGTTCCTTGTGATGATCATCTTCCGGGGCTGGAAGATTAAGATCCAATTGCAGAACACTCGTTGGTTTATTGGGCTGATCTCTTGTCCCGACAGTGTTCAAGGTGGTTGTCGTTGAAACATTGCTTAATGTCAACCTATGCCTTCTCATATGACCTCCAAGAGCTTGCCCCGAGGAGAACTCAGCCCCACATATGGAACACTCGTGAACCCTAGATTTGTTGCATGAAACAGAAGCCTTGCTCGTTATTTGAAGTGAAAGGGTCGTATTCATGTCGTTCGGTTCATCGTAATAATCATCATCTTTCCCAAACATCAACTCTTTGTGATTGTAATTATTATTATCTTCACGATGATCGTTAACCTTGGGCTTTTTGTGGCTTGCTCTATGCCCACCAAGCGCCTGGAATGAAGGGAAACACCGGCTACACGTCTTGCATTGGTGAACAAACATCCACGGCGACGCCGTCTTGCTTGTTGCCGCTGCCGAAGAAGGCGGTTCCGATGGTGGTTTCTTTGTTTGACCTTGAGACAAAAGAAGTAAACAATTCGCCATGTCTTCTTCATCTTCTTGTTGTCGTTCAGTACTGCTTTCTGCTAATTCAACAGATGTTGTTGGAGAAAGAACAGCTCCACCACCTCCGGTAGATGTCGTGGTGGTTGAAGCCAGCGGCGACGGTGGCCTTGGACGTCTGCTACGTTTCCCTTTGATGATTTGCAATTGATCTTTATAAACAACAACATCCTCCCCAGCCTCCATCGTTATCTCTCTAATTCAATCTATGAAAAGGGTTTCTATCAAGAGTTGAAAAGAAGAATATTTTGTTTGGAACACTGACCCTGGAATTTGCTTCGACAGTTATGAGTTTCCAGCCATGGAGGTCATTGAGTGTGTGTGTGTATATAAGAGAAGGGTAAGACTTAAGAGAGGAGTGAGATTCGGTTGGCTTTGAAGCAAGCCCGTTATCTTTTGGCGATTATTCCTTCTATAAGAGGGAGGATTGGATTGCAAGCCTGGAACCACACACTTCTCTCTTTTTTATTTGCTTGCTTGGAGTCTCTGATAGCCTTTCTTATTACTTTTTGTAATGACTGAAAAATAGAAAAATTATTATATAACCTGGCTCACCACGTCATTTATATGGTCCGTCTATTAAAAAATAGTTAACTAATATTTTTTGTTTATGTTATTTTTTTAAAGATGAAACTTATATTTTTTACCACTTGTATACGAAATAGGTGGTTACTTAAAAGTTAATCATGAGTGAATTAGTGACATGAAAAAAAAATATTAACTGATTTTTAGTAGATGTGATTATAGATGATATGATGATTCGGGTCCATATAACAATTTCTCGAAAAAAAGGAATTTGATATTTGACAGTGAGAATAAAAAAAATAAAATTAATTTTCTTCTATGTCGAAGTAATTTTTAATATATATTCTAATTATAAAACTGTAATTTTTTAATGAAAGATAATTCAACTGTTTAACCGTCAAATAAGTGTCATAAGTAAATTATAGTATCATTTTTGAGTTAGGTGCTTAAAGTATTTTTTGGCCAAATAAGTATCTAATGGTTTATTTCGTAACCCAAATAAGGTTTTTTCGTCAACGATCATTAAAACATTTCGTCTTCAAATTATAACATGACACATTTATTTATTTAATATATTAATTTCTTTTAAAATCTTAAAATTTTAATTACTTTAGATCAAACTGTCAAATCACATCTCCCTTACCGCCCGACATCCCCCACATCGGTGGTTTACCGTTCCCCGCCCAAGTGTAGCATAACACACCATTCGGCACCCCCACCCTTTACCTGTCGATCAAAAACTCAATAGGCTTCTATCTTCTTTATTGTTGGATGTTTCGGCGGTGCAATCGACGATTCATTCGTCGATTTTTGACGACGTGATGATGAAATTTTCAGTCGTGGGGACAAAACAAATAAGGGTGACTGATGGTGGTTGAATCGATGATAAGAGGGGGAAATTTAGGGATATAAGCATTTAGGGTTAGAGTTTGGGGCAGGTACGAACACAAAATTTTATGTTAGGGGCGAACTCAGGGACGGACGCAAGATTTTATGCTATGGGGTGAATTTTTATATATCGTAAAACTGTAGTAACATAAGTCAATGTAGAATAACAACCATAGTAACTAGTAAGATAAATACACACATCAAATAATATTCTTCCTCGTTATCAAACAATGATGATTTATAATTTGCACCAATATGCTAGAGTTTTACCTATTATAAATTAATAAAACTTAAATTATAAAAACTAGAGTTATAAGTTAACTCTTGAAATACTTAAGAATAAATTAAAAATAACATCTAAGAGAAGTAATAATTACGAACCTACAAAATATCACAAATGAGATCTTCTTACTTGTCAAAAGTATGCATTCGGAATTGTGCACGACACTCTTTCATTAGATCAAAATCATAAATAAGAGAATCTATAAATAAATCACGAGCAATTTCCTTCTCAATATATGTTATTAAGTAGCTCGAAAAAAACTCATCCTTCATTTTGTTACGCAAGTGAGTCTTCACTAGTTTCATAGCCGAAAAAGCACGCTCTGTAGTTACGGTAGAAACTGGAAGTGTTAAAACAAGAGGAACAAGTTGATCAAGAAGATGATAAATAGTTGACTTTTGAGTCTTTGCTAAAACTTGACAAAGTTCTGAAATTGTTGATGCCTTTCTCAATTCAAGGCTCCCTCTAGCTTCTAACTCAAAATGTTCTAATTGAACTTTCAGGTGCAACATTTCCTACTCCGTGAAGTCTTCTGGATAAAATTTATTTGCAAGCTTGTATATATCATCAATGAAAAATGATTTATAACCATCCCTCGGATCTAGAGTAGAACTAAGCTTAAGTAACTCAACCATGTCATCCTTGAATGTAATGTTCATCTCCTGCATTTGAGAATCAATAGCATAAACAAATATATCAACACGGTAACGATGTCCAATATAAATGGCATCTCGTTGAAGTCGATGTCTCCCTCTACCACCTTTATATAGAGCATTCATATCAGGAATCTCTATATGATCCTTATCACAAAATGACGTTACCTTTTCAAGTAAATGATCACTACACCAAACTTGATATATAGCGGCACTTTTAGTGGCGTTTGAAAAGAAAACGTCGCTAATTTTTAACATATTGCAGCGTTTACTAATACAACGCCACATAAGATAAAATTCAGGGCGTTTATGGGAAAGCGCCGCAATATTCATAAACCTATAGCGGCGTTTCTACAAAAAAACGTCACAAATACTCGTACGTTAGTGGCGTTTTTAATTAAAATGCCACAACAGAGAATACTTTAGTGGCGTTTGTTTTCATAAACGCCGCAATGAGGAATAAAACTCATTTGATTTTCGAGAAATACCTCTCCCACTCTCCCCCATCCGATCCCCAAATTAAACCCCCACACAATCCCTAATCTCGTCTCTCACCCCCCTCATCTCAGTCGGCTCTCACCCCGCCCATTCGTCTCCAAGTTTTGCAGAGGCTTGCTCATATCGAGCAAATGTGTTAGTATGAACAATCTTTCTTAGTACGAACAGACTCATGAATCGAACAAGGACAGGAGCAAGAACAACAAAGATCAAGGCGATGATAACCTCAACGCCGGTTACGCCTCCACCGATGACGCCGTTCCTCACACCACCTGGAATCGCGAGCGCAAACAAGGTTTATATGTAGATTTGATCTTTTCATTTTGTTTCTCTTTTGATTTTTAAGTTTATAAATTTTTTTGTGTGGATATTTTGAAAATGAAATTTAGGAGTGCCGTGGACGGAGGAAGAGCACAAGCTGTTTCTGGTAGGACTGCAAAAAGTAGGAAAAGGGGATTGGAGAGGGATTTCTAGAAACTTCGTGAAAACTCGTACGCTGAAACAAGTAGCGAGCCATGCTCAGAAATACTTTTTCCGGTGAAGCAATATCAACCGTCGCCGCCGTAGATCTAGCCTCTTCGATATCACCACTGATACGGTATTGGTCATTAATACTCCTTTTTCAACATTTCCCCCCTTTGTTTTGCTTGGAAAATTGACGAAACTAGAAATTTAAAAGAAAAAAAGTCTGATCAGTTGAATCATAAGGCTTTAACTCTTAATATTTAACAAACAAAACCAATTATTTATGTATTTTCTCTTCTTTTTGGATAGTGTTCTTAGTTTTAGCTGCTAGATATTATCTTTAAAGAAAATCAACTTAATGTAGATAAGATAATTGTATTAATTTCTTCAAAAGGCCATTAATAATAAATTGATTTGGGTAAAAAAAAAATTGAGCATATTCATATAGAACACTTGCTCATATCTTACACTTGCAATCTAAACAAATTTGGGTAACAAAAATTTAGAATGCTTCTTATTTAGGACTTCGCATCATTAAGTAATCCAAATATAGTAGCATTTGGACTGGAATTTGTGCACATGTTTAGGACTGCCCTCTAGAATTTTCTGGTGAAAATTTAGTTGAATGCCATATTTTTGTGGTTTAAGCAGTCCGACTATGATATCTGGTTTAAGCAGATGTTTTGCTCACAAGAAATCTAGAATACCAAAATTATCTGTTACTCCATATATATTCTTCTAGCCTTGTTTTCCCTTGATGCTTCTTATTTTTGTTATGCTAGCCAAAATATTTGGTAAGTCTCCATTTATGATTTTGGTCCTATCATGTTAAGAGATGTAGAGTTTTTTTCCTCATTGTTTCGTTTTCCATTGAATCTTCATTCCTTTTGTTGTTACATTGGTAATTTCAGCAGTTCTTCTAGATGCAGCTTGTCTCTTAACATATTACACTTCATTCCTTTTGTTGTTGTTGGATGGATACAACTGCATTAAGCAATCCTCCTTGTGATGCCCAAGTCTCAAATGCTTATGATCCTTTTATTGAATACTATGAATGAAGCATGAAGTTCATTTCCCCTACTAGAGAAAGCTGGTAGCTGACCATGCTTTTAACAGTTGTATTCAATGGAAAAAATTGACAAATTAATTATTATTCATTCTTTCATTGCAAGTTGAAATTGTCATGAATTCGCCCATGTTTTTAATAGTTTTATTGTTTTGTTAATGAAATTGATTGCATTTTTATAAAGTGTGTGAAAGAATTGCATATTGTTTTTAATAGTTTTATTGTTTTTGTTTATGAAAGAATTGCAGTTCTGTAATTTCATTTTGGTTGTGTTGACAAGGTTAATGCATTAGGATCTCGAGTGTTCACGTTTTGTCGTACATAAATATCATGTGTTGGTTGTTAATTCAGATTTATTATTTATAATTTTTGGTTTTTATTAAGCCTCATACTTGTATATTGTCGGCTGTTACAGTGTAACTGCTCAGATAAAGTCTAAGCTTGATGAACTTCACTCAAAAATTGAGAAGGAAAGGTAAACTAGCCTACTTTAATCCAAACTTGAAGCAAAATTCTAATTAAATCTATCTTGTGTTTGTGTTATGTTCATATATTTTTTACTTAGTACAGTTTTGTTCGAAGTATGATATATTTATATATTGTGTTTGTGTTACAGGGGATTCGGGATGGTGGTCGGCGGTAGTGGTGACCGAGAGGTAGTTGATCGGGGAAGAGAGGCTTAGGAACAAATATGTAGAGGGGATTAAATTGCGACAAAATGTACTTTTTGTAACGAAATAAATATTTTGTTTAACAAATATTTTAAGTTAATTGTGACAATATATTTTTAGGATGAAATAAATATTTTATTTAACAAATATTTTGAATTTGCAAAGACAAACGCTACTAAAGAACAATTATTAGCGGCGTTTGTGAAGACAAACACCACTAAAGAACAACTATTAGCGGTGTTTGTAAAGACAAACGCCACTAAAGAACATGTTTTTTCGCAGCGTTTGTTTTTACAAACGCCACTAAAGAACAGTTATTTGCGGCGTTTGTAAATACAAATGCCGCTATAGATCTTGACTTTTTGTGGCATTTTTTCTCAAAAACGCCGTGAACTATTGCGGCGCTGGTTTCAGCAGCACTTCTTGCGGCATTTTTCTAAGCGCTGAGAAAGTTTTTAGCGGTGCTAAAAAACGCCGCCATAGAGCTAAAAATGCCGCTAAAGACATATTTTGCTGTAGTGGATCCCACCTTTCTATCATGAGATTTATGTTGAAATTTATGTTGAAAAGCTTGACTAAGATCATCAGTGATGCTCAAGAGATCTATCATGAGGTGCAAGATAAATACAAACTCAAAAGATTTAATCACATCATAAACTATCTGCTTTGTTTCTTTGAGTCAAATTTTCGTCACTTATGATGTTCTTGAGAACATAACAAGTAGAGTCAAACATCTTGAGCAAGCTACGGAGCGAAGTTAAATGTGAAACCCACCTTTTATCTCTTGCACGTTGTAAAGTGCCAATTTGATTTTTCCCTTTCACCATGTCTAGGCCTTCAATAGAAATCATATCTTCAATATAACTTGCTTGAGCATATTTCAATTGATCTTTTCTCTTACACGAGGAGATAACTAAATTTATGATGATAGTCAAATATGAGAAAAATTGTGCTACTGGAATCACTTTTTTGGATGTAGGCACCAAAGTCAATTGTAATCTATGAGCAAGACAATGAATGCAATAAGCAAATAGACATTCTTTAAGGATTAATGCTTGCAAACCATTGAATTCCCTACACATATTGCTAGCTCCATCATATCCTTGACCTCTAATGTCTTTCACATTCAAACAATGATGTGAAAGAACATCACAAATCTCATTCTTCAATACAGACGAAGTAGTTTCCTTCACATGGACTAGATCAAACAATCTTTCACCTCTAAAACCTTTTTGTCAACATATCTCAACACAATCTCCATTGTTCCCTTTTCGGTTCATCACGGGCTTCATCAACCATGACACATATTTTTTGTTCTCCAATTTCATCCCAGGTATATTTTTGTATCCTAGATCAAAAAAGACAAAGGATCTCTTTCTGAATTCTTGGAGAAACATACTTTGAATTCTTTGGAGCATTATTTAAAGTTGTAGAAATCTCGTCATTGTAAGAAGCCAAGGAACTTACTAATTCAAGAAAGTTTCCACGATTATTTGAATCTTTTGTCTTATCACGACCCCGTAAAGCACAAGCTTGAAAGGTTAACCGCCTCACAACTTCTATAGAAACTTTGAGTTGAAACCGATTTCTTGCAACTTGTTGAGAAGTTTGTTTCTCGATCACCTTTTCAATATGTTGAAGAGAGTTTCTCAAATCATGATAGCTTTTCATGGCATTCTTGTGGAGTGAGTTCGCATCATTCCCGACGTGAATAAGAAAAGCACAATTAGAGCCCGAAATAACTTTCTTCCAAGATCGAAAGCCATCATGAGTAAAAGTATTTGATCCAAAGCGTCCAAAGGGCTTATTAAAAAGAAAACATGGAAGACAATATGCAGCATCTTTGGTTGGTGAATATTCCAACCAATCGGGAAATAACTTATACCAAGAAGCCAAAAATCGATGTCCATGCTTATCAACATATTTCGAATCATTAGTAGGAATGGGTTGATAAGGTCCCTTACTAATATACGCTATCCGAACTTCATCTTGTTGATTTGGAGAAAAATCCCAAATAGAATTGTGTACTCCAGGATCACGCTCAATAGTTGATGCATCAAGGATTTCTTGTTCAACTCTTACAACTTTACTTGGACGATTATCCACCCCCGAAGAACTAATAGGTGTCGAACTTGGATTTGGAGAGCTCTCACTAATATGAGGATCCTTTCTTTTGAAAAAATAATCGATTTTTTGATTGCCCATATCGAGTTTTAGAAGTTTTTCACTCCTCCGTTTCTAGAAAACAATAAAATATTTCACTCATTAATACCTCAACAATCACATTAAAATATTTAAATTATAAAAATTTATACCAAAACTCCAATCGAATAGTAACATAATCTAATAACATTATAACAAGAATAATAATAATAATAATAATAATAATAATAATAATAAACATTGGAAAAGGGAATTCCTACTGCTATGTAAATTGTAAATAGGTTTAATTCAATTCAATTCAAGGGTTTAACACAAATCAAGACTAGGATTTAGAAAGATAAGTTCTTACCGGCTACCATTGAGGCTTGAGAATTGAGATGCCGAGTCGGCAGTTGGATATGGCTCAGTGGCTGCACAACGATCGAAATTTTTAAAGTTATCATAGAAAATAGGTCGTTACCCCAATCTCCACCGACTAGCAATCTTTGGGGTTTTTATTATTTAAAATAAAATATTAATAAACTTATAACTTATAAGGAAATTAAAAGATACAAACAATAAATTAGGCTTAAAAAGAACCGATTGATAATAAATAAAAAGATAAATCAGAGGAGAGTCATTATAGTTTCAAATTCAATGATTTTTAAAATGGCACTAAATTTTTTATATTTTATAATTTAACACAAAAATTTTGAATACTTGCAATTTAGTCTAGACTTCTAATTAAAAGTAGAGAGATAAGTTCACAAAATTAATAAGTTATATTAGAAATTTAGGGGGCGGAATTATAAAATTTTAGGGGGCGAAATTAAATAATCAAAAGAAAATATTAAGAAAATACTTAAGACTATAAGGGAATTTGAAACTTCTAGGGGGCGACTGCCCCCAACCCCCTCGGTCCATCCCTGGTTTGGGGGATTTTGAGAGAAATTAAAGGTTTTATATTTTTTTATAAAATTAATGATTTTTCTAATTTTTAAAAATTAAGGAAAATAATAGAAATAAACCACATAACGCTTTTTTATTGGAATACAAAAAATTTTAACGTTTTTCACAGAAAACCTCATTTGGCATACGGAATGAAGCATTAGACACTTATTTGGGTAAAAAAATTTAGACACCTAACTGAGATAAAGGGTATAATTTGAGCACTTATTTAACGGTCAAGCCTAATTCAAAAATAAAATAAGGCTTAATATAAATTTTGATACATAACTTTAATATTTTTCTCAAATTAATACTTAAATATTTCTTGTTTTGAACCGGTAACTAAACTTGAAAAGAATTCTTATATTATGACTTAAACTTAAAGTTCTTTTCAATGATATTTGGTATTGATGTGATACATTAACAATCAATCAAATTGTAACACATGACAATTAATAATATTATTATTTAAATTGATCAATATCACATTAGTAATCTAATTGATTATTTGTTGAAATATTTTTTTGGTTTAACCATATCGTATTTAATTTATTGGTCGACTAATCCGGATAGGGTTTTGCAAAGTTTCAGTATGGGGGCGACCCTCACAACTCAGTTTTCTTCATTCACAGTACCAAGATTCAAATCCCCTGACATTGCTTAAGGAATCTAACACCTTATCATACTAGACCAACGTGTTGTTGGTGATTAGTTATTTTTTATTTTTTAGACAATTTCTACCTAAGGGAGGGAAAGGAGAAATTTTGCTCATAACAAGTCTAGAACCCACAACCTAAGAGAGAAGAAAATATCGATTGAGAGCTTTTAATCATTTGCGGTAGAAATTGTTGACGCTTGTTGAAATATTAAATTAACACATATACTAATATGAATTTTTTTTCTATATTTAGATATATATTTAAAATAAAATAAAAGGTTAAGACCAATTTTTATAATAAATCAGAAAAGAATACCAAAGGCTCGGCCTGCCTTTGTCCTTGTGCTCACAGGCACATATATCGTTACTCCATGCTAACATATACTCCTAGTAGGTCTGTTGTGTGCTCACTAAAAACAATACTCTCCGCGGTAGCCGCTTGATTTTGATCAGACGGTAATCAAATCGATCAGGAGCATAGCCGTTGGCAAGCCCCAGGAGGCTATTCATCCGGATGCTCTTAAGGCGGCTTTGGCTGAGTTCATATCAACCTTAATATTCGTTTTCGCTGGATCCGGCTCAGGGATGGCCTTTAACAAGCTCACCGACGGCGGAGCAACAACTCCGGCCGGCCTAGTAGCCGCCTTTATAGCTCACGCCTTCACCCTTTTCGTCGCTGTCTCCGTCCGCTCCAACATCTCCGGTGGCCACGTCAACCATGCCGTCACCTTTGGTGCTTTCGTCTGTGGGAACATCACTCTTTTACGTGGAGTCCTTTACCGGATCGCCCAACTCCTTGGATCAACCGTGGCTTGTCTATTACTTGAGTTCGCCACCAGCGGCCTTGGTAACTAACTTCACCGTAATTCATTTCAATTCCCACTATTTCATAACGGTTTAATTAGATTTAATTTACAGTTACCTACACCATAAGTCCTGATCAAATTTTAAATTGGGCCATAAATCTCAAAATAACGTACAATCTAACAAAATCTTTTCTTCAATCTAATAATCTAACAAAACCTTTTAATTTAATATATATTTTAAAATTGGTCCCAAACAATGGACTAAATTTTAAATGGGTATTAACATTAAAAATATGTTTCAGCTGCAATCACCCAAATTCGCCTGGCGCTCTCTTTTCATTTCGATTTTGAAAATTCTTTTCGGTTTAATTTAATTTTGTTTGGAAAATCCTTGCCCGGTTTTGAAAAATATATGTGGAGTCGCCACCGATCATTTTTTTAAATAGTAGACCGGACACCAAAATAAAACCAGAGATTCAAAATTCGGGTCTGGGAGTCGGTTACAGATGGGGAAGGATTAGCACCTCCATACCGCCCAAAATTGGTACCTAGCCGATTATTCGTTGTCTTGGTGTTGGAAATTGCGAATTCGATTAAAATTTAAAATGTGATTCTTAAATGCACGAAAATATTGAGAGAACCTCATCCCTATACGCCCGGGACATGGTTTCTCGTTTTCTTGGAAAAAATCGAGGAAAACACATCCCTATACGCCTGGGATATGATTTCTCGAGGTTTTAAAAATAAAGTAATGATTTTTGAGTTGTAAAAAAATAACTTGTGAAAACTGAATATGAATGCGTGTAAAAAATTAATAATATTTTATATACTTATACATTTCTTTATATAACTTATAAAAGTAACATATGTATTTTAAATACATCAAAACATTTTAATATATTTAATTATAATTATATGTTAGCTACTAAGATACCTATGTGTACAAAAAATACGTATTTTAAATAAAATATTTTGTTACATATACTAAAAAACATAATAAAAAATAATAAACAAGGTTGTATAAACACTATAAAACATATACATATATTTTTATAATTATGTGCATTATAAAAATAAACACATATATTTGAAAACACATGAAATAATATATATAAAATATATATACATATATAACATAACATAATAATATTATAAAACTTTATTATAAATATGTAACATATTATATAATAAATATATACTAAATATACATATAAATATAACATAAAATATAAATAATATATACATGGATGTATACATACTCTATAATATACAAAAATATAATATATAATAAGACATCTGTTGCGTGTGATAAGTGCTACGCAAATGTGCAAGTATACACGTCGCAAGTAATAAAGTGATACGAGTATCGAGTATCGTCTCCACAGGGATTGGTTTGGGCCACTTTGCTTAAGTTATCAGACTTTGTGAAAATAAAAACACAATTGATAATAGAGGTTTTAATTAACGAGAAAACTAAGAGCAATAAACTAAAAGAATAGATGAAATTAAAATAGAGTAAATAGGTCAGGTTATCGTGAGTTGAGGTGTGATAGCCGATTGGACCGTCTTGGTAAAAGAGTGCAATGGCAACTCAGTTGCCGTGGCAACTTGCACAGCGGGGTTGCCTTGACAACTAATCGATGGTTGCCCAGGCGACTAGCTGGGCAACTACTTGAGCGTCTGGGCAGCAACTTCAAGGCTCGGCAGAGCGTTCTTCAATGGTTTCTTCTTATCCCTAAGTCGAAACTCTAGCTACTTGTGCATGCCTTGATAATACATCCCTGCGTGAATCAAGGGTGAACAACAACCAATCTTGCGCTCCTCTTAGCCGTTGAAATCCTTAACTTATTCCTAAGCTGGATTAATCTTCACCATCAATAGATTGAATAAAGACCATACTCATTCGTTTCTTGAATCTAACTCTCCCGATATTAGATAAATAGATGAAGTAACGAGATCATCTCCCAATTCACTTGCAAACAAGAATAAAAGCCAAGAATGAGTAAACCTTGAATAGAAAAGTGCAAACTCTTATTACCTAAACAAAATCCAATTGTTTCTCACAACAACAAAACACAATAACCCCAACCAATCAAGTTAGTTCATTGTTGGGTTCAAAAGATGTACAAAGAATAATCCCCAAACCATGAATCTAATGGAAGCAAAGAAGAAGAAGAAGAAGAAATCGAACTCTCTCCCCTTGCTCTCTTGTCGAAATTTCTCTCTTCTTGCCCTATGGGGTTGTCGAAATTTTCCCTCCTCTTGCTTACCTCTCAAGTTGACGATATGGCCTCTTATTTATAGGGCTAGGTCAAAGTCCTTCTTTGAGGAGGAAGTTAAGTTGGAATTAAATTATCTTTAAAGAATATAATTCTTTATTATAATTATATTCCTACTAGAACTTCTCCTATCTTCTTGGAATTTAATTCTTCTTTAATCTCTTCATGGAAATCAAATTCCTTTTGGATTTAGCTTTGCTCCACGTCATCTTGGGCTTGTCTAGTCATGAATTTTGACTACCATATCACCTTATTCTTTGTCGACAATTGCCCTGGCAACTGGCTCGGCGTCTCCTTCATGCATTGCCCTGGCAACTAGCTCGGCATCTCCTTCATGCATTGCCCTAGCAACTGGTTCTAGCCTTGTTTAGGCAAGTGATTCTGCACACACACAAAAACACACCAAAGCAGCATCTTTTTCCACAAAAATCACCAAGTTATGTAATCAAGCTCAATGGTGGAAAGAAACATGAATTAATGCATGAATGACTAATTATGCAACTAATATGAGCTTAAGTCTAACAATAATATGAGTAAAAGGGTAATAAAAATAGTACTTTTGAACACTTATCACACCCCCAAACTCGAACTATTGCTTGTCCTCAAGCAATGCAAACTAACAATTACCTGCCAAGACTTTAATCATCAAAGACATGCTTCAAACTTGAATTCAAACCTCGGAACCGTGGCACAAAGTATGATCACCTTTTAATTTTTCGAATAGCACAAATATTACCCGGAACCAAACTATAATGCTCGTGACAATGTGTGTACGTAGTTGTGTACAAGTTGATTTTCAAGATTCTATGTGAACAATAGGCTTTTATCAATTTAACTACTGGGGTATTTATTTTTATTTTCACTAGAGCCAATTTCGGGCACCTCTAGTAAAGTAAGCAATTTCTCATTTTACTTTAGTCAACTAGAGCCAATTTCGGGCACCTCTAGCGATTCTTTAATGTGCATTAACTACTAGAGCCAGTTTTGAGCACCTCTAGCAAGAAAGTGCATTTACTACTAGAGCCAGTTTCGGGCACCTCTAGCAAGAATTTAACTTTTAATTTTCAATTTTAAATTTACTCAAATTTTAAGCAACCTAAGTTCACTAAGTTTCTTTCAATCGACAAGCCACAACCGTGTAAAAAAAATTTAGCATCATAGTAAAATTCTAAGTTCTTTTCATGCAATCCTAAAATTAAAGGTTCTTTAAATTAAGTGCAGTGGCAAAAATTTATCATTGGATATTCAACAAGTCTTAAGCAATTAAATCCAATTAAAGGAATGGCAAGTAACATATGCAACCTATATGTGATTGCTAAAGATGAATGCAACTAAACATGAAACTAACTAGAAACTAGCACCCCCCAAACTCGAGAGAAGCATTGTCCTCAATGCATGTAAAAGTGAAACAAAATTTAAAAGAAACTAAATGAAATGAGTTAGTCGGAGAGGTCGTCACCTCGAGTGATTTGTTTCCTTCGTGTCGTTTGCTTGATTCATTTTTCAGTTGGTGGTTGAATGTTTGTACCGTGTGAATAGCATTACTTTGATTTAATCCATGTTTGCCGATGCAGGTTCACTTGCACGGGCATCAGTAGTTGCCGAAGCCATTGTTGTTGCTTGGGCATCGCCAGTTTCTGTTGTGGTTGCTGTGGCAAGTAGTACGCAGTGAATTTCCTTAGCATGGTGGTTGTGAGTCTTGTTGTGGAAAAGAAAACCTAGAAACTAAAGATAATGAAGAAAAATAAAATCTCTCCTAAAAATTCCAAAAATAAATAAAGAGAGAAAAAAATATCCAAAAATAATAGAAAGAAAAAAATAGTTCGAAAAAAATAAAAAGAAAACATCGAAATGAGAGCATGCTCATGCATCTCCTAAGGTGTCAACTTCTTTGTTTCGTTCTACATGGGCACCGTTGTAGTGCTTCAATCTCTGTCCGTTAACTTCGAATTCATGTTCGTCGGTAATGGACTTGATTATCACGGCACCATGGGAGAATGGTTTGACAACTTCGAATGGTCTCGACCATCTTGATTTTAGTTTTCTCGGGAAAAGTTTTAGCCGAGAATTGAATAAGAGAACTAGTTGCCCTGGCGTAAATTGCCGTGGCAATAATTTCTTGTCATGCCATTGCTTTGTTTTCTCCTTGTAGATTCGTGCATTGTTATAGGCGAGTGCACGGAATTCTTCTATCTCATTGAGGTCCAACAAACGCTTTTGTTCGGCACTTTCCCAATCCATATTCACGGTCTTGATCGCCCAATATGCCTTGTGTTCTATTTCTACCGGTAGATGGCATGTTTTGCCATAGACAAGACGGAAGGGGGACATACCTAAGGGTGTTTTGAATGCAGTGCGATATGCCCAAAGTGCGTCATCTAGTCTTACTGACCAATCCTTCCTAGAGGGATTTACAACTTTCTCGAGTATACCCTTCAATTCCCGGTTGGAAATTTCTGCTTGCCCATTGGTTTGTGGGTGATATTGCCCGTCCTATGGCAACGATCACATTGCTTGTAAAACTCTTGGGCATTTTTGTACAGTGTTGGCCAATACAAACCGGATTGAAAAACTTTGGTCGCGGTACGAGTTCCTCCAAAATGTCCTCTATAGGGTAAAGAATGGCATTGTCGGAGTACATTCTGTTGCTCCTCTTCAGGGACATATCGGCATATAACCTGATCTGCACATAGTTTAAACAAAAGAGGCTCGTCCCAAAAGTAATGCTTAGCATCATGGCGGAACTGCTTCTTCCCTTGGTGAGTAAGACCATAAGGTAAAATACCACAAATAAGGAAATTAACTAAATTCGCGTACCAGGGTATTGCTGAGGCGTGTACTACCATGGCGACTGCTCCCAAGATTGTCGAGGCGTGTGCATCTAGAGTTGTCGAGGCATATACGTCCATGGTTGCCGAGGGTTGTCGAGGTATGCGCATCCATGGTTGCCGCGGCGTCAAGGGTTGTTGCGGCGTCAAGGGTTGCTGCAGCATCGATGGTTGCCGAGGCATACACGTCTGGAGTTACCGAGGCATGCGCGCTAAGAGCTGCTGCGGCATCGAGGGTTGCTGAGGCATGCGCATCCATGGTTGCCGAGGCGTCAAGGGTTGCCGAGGCATGCGCATCCATGGTTGTCGAGGCAACTAAAAGTTGCTTATCTGGGAATGCATCGCATATCTCTAAATCTGCGTCCTCCTCCCTATTGTGTTCTAAACGTGATAAGTGATCAGCCACTTGATTTTCTGTTCCTTTCCTGTGCATTGGCCTAGGAC
The DNA here is from genome assembly GCA_019671005.1 of Hibiscus mutabilis. NCBI lineage: Eukaryota > Viridiplantae > Streptophyta > Magnoliopsida > Malvales > Malvaceae > Hibiscus > Hibiscus mutabilis. The sequence goes on from CM033732.1 coordinate 11,897,262, forward strand.
TTCTCCTACCGCGAAATCACTTGCATCACACATGAGCTCAAAAGGTAGCGTCCAATCTGGTGGAAATACAATGGGTGCCGAGGCAAGCTTTTCCTTTACTATTTCGAATGCTTGGGGTGCAAGAATCATCAAAATGGAAGACTTTATCTTGGTGGGGGTAATCTCTCGATCACGTCTAGCTTGGCTTTGTCTACTTCAATTCCCTTGGATGAAATCTTGTGGCCGAGCACTATTCCTTCATCTACTATAAAATGGCACTTCTCCCAATTAAGGACTAAATTGGTTTCTTCAATCTTGCCAACACATTCTCTAAATTGTCGAGGCAACTGTTGAAGTCACTACCAAAAACAGAAAAATCATCCATGAAGATCTCAAGGAAGTCTTCGACCATGTCTGAAAAGAGTGCCATCATGCATCTTTTAATGTTAGTGCATATCTGAGAAAACTTGAGGATGGTCATTTTCGATACTTCTTATAGTCCATCCGCACCCTCCATCGGGTGACAATATTTCCCAAAAAGAGTTTGGCCAATGTGCTTGCCACTACTCCCTTTTGCATTACCATGGTGGAGGTGCCTTTCTTCTTTGTTCGCTTGTAGTCCATGTATATTCTCCACATTGCTACTATTCCTGAAGGCATAAATATATTAATAGAAAAATTATATCCATTCTCAACCATTCAATTACCTCATTCTTGTCGACTTCTATCATGGTTGGATGTAGCCTGTTGTCGTGGCAATTGCTGCTCAAGCCAATTGTCGTGGCAATCAGTTGCCAAAATTTGCTGTAAGTCAAGGGAAGAACCAATTTTCTGAAAAGCTTTACGAATCCAAACACCGTTTTCTTTTGGCCTTTCAAACATCTCCATCAGTAGAGATTTCGATGGCTTCAAATCTACCAACCTCGGTTCCTCAAGACATATCTGCAATGGACGAGGTGAGTTTTTAAAGAATTCAAAAGGTTCAACTATTACCTGCTCATATTCTATTGGCAAAGTATTATCATCTCGTTGATCTTACATGTGGTCGTGTAATTGCCGTGGCAATTGTAGATGAGAGCAATCTACAGATTCCTGCTTCAACATCAACGTTGTAACCTTCTGGGCATCAGGTTCCTCAGAATTTGATGTAGTATTGTTGTTCTCAGCTTTACTGAGTGTTGTCGCGGCATTGCTCTGTTCAGGCTCCTCAATCATTGCCGAGGTAATTTGTTGTTCAGGCTCATTATGTGTTGGACAGTCTCTTTTATTGGAATCCTCTTGACTTTGAGGTTCTAGTTGTTCCCCACACATCAGAGAGCTTTCTTTGCATTGCTCCTTATCCTCTTGCCTTGGGACGTCAGTATCCCTAGGAATGAATTGTTGGTGCATGTTATCCATGACATATGTGGATCTCCCCAATTGATCTTCTGAATCCCCTAAGGTTGCATCCCACTGAACTATCCTCGTATCCATAGATTTTGATAGCTCTCGAATCTCTTCAATTGATCCGTTAAGTCTAGCCAAGGAAGCTAGTAACGTTTCCTCCAAGGAATTAGAATTCTCTTGAAAAGGACTACATTGCCATGGAATATTTGTTGCTGCGGCAAAATTGTTATGGTAAAAAAAAATTTGAGCTTTTGACCATACCATGAAGAATTTTGCTGCTGGTTCCCTCTATGGTCCTCCATGTAGTTATATGCACCGAAAATGTGAGGGCAATTTTCAAACACATGATGTTCTCCACACATAGCGCAAGATTTTTCCACGGTATAATTTCTTTGGGCTTTTCTCGGTTGGTATAGGTAATCATCAAAGGGTGCAAGAAACTCTTGATTGGATTGATTCATATCTTCCAACATCATCTCTCGAATAGATTAACTTTTATTTCCCGACATGTTGATGTTCCTTAACTTGTAGCGCACCTAATTTTTTTTTGATAAAACAAACAAAAAGAAAAGTTAGTAAAATTAAGAGAAAAAAATGCAATAACAAAAACAACTAACACCAATTACCAATCCCCGACAACGGCGCCAAAAACTTGTTGCGTGTGATAAGTGCTACGCAAATGTGCAAGTATACACGTCGCAAGTAATAAAGTGATACGCGTATCGAGTATCGTCTCCACAGGGATTGGTTTGGGCCACTTTGCTTAAGTTGCTGCACTGTGAAAATAAAAACACAATTGATAATAGAGGCTTTAATTAACGAGAAAACTAAGAGCAACACACTAAAAGAATAGATGAAATTAAAATAGAGTAAATAGGCCAGGTTATCGTGAGTTGAGGTGTGATAGCCGATTGGACCGTCTTGGCAAAAGAGTGCAAGGGAAACTCAGTTGCCGTGGCAACTTGCACAGCGGGGTTGCCTTGGCAACTAATCAATGGTTGCCTGGGCGACTAGCTGGGCAACTACTTGGGCGTCTGGGCAGCAACTTCAAGGTTCGGCAGAGCGTTCTTCAATGGTTTCTTCTTATCCCTAAGTCGAAACTCTAGCTACTTGTGCATGCCTTGATAATACATCCCTGCGTGAATCAAGGGTGAACAACAACCAATCTTGTGCTCCTCTTAGCCGTTGAAATCCTTAACTTATTCCTAAGCCAGATTAATCTTCACCATCAATAGATTGAATAAAGACCATACTCATTCGTTTCTTGAATCTAACTCTCCCGATATTAGATAAATAGATGAAGTTACGAGATCCTCTCCCAATTCACTCGCAAACAAGAATAAAAGCCAATAATGAGTAAACCTTGAATAGAAAAGTGCAAACTCTTATTACCTAAACAAAATCCAATTGTTTCTCACAACAACAAACACACAATAACCCCAACCAATCAAGTTAGTTCATGGTTGGGTTCAAAAGATATACAAAGAATAATCCCCAAACCATGAATATAATGGAAGCAAAGAAGAAGAAGAAGAAATCGAACTCTCTCCCTTGCTCTCTTGTCGAAATTTCTCTCTTCTTGCCCTATGGGGTTGTCGAAATTTTCCCTCCTCTTGCTTACCTCTCAAGTTGACGATATGGCCTCTTATTTATAGGGCTAGGTCAAAGTCCTTCTTTGAGGAGGAAGTTAAGTTGGAATTAAATTATCTTTAAAGAATATAATTCTTTATTATAATTATATTCCTACTAGAACTTCTCCTATCTTCTTGGAATTTAATTCTTCTTTAATCTCTTCATGGAAATCAAATTCCTTTGGGATTTAGCTTTGCTCCACGTCATCTTGGGCTTGTCTAGTCATGAATTTTGACTACCATATCACCTTATTGTTTGTCGACAATTGCCCTGGCAACTGGCTCGGCGTCTCCTTCATGCATTGCCCTGGCAACTAGCTCGGCATCTCCTTCATGCATTGCCCTGGCAACTGGTTCTAGCCTTGTTTAGGCAAGTGATTCTGCACACACACAAAAGCACACCAAAGCAGCATCTTTTTCCACAAAAATCACCAAGTTATGTAATCAAGCTCAATGGTGGATAGAAACATGAATTAATGCATGAATGACTAATTATGCAACTAATATGAGCTTAAGTCTAACAATAATATGAGTAAAAAGGATAATAAAAATAGTACTTTTGAACACTTATCAACATCATATATTACATAATATACATACTATATACCATGATACATAATACATATTTTATATGAAAAATACATGTTTAATATAACAAATATATATAATATCAGAGGGACCAGAATGCAAAACATGCAGGGTATGAGAGCCAAAACCGAAAGAAAAAATTTAAACAAACTAAATTAAAAAGGAAAAACAGAGGAAGGACCGAAAAAGGGATTATACCCTAGTCAGTAATGGAGGCGAGAGAAGAGTTCAGGGACCGAATGAGTAATTAACCCATTAAACAAAAACGCGGATCCTTCTCGGGTTACCGGGTCACCGCATGGATCGGGCCTCTATACGGCGGCGTTTTGCCGAAACCAGTTTTAAATAATTAAGGGGTTTTTGTCACAAAATAGTTTAATAAAACTAAAAAACAAAATAAAACCATACTCCTAAATGTTCTCCTATCAACCCTCTCTCAACTGAAGCGGCACCGTTCTTGCTTCCTGCTCCCGACGGACTGGTCATGGGCCCGGTGGCCTCGCGGCGGCGGATCTACAAACGACAGCAGCAGGGATGCCGCAGATAAGCTTTGGATTTCATTTTTTTGTTTCGAAATGTGATTTAAAAACAAAAAAAACAAGGCTTTGATTTTAAAAAATGGAGAACCACCTTTGTTTCTTTGATTAGAAACTAAGAAAATTTTGCTTTGAAATTTTTGGATTTTTATTTGATTTCTGAAACCTTTTTTACATATTTTTTATCCCCCTCTTCTTTGATTTTTTTCTTCAGAATGGTCCCCCTTAAACAGCCGATTCATCTTAGGTTTTATAACCCTAAAATAAAAATAAAATACATGCAAGTGGGTTGTTTTTTCATATCTAACATGATGTTTATTTTTGCTTTTGCAGGTTTGTTGTGGCGGCTCGTTGGGCGGTGGCTCAAATGTCAGGCGATGGCAAGTGGAGGTGATAGCGGTGGTGCGCGTGGCGGCCACATGAGAGGAAAGCTAAGGGGCAAGGGACGGCAGCTAGGGTTTAATCTTTAGGGTTGGGGCTTTTTTAGTTTGCGTATTTTCTGGCTTTCGGGTCGGGTCGGGTCGGGCTATAAACGGGTTTAGGGTTTGGTTTGGGCCTAGGTGAATTGGGTAGGGATAATGGGTTTTGGTTTTGGGTTGTGTTTGGGTTTTGGGTATGAATAGTAAATAGGTTATTACAGCTGCCCCTCCTTGCTCATTGTTGTGTAACGACAATAAAGCAAAGAGTAAAAATGACTCGTTTTGTTCGGTCCGGCTGAGCTTTTCCCTCTTAACGCATGTCTTCATTCTTCGATAGATCTTCTTTCTCTTCTACGCGTGTCTTCTTTCTTGACTTGATTGATCTACTTTGTCACTTTTGGGGAAGCAAAATCTTCAAAATAGGGGGTTGTCTATTGGGGAAGCAAAAATGAGTTCGGCTTGCCACTTCTCTTCTTCAGCGCCGATCTTCGGTCTTCAGTCTTCAATAGGTCTTCGATCTTCGCTCTTCGAGGATGTTGAGTTCTTCGATCAATCTGCTCCTCAGTAATATCCCAAATTTTGGCTAGTGACCAAAATGTAAATTTTAAAAGTTTTGGGGTTAAAGTATAAACTTTGAAAAAGTTTAGGGACTAAAGTGTAAATTTCCCCAAAAAGTGATTTTATTTAGTATAAGGGTGAATCTGATCGGAATAAGTACCTTGATATCAGTTTTAAAAATTAAGATGCAGAAAAAGGTACCGAATTTGGATCAAATGAAATTGTTAAGCGTGCTCAGACTAGAGAAATACAAGGATAGGTGACCTTCAGGAAGGTCTCATAAAAGTGTTTCTGATTGATATTTTAGACTCAGTAAGAGTAAAGAATATTCAAATGAATTATTGATAAAGGATTTCCAAGAGAAATTTTATTTTATGGAGATTTTCGATAATTATCGGAATAGTGGACTGAGTTAGGAAAATTCAGTCTAAGTTTTGGGAAAGGAAGTTTTATGAGATAATAGAGTTTATTTCCCGAATATGGAAATATGGAATTTTTGGAATAAATCTGATAGTTCGGAAAGGGTAAAATCATAGTAAAAGTATTTTACGAATATCGGGAGATCGGATCAAATCGAAATTTCAAAGACTGATCCAAAATCCATGGGAAAGTCATAAAATACTATTTTATGAATATTTTATTATTTTTGGTTAGACTCCAACTAGACTTAGTTGAATTTTTACAAGAATGGCAAACTAGTAAATAAAAACTAGTTGGAGGGCAAATTGGTCATTTTGCCCTAATGGCATTTTTGAAATATTTAAAAAGTTACAAGGATAATTTTGGAAGAAGGAAATGGAAGAGTAAATCTTGGCCCTTGATTGATGATAAGATCAATCTCAACTATTGGATTAAAAGGGCATTTTAGTAATTTCATTATCTAAATGAATTTAAAATTCATTTATACAAGACAAGTGGCCAAATTGGATGCAAAACAAAATATGAAGACCATTATTCATCCTAAAATTTAGAAATATGAGGGGGAGAAAGAAAGAAAAATGGAGAAAATTTTTCCAAGTTCGATTCAAGCCCCGAAACTCAATTTTCAGGTAATATTTTCAACTACAAAGTTGTTCTACTCTTCAAGCTCTATCTTTTGGTTTAAATAATTCATGGAAAACATGCTTGATTGATGAGAATTTTGCATGAGAAGAAATTAGGGTTTATGGAAAAAGTTTGGGGCTTTTGGAATTTTATGATTTTATGATGAAATTCAAGTTGAAATCAAGCTAGTATAATGTTAAAATAATGTTATTGAGTTGACATTTAAACCCTACTTATTTTAGTTTGTATAAAGATGATTAGGATTTATGGATTCAAGTTTAATTTAGGGTTTGTGATGTTGAATTAATGATCTAGTAAGCTTGAATTGTTATTTAGAAGCAAAACCCTAAGTTAAAAGTTTAAGGACTATTCGGCAAGTTTTAAAGTTGAGGGACCAAACCTGAATTTCATGAAATTGATGTGAATTTATGTTATTAATGATGTTAGAGACATGAAAATGAAGTTAGAATGTTAAACCGATATTAGATCGAAATAGTGACCATTTTGACAAATTGTCAAAGTTAAGTGACCAATTCGGAAATGAATTTTTAGAGAAGGACTGAATCTGATTTTAGTTGAAATTGTATAATTCAAGTAGTAATGTTGATTTGAGGACAAATTTGCAAAGTTAAGAAGCTTGAATCCTTATCTTTACATTTTAGTGACTATTTCGGTTAAGAATGAAAATTAGAGGGAATTATTTTTGAATATTTATTTGATGAAGAAAGTGATACATTAATGGTTTGAATCAAGTAAGGGGACCAAAATGACAAGTAGCAAAGTAAGGAGAAATTAGTATAAAGTCTGAAGTTATTTATGGAAGCAATGAAGAAAACTGGATTTGGCAATAAGTTTGAAAATTCACTATAAATTCTACAAAAATGGTTAGAACATGAATTTTATATCAATGTAAAGATTTGTTCGTCTAGTTTCATTTCCAACAAACGGAAACTGATTTCGATTTTCGAGTCAAAAGATATGAATTTTTAAGTGACGAAAGGTCTGAAAATATAGCACCAGTCTGTTCCGAAATCAGCACTGGAAATTGACTTTGAAAATTCGCCATAAATCGTACAAGTTCAATTTGGGCTATTAATTTATATGGTTGAAAAGCTTATTGAATCTAATTTCTTTTAGAATAAACAGAATTGAATTCTGAGTTGTAGATTATTTTATAAAAATATTTCTTTGAAGGTAGTGCAATCTGCCAGAAAATGAGAATTGATACATTTTGTATCTAAGGTTAATTAGTAAGCTTAAAAAGGGTTAATGGAAGTTCTAAATGGTTATTAAAGACCAAAATGAGTTTGTGGACAGTATAAAGAAGGAAAGAAATTTATGGAAATTTTTTATGTTGAATGATTAAATAGCTGAAGTGGTATATTGTTAGAAGTGAATCTAACAAATGTTTATTTATATTCATGTGATAAATGAAGTTGGATTCGAATCAAGATAAGGTATGAGGTACTATAAAGGAAATGATCAATAGAGCTTAGTGAGGCATATTAATAAATGGCCGAGGTGAGTACATTTTAAAATGTTTGCATTACATTGAAAATGGCATTGTATTTCTCTATAATACATGATCTGATACATTGCTCGACATGGCAAGCTTGATGGAATACCAGGTACGAATTATTGTTTGCATAAATGATGATCTATGTTTATCATGAAATATGTTATGAAATTAAATCATGTCATGTATACGACTGATATCACGTATATGAATCATGTTATATAAATGGATTATGCCATGTATGTGAACCATGCCATGTATATGAAATATGTCATGTATATGAACTATGCCATGAATACGGAACATGCCATGTATATGAATCAAGATATGTATATGAATCATGTCACATATATGAATCATGATATGTATACAAATTATGTTACGTATATGAAAATGCCCAAGTATTGTGTATGAGAGTCCATGGTATAGTTGGCATGCCATAGAGTCTTTAGCAGTTGCACCCTTATGTTCATTTATCAAACAGATATTGTGACAAAATGATTGTGTCACATGCACCCTGGGATCTACGCCCACTGTTCCCGAGTGCACTATCAAGGTGCTTTATGTTTATGGGGAGCAAAGAGTGTCCCCAAGTACGTACTCATCTTTACGTTTATGTTAGACACTATGGTGTCATTTCAAGATGACTCGCGTACCTCGATCTCATATAATATACTTTGGGCTATGTTCAAGAATATGATATGCAAATGATGGCATAAAGAAAGCATTACTATGTTTAAGTACATGATATGCAAATGATGGCATAATGAAAGCATGACTATGTCAAGGTATATGTTATGTAAACGATTACATGATGAAAGTAAGAATATGTTAAAAGACATGTTATGCAAAAGCTTACATAATAATAATAGAATGTTGAAAGCATGGCTATGATAAAGATTATGATATGTAAATGACTAATTGATGATTATGAAATATCAATTGCATGTTTCTATGACAAAACTGATAGATGACATAAATTATGATTGAAAACATGTCTATGTTAAAGAATATGTTGTGCATATGATTACTTGTTGAATGTAAAATGTTGAAAATATGACTATGTTAAAGAATATGGCATGCACATGAATACTTGATGATTATGAAATAATGATAGTATGATTCTATGTTAGGTAGATTAATGATATAAATCATATTTGGACCTGCTTGCCATTTTACAAAACATGTACTGCACTTTTGATATGATATATTGTAATGCATTATTTCATGTTTAGATAAATAAGATTAATTGCCTCACTAAGTTCGTACTTAGCGTGTGTTTTATTTCACATGTAGGTTCTCCGAAAATAGACTAGCAAGGAGGAGTTGTTAATTGGGAAGATCAAGTTACTATCTGTAAGTACAGTACGTACATCTTTAACGTAATTTGATAGACTAGTGGACATGTAATATTTTAAGTGGGTAAACTGTTTTGTAAGTCTAAGTTTATAACATATTTATACATTGTCATGGAAGTATGGACTTAGAGAAATGGTTTGCTATTAATAACTATGAATTTTGACGTAGTCAAATGTTGTTTAACCCTGATCGCGTAAAAATTTGAAAATCAAGAAAGGGTCTAGGCAGTATACATAGTTTTCACCCTGAATTATATTTTTATTTCAAAAAATCAATTATGAATTTTATAAATCAATTCAGGGTCAAAACTAGCTGCAATAGACTGACATAGTTTTTAATTCAAAACCGAGAAAAGGGTTAAACTGTAAGATGAATTTTTGGTATAAAAAAAATTACAAGTCAAGATTTCTTTCAATGATTCTGTAACATCTTTAACGTATATTCAGCTTACAAGTATACGTTAAGGGTGTTACATTTATTGGTATTAGAGCTACAGGTTTAGCCGATTCTGGAGGTTAAACCGAGTTAAATATGATTTGATGTTAAGTACATGCCCTTAGGATGTCATGTTACTGATATACTATCTATGTAACTTGATTATGCTCCTCATTTACATGAATAAGTTTTAGTGGAAATAGATGATGTTAAATACTAATGGACTGCGTTAAATGTTTAATTATGAGGATCAAGAAAAGGTTTAAAGTGAAAGTAAAGAGATACAGAATGTTCCACCTCTAGCTCTTACCCCAGCTGAGCCACTTACACAGTAGGGAGCTCCAGCATAAGAATATGGAACCTTAGTACGAGCCCTAAAAAGCTATGGTTAATTTTTTTTTCAAACCCTAATGCTTGTATCAAATTGGCACCTACACCAGTAAATGCATCGATTGTTAAGGAGCTTAAGAAGTTAGGAGCTCCTGAATTTCATGGAGAAAGTGGCCTGATGGCTGCCAATTTATGGCTCCACGATGTTAAAGTCACACTAGAGGAATTAAATTTTACAGGTGCTGAAAAGTTAGAAAAGATGCATCCTTATTAAGGGAACATGATGGTCCAAAGCCACAGAATTATACCTGTTGAGAAAGTGACTTGGACATTCTAAAAAGTGTTTAGAGTCAAGTATGTTGGCGACCAGTTTATGAAAGAGATGTTATAGTAGTTTCAAAGTTTGAAATAAAGTACTCGTATTGTCTACGAGTATGAATTGGATTTTAATGGATTAAGTCGGTATACAGCTGATTTGATATCGACTGAGAAGTCCCTATGAGAATGGTTTATTGAAAGGCTTAACCCGAGGCCTAAAAAGTAATTCTCAGGTATGAGTTTGTCAATTTACTAGGATGCTATAATAAGAGCAAAGGCTATGGAGAAAGCCTGTAATTACTTTAATTGATCAGAGTTTGACTCACTCGTATATTGGTACTAAGATAGTAGTACAAAGAAAGATTCTTAAGGAAAACTATTTTTAGTAATGTGATTCCTAGTAACCCACTTGGATATAGTGCATGGGTGACTAGAATATGTAAGAAATGTCTATTAGTGATTTAAGGAATTGAGTTCCTGGCAAACTTATTGGAGCTTTTATTTCGCAAACTTGGGATTATATTTTTGGAATGAACTGGTTGTATGCATATGATGCATATGTGAAATGTAAAAATAAAAGGTTGGTACTTCAAGGACCCGATGGTTCTGAAGTAATCATTATGGAAGAAAGAACTGACTGTTAATAACAGTTTAAAGATTGTAATGCAATGGATGTGGGGTATGTTTAATTTATATGGTAGGTATACAAATATCACCCAATAAAATTGAAGGCATCCCGACTATAAAGGTAAATTGTACAAGAAATATTATTTCTTTAAGGAGACATCAGTGTTACTAGATGACAACTATAGGATTTAAAAGATCAGGAAGACAAGAAATCTGGAATAAAAGTATGATGAAAGTGATATTTGAGTACATACTGAACAAGATTGGAAGTTTAATATCGATAAAAAGTATTGAACTCTTAATCAAAGAGTATTTAGAGAAGTCAACTAAGAGGTTAATTCTACCTGAATAGTTGACAGCAGAGCCTTATGAAGGTAGGGCTCAAGTGTAATGGATAAGCTAAGATATCTTTTCAAAAAGGTTTTGATAAAGAAAATCAGTTATATAAGATGATGAGTATGACAAGCATTAAAATAATGTGGATTGCTGGAAAAAGGGTTTTCTAATGATCTAAGTGATCAAATACTAGAAGGTAATATGAAGGTATCATCTAGGGAATTTGAAGTGTAATTTAGATAAGTTGGTTATCTGTGCACAAGTAGAAGTTATTATAAGAAGAAACGTTTAAATTTTTAAAAGGAATTAGTTCCTTAATGAAGTCAAAGGAAGTGTGTTTAGTTGAGGATTTTTCCGACTAATTGAAATTTCCCTGGAAATGTTTCTAGATAAGAACAAGAGTCTCAGATTACAAGGGTTATAAAGATATCCGTAGTAGTAAAAATGAAATGAAGTATGAACTTGTTCCGATTTCTATCTTGATTGAGCTACTGGTGCAGAAGGGAGCTCAAGTACAAGAACAAGAAGTACTTAAGAGGTTGTAACCTTCGGCATCTGTATATAATAAAACATTGGTTGTTTAAATGTTTAAGTTGTTGAGAGCCTTAAATGTCAGAGAACAAGAGAAGTTATGATTGTTTTTTTGAAGATGAAGGATGATAAAACTCCTATAGAAGAAGTAATATTGATACAGAGGAAGTAGTTTGGAAAACTTCCTAGAAAGGTGTTAGAAATTGGAGTCAGTGATTAGTTCATAAGGAAATGATTTCACTGATGTTTGAGGCTTTGATAAAGTAATCACATTGTTTATGAGAAATAGTGTGAGATCAATAGGTTAAGCCGGTATGACAAGGAATAATTTTATTTGGAGAATTATAGTATGACTGCTAATAAATAATTTGAAGCATAGCACAAGAATTATAAGAAATTTTAAGAACTATCTGTTAGTAAAGCTAAAAATAAAGCCAATAATCTGAGAATTCTAAAACCAATTTTAAGATAAATTGGCTATCTATATGAAATATATAAGTAAGATGTAAAAAAGAAAGTTGATCTTTGGACAAGATGTTATCAGTTAAAGCTAAAAGAAAAACAAAAGAAAGAAAAGTATCAATTCGAGGAAGGATGAGTTGTATAGGTCAAAAAGGGAAAAACTTGGTTCTAGAACTGTTATACCTCAAGGAATCATGAAAGAGTTGGACCAAGAGTATATTAATGGGTCTTATCTCTAGAAGTGAGCAAAAGTCTATAGTATATGTACTTATGTTTTGGGGGCATTGGCTGAATTATTTACATGTCATCACCCCTGAATAAATTGAGATGCAATTAGATTTGATACATGAAGAGGGGTTAGTAGAAATATTGGTTAATGAAATTAAAGAATTAAGGAATAAGAAATTTCATTGATTGAAGTTTCGGGGAAAAATCACAAGGTCGAAAAAGCCAATTTGGAGGCTGAGAAGAAAATAGAGAAGTAATATCTGTAAATGTTTGGAACATGTATGCATTAAAAATTCGAGGACAAATTTTCTAAAAGGGGGAAGAATGGTAATATCCTAAATTTTGGTTAGTGGCCAAAATGTAAATTTTGAAAGTTTTGGGGTTAAAGTATAAAATTTGGAAAAGTTTAGGGACTAAAGTGTAAATTTCCCCAATAAGTTATTTTATTTAGTATAAGGGTGAATCTGATCGGAATAAGTACCTTGACATCAGTTTTAAGAATTAAGATGTAGAAAAAGGTACCGAATTTGGATTGAATGAAATTGTTAAGCGTGCTCAGACATGAGAAATACAAGGATGGGTGACCTTCGGGAAGGTCCCATAAAAGTGCTTCTGATTGATATTTTGGACTCAGTAAGAGTAAACAAAATTCGAATGAATTATCGATAAAGGATTTCTAAGAGAAATTTTATTCTATGGAGATTTTCGATAATTATCAGAATAGTAGATTGAGTTAGGAAAATTCAGTCTAAGTTCTGGGAAAGGAAGTTTTATGAGATAATAGAGTTTATTTCCCGAATATGGAAATATGGAATTTTTGGAAAAAAATCCGATAGTTCGGAAAGGGTAAAATCGCAGTAGAAGTATTTTATGAATATCGGGAGATCGGATCAAATCGAAATTTCAGAGACTGATCCAAAATCCATGAGAAAGTCATAAAATACTATTTTATGAATATTTTATTATTGTTGGTTGGATTCCAACTAGACTTAGTTGAATTTTTACAAGAATGGCAAACTAGTAAATAAAAACTAGTTGAAGGGCAAATTGGTCATTTTGCCCCAATGGCATTTTTGAAATATTTAAAAAGTTACAAGGATAATTTTGGAAGAAGGAAATGTAAGAGTAAATCTTGGCCCTTGATTGATGATAAGATCAATCTCAATCACTATATTAAAAGGGCATTTTAGTAATTTCATTATATAAATGAATTCATTTATACAAGTCAAGTGGCCAAATTGGATGAAAAAAAAAGATGAAGACCATTCTTCATCCTAAAATTTCGAAATACGACGGGGAGAAAGAAAGAAAAATGGAGAAAAATTTTCCAAGTTCGATTTGAGCCCCGAAACTCGATTTTCAGGTAATATTTTCAACTGTAAAGTTGTTCTACTCTTCAAGCTCTATCTTTTGTTGTAAATAATTCATGGAAAATATGCTTGATTGATGAGAATTTTGCATGAGAAGAAATTAGGGTTTATGGAAAAAAGTTTGGGGCTTTTGTAATTTTATGATGAAATTCAAGTTGAAATCAAGCTATATAATGTTAAAATCATGTTATTGAGTTGAGATTTAAACCCTACATATGTTAGTTTGTATAAAGATGATTAGGGTTTATGGATTCAAGTTTAATTTAGGGTTTGTGATGTTGAATTAATGATCTAGTAAGCTTGAATTCTTATTTGGGAGCAAAACCCTAAGTTAAAAGTTTAAGGACCATTTCGGAAAGTTTTAAAGTTGAGGGACCAGATATGAATTTCATGAAATTGATGTGAATTTATGTTATTAATGATGTTAGAGACATGAAAATGAAGTTAGAATGCTAAATCGATGTTAAATCGAAATAGTGACCATTTTGACAAATTATCAAAGTTAAGTGACCAATTCGGAAATGAAGTTTTAGAGAAGGACTGAATCTGATTTTAGTTGAAATTGTAGAATTCAAGTAGTAATGTTGATTTGAGGACTAATTTGCAAAGTTAAGAAGCTTGAATCCTTATCTTTGCATTTTAGTGACTGTTTCGATTAAGAATGAAAATTAGAGGGAATTATTTTTGAATAATTATTTGATGAAGAAAGTAATACATTAGTGGTTTGAATCAAGTAAGGGGACCAAATTGACGAGTAGCAAAGTAAGGAGAAATTAGTATAAAGTCTGAAGTTATTTGTGGAAGCTGTGTAGAAAACTGGATTTGGCGGTAAGTTTGAAAATTCACTATAAATTCTACACAAATGGTTAGGAATTTTATATCGATGTAAAGATTTGTTCGTCTAGTTTCGTGTCCAACAAACAAAAACTGATTTCGAGGTCTGATTCAAAAGATATGAATTTTTAAGTGACGAAAGGTCTGAAATTAGGGCACCAGTCTGTTCCGAAATCAGCACTGGAAATTGACTTTGAAAATTTGCCATAAATCGTACAAGTTCAATTTGGGCTATTAATTTATATGGTTGAAAAGCTTATTGAATCTAATTTCTTTTAGAATAAACAGAATTGAATTCTGAGTTGTAGATTATTTTATAAAAATATTTCTTTGAAGGTAGTGCAATCTGCCAGAAAATGAGAATTGATACATTTTGTATCTAAGGTTAATTAGTAAGCTTAAAAAGGGTTAATGGAAGTTCTAAATGGTTATTAAAGACCAAAATGAGTTTGTGGACAGTATAAAGAAGGAAAGAAATTTATGGAAATTTTTATGTTGAATGATTAAATAGCTGAAGTGGTATATTGTTAGAAGTGAATCTAACAAATGTTTATTTATATTCATGTGATAAATGAAGTTGGATTCGAATCAAGATAAGGTATGAGGTACTATAAAGGAAATGATCAATAGAGCTTAGTGAGGCATATTAATAAATGGCCAAGGTGAGTACATTTTAAAATGTTTGCATTACATTGAAAATGGCATTGTATTTCTCTATAATACATGATATGATACATTGTTCGACATGGCAAGCTTGATGGAAAACCAGGTACGAATTATTGTTTGCATAAATGATGATCTATGTTTATCATGAAATATGTTATGAAATTAAATCATGTCATGTATACGACTGATATCACGTATATGAATCATGTTATATAAATGGATTATGCCATGTATGTGAACCATGCTATGTATATGAAATATGTCATGTATATGAACTATGCCATGAATACGGAACATGCCATGTATATGAATCATGCCACATACATGAATCATGACATGTATACAAATTATGTTACGTATATGAAAATGCCCAAGTATTGTGTATGAGAGTCTACGGTATAGTTGGCATGTCATAGAGTCTTTAGCAGCTGCACCCTTATGTTCATGTTATCAAACAAATATTGTGACAAAATGATTGTGTTACATGCACCCTGGAGATCTACGCCCACTGTGCCCGAGTACACTATCTTGGTGCTTTATGTTTAGGGGGAGCAAAGAGCATCTCCGAGTATGTACTCATCTTTACGTTTACGTTAAACACTACGGTGTCATTTCAAGATGACTCGCGTACCTCGATATCATATAATATACTTTGGGCTATGTTCAAGACTATGATATGCAAATGATGGCATAAAGAAAGCATTACTATGTTTAAGTACACGATATGCAAATGATGGCATAATGAAAGCATGACTATGTCAAGGTATATGTTATGTAAACGATTACATGATGAAAGTAAGAATATGTTAAAAGACATGTTATACAAAAGCTTACATAATAATAATATAATGTTGAAAGCATGGCTATGATAAAGATTATGATATGTAAATGACTAATTGATGATTATGAAATATTGATTGCATGTTTCTATGACAAAACTAATAGATGACATGAATTATGATTGAAAACATGTTCATGTTAAAGAAGATGTTGTGCATATGATTACTTGTTGAATGTAGAATGTTGAAAATATGACTATGTTAAAGAATATGACATGCACATGAATACTTGATGATTATGAAGTAATGATAGTATGATTCTATGTTAGGTAGATTAATGATATAAATCATATTTGGACATGTACTGCACTTTTCATATGATATACTGTAATGCATTATTTCATGTTTAGATAAATAAGATTAATTGCCTCACTAAGTTCGTACTTAGCGTGTGTTTTATTTCACACGTAGGTTCTCCGAAAATAGACTAGCAAGGAGGAGTTGTTAATTGGGAAGATCAAGTTACTATTTGTAAGTACAGTACGTACATCTTTAACGTAATTTGATAGACTAGTGGCATGTAATATTTTAAGTGGGTAAATTGTTTTGTAAGTCTAAGTTTATAACGTATTTATACATTGTCATGGAAGTATGGACTTAGAGAAATGGTTTGCTATTAATAACTATGAATTTTGACGTAGTCAAATGTTGTTTAACCCTGATCAAGTAAAAAATTGAAAATCAAGAAAGGGTCTAGGCAGTATACATATTTTTCACCTTGAATTATATTTTTATTTCAACAACTCAATTATGAATTTTATAAATCAATTCAGGGTCAAAACTAGCTGCAATAGACTGACATAGTTTTTAATTCAAAACTGAGAAAGGGTTAAATTGTAAAATGAATTTTGGTATAAAAAAATTTACAAGTCAAGATTTCTTTCAATTACTGTAACATCTTTATTGTATATTCAGCTTACGAGTATACGTTAAGGGTGTTACATCCTCTGCTTCCTCGGTTGAGACTTACCAAAGTACAATGATGCTTGGTCGAAATCAAATGTCTTCTTGCTCGTCATTTTCTCTTTTTTCCTTTTTTTGTTTTTGTTTTTTTTTTCATCTTCCATTGAATATGTGACCCACTCCATTCGAAGTTCAAGGAAATAGGGTCTGCTATTGTAATTTTATCCTCTATTGGATGGGTAACCTGCTCCATTAGAAGTTCAAGGAGAGGATCAGGTCAGATGTTGTAGTTCATCTTTTATAGGGTGCCCTGCTCCATTGGAAGTTCAAGGAGATATGGTCAGATGTTGTTCATCTTCTACTAGGTGTCATACTCCATTGGAAGTTCAAGGAGATAGGGCCAGATGTTGTAGTTCATCTTCTATAGGGTGCCCTGCTCCATTGGAAGTTCAAGGAGATAGGGTCAGATATTGTAGTTCATCTGCTCCATTGGAAGTTCAAGGAGAAAGGTTCAGATGTTGTAGTTTATATGCTCTATTGGAAGTTCAAAGAGAAAGGTTTAGATGTTGTAGTTCATCTGCTCCATTGGAAGTTCAAGGAGAAATGTTCAAATGTTGTAGTTCATTTGCTCCATTGGAAGTTCAAGGGGAAATGTTCAGATGTTGTAATTCATCTGTTCCAAAGACTTATGTTGGTACTCATTCCCCTGTCACTCTAGGGAGATGAGACTAACATATCTTCATTTTGAATGTCTAAGGCCTCCTTATGGGTTCGTGCCTTAGAGATGTTTGAAAAATACCTTTTCAAGGAGCCTGTTTGGGTTTTCACCTTGATTTTCATTTTTCTTCTTCTTTTTTCTTTCTTTTTTATTATTATTTTTTGATTGATTTTTCTTTTTCTCTCTCTTTTTTTGATTTTTTTTCTTTTTACTTTTTTTCATTTTTATTTTTTTCATTTTTTTCTCTTTTTTTACAACTACAAAATTGATAAAAAGGTAAACTTAACAGTTAATAAATTTTGACCAAGCTGTCGTATCGCCGAGGAGACAAGGTCTGAAGTTTATAAGGTTGATCCAGCTACAACACTGACGAGGAGGCAGGATCAAAAGTTTGTATTTGACCAAGCTACCGTATTGCCGATGAGACAAGGTCTAAAGTTCGTAAGGTTGATCCAGCTACAACACCGACGAAGAGGCAGGATCTGAAGTCTGTATTTGACTAAGCTATTGTATCGCTGAGGAGACAAGGTCTGAAGTTTGTATGGTTGATCCAGCTACAACATCCGATGAAGAGGCAGGATCTGAAGTTTATATTTGACCAAGCTGTTGTATCACCAAGGAGACAAGGTTTGAAGTTCTTAAAGTTGATCCAGCTACAACATCGATAAAGAGGTAGGATCTGAAGTTTGTATTTGACCAAGCTACAACATCGCCGATGAGACAAGGTCTAAAGTTTGTAAGGTTGATCCAGCTAAAACACTGACGAAGAGGCAGGATCTGAAGCTTGATTTGACCAGGTAACCATATCACCAAGGATACAAGGTCTGAGGTTTGTATGGTTGATCCATCTACAACACCGACGAAGAGGCATGATCTGAAGTTTGTATTTGACCAAGCTACCATATCGCCAAGGAGACAAGGTCTGAAGTTTGTAAAGTTTTGATTTGATTTGATTCTTTTTACTCCTTCGTGTCAAGGAGGCTGGACTCTGTTAAAGATTATATGTTTCTTCTTCTTGAGGATACCAAACAATCTTCTTCTTTCTCTTGGGTTCCACTCTTTTATGTTAAGGACTCTGAAACTTGATAGAAGTGATCTTCTTCATTTTTTTGTTTCCAAGGCCTCAGTCTGGATTCGTGCCTCGAACATTTTCAAAAAAGTTTTTTTCAATGTGCCCTTTCGGGTTTTCACCTTTTCTTAGAATTTTTTTCATTATTTTTTGTTTTTTATTTTTTTATTTTTTTGGTTTTTTCTTCTTTTTTTTTTGATTTTTTGTTTTGACTTTTTTGAAAAATTTTCCGTATTAAGGACTGGAACTTTTCAGAAGTGATATGCTCCTTCGTGTCAAGGATGCCATACCACCCTTTCCCCACTTTTTCCTTTCAAAGATGCTGGAATTTACTGGCAATGATCTGCTCTTTCTTGTCAAGGATGTCATACCACTTTTGCCCCATTCCTTTTTGTCAATGATATTGGAACTTGCTGACAGTAATCTACTCCTTCGTGTCAAGGATGCCATACCACTTTTGCCCCATTCCTTTCTGTCAAGGATACTGGAATTTGCTAAAACTTCGTTTTGAATACCAAAGGCGTCCCTTTTGGGTTCGTGCTCTAGATATTTCCAAAAGGTCTTTTTCAAGGAGCCCTTTTTGGTCTCTACCTTGATTCTTTTCAATTTCACATTGAGAGATCAATCTTCTTGTGGTTTAGCTTCCTTTATTGATTAAGGATTCGCCATATTTGATTCATTACTTTTTTATATATGACAGAGTATATGCACTTGTTGATGAATGCACCCTATTTTTATGGTATATGTATACAATTAACCTAAATGCTTGATGCAGAAATGAATGACATACAATGTAGTTGACCATAGCTTAACATTAAAATGAATGCCCCATGACTCTAACTGGTCATATCAGGCCTCTTAGCATTATGACCCAAGTTTTGTTCTGTTGACTAATAAGGTTAATCTTGTCGAACGATGCCCCAACCTCTCTCAGGTTTGATTGTTTCTTTTGGAAATCACCTCTTCGAGCGAATGTCAACTTTTGAGTATTCTTTTCCTGAATCATGAGTTCTATTAAGCTCACTCTTCTATGTTTGTGATGTTTGTGGACAACAATGCCTCACTAATGCTCTTGTTCTTCGACCCAACATGCCGAATTTGCCTTATTTTGGACATTTAGGGTAAAAAAGTTTTAAATGCAAAAACTTGTGAAAATGTTTTTTTTTTCCATTCATGCAAAAAAGTTTCAATCCGCTGGCAATCGGTTTAATTGTGGGGGCCAATATTTTGGCAGGTGGGGCCTTCGATGGAGCCTCCATGAACCTGGCCGTCTCATTTGGACCGGCCTTGGTTAGCTGGTCCTGGGAAAACCACTGGGTCTACTGGGCTGGACCTCTCCTCGGTGGTGGCCTCTCTGCCCTCGTCTATGACTTCTTCTTCATTAACCACACCCACCAGCAGCTCCCCAGTTATTAATCACCACTTTTCCTGTTGTCTCTTTCTGTTTTGTGTTTCATTTTCCTTTCTCATCTTCTTCATTAGCCACACCGACGAGCAGATGTTTTCATTTGGGGGAAAATGGTATTTGAGTGATATAATATAATATGTTTGATTAAAATAAACTATAAAGTATATGTTAATATTTGAATCTTATATTTATCAACTCCTACGAAACTGAAAGATTATTGAATTGTATATCCAACATTTAGACATATGCGATCTCATACCCTTCAAAATATTATATTAATAATAATAATAATCGAATCAAATTCAACTGACGTTACTAGGTTTGAATAAAATTGAACAAAGGCTTTGGGTCCTAATTTCAGCAATTTTATCCCAAAAGCCTCATTGCTCTAAATTAGAGAACTGTCAGAGGCACTTTTTCTCTTATCAGAAGAGGCACTACTATTTGTTTCTTGGCTTGATAGCTTTCAGATTAATATTCTATTATAAATTGCATGATGAAAGCGATTATTACTCAAAGTAAATAATTAAACTTTCAGCCTAGACGAAAACTCATGACCATAATGTCACCCATAGAATATAGTTTACCATTTAATGGAGCTATGATTCATATCTATATATACAATTATATCGTTTATGAGTTATGCACCCAACTTATCAACTATCGACTTACTACTTTAAGACACATCAGTTCTTGATGTATCAAAGTATGCAAATCACTATGGTTATGTTTGGTAAACAATTTTTTTGAACTAAAATTAGAGGTTTAAACTATTTTTAGAAGTTTGACCAATCAAATTCGCTAATCTAAATATTTGGGTAAAATAATTGTAAGGACTCTTTTTTCCTTGACAATTACAAAAAAATCTCTAAATAACATAAATTTAAACTAGAAAAATCAAAAAGATAATTTCATAACTAAGAAATTAATATATACATATAAATTTAATAATTATTAAAATTATATTAAAAATATAATTTTACAAATAAGAAATTAATATATGCCTCATTCATATGTGCTTAGTAATGATATTAAAAATTAATTTTATAATCTAATTTATATTTTTTTGCTCAATCAAACTATATGATTTTAATGAAGATAAATCATACAGTACCAAAGTAACGTGCGTCTCATTAAAAACCTCTCTAACTTAATATAGAGAAAAAGAGTACAACACATTACCTAAAGAAGCGAGAAACAACGGTGTACAAAACCATACAAAATCCAAACGCAACACCCAAAAACAAAATAGCATCCTCGACCAATTACATACACGCCTGAAACAAAAGCTCACGAGACACCCCCTCCTTAGCCAAGGCATTTGCAAAATCATTCGCCTCCCGATGTAGTGAAAGCACACACTCGGTAACTCCAAACAGGACTTTTCGATCGATGTAAACACCTCCCATAAACACCATGGGCTTATTAGCATGCAATACCCAGCCAAATGTATTCACCGAATCTGACTCAATAACCAAATTTCCCTCCGACCAATGTGATTCTCTAAACATGCCCAAAGCAAACTCTATGCCATGAACCTCCGCCTCGTTGAAATCCAACGAACCAAGTGGCCCCGAGAATATAGCCAACACCCAACCTTCGAAATTACGAAGCACCCCACCAAAACCCGCTGGGCCAGTTTGCCTCGAGCCAAACCGTCATTATTAAATTTTAGAACCCTCATCAGAGGTGCCTACCAACTCACTCCCTCACGAACCGTACACGATGCAGCGAAGACACATCGGCGGACAGCTCCATCATAACATCTCGCTTACATTCACCTCCTCACGAGTAGCCTTAACCCAATAAAAGGACCTAAGCTTCACCACAACGACAACAAGAGTGTCGCAACACACGGCACCCATCATTATCACTTCACCAAGGAACAATGGAATCCTGGCAACATGAAATCACCAAAAAAATGAGGCAATGGCAAGAATACTCCCCATCACGATCAAAGCCAATTCTAAACCGGTTCCACACAAGGACAAAAGTAAAACAAATGATCTATATCCTCTTCCTCCATTCCACACCACACGCACAAATCTAAACTCTCCTCAACTTGAATCCCTCGAGCTTTCAAGAAAAAAAAAGTTGGCAGCCGACGCATCCACACAAACCACAAAAACGCTTGAACCTTCGGTAGCACTAAGATTTTCCATGTAAAACAGCCCCCAATATCACTATCCTCAACCTCGTCTAACATTAACAAGCGCATCACTGCCTTAATAGAAAACCTTTCCTGTGGATCCTACAAAAGAAAAGCAACCATTGATTGTGCAAAAAATAGTCATCCACAGCATAGTCACAAACCAATGCTATTTTATTTCTTGCAATCGAAAATAAATACAGAAAAATATCCTTTAAAGGTTGTTCTGCACACCATGGATCGAACCAAAATAAAATGCTGCCCCCATCACCAACCTTCTATATAAAATTCGAAGTATCTAGATGTGTCGCCACCCTCTCACTACAATTTGTTTCCAAATTGTAGACATAGAGCCTCGATGATTAAGATAATCTTCACCATTGTACATTTTCTCTATATTTGGCAACAATAATCGATCGCCACAACGAATTCACCTCTGTGGCATACCTTAATGACCACAACAAAGTGAGATTTCTAACACGTAAACTTGCCACCCAAAGACCCCCAAGATAACATGGTCTACATATGATCTCCCAACTAACACGGCTCATCTGTTGATGTAATCCAACACTGCCCCTCAAAAATGCACTTCTAATCTTGTTGATAGTTGCAATAACCCCTTTCGGCACAATAAATAAACTCATATAGTACATTGGTAAAGAGGAAAGTACAGAATTTACCAAAGCAGGATGAGCAGCAAAAGACATCGATGATTTCTTCCATCCAGCCTACTTTCTCCGAACACTAGCAATTACCGATTCCCACATTGCTATCGGGTTAACACCTAGTGACATTCCCAGGTATTTAAACGAAAAATCCCCATGTGGACAGCCCAACACTTGTGCCACCAAAGTTACTAACTCATTGTCAACGCCAAACGAATACAAACAATACTTACAGAAATTAATCTTAAACCCAGAATAGACTTGAAAACAATTCAAAATACGCTTCACATTCTAAGTATAGTCCACCGACGCATCAAAGAATAACATGGTATCATCAGCAAATTGCAAATTCAAATTGACACCCCTGGCACGACTTCTATACCTCGAATAACACCGATATCCGTGGCCATCTCTAATAATTTATGTAATGCCTCGGCAATAATTACGAACAACAATAGAGACATGAGCACCCTTACCTGAGTCCCCTGCCCATCACAAATTCCTTTGTCATGCACCCGTTAAGCAAAATCGACATCCTAACCATGCTGATACACTCCCACATCCAGGCTCGCCATTTCAGACAAAATCCCATGCGTTGCAAAATTTGATCAAGAAACTCTTAATGTACACAATCGTACGCTTTAGCAAAATTAAGCTTAAGCACAAATCTTTTCCCACCACGCGATTTCTGTCGTAGAGAATGTATTATCTCATTCGCCAACAAAATTCCATCTACGATCTGCTAGCCCTTAACGAATACTGTTTGAGAATCATTAATCACCTTTCCTAAATTTTCTAGTCTCTGTACCAATATCTTTGCCAAGATTTTATACACAGAATTGACCAAACTAATTGGCTTGAAATCCTACAACGACAATGGTGAATCCACCTTAGGAATAAGAACTAAGAAATTCGCACCACGCGGCAACTGAGTTGTAGAATGAAGATCATGTACAAATCGCACCACATCAGCTTGCACTATCTCCCAACCCTTCTTATAAAAGTTTAAATTAAAACCATCAGGTCCGGACAATTTCAATCCGTCACAACTAAAAATGATTTCTAGTGCCTCCTCCACTGTAAAAGGCTTTGTCAACATGACATTATCCTGCTCAGAAATCTAAAAGAATGAGCCATCAAATAACCAAGAACTCAATCTAACATCCGCTGCGAAATGCTTCCTTAATCTCTTCACTACAAATTGTTGAAGTCGCTCTGGATCAATTTCCTATCGACCCTCAATTTGTAGGCCCGTGATACAATTTCGGGTCGAACGTAGCTTCCCAACTCTATATAAAAAAGTAGTACTCATATCCCCTAATTTTAGCCAAGTGAGTCGTGATTTTTACCGCCATAGAGCTTCCTTTTGTTGCATGACACGGTATAAATTCTGCATCCATTTACGGAACTGCTCAACTACATCTTCGTGCAAATCGGATTGCCCCAAACCGTCCACCGTATCAATTTTCTATTACAAAGTAACAATTTCTTTCTCAACATCACCAAACTCAGATTTGTTCCATTCTTTTAAAAACATCTTCAAATGCCATAGTTTAACAATCAAATTCTTATTCCTTATACCAACTTCATACAATCGGCCCCATTTCTTACTAATTCGATTAACATTCTATTTTTTCTTCATCCAGCAGTCTAGAAACTTAAAAGGTTGTAGTCTCCAATTGCAATCATCACATAATAATATCAAAGGGCAATAATCTGAAATCCCTCTTAGAAGCGATAGCTGCTGAACGTAAGAAAAGGAATCCATCTATTCACTCGAGACAAGGAATCTGTCCAACCTGCTGCATTAATTATCAGGCCTGTAGCATGTAAATTGCTTCCCAATAAGCGGTAAATCCATCAGCCCTACATCATCAATCAAAGATGCGAAGCTAGACGCCCTTTGTTGCACTATACTATACATACCCTTTCATTTGGCTTCAGAATTGCATTAAAATCTCTCGCTACACACCGCGGACCACTAAAGCTCTTAATCTGATGTAAAATGTTAGACCACAATAATTCCTGTTCCCAACAGTCGCATGGCGCATAAACTGTCATGATGCAGCACTCAAACCTTCTCTGTACCCATCAGCTTTGAAGTAAAACAAAAAATTGATGTACTTTGATAGCTTCTAAATTAAATTTTGTGTTCTCTCATGTAAACAAAATTTCGCTTGACGCCCCTATCGGCGGAGAAAATACAAATTCATACTCGCCGATAACCATAAATTTGTAACTACCAAAGACTCAATTTTCTCCAATTTCGACTCTTGAATCAACACCATGTCTACCCAATTTTTCCTTAGAACATCCCGCAAGAATCTTCTTTTCGACTCTCTCCCAAGACCCTGGATGTTCCAAGACATGATTCGCATAATTACAAACCATTGTCTCTCTCGATAATAACCCAGGAGATATCCTTGATTATATCCTTCTTCCGACCAATCGACTTGACCCCCACGAGTTCTCCTAATTTTATGGTAGCCTCAGCCTCACAATACAAGTTGTCCAACTACGGGGAGAGTCACTGAAAGGAACAATGGTCGTCTTCAAGCTCACTGCACTAGTTTTTTTTCCTAGGTCGCCCTCTTTCCCTCTTTATTTTTACCGTATTATCCAGCACAACACTCACAGGTTTCACCTTACTCAAAGTCAAAATACTTTGCACATTATCATCTGGAAAAAAAATTACATCATTATCCAAGTTCGCACAAGTATTACACTCTTGTTCAAACTGTACACTAGGATTATCCTGAATAAGAGGATATTGAATATCCAATGGAAACTGACTTAGACTAGGACTCCCATCTTTCTTAACAAACTCACAAACATTATCCGTATCTCCCTGCTGTCCAGCTGAAATGTTGGCCCCACAATCAGAATTACCCACTTGAATCGATTGATCACTAAAAACCCGTCAATCAAACTGTCTGCTATCCTCCCAATCTGATTGAGCCACCAACGATTCGGACCATCCGACTCACTCGAAACTGAGTTAATGCCACCCTGCTAAAAAATCTGCCCTAGTGTATCCTCCTAGAGAGTGTCTGAAATAGATTCATCTTTACCATCTAACATGTTTAAGACATGTGATTCAGAATCAGTATCCTCCTCCATTCCACAATTGTATTCTATATCCAATCCACTCAGCTCTACTTTCAATACGCAAAGGCGATAAGTCACATCTGCTACCTGTAAATCAACCATTTCTTCAATATATAAAACACAATTTGTTTCAATTAAAACATACCCTTTCTTAAAGGAAGAATGAGTCATGGTCTCATTATCAATGTGAACAAACGCCCCATAATTTGGCAATGTTTACGAATGACTCTTGAGACCACACATGTATCGGCAATCCGCTAATCTTTAACCATGTGCGTCTCGAGTCCATCTTAATCTTGGGTGTCCAC
Source organism: Hibiscus mutabilis (assembly GCA_019671005.1). Classification (NCBI taxonomy): domain Eukaryota; kingdom Viridiplantae; phylum Streptophyta; class Magnoliopsida; order Malvales; family Malvaceae; genus Hibiscus; species Hibiscus mutabilis. The sequence continues at coordinate 11,923,582 of CM033732.1, forward strand.
AACTCTACCCTTAAAAAACAATTCTGTAGAGTCCCTAAATTCAATACCTCACCTCTAATGTCTTGATTCACAAACATCAATAAGATCATTTCCCTCGTTATTCGTAAATTCGAGAAGCCCTACAATTGGTTCACATTTAATTTTGCAGCCAGTTCCTTGATACTCCATGGTCACTCACACCAACCAATCGCATAATTGTTCAATATTGCAGCCTTCGTCTCATCAATAACACCCTTCACACAACGAATATTACCCACATTTACATCTTGTTTCGTCTGCTTCATAAGATTAGATGGCTCGTTCCCTACTTTTAGTGTTATACCATCCTTCCCAATCAATTTTAAATCCAATCGTTTATGTCTCCAAAAGGAATCCCAATTCCTCACACCCCTTTGCGCCATAGATACATAAATGATCGCACCATAAATCCAAGCTCCATTCAATCGTTCAATCACTCGATTCGCATCATCTTTTGAACCCATCCAGACAAAACCAAACCGCGATCCATCATTTATACGCTTAGTTGGAATAAATGCATCCACCATCACTCTATGTCTATCAAAGACCTGCCACAAACCCTTCCAATGCAACGTTCTTGACAAATTCTCGACTAACAACGTCCAAACCTGCTGACGGCTCTCCTCCCCAAAATGCCAATGACGTTTCATTTTTCCTTATCTAATTAGTATTAATAGATACAAAATATTAATAACTAATAAACTATTCAAACAAGTATTAATATAATTATGTTCATATATGTCATTTTGTTTGTTCAAATAATCAAACAACTATAAACTATTAGTTAACTTTAACAAACAATCTTATATAATCAACTAATGCAATCGCTTGTTAAATCAACTAATTTTATCGGCTAATGTAATCTACTATCAGCTAATGTATTCCGCTAATTACCAAACATGACCTATATATAGTTTTACATTACTGTCTTGCAGCAGTACCTTTCCACGTACTAACAAATGGTTGGTGATGCAAATTTTATTATTTATGGAATCTTGCAGTTTTTTAGATTTTGTAAATTTCTACTGTTACGATATGTTTTCGGGCTATTTTTAAATTGATCAGTCAAAATAAAACTAATAATTTTAGGCAATAAACGAATTTTATGATATTGTGTATACTAAATGATAGTAAAGGAAGGATTTGTTCCGTCGGCCAGTATGACAGTTTTTAGATGAGTCGAGCTGAGTGGGTAATGTTTTAGGTGTTACTGTTATAGGAGGGGCTAGACTCGTGGAGCAAGAGGATCTTACAAAAAGTGACACTTTTATTATGGTTTAACAGTGCCTAAATTATACTCCTTTTTTTAGTTAGGTGTTTAAATTTTGTTTTAGGTCAAATAGGTGCCTTTGTCTCACAATTAATTTTCGTTATTTGACATGTGTCATCTTCTTAAATTTTTAAAATTATATTTAAAAATAAATAAAAAAATAAAAAAATAACCTCAAATTTCATAAAATAGCCCCAAATTTTAAATCCCTAACACCCCAAAACTCAAATCCTGATTTGACCTGATTTAGCCGCCGGTTGCCACGTCGCCGCCCATCACATCCGTCGCCGGACCATCACAACCATTTACCACACCACCTCGTCACCGGAAATCAATTGATGCTGTGCGAAACGCCAAAATCATCGAATGGTTCATTCGAATAATTCGCGACGAACGGCGACATAGCAAACGATGAACGATGTATAGGTCGTTCGGCGAGGGAATGATACTTCATTCCGTCATCGAAAATGCAAACAACGCCGGTGGGAGTGGCCGGATTTAGGGGTTAGGGATTTGAGAACTATTTTGGGATTATTTGAAAACTTCATGATCTTTTAAAAATTCTAATTTATTTTTTAAAAAATAAAATTCAGAAAATATTTAATACTACCACGTGTATAATTTTTATTGGATAATGGTAGAAAATTAATGTCTATTATGGTGGGGCACCTATTTGGATCACGAAAAAATACGTTAGACACCTAATCGGCCCAAAACAAAATTTAGGCGCTATCTAAAAAAAATTTAGGCACTATCTAAAAAAATGTATAATTTAAGTATTTGTTTGAGCGTTAAGCCTTTTAATATGGTTGATATGTTTGGAAAGAATTATTTGTCTTTTTTGGTGTTTTATTTTATATCCAAAAAAAGTAAAAAGAAATATTTATTATTTATGTAAAAGAGAAAATAGATTATCAAACCTTGGAGCCGCTCTTTTCCCCCAAAAAAATCTAGCCTAATTTTTTTTCGTTCTTAATTCATTGGCAGTAGCGTTAATTTTAACGATGATCGTCATCGTCACGGTTTTTTGTCATATTTTTTTATATTAAATTATTGTTTTTTATATTTTACTTTTTTTTAGTTTTATTTATCTTTTAGTATTTTTTTCTCTGCCTCGTGGCACGCTTCTATCTTATGGCATGTTATAGTTTACGGTTGTGGTAGATCTGCGTTTGTGGATATGTTTTTCACGACGTTAGGCTCTGATTTGCAGGTTATATGTGGTTCTCAGTAGTTTGATCCTTTTTTGTGGTTTGTTTTCCGATACAGTTATATTTGTTTTACGAAGCCGCCTCCTAGATTGTTGATTTTGCTCATCAATCCTACTTCAAGCTTGAAGCACGTAGGTGGATAGAGACAAGAAGTCTTGCTCATGGTTGAATTTCTCTAGTGTTTCATCTTTATCACTGTTTTGTAGCCCACTTGACGTGTTTTGTTAGTCTGGTGTTTATTTTCAATTTAGATTTATTGTGTGTTTGTTTTTCTGCCACAATTTCATTTCTTTTGGGTTGTTTCTCTATTTTGATTTCTAATAAAACTCAACCAGTATATTGTTCAAAAAATAAATTCTACGTCATAACCATAAATTATAAATTCTAAAAAAATACACTATGTCCCTAATTATTTAAACTTTAATCTTAAATATTAACCCTAAATTTTAAATCTAATGTTTTAGAGTGAAACATAAATAGGGACATCAAAAAGGACAAGATTTCTATTCATATATATGGGGCATGCATTTGAGTGTTGTAAGAATGATTCCGGCTTTGTGTTACCTCCGATAACTATAAATTTGTCCATGTTTTTGGGCATGGATACATGGTATTGGTGGTAGATAAATTAGAAAAATCAGTTAAACCAAACGATGTATTGTAGGTTTATAAAATTTGATACGTATGCGGTATACCTTGTGATGTATTCAAGAACGAATGCAAGATTTTTATATACAGGAGTACGAACTATTAGCAAGCTATATTAAAAATGTATGGGTGCGAAATTACAGGATTTTAGGAGATGTAAAATTATATTGTCAATAGAAACTAAAATATCTAAACTATTAAGGAATTTAAAAATTTTAAGGGTGTGACTGCTTCCTACACCCTCTCATTCAATCTTTGAAGGTGTATGTACGAGAAGCTAGAAACTAGTTACTGTGTATTGGGTTTTCCCTTTCTCCACTATCAAACAGAGATGAAGCTACAAGGGATTGGCAATGGCCTTGGCCCCTTAAAATGAAAAATTTGTCGTATAACCCCTTAAGAAACTATGTAATTATAAATTAATCAATTAAAAATTGTACATCAATCCTCCGAACATTTATAATTTAATATGATTTCCATTTAAAAAAAAATCTTGAGTTTGTCTCTGCTATCACATTAATAATAATAATAATAATAATAATAATAATAATAATAATAATAATATACCATTTGGATAAAATACACTGACCATATCTTGAGTTAGATGATTGTCCATAGCAAAAGGGTGGAAAGAGTGTTAATTTTTTTTTTGAAAGCAAAAAAAAGTGTTAATATATTAAAATGAAGGTGGGGTGTATTATAAAGGCTTAAATGAAAAATAGGTGCCTAAAGTATACTTATTTTAAATTTTAGGTGCCTAAAGTATTTTTTTGTAAAAATAAGTGCCTAAAGTTTCAACCATTATAATTTTAGGTGTCTGGCCGTTAAGATGTATTAAAAAAAATTTTGTTAACCAATCAATGCTTGACATGCGTCACTAACTTGATTTTTTAAAATTTCTTAAGAAAAATCCTAAAATTTTCAAATTTTCATAAAATCTCAGAATTTTACAATCTTTACAAAACAGTTCCCAAATCCCTAAAATTTCTCAAACCTAAACCACCAAATCGTCGCCTCTTTTGCCGCTGATCACCGCTCCTGAGCACACCCCTTTAGTCTCCGGACCGAGGTGGTCATTTCCTCCAACACAGTATCGCCGAAAATGTTGAATGATGTGCCAACCGAACGTCGATTTCACGTTCGACTGGCATGCAGTTCGGCGTTTCTGGCGACGTCGTGTTGGTAAAATAATTACCTCAGTCCAACAACCTAAGGGGTGTGCTCAGGCGTGATGATCAGCGGCGAAAGATCGGCGATTTGAGGGTTTGGGTTTGAGAAATTTTAGGGATTTGGGGACTGTTTTGTAAAGATTGCAAAATTTTGGGATTTTATAAAAAATTGATTTTTTAAATAAAAAATTTTTTTTAAGTTTTTTTGAAAAAAATAAAATAAACATGTCACGCGTCAAGCTTTGATTAGTTAATAATTTTTTTTAACACCTTTTAATGGTCAGACACCTAAAATTACATAAATATAAACTTTAGGCACCTAAAATTATAACGGCTAAAACTTTGAATATTTATCTTTAAAAAAACTTTAAATACCTAAAATTTAAAATATATATATACTTTAAAAACACAGTTTTTATTTAAGCCTATTATAAACTGTAATGTATGTCTGACATGCAAACATTGAAATGGTATAATAATCTCATGTTTTTTCAAAGATATGGGACCTGAACCTGCCAAATAATAATCACAAGAGTCAAAAAGGTTGTATTTCACTGGGCCCTCATGTAGGATCATTTTTATAAATAAGTCATAAAGGCGGGCCTAGTTTGTTAAATAATTTCAAGAAACACAATTTCTTGTCCGCTCCATTTTCTTGTAAAGGGTGTAATTCACTCTTTAGAAAAAAATGTGAAATATTTGCTCTGTGGGGAGGAAAGATAATCAGTGAAATAAATTTAAAACCTTTTTTTTAATTTCTATTTTTTTTTAGATTTTAGAACTTATTAAAGTTTATTTAGGTATAATGATAAATTTAGTTTTTAGTTTCTATACATTTTTTAATTTATTTTTATTCCTTTTAGTTAAATTTAATCATAACTTTTTCAACAAAAAATAAATAAATTTGACCCTAACATTTTAAAAAGGCTCGATTTTTTTTAAAAAAAATTAACTAAAACGTTAGATTTTAACAGGGTTGACATGATGGCAATCCACATGCACTACATGCTAATTTTTATTTTAAATTTTTATAGTTTTTTAAATATTTTATAATTTTTAAATTATTGATTGATTAATTTAGAATTTTATAAGTTTTAAATATTTTATCATTTTTATTGGATATTGTATAATACACTATATTTTTTAAAAATGTGATATGTATAAAAATTATTAAAATTTATATAATATCAATTATTATAAAATTAAAATTTATATAAAATAAAATAATATGAGATTAAATATATAATACGAATATTGTATAAATTGTAATCTATTGAACTATTTTTCCTTGTATTTGTCGTTTTAGGTCTACTCGGCTGGTGCTTTACATGTTGATGAAAGTATATATTCAAGGAAACTTTCATTATATATGATTTGATGGAATTCGGTGCTTTGCCAACTTTACATGCAAACATCGTCAAGTCGTTAACTTCTTTTTCATTATTTTAAATTTTTGATTAAAGGGCATTTTTGTTCCTGAGTTCTACCCGAAAAATTAATTCAGTCCTCGCTAAAAACGTACTCAATTAGGTTTTTTGTTCGCAAATTGAATTAAATTGACCATTTGACCTACGTTGACTGTTACAATATTGATGTGATGATCCACGACGTTGATGTGACAGTCAATAATGATGATGTGTCAGTACAAATGGTATGATGATGTGGCATATGGGCTGAATTAATTTTTAACCGAATTTGAGGCACAATTAATTTTTTTGCTGAGTTCAAGGGCATAATTGATTTTAATTGAAAGTTCGATAACTTATTTAATATTTAAGTTAAAAAATAAGAATTTAGAAATTTTAAAAATATTAAAATTGGATGAATAAGTGTCTAAATTTGAAGTTAATTTAATCAATTTATTTAGTTTTTGAATAAAAGTAGATAAATAATTTAGTTTTTCGAGTTAAAACTTTACAAATGAAATATATGAAAAATCAATTAACAAATTGGTGTAAATATTCTTTCGGTCCTTGATAATTTTAAAAATAAGCTAAATAAAAAATCTCAAAAAAATCAATATATTCTTCAACTTTTTAGGAATACCCATAAACTTAATAAAAATTAATAAAATATTCAAAAAATATTGAAAATAAAAATTAATATAAAAAATTAAAATATATTAACAAATATAAATTGATAAAATTTAAATATAAAAATTAAAAAAATATATAAAGTATTAAAAAAGTTAAACAATTTCATCGAAAAAGTCTTCGACTTCGTGAGTCTGAGTATTACCATTTGTTAAACATATTTTCAGTGGAATCAACCTTGTATTAGAGTAACAATAAAACATATATTTTCTTTCGTTTTTCTACATCAAATTGATGCTCAATACTATTTGATGTAGAAAAATGAAGGAGAATTTTGGTTTTATTACTACTCTAATACAAAGATGATTCCATTGAAAATATGTTCAAGAAATATTAGCACGCTTAGCATAATCAGAAATAGTCACATACTTTTTCGATGGTTTATAAATATTTTTTTTATATTTAAAACATTTGATATTTTTAATTTGTTTTTACTTAGTTTTTTAATTCATTATATTGATTTTATTTTTTAATATTATTTAAATATTTTTAAATTTTTATTTTTAGCTTAAAGATTAAGTTATTAAACTTCCAGTTAAAATTTATGCCCTTTAACTCGACAAAAAAATCAATTATCCTCAAATTTGGTTAAAATAATCAATCCAACCCCTCTGTAACATCATCATCCCACGTGCACTACAATGTCATCATCATTGACTACCACGTTAGCATCGTGGATCGCCACGTCAATATTGTTAACTGCCACGTCAACACTGTAACAGTCAATGTCGGTCAAAGGGTCAATTAGATACAATTTGCGAACTGTAAAGCCTAATTGAGTACGTTTTTCGACAATAAACTGAATTAATTTTTTGGGTCATACTCTGAGACAGAAAAATACCTTTTTAGCCTAAATTTCTATATGTCATCATCAAATAATAATAATCAAAGGAAAACCCTAACGTTCTCAACTACCCGCTGTCGTACGAAAATTCGTCCGTTGCCTGTCAAAAAGTATCCCAAATACCATTGTTCTACTAACGTTAGAACATCTGGCTTATTCTACACCGTTAGACGATCAGAGATCAAACAAGAAGGGCAGGAACATAGTTGAGGATGGATCGCAGTCGGGTGCGCAGGTTACTAGCGAGGCTGGTATGAACAAGGCTGATAATACACACATCTTGGGGAAAGTTACGTACGCTGGCATGGTAGCTAACCCTAGTGTGGCTGACGCGAATAAAACTAAATTATTACTTCGGGTCGGGTTGGATATTTTTTAACCTTAAAATCAAACCAAACTAAACTTGACCCGACCTCATCTTCAAAAAGCTCAACCCGAACTCATCCTGTACCCAATTTTTTTTTTCAAAAAAACCGAACTTATAAGGTCGGGTCAGAAATCATCGAGTCTGGGTCAAATAACCATCCCTAATTGAATCGATTACTTTTTTGGGTCGGGTCAATATCGAATCGGTCGATTTTCGATTTGAGTAAATATATGAAGATTATTTTTTAAAAGGAGAAAATATTATATTAAACCATTAAATTATTGTTAAAGGTGGTTGTTATTTAGCAATATAATACGAAAGGAGAATAAAACATATATATTTGAGCAAATTAAATTTGGGTTGCTTTCGGTTCGGGTTGTTTTCGGTTATGTTTGATTTTTAGTTTGGGTCAAATTGGGTATGACTTGCTTTGGGTTCAGGTTGTTTTCGGTTATGTTTGATTTTTAGTGTGGGTCAAATTGAGTATGAATTGCTTTCAGTTCAACTAAAATTCGAGTTGTTTTGGTTCAGATTGTTTTTAGGTGCGAGTTACTTTCGATTATGTTTTGATTTTTAGTTTGGGTGAAATTGGGCATGAGTTGCTTTCGGTTCAACTAAATTTTGAGTTGTTTTGGTTCGATTCGATTTGTTTCGAGTTCAGATCAAATTTGGACCATCACATTGGAGTCCGCGTCAAATTTTGAGTCGGGTAGATCGATTCGAGTCACGGGTCAAGTTTGCCAGGTCTATTAAATTATAAAAATATTAATATTAAAATATTACTAAGTATATTTAAAAAATGTATACATTAATTTCTTATTTATTGAATTATTTTAATACAATATACTTAATTATTAAATTTACATAATATTTGAAGTATATGCATTAAACTCGTCTATTTAAAAGAAAAATAATTATTTTTCATTTTAAGATCAATTTGTTACTTGACGCGTGATCTAATTTTTAATCTCTTTAATTATTTATTTTTAAAAAAAGTTATTTAAAAAAACTAATTTCTCACAAAACTCTCAAAATACCTAATTTTTTCAAACCTCTAAGCCCTAAAACATTTTCCTCCTTTCTTCGTCTATTATCCTCGAATGCCACCCTAATGTTGCAGCAATAAGATCTCCTCTCGCCGCAAGAGTCGTAAAATCCAATTCACAACACTTAATGTTTGTTCCTTTGTTTGTCGTTCGTGACACCTACATCGTTCGTGGTGATTTATATGTTGATTTTTGACGACATAAAAATAATAATCATTAGTGGAGGATCAAGCAATAAAAGGAGTGGAGAGTGGCAGTTGATTCAGAGATAATATTAGATGGATTTAGAGATTTTAGAGTCTAAGTTTTTTTTTAATCTAGAGATTTTTTAAAAAAATTAACAGCTTTGTGTTTTTTTTTAAATAAATAGAATTAAGAACTGGGCCACGTATTATACATTTATTGGTTGATAAATTTTTTAAACGGTCATTAATAAATCGACCTTAAAATGATAACAGAATAAAATGTTACACATCTATTTTAACAAAAAAAAACTTCAAACATCTAAATAAAATATTATAATTTAAACATTTATTTTATAATTAAGTCTAATTAAATTAATGAAACGTTTTCAAAGTATTACTATAAAATGTAAGTAAAAAGCATAGATAAACGCACGTTAGACCTATTTCCTATATTGGTCTTAGCCTTTGACATATTGATAAACGAGTTCATACATTTTAACGCAGTCTTCATTTGGAATTATGCCGGTATATCTATTATCTATGGCATTGAGCTCCCCAATTAATCCAATAAAAACCAAAAGAAAAATAAATTGAATTAAATCAGTTTGTTAAAACATGATCATATTTATTTTTAAAGAAAATAAGTGGTGACAAACGCCGCTTCTTTGCCTACCAAATTGTAAGGCAACTATTAGTTCCAACAGTTTGATTCATCTTCGAGAGGGGTGAGTCTACAGTATAATAATTTAATTTATAATTAAAAATGACACAATCTAAATGTTAGAAAACATGAAACTTTAAATCTTATTTATACAACCAAAATATTATAGTCAAGTTTCAAAAGTTGTCGTGAAAAATAAATAGTTAACATTTTAAGTTGCAACCTAAAATGTTATAAAAAAAATATTAGAAAACATGAATCTAAATGTTAGAAAACATGAAACTTTAAATCTTATTTATACAACCAAAATATTATAGTCAAGTTTCAAAAGTTGTCTTGAAAAATAAATAGTTAACATTTTAAGTTGCAACCTAAAATGTTATTAAAAATATATAATATTTTAATTACGTAGATAATATTTTAAGTTTCGTATATTTTTTATATTTTAATTATATTATTTTTTAACCTTAAATTAAGGGATTGTACTCTAAACTCACAACTTTACGAGAGAGATGATTTTGCTTGAACTTTGACCATGTCCATGAAAAGAAGAGCATAGAAGAAGCGACGCCTTCGAAGTTGAACCAACCCGGATTCACCGCTGATACCCATTGCACGCTCCCCATGCTTTACTATTAAATAAATCGGAAAATAACCCTAAATGGGATAATATTCCAGCAGTGAAATATTTTTTTATAAACAGGTACAGTTTAGGGTTTAAAAAGTTATTTTAGGGTTTATATGTTTAAATTTTTAAGATTTAAAATTTAAGTTTTATAGTTAAAATTAAAATTTAAAATTTAGTAGATAGAGTTTATATTTTTAGGTTTTATGATTAGATATTTAAACTTTAGTTTTTTTAAATAATTATGTTTGTGAAAAACCTTTTTGAGTGGAATAATAACCCTAAATATATTAGCCTGTATATTTGAACCTCGGAGTTGAATATCTGTTCCAGATTGCACCAACCCTAATCATCCATTCCATAACAAAGGAAGATTCACTTTTACTTTCACCCCATCTTTTATATCGGAGTAAAGCAAGGTAGAGCAGGAAAAAAAAGAGAGCATCTTTCTTGTTTAGAATTATTTTACTTGAGGCATTGAAAGTAAAGGGACTTAACTAAAACACAGGAATGGAGGGAAGCTGAAGGGGGAGATTGTTCCCCTAAAAATTTAAAATTCTTATTTAATTTAGAAAAATATTAATTTTTATGTATTTCTTATCGAAAATCTATTTTCGTCCTTTAAAATTTTATAAGTTCGACTATTCTAAAATTTTATAGGTTCGCCCCTTAACATAAAGTTCTGCGTATGTCCCTTTAATTAAGCATCCTTTGTTATCCTTCAAAACACTCCATTTTTATTTACAAGAGAAAAGCTAGTAAAAAGAAGGGGTGAAACAACTTTTTAGTCCCTGGACTTAACATTTTTTTAATCTCAATCCTTAAATTTTGTTTTTGTTCACATTATTCATGAACTTGACAACTCTTCTCATTTTAGTCATTTTGACAGTGGCACTTTGAGATTGTGCCATGACACACCCTCAATGTGTCGCATCATCAAAATGACTAAAAATGTCTCAATCAAAGTTGTATGATCAATATGGAATGAGAAAAATTTAGAACCAAATTGAGAAAAATGGCGATTTTACCACTAAAAAGAAAGTAAAAGATTTCTTAAGACGCACAATATATTTTTTAATCATCTTAATCTTTTACGGAAAATATAATTAAAAAAAGTCAGTATAATGAATATTTGCTTCCACTCTTTAATGTAATCAAGTTTGAGAAAAATATTTTATTTTCATTTTGCTTGGCGTTTGAAAAGGCACCAAATGATTGGATTCGTGTATAATTGCTCGTAATTACATAAGTATGATATGTTTGGTTAATTATTATAATTGGTGGACCTCACTAAACTAGATGTAATTAAAACATTTCGATTATACTTTTCAATTTTTTTGAATAGTCTAAAAGTGATTATAATGTAATATCTGTTCATACACTTTTTAATATTATAAAAAATAATGAGAGTTAAAATCTATTTGAATTGAGTGTAATTAGAACACCTCAATTACATTGTTCAATTCTTAAGACAACAACGAGAATTGAAGTAATAACGAGCGTAATTAACTGTAATGACTAGCAAACTTTTGTCCGTTTTTTAATTAATGTGTCCTATTAAATTGGTGTAATTATATATTATCAACAGAAAAGGTATAGAAAATTGTAATTTATTGTAATTATAAGAGGTTGCAATTATTAGGATAATAATTACATTTTCTTCAAGTTGCAATGTAGTGTTCAAATAATAATATTTTAATTATTCAAACTAAAATACACATGTTTTGTTCTTTAATTTTTATTTTCCTTCATTTTTGTAATAACTTATTCAAGTATAACCATGGCGAAACTGAAATATTTATTAATAAATCTCAATCATTTAACTGTTTTTTATGTTTTTTTCTTGTAACGATGCTGATTTAGTATGTTATATATCATTTTAAAATAAAATTACCGCGTGCACTGTATCATCTTTTTTTTCCTTCCAGTCTTTTTCATGTTTAGATTCTAGAATACATGGCAGTCAATTTCATTAGAATGTTTGATCTTGTACTCACTACTCAGTTTTGTCACATCGTTAATATTTTGCACTTTGAATCGTACAATGCAAAAGTATCATACTTTACTCTATTTCACAAGCAAAATTTATTAACAGAAAAAATTGATACAGCAAGGGATAGAAATTTAAAATCTTTTTCCCCGATGTAAGGTAGTCTGTAGGGTTGAAGTTTAAAAAATTAGGGGTAAAGTGTATTCTTTAGTGTTTATGGTTTAAGATTTAAAATTTAGGATTATGTTTTAAAATTTATTTTTTTGTGTTGGGACATAAAAAAGACAAAAAAAAAAACAAATGAGTTTTGTCTTATAGTAAATACTCAATTACTTTTATATTTTTAGACCGTTAGATGAAGGTAATAAATAGCTAAGATTATTTCCTTATTTTTTTTCAAGTGATAATCTTCACATATTCTATTGTGAATCTCAGTCATTAATTTTACCCATTCAACGATCCAAAAAATGTGTAAAATTTAAAAACTTTTACATTGTGTAACCATATCATATCTCATATATATATATAGGATCTACTTACACAATATAAAACTCAATTACTTTTACACTCTTTTTTAAACGTGGGATGGTGATAATAAATGACGAAGATTATTTACTTACCTCCTTTTACTTATGATAATCTTCACATTTTCTACTATTAATCTCAACCATACATTTACTTTCATCTAATGATCTAAAAAAGTGTAAAAAAGTATTACATAGTGTAAGAGAATCATATCTCATATATATATATAGACTTTATGTTAGGGGCTAAAAATAAATTTGTAATAGAAAATGAATAAAAATTTTAAAAAAATTTTAAATCATATAAAAATTTCGAAATTTTAAGGGATAACCGCCCCCTCCAACCATCTCACCTATCCCTATATATATAACACTGGGTGCATATTAGTTTATTCGACTGCATGCCCAATAAGTTATTATTATTATTATTATTATTATTATTATTATTATATCACATTGAAAAACATACTTCAAAAGTAGAGTTGTCGTACAATTGTATATATTTGTTTTTTTCCAATATAATGTTATTGATTTATCGTGTGTGTGATTATTATTATTATATCACAGTGAAAAACATACTTCAGAAGTAGAGTTGTGGTACACTTGTATAATCTTGTTTTTTTCAATATAATGTTGTTGACTTATCGTATGCGTGTTAGGTTAAATTTTGAAAAAAATGAGTATAACATGACTCAAAATTTATGAAGTACAATAATATTTTGTTTTCTCATTAGCTTTACCACTAGTCCATAACTAATATTTTGATTTTCACTTGTAAGCATTTAACTTATTTATTTTGGAAAATTAGAGAAAAAGTTTTTTTTTTCTCCATATTTTTGTGCCGCCTTCATCTTTTCTTTTGATTTTTGTTTAGCCACCGGCGGCATCAATTTTAATGTTGGTTGCCGATCGTCGATGTTTATTATTTTTCTTTTTTTTATACTATGTCCTTTATTTTTTCCCTTGATTTTTTTCAATTTTGAATATGAATCTTTGTCCTTGTGACACGTTTTTCTATGCTCTTGTGGCACGTTCCTTATGGCCTTTGGTACGTTTTTTGCATACCTTTACGATCGTTTTGGTGCTCGCACAAAGACCCCCACGACTCCTTTGTTGGTGGTCAACTATAGTCATATCCCCTCTTTGGTAAAAGGTTGTTTGTCGATATAATCAGAATTGTGTAGTGAAAGTAACCTGCCAGATAGTTTGGCTCGCTCACCACTTCTCTATCGCTTCGTAAATCGTCTCGTTCGACAAAGACAATAAGTTTTTATGAAGGTTATTGAATTCTTTTGATGTCGGACATCATTCTCAAGGGAATGTTTTGTTTTTATTCATATCTTTGGGTTTAATTTTTTTTGTTTTATGTAAGAGTTTTTTTTTTTACTATTGTCTCCATTTTTCTCTCTATGCTTGAGTGCGTTTTATTCGGATTCCTTCTATTGATTTTATTAATGAAATCCAGTTACCGATTTTTTTTAAAAAAAAGCTTAATTTATTTTGAAGTTCTCTTTTTGAGTCTTGTGTGGTCGCTCCAGGGGTGGTTTTGGACATGTGCAATAGGTGCGATCGCACAAGGCTCCCAAAAAAGGTCCTAGAATGAGTTCTCTATTTAATATATATATATATATATATATATATATAATTTTTCGAAAAGATTCTTAACCCAACATATTAATTTTGATTAAGGGTGGTTCAATTCCATTAATTTTGTTTTGACAGCTAGATTAAAAAGTAGGATATGCAAAAAAATTTGAATTAAAATCCGTTAGTTTTATAAAACAATGATATATCCAAAATTACAATTAAAGTTTTTATCATAGTAGACTGAAACACCTAATCCGGACATATTTCTATTATCATCCAAACAAGAAACTAGCGTCTCGAGATCATAAAAGGACCATACAAGGAAGAGGTAAAAACCCAACCCGAAACCCGAAACAAAATATAGATATAAACATCACCAGAGATCGACAATGAAAGGTAAAACCACCAACAAACAATATAAAAATGCATATTACAATAAGACACGTTGACAACACATTCATTACTACAACTCAATCACAAACAAGAAATGGTGATTGTGAGCGCGTATCAAAATCCACTTCGAAGTTCCAAAATAGGGAGATCAGCAAACCAAATGAAGGAACGACCAAAACGATTGATAAAGAAAAGAAAGCATGCAAAGGCAGAAGAAAACGTACCAAAAGGTAGAGTAAAGTGTGCCACCAATGCATAGTTATTTATTAAAAACTAAAAAACATTAGAAAATAATATAAACGATGGGAAATAATAGAACAAAGAAAACAATGAATCCCAATGGTTGACAACCAGTACTAAGACTGGTGCCGCTAGCGGTAAGCAAAGAACAATAAAAACAAATGAGGGAGAAGACCAAGAAAAACAAGGCTCGCGGCTAGGTTTTTTTTCAATGTTGCTATAGTAGGATATGGCTATTAAAAGTTAACATTAAAAGATGTGGAATATGATTGTTCAAGTCATATGAGAATGTTTTTGACTTCTTGTTTCATTCAGATAAATTACATTTATTGGATGACACTAATATGAAATCTCATTGTAATAATTTTGAAAATGCTCTTTGGAAAGGTGAGTTACCTGATGCTAATCGAAGTGAGCTATTTGTTGAGCTAAAATTACTTAGATAGCTTTTACCCATAGAAAAAACAAGAGCAATGGATTTATTAAAGTTTTTAAAATGTTTTAATTATTTCTCAAATGCCACAATTGCATATAGAGTTCTTCTTCTTCTTCTTCTTCTAACTTCTGCATAACAAAACTTTTTAAAATTGAAGTTTGTGAAGTCATATTTACGAACAATCGCAAGAAATGCTAAATGGACTTGCTTTGATGACAATTGAGAGTGATCTTTTAGAAGAAGTTGATATTGAAAGCGTTGTAGATAATTTTGCTTCAAAATATGCAATAAGAAAAAAACTTTTTAAGTGAAAATTTTAGATTTTTAGATGTTTGTAAGTAATTTTATGTTGCTAAAGAGAGTAATCTAACTTTTTTTTTTTGTATTAAGGGAACTTTATTTGAAAAAAAAAACGTTATACTTCTTTCATATTATAAATTAAGGGCATATTATAAATTAAAGGTTCATTCTAGTAAATTACATATGGCCCCTTAAATCTTTGAAGCACATTTGAGTCCCTCCTATTCCACCTGTTCAAAACCACCCGTATTTAAGTTATGTTGTTCCAAATTTAATATTTGTACAATGGCTTCAACATTTTTAAAATGTGATAAGGATTTAATTATTTTTCACTTTTAAATATACCATATCAAACCTTTTTTTTAACATTACTCTTATCGACGCAAACATTTTTTTCTATTTATTTAAAATTTAAATGTAAAATGAATTTTATTGCTCACTGTAGGATTTGTTTAACTCATAATCTTACATTACCTATGATAATATAAGATTTCAAAATAAGATTATTCATTTGGTTTGATAACATTACTTGATGGGTTAATGTCATTATTTCCCATTGTTTAGGTAATATAACATTGTAAATGTCACGTTTTAGATAATTTATTCAGAAAGTTTATTGTTTTGTTGATTTAGTCATCCTAATTAGATTTATCTATGTGTTAGTAGGCATGTCCGAACCGTACAAATATAATTTAAATAAGTTAATATAAATTTAATTATACAAACATACAAATATTAATATAAATTTATTTTTTATAATTAAAATGAGTAATTTGTATTGGTTGAAGTAAGTATGACATGAGATTAGATTTGTAATTTTTATTAAATCAAGCTTCAACCCGACTGATCCATGGACACCTCTATTCCAAATGAAATGTGAAACATAAAATTCTCTTTTTTATGTATTTGTTAAGTGTTTTCACATCTATTTGTTCAATTTACTTAGAATAATTTTTCCACAATAATGATACAATTGTGAATGACTGATCAACGATGGCTTTAAATCGCGTCGAGTGTAGAAAGAAGTTGTGTTTTAATTAATTAATATAAATTTTAAGTTTAAGTTTATTAACAAGAGCCTGCGTCATCTTTTAACTGGTTTTTTTATTTCAAAAGGCATAATATCATAAAAATGATTTAATTTTGATTGGATAATTATTTTCTTAACGTTTTATTTTACGTTAAAATTGTCTATCTATGGATGGAAACGGTTAATCTACTAATAGTAAATAACTTTAAATGATGTAACAAAACTACGTGACAGTACATGCTGACATAACAGTGTCATATAAATAAAGATGTTGACTTAATAGAATGACACAATAGTTAAAAAATAATTTTATAAAGTTATGTAAAATATAAAATTATTTTATCTGCTAACGTGTCATTCTATCAAGTCAATTTAAGTTGTTTATTGTTAGTGAACTAACCATTTTTATCCACGGAGAGGTCATTTTGACATAAAAATAAACATTAATGGTTAAAGTGTTTTGAAAAAAAAAAGAATATAAGCGAAAGTGACTATCCAATTAAACCTTAGAAACATTTTGTTGACACCTATTTTAAACTGATGGCAATTATTTAGTAAAATACAAATTGAAGGAGTAATGCAGTAAAAAAGAAAAACCAGAGACTAATGTAGAAAAATAGTTAAATTCAGGGATTAAATAACTTTATAAAAAAAGAAAGAAAGAAGAAAAACAAACATTAGACATGAAACCTGGAAAAACAAGATTGGGAAGTGGGAAATGGATAGAGGAATATTCATGCTTCAGCACCGAAGCTTGACTTTGAGCCAATAACTCCAAAGATCTGCTCCCTGTTCCCAGGGATAAACGGCTACTCCATTTTCACTTAGGATAAAATACGTAAATAATCATTAAACTTCACTCTTTGACCTATTTTGGTCACTAAACTTTCAAAATATTCAATTTACTTACTGAACTTTATACTTTAAAAATTTTCATCACTCATCTGTTAATTCTCTAACACCGTTATGACATGAAACAAAATAATAATTAAAATTGACTCGTAAAATCTGTAAATCATCATTAAATTTCACTCTCTAACCCATTTCGATCACTAAACCTTGCTCTTTGACCTATTTTGGTCATTGAAATTTCACATGTTATGGTCCACGTCATAATGGTGCTAGAAGGTTAACTTAGGAGTGATGAAAAAAAATCAATGTACAAAGCAGTGGGTAAATTGAATGTTTTCAAAGTTCAATGACCAAAATAAGTCAGAGAGTAAAACTAAGTGATGACTTGCGTATTTTACCCTTTCACTTATTATTCTGAACCAACTAAACCCTCCAATTTCAATACAATGACAAGAAGAAAAAAAAACCCTCCATTATCCACCATTATCAATAAAGATTCCTGCACACCGATTCCTCGAGTAAAGAGACCCAAAATCTCTCCCCCTATCTCTCTTTTACTTTCCCTCCATTAAACAATGAACCCCAAAAGTCTATTATTACACTGATTATAAATCAAAGTGCACACTGTTAGACACAGTGCAGTTACTTCTTTTGTCCCTTAATCTTTGGTTTTCAGAACTTAAACCAACCCAGAAACACAACTGTTGTTAGAAACAATGTTGTCCATCAACTACATTGTCTTGTTGTTTCTCCTAACCTCATTTTCTCCCCTTGCTACATCCACATTCAACCTCACTTTTCCCGTCCCACATCCCAATCCCAACGAGGTTGCTCAAGATGTTCAAAGGTATAGCAATGTTGTTAAAAAAACACTATCATTTCTTACAATCTATGCTTACTCTGTCCTTTGTTGCAGGAGAGTGAATGCTTCGGTTTCAAGAAGGCAAACCCTGCAGGTTTCCCAAAATGACGAGTCCGCCTGCCTTACAGGGAACCCCATAGATGATTGCTGGAAATGTGACCCCGACTGGCCCAACAACCGTCAACGGCTAGCCGATTGCGCCATCGGGTTCGGGCAGTATGCGTTGGGAGGCAAAGGTGGTGAGTATTACATTGTGACGGATTCTTCCGACGATGATGCGGTGACTCCAAAGCCTGGAACCCTTAGATATGCAGTGATTCAAGAAGAGCCGTTGTGGATTGTTTTCCCGGGTAATATGCACATCAAGCTCAAGCAAGAGCTCATATTTAATAGCTACAAGACACTGGATGGACGTGGGGCTAATGTGCACATCACCGGCGGTGGCTGCATTACTTTGCAGTATATCAGCAACGTCATTATCCACAATATCCACATTCACCATTGTTATCAGTCAGGTAGGAAAAATCATAAATTTTCTGCATTCAATTTTTCAACACCTCACAAAAACTTTAAATATTTCTTTTCTTTTCTTTTTCTCCGCTGAATATCTGATGAGAAATAAGTTCCCGTCAGAGTAGGTAGTAGAATTGATTACTCATTCTGGAAATACTCTTGTATCAGTGGATATAGAGATATAATATTCTAAAGATTTTTTTTAAAATGATTATTAGACTAAACTGTTAGAAGAGTTCTTGAGCTAATTTACTTTTTTTTATTAAATAATCTCCTGTACTTTGGTTTGTATTTGGATTAATCCTTACAAGTAAAAATAAATAAATTTTAAGTGCTTATTTAAATATAAGTAAAAACAGATTTGAGTGTCAATTAAATTAAATATACATGGTTGGATGTAATAAATGTACAAGGACTTATCTAAGAAACAAAATGACAAAGTTGAGGTCTTATTTAATATATTTGTCTTATTGGTACTCAAGAATATATGTGTATTATTATTTCATGCACTTATAAATTACATTTTAACGTTAAAATAATTATTTTATATGTTGTAATATTCCAACAAAATGCTTGGATATGGAATAACTTGTGAGTGCAGATTTTATGATTGATAATCCCACTTTTTGAAGCAAAATATCCTAAAAAAGTTCATTAATATTAGGATTCCTTCCCTTTTTTTTTCTTTTCTGATAGTAAGGGTCCCATCTTTTAGATTAACCCAAGTTTTGATACCTCTACTATGCCTAAATTTAAGATTTAATTCCTATAGCTTAATGTGCATAAACAGGTGAGGCGAATGTGAGGTCAAGTCCAACGCACTATGGGTGGAGAACAGAATCGGACGGTGATGGGATCTCCATCTTTGGAGCAAAGGACATATGGATAGACCATTGCTCTTTATCACACTGCAAAGATGGGCTGATTGATGCAGTGATGGGATCAACGGGGATCACGATATCAAACAACTTCTTCTCCCACCACAACGAGGTGATGCTGCTGGGTCACAGCGATGACTATAAGCCTGACTCGGGGATGCAGGTCACCATTGCCTTTAACCACTTCGGTCAGAACCTGGTTCAGAGAATGCCCAGGTGCAGGCGAGGCTACATCCATGTGGTCAACAATGATTTCACCCAGTGGGAGATGTATGCCATTGGGGGTAGTGGAAACCCCACCATCAATAGCCAAGGGAATCGTTACACTGCTCCTACGAACCCGAATGCCAAAGAGGTAATAATAATAATAATAAGGGAAAACTACCGATTTGGTACCCCACCTAATTTTTTTTCGCAAAATAGTATATAACGTTATATTTTGTTTCTATTTTAGTATCACGTCATTAAAAAATTAACATGTCGACTAGGAGACAGAAAATCACCCATGACATGTGGAGAGAGGAAACACATGTGGTAGGCGGCCATGACATTTTCTCTCTCCTAGTTAGTATGCTACGTGTAATTCTTTATGATTTTAGTTGATGTGACATGCTAATTAGGAGAAAGAAAATGGCATGGCAGCCTAACACATGTGATTCTCTCTTCTGGTCAGCATGCCATTAATTTTTAACGACAAGTACCAAATAAAAACAAAATGTAACGTTATGTACTATTTTATCAAAATAATAAGTAGAGTATCAAAATAGAAATGCGGGTAAATGTGAGATACTAAATATATAGTTTTCGCTAATAATAATAAGAAAAAATTATACTATTTGCTTTTTGAGTTTTTGAAAATAAGGGTCTAAATAAATCAACCACCGGAAATCAAGTTTAGTTTTTCAAGGTGGGGTCGTTTGAAAGTGAAAGTAATTGAGAAGGGTTTTTTCAAAAAGCTGGAAATCATTGCTGCAAATTTTACACAGATTTGGAATCTTTTTTCACTTTCCATGAGAGATAAGGTCTTCATGCACAGTTACTAGCAGCCTATTGGTTCATGAAACGAACCTTTTGAGGATAAAGGGTTGCATGTGGTTATGTTTTGCACTTTTCTTGGTTAAATTATTTGGTGGTCCATAAATTATACAAGTTAGCAATTTAGTCCTTGCATCAAAACTGATGAGATTGTAACATGTTTGTATGATAACGTGGGATGGTGCAGGTAACAAAGAGAGTGGATACATCTGAAGGAAATTGGAAAGATTGGAATTGGAGATCAGAGGGTGATGTAATGGTAAATGGAGCCTTCTTTGTTGCATCGGGCGAAGGTGCCGAGTTCAGGTACGAGAAGGCCTACAGCGTTGAGCCTAAATCGGCTGTCATCATCGACCAGCTTACTATGCACTCTGGTGTTCTTGGAGTTGGTGGCAGGTATACTTTGCACTAGAATGAAAAAGTACATGCTTCAGTCATCTAAACTTGTGAGAATTCTAACTTTGAATGATGATGAAACAGGGACAACAACTTGGGAAAGTGGAGCAGCGGAGCCAACGGCAGTGGAACCGGTTTCGACTCTGGCTACGACGACGACTATTCAGACGATGACATGTCAGGAAGCAACATGCCATTAGTATCTTCATTTTTCTCTCTTTTCATTCCAATGTCAAGCTTTTTGTTCTTGTATTTTAAACCTCCGTCACCCATGTCATTAACAAGTTAATGACTTGGTTTCAATTTCAATTGTACCAGCTTTCAAAGAAGAAAAATGACTGGTCTTTGATTACCTGAATTCAACAATTAACTTCTTCCACCATTAATGGCGGTTTTTTTTTTTTCATTATCATCATTTCTACTGAACCTACATACCACAAGCCATACTAATCAAGAGCCTTCATATAAAGTGATTTTAACGCAAGTAATCGAGAAGATTGCATAAACACGATTGTTTTTGTCAATTTTGATTTGAATCCAAAAATTCGAATTAATTGATCGGGACGTGAGGGTAATATGTTTGCCGACGGTATGGCCAAATTACCCACAGACCAAAATTTCAATACCGCCATCTACAATGATATCCCCGGCCCAGTTGACTCAAACTTGAAATGATAACTCAAAATAAAGCAATATAGATCAATGCTTTCGGAACTGGACCGGTTGGTTGGACCGAAAACCGACAACCCTTCCCGTCTGGAACCCATATTTAAACTGGTTACTATTAATTAAATAAAAAAATATGTATAAAACTAAATGAAGCTCAATTGGTTAGGTGTTTTTCGGACAGAAATCTGAGTTTGGATGAACAAATGAACATTTTGATACATAAATTTTATAACATTCCCTATACAATGCTTAATTTAGTGTTTCTCTCTTCATTTTAAGCATAAGTACACAGGTGTGTGTGTAAATTTGATTACTGTTAATGTAATCTTTCTAACATTTTCATATCCAGCAACCAGCAATCACATTCCATTAAAATGAGGAAATGATAAGGTAACAATTGCCTACTTTAATTGCTGTAATGTCATCATTCTAACACTTTAATGTACAGCAATCA
Source organism: Hibiscus mutabilis (assembly GCA_019671005.1). Taxonomy (NCBI): domain Eukaryota; kingdom Viridiplantae; phylum Streptophyta; class Magnoliopsida; order Malvales; family Malvaceae; genus Hibiscus; species Hibiscus mutabilis. The sequence continues at coordinate 11,945,878 of CM033732.1, forward strand.
CATTCCATCGAAATGACGACAAGGCATCAAATGCCACCTTAATTCGATGATCAAAATGAATAAAAAATTGAAAAGAATAAAAAAGTATAGGGAGTTGAGAAAAGGAATACCTCAAAATGGAGAGAACATTAGTAACCGCATCAACCTGCTTGAATCCAACTCTGATTAATCAGCTAGACTGTGACCATGTGGTCTCCACCTTTCTCTGCCGCCACATCCGCTAGTTTTTTCCATACCATTTCTCGTTGCTCCTCCACCTCTCTAGCTCTGGCCCTTTCCTCTGCATACTGTGTCTCACACTCATCGAACAAATCAACATCCATTTCAACGAACATCCTCAGCACATTTTCAGTTAACCCATGGATGACCTCATTCCAATGATTTTGGATATTCCATTCCAATGCCTCAAAGATGATAGGTAATATCAACTGCCGATTCTGGGCAATTAAGCCCACAATGTGCTCATTATTCCACAAGAAGAGGGCTCTTTCTGAAACCTGCAATACGAAATTATTTTAAGAACTATGAAGAAAGTTCATATGTTTGCAACTAAGATCAAAAGCAATTTCTAAACAAATCAATACATTGTAGCAGCACACTACCTCCATCAATTCTAAATTGTGACTGGCACAATAAAAGTCTAAATAGTAAAAGTAAGATTAAACTACCTAATGGGTCCCTGTAACATATGCTTAAGAACAAATTAGTCCTATATAAGGGAGCAAGTTACTCCATGTACATCTAATTTTGAAGCAAAGAGGTAAAAATTTAGGCAGTAATCTTGAACATTAAAAAGTGCTAACTTGTGTCTAAAAGTAACTTGGGAAGAAATAAAGAGAGGAATTTTTTCCTTTTAAATGTGACAAGGACTAAATTGCTCACATTTTTTCTCATGTCACTTTAAAATACAAGTCATTTTTTTAACATTCAACCTTACTGCCGTTTACAATTTTAACTATTTGCTTCAAAAACAAATGTATAAGAACTAATTTGATCACTTTTATAGTAGAGGGACTAATTTGATTCTAAGCTTCTAGTACAAGGCTCAGCCACATAATTTAACCTAAAAGTAAATACCGAAACAACTCGAAATTCCATTATATCATCTTTTACAAGGTAAGCCATCGTGTGTGAAGCTTATTCAAATTATGTCATGTGGTATATACGGCAAAATGTAGAATATTAAATGAAAAGAAGTAAAAAGACAGGAGAAATTATTCAAAAAGGTATTAAATATCAAACATAATACTTATAATTAAGGGAGTCATGATTAGGGTAAAATGAGTAGATAATCTACAGCCAAGAAGGTTTGTAAATCAATCTATAGAACCAAGCAATAAGTAGTTTGATATCTGGAAACCAGTAAACATACGTAAAATCAACATTTATTGAGAAGAAATTGTATTGTGATTTTAGTCAAATTATGTCATGAATTCATAATATGAGCAACTATGCAAGATCAACACAAGTGAAAGGAAACAACAGAACAACTTAAAGCAATTGTGGTTTGGATCATCATTTTTCTATTTGTAAGCTCTAAGAATAAGTGATTGCATTGCAATAAAATGTTATATACATATAAAGAAAACGACAAAAGAAAAATCGATGGTGCAAGAGATTACATATAAAAAGAATGAACTACACCGTGGGGGGAATTGAAACTAGAAGGATAGTAAGCTATTCCACAGCCCTTTTCAATAAATGCAAGTATAATGTTCAAAACTAGGCAACATTCCAACACATGCTAAGTGCTAATAAACACAATGTACATATCACATTGCAAATATCTTCCTAAAGATCCTATGGTAATGCTTCAGAATCAGTACCGAAAAATCAGTATCTTCCTAAACACAATGTATGTATCACATACGCCGCCTTCATCACTCAGAATCACGAAAAATCACAGAGAAGTACCGAAAGTTAGTAGTTACCTGATAATGAGCACTATGGAGGCAGCGTGCAATCTGTCTGAAAAGGGGAACTAAACATCGTTGGAACTCTTCGGACTGCGTCGCTTCAAGTACTTCCTCAAGTTCTCCAAGGATGAGAATTTCCTTTTGACAATTAGTCATTGGCCAATACTTCAACAACCCTCTAATGACCGTATCAGCCAGCCTATAATCCTTCTGAACAAACTGAACTATACAATAAGACAACTGCTCATGATACATTGAAACAGTTTTCAGCTTATGCAAAGGAATCAATGCTCTAACAAGGAACAACTTATGTTCCTCTTTCATAGGCGAAGCGAAACCATGAATGATACTTCCTAGAACCTCCAAAAGCTCCCCAACACCCTTATGCCTATGCGTTTCATATATAAACCTATAGAAAATGTTATTTATTGCCTTCCTGATGCAAGGCCGGTGCACCATGAATTTACCATAAATCCTATGAAGAATCGCTTTTAAATACTCTCTTTCCCTGGGATCCTCGGAATAAAACAAATCAAGCACCTTCAAAACAAACATATGGTCAATGTATCTCTTGGCAACATTGGTGTCGGTATCCGATGACACGATGTATCTCAAAAGAAGCTCGTAAACAAGATGCAAATGCGGCCACGAGGGTTCCGAATAGGGATCCTCTTCTTCAGGTTCCAGAGCTTCCTGCCCCGTGTTCTCGTGGAACGCCGGCGGGAGGCACCGGAAAATGTTGACGCCGACCATTTTGATCATCTCTTCCTGACATCGCTCCGTGATTTTGCCCGACCCGGATTCAATGAAATCCACGAGTTCTAGCAAGGTTTGCCGCTTGATTTCTTTCTCCCGGACCAATTTCGAGCTCTTGGAAAAATCCAATTGGAAGCAACAAAGCTGCAGTTTCCGCAGGAACAGGTTTTGCCTATCAGCAACGGCGACGCCTTTGAATAACGGCAAGGGTTCGACGGCGAACATCGGGGGAAGGGACGTACGGACGGCGGGATTTGGTCCTTTTGAATTGGGTTTTGTCACGGAAGCGTGGTTGACGGCTGGTGTACCCGACCCGGGATTACCGTAACCGGGTAAGCCGTGCCCCTGAATAGATGGATCCAATGAATCTGATTTGGAGTGCTTCCGTTGGCCTCCTTTAATAATTTTCTTAAACATTTTGAAACCTGAGAGACTTAATAAGGATTAGAGGGGTTCGACGTTTGTGATTTCCAGTTTTCAATCGATCGGCATCCGTGGAATAATGCCCCTCTAAGAACGAAAAGTTGAAATGGCGATTTCCATCGGTTTTGAAGTTGGACTTTTTCACCGTTGATTGATCGGAGAACTGGAGATTGACATCGGAAAAGACATTTCACCCGGATGCTGGTCAGTTGATCTAACGGTGTTGGGTTTCCGACAATTAATCAACGACTAATTTAAGGTAAAGGAAAGCTTTTAGAAAAGAGGAATAGTTTATTAAAGAGCTTTTAATAAACTGTTTTTCTTCAATAAATTAAATTGATTTTGTAGATTCCTGTTAAAATATTTTAGGGTAAAGTACACAAATGGTCACTAAATTATCCTTAAAAATATAAAATGGTTACTAAATTTTCAAAAATTACATAATAATCATTAAACTTTAGTTTTTATTACAAAATCGTCACTGAGCCGTTAACTGTCATTAAAAGGGAGATGCGGCAGTTACAAAAATTTGTATAATAACATATTAATTCTCAATATTTATACATTCAACTAATTTAGACATAAATAATGAGGGTTAAATTAGAAATAAATCGATTAAATGTGTCAATATGGAGGATTAAATGTTATATTATTCAAATCCTGTAACTGTCATGTTACCCAATTAACGACAATTGACGGCTCAGTGACCATTTTGTGACAAAAACTAAAGTTTAATGCCCATTATGTGATATTTGAAAGTTTGACCATTTTGTATTTTTAGAGATAGTTTATTGACCACTTGTGTACTTTACCCAAAATTTTATACGACCAACCAGTGTTGGATGTATTGGTAAGACACATTGTATTTTCACAAAATAGACGCGAACCGTCTGACGATCTATATTCAAAGTGCGAGGTTGTCCCTTTTAATAATATCGTATCTAAGATTTAAACTCGTATCCTCTCCTTAGGAGTACAAGGTGTCTTACCATTCACCCAACCCTTGTTAATATGTGAAATTTGATATATTGTTGTGTGACTTTCTTCACACAAATATGTTTATTTTTAAACTAAATTTTTAATTTTAAAACCCTAAATTAGACCTTTTAACCCTAAATTATAAATCTTACAATCTAAACTCATAACCTATAAATTAAAACCCTAACCCATAAATAACCTCACTTGTAGAAACTTTATTTTTCACCGTTAATGTGTAGGATAATAATCCAAATATTGAAATATTTTATGTTTGTTCAAGTTTAACTTAGTATAATAGGGTAAACTACGTTTCATATCACTCAATTATTAGTTAAGTTACAAATGAATCATTTTTTCTTTAAAAAATTACAATTGAGTCACTTAATTAAAATATGGTTACAATCAAGTCACTCATTTGTTAAAAATGAAAATGAAGTCCATCATTGTATATTATAATAACAATTTTAGTCCCCAAAACTTATAATTCTATCAATTTAGTCATAATTTTAAATAGGCTTAAAGGCCCATTTACCCCCTAAACTATGCATTTTTTTGAGTTGGCCCCTAAAGTATTTTTCGGGACTTTTTGCCCCCTTAACTAAAAATCGTGACCTCATATTCCCCCTCCGTTAACTTCCGTTACAAAAAATTCTCACTGGCAATCAGAACACGCCACATGTCATTTTATTAACAAAAAAATAAGATGACTTAAATGAAAGTGGTGAATTGCACATTAGGTATGTCATATTTTATTTTTCGTTCATTTTAGTCCCTTATATGAACTGTTCATTTTTTTCTCTGTTTAGACCAGTAATTTCTCCGCTTAATTTCATTCTCTTAGCACTCGGAGTTTGCCACTGTAATGACTTGATATCATGCAGGTAGGTGCAATTCTACCCCCGCAGAATTATGAAAAACCAACCTAAAAGGGTAAACTTGCAAAAGGGTCGAATAAACTGTCCTTAGAGCACATGAATTCCAAATTACTGAAATTTGAAATCCAGATAGATGTGAGGGAATGAGGCAGCGTCATTCCTACCCTTTCTTCTAGAAACGACACCACATTTGAGCATTCTTCCCCGCTGATATCCAGATGTTGAAGAGAGGTAAGTCTATGGAATCCTCATTCAACGATTGACTATAAATCATGGGTGCAAGGGCTCCAAAATTTTGACAACCAGAAATTGAGAGAACTCTGAGATTTGTGGCAGAGAACTCAATTTCTTTGAAGCAAACCACCAGATTTAAACAACTAGACAAATTGATCTCCTGGAGATGACTGAGCTTGTCTAATCCTCGCGGTAAAGATTTGAGATTTTGAACATTGGAAACTTTAATAATTTCGAGAGCACTCTCTTTTTATTAACAAACAAGGGACTAAAATGAACAAAAAATAAAATTTGGCATACCTAATGTGCAATTCACCTATTTTATTTAAGTCAGGTTATTTCTTGTTAATAAAATGACACGCGGTGCTTTCTGATTGGCTCGTGAGAATTTTTTTAACAAAGGGGGCATACGAGGTCACGATTTTTAGTTAAGGGGGCAAAACGTCCCGAAAAATACTTTAGAGGCCAACTCGGGAAAAAGTGCATAGTTTAGGGGGCAAATGGACCTTCAAGCCTTCTAAATAATTCAACAAATTTAACCTTTTATATTTAAAAATCCTACCAATTTAGTCTAATTTTTTCTTCCAAAAAAATATTTCCTATAACTGATAATTACTATTATTATGAAAACCAAGTTTTATATAATTTTTAAATAAAAATTAAAAATCGGTGGTTCTACTATTCCATACCTAATATTTTATTTTACATGTGAGTAGAGCCTTAAACTTACACAATATAACTGTATTTTTCATTGTGGTTTTGAATATACTAGATGTTATGACTATATGTTTACCATTACATAAGCTAAACTTTTGCTTTAACTGATTTTTTATGTTAAATCTAAGATTGTTTGAGCTTGTTAGGATTGTTGCACACTCGAATCGATCTCTAAAAACCGTCAAGAGGGTTGATTTTCGCTTTTTGATGAATTGGCTAAAACCGATGAAAATGTAGACAATTTGCACAAGGATTTTAGAGTGGTTCGACTTCTAAACCAAGTTTACATCCACTACCTTAGCACAATACTAAGGATTTCCTAATTCACTACTTTGAATTCTTGCTTTTAGGACAAAGCGTAACCTTACAACCCCTATCTTTTATAATGGCTAAGATAGAACCACTCTAGTTTTTCTAAGGCTAAACTAGAACTTCACCCTTTTACAATGTTTGATTTTGGTAAACAAAATACCTTACAAGGTGGCTGTTTACAAAGAATGAAGCTCACAAGAGTGCAAATAATAAAAACAATGAAGAACATTCTCTATACAATATATACAAGAGAACTAAAGAAATAAAGACTTAAAAGCTATTTCTCTTGATCATGAAGCTTGGATATTGTATCTCTACTTCTTCAAGTGTTTCAGCCTTCATTTTATAGTGTATAATGAGTTCATAGCCGTTTATGACCATTGGGGATGTTTTAGAGCCGTTGGGAAATGAATTTTTGAGCATATTTAAGCCCATGCACTCAATGGTTTCGAAACCTATATAAAGGTTTTGATACCTTATCAAAATATAGCTGTTACAAGCTCAAAATCGAGTTTCTGGCAGCCCGGTTTTGATACCAGAAATAGTGGTTTCGAAACCATCACTATTCATGAACAGTACCCCGTGCATGAACAGTATCATGAACGGTGTCAAATTATGTTTGAATAGTGTTTTCATGTTTTTAAAAGCTTTAAAACCATTTTCAAACACTTTATAAATATTTTAATCAACTCAAAAATATTTTATAAATATAAAACAATTAATAAGCCATATTTTTGAGGTTTTAAAACTTTGAAACATATTTTTCAAGTTTGTTGGACTTTGAATAATTTTTGTAAATTATTTTAAGTCTAAAAATATTTTTTATTTTAAGTTATATCAAAATAAATATCTCAATAGAGCTTTTTATAAGAGATTACTTTTAAATGAACGAGTTTCCTTTAGTGGATTTATACAATTATTTCATGAAATTACAGTAATCAGATTCAAGAATTTCAATCTCTAACACTTATATTGTTTTGGTTTAGAAATTTAGTTGATCATTTTTAGAAACTTACATAAAATTTTATGGTCTAACAATTCTGAAGATTTTTTCCGAAACAAAACTAAAATGTGTATCTTTATGCTATACAAAATTGAATGTGAACTATATCCTTTTCTTTGACAGGTGCCTAAAGTATTTTTGAGTCAAAAAATTTACTTTAGTTATAGAACGAGATGTTAGACATTTACTTGGGGTCCAAAAATGCTTTAGCACCTATCAAGAAAAATTGTATAGATTGGACACTTATTCGATGGTTAAATCTAAAATTTGATTATAAAAGTATTAGGATGTTTATATTTTAAATAATTTAGGTGTGAATATAAAATAGAAGTCAAATAAAGTATATATTTATTTTGAGTTAATTGCACTACATGTCCCTAAACTATAACTCTCATTTTAAATTGGTTCCAAAACTTTTAAACATTTCAATTTTATCCTCAAACTATGACCTTCATTCTAAATTAGTCCCCAAACTTTTTAGCATTCCAACTTCATCCCCAAACTATGACTCTCATTTTAAATTGGTCATCAAACTTTTTGACATTCTAATTTCATCCTCAGATTATTAGTATATGTTAATCATATCTTATGCTAATAAAACTGTTATAAAAAAAATCTTAATTGCCATGTAAACAATGATGTGTATTATGTAATAATATGATGTGGTATAAACGACAATTTGAGAATGAAATAGCAACATTCAAAAAGTTTGGGGACCAATTTAGAATGAAGGTCATAGTTTGGAGATGAAGATGGAACATTCAAAAGTTTGGGAACCAATTTAGAATGAGGGCCATAGTTTGGGGATGAAATTAGAATATTTAAAAATTAAGAGGCCAATTTAGAATAAAGGTCATTGTTTGAGGACATATGATGCAGTTAACTCATTTATTTTTTATTGATATCACACTTTATTTTTTATATATATTTTTAATTTAAAATTCAAAATATAATACCGATATAATTTAAAGAAGATTATTTTATTTATATGTTAATAAAAATATATAAAATCAATTTATTTATATGTTAATAAAAAATATAAAATCAGTTTATCATACTATAATTTAATAAAATCGCTTGTATAATACAGACTATACAGTTAATTGAAATTAGTATATTAGACACAGTGGCAATGAAATGGGAAAATTTTCCAACTTTGAAAGAAAGAAAAAAAATCATAGATCAAGTTTTTGAAAATCATCAACCTAAAATGTTAAGAAAAAACTAAGTTTCAAAACTTATTTTATAAATTTCGATACTTGTCAAAAATTACGAAAAAAACAACGCAGCACCCTAGACCTACCGTTTATTCGACTCGTCCAGATTTTTAACGTCCAGGGCAATTGCAAAGATGCACCATCTTCTGCTTTTATATGTACAGAGATTCGACAATCCCTTTCGGATCCAGCAACCAAATTCAAGAACAAATTTAAGTTGACAGAAGCTTTAACATACATTCAAGCAAGTACTACGTGGTAACCAACATCTTCTGCTTTTGCATGTACAGAAATCAACATGGATTTAGACATTGATCCGTAACAAGATATACATGATATCTACCTCTATCATACAGTTTTCAAGTATACATTGCCTTCTACATACTACCAATTTGTCCAGATGCGAAGATGATTGCAACTCCTCAAGTATACTAAACAGGGACCATGTCATCATCATATTCATTCCCAGCCCATCAACAGCTTCCAAACACCTACCTCGACGTTTCGCCTTGGAATACATAAGCTTCCCCCTCATCTAGTAGAACTCTGTAAACCTCCCACTCTTGATCTCCGATCACGTTTTGTCATCAAGGTTTTTAAAATTTAAAATGAAAATGTTTTTGAAAATTGAAAATGGAATTCTCGAAAATAAAGTATTCGAAAGAGATGACATTCGGAGACCGGGATGACACTCCTAATGGAATATCGAAAAAATTTCAAAATAAAAAGATAGATGGATGGAGTCACCACCGGCCACTTTGGTAGGCCGGACACCATTAAAAATGTAACCAGAGATTTTAAAACATTTGAGTTCGGGAGTCTGTTACGCACGAGGAAGGGTTAGCACCCCACATCGCCCGAAATTGGTACCGCGTTGATTTTGTGTTGTCATTTGCAAGAAAATAAAAATTCAAGTTTTAATTTAAAATTTAATCCCCAAAAAATATAAATGTGATTCGAACATCCTAACCCGCAACCCGCAACCCGCAATACCAAAAGAGATGACGCCCGAAAATTCGAGACGACACTCCCACTAGAATATCAGGACCTCGGGTACTAAACTAGATTAGTGTAATAAATTAAATATGACAATTTAATTATGCATGAACAAAATACTAATGCCAACATAAACAAAAGGTATCATGAAACACAAATAAAAGACAACTATATACATATATATATATATATATAAATATAGCAAACCATATTATACATTACACATGCTAAACATACGTGTATATATATTGAACATAAAACATATATATATATATATAGATATGTATATCACAGTAAGCCAAAACAAATAAATATGCTTATGTTACGGTAAATACTAAATAAATATATAAACTCTATATTATAATATAACAAAATATATAAACTATATATTAAGGTAAAACACCATATATATACATACAAAGCGTATGGCGAAGAGCAATAAATATAAACATGGTATTATACATAAAACGGATACTAAAAACATAGTATATACATAGAAACAATTATACAAGAACAAATAAAAGTAATATTACAACAAAACCATATACTAATCATATCAAATATGAATATATACATACATACTATACACATAAAAAAACAAAAGCCATAAATAAATACATATCATGATAAAAAAAAAACTAAATACACATACTTATATATGAGAAGATTAAAAAGCAAATATTAAACACCCACAAAAAAATAATCTAAATACATTCTAACAACATATAGAAACATATAAACATAAATATATATAAAAAATGTGCAAGAACAAAAAATAGATAAAAAATTACTAATAAAACCATTTCTATTAGATAATAAAAATGGATTACACCATGAATATACATAAAAATAAATACGCAAACCTAAATATGGTAGTGAGTTCTCCATCTTTTTCTCAATTTGTGGTATCTTCAAAAGCCAACAAAAATATGAATGGCTGGTTTTTTTTCCCCTCCTTTTTTTTCTCAATTTGTCGTGAGCCTCCCTCTATCTTGTTTCCAATTTGTTCTTAATCTACCTCCTTTTGTGGTGTGGTTATATCTTCAAGTGAATAAAGGGGGAGAGGAAGTAATGAGGTGAGGTTGAGTGTGTGTGTGAGTGTGCAGAGGGATGGGGCGGCATGGGTGCAAGTATAGGGGATGACTGGCGCGAGGGGGCATGTTTTGGCAGGGAATGGGCAGCCTTGCTTTGATATTTCCTTTTTTTTTGGATTTTGTTATATTATTTTTTTGGATTTGGCTCGAATAGGTAAATGATTCGAATATAATTTAGGGCCCGGACAAAAAATAGGTATTACAACTGTCCTTCTTTGCTCATTGCCGTGTAACAAGAATAGAGCAAAGACAAAAACAATAACCATTTTGTCCGGTCTAGTTGAACTTAACCCCTTTTGACGCGTGTCTTCTTTCTTCGGTAGATCTTCTTTCTCTTCGGCGCATGTCTTCTTTTTAGACTTGACGAATCTACTTTGTCAAGCAAAATCTTCTAAATAGGGTTGAGGAAGCAAAATGAGTGCGACTCACTATATTATTGATGACGATGTGATTCCTAAGAAAACTTGACCAACTGTCACACCGACAAAGAGGCAGGGTCTACACAATTTGATCCAGCTGCAACACTGACGAAGAGGCAGGATAGATGGACGAAAATTCTGATGTCTGATCCATCTACAACTCTGACGAAGAGGCATGATTGAATAATTGAAGGCTCATTTTGATTTTCTTTCTTTTTCTTTCTTCTCTTTTTTATTTTCTTTTATTTTCTTTTCTTTTTTTTTTCTTTTTTTTTCTTTTTCTTTTTTGCTTTTTTGCTTTTTTTCTTGAATTTTTCTAATTATTAATAAATATGAATAGTTGAAAGTTAGCAAATTTCGACCAAGCTACAACACCGAGGAAGAGGCAAGGTCTAAAGTTAGTAATGTTGTTCTAGCTGCAACACCGATGAAGAGACAGGATCGAGAGTTAGTAATTTTGGTATAGCTACAACACCGACGGAGATGCAGAACCGAAAGTTATATTTGACCAAGCTAAAACACCGACGAAGAGGCAAGGTTTGAGGATTTGATCCAGCTACAACTCTGACGAAGAGGCAGGATTGGAGGGTTGGTTTCTTTGCGATCAAGCTACGACTCTGACGAAGAGGCATGATCAGAATTTGGCAAATTTGGTTCAGCTACAACACCGATGAAGAGGCAGAACCAAAAGTCAATCAAGTTGGATCTATCCACACCATCAACGGAGGGATAAGACCGAATTTCAGCACTTGGATCCTACTATGACATCAACGGTGAATCAGGCTTCGGATGATAGCAACTTGAACACAACCACACCATCAATGGAGGGACATGATCAGATAAAACTTGAAAATTTTTCTTTCTTTCTTTCATTTTTTTGATTTGATTTTTTTTATTTTTTAACTTTTCTTTGAATTTTTCTTTTTGATTTTTTTTTGATTTTTTTGATTTTTTTCTTGACTCTTTTTTGTTTTTTTCTTATTTTTTTTTGATTTGGATACAACTATAATGAAAAGGTAAATTTTGAAGAAAAGTTTGGTCTAGCTGCAACACCGTCGAAGAGGCAAGACTTGGATGAGATTTGATCTGCTACACCACTGATGGATAGACTAGATTAACAAAATGTGGGATCCACTACACCATCGACGGAGAGATAGGATCCAGATGGACAATTTAATCATTAGACAATGTTTGAAAAAATTTGCTCTGCTTCTCCATCAATAGAGGGTAAAATCTAGAACAAGTTGCTTATTTTATTTGGATGTTTCAACATTTTTTTTGTGTTTGGCATCCTCCCAGGCTAAAGTTGGCCATCGTATTGTTGCCCCATGATTGAGATTCTTCGATCTTCTTATCTTTTTTCTTTTTTTTGGACCTGTTTATATGTACAAGTAAAAATGCATGCATTAGTTCATCTAATTTTATGCCTAAATGAATGGTGACTTTAATGTTTGTATGATACATGCAAAATGATTTCCATGAATGTGATATGATTTATTTCCTTTTGCCCCCAAAGGATGCCCCTTGACTTCTACTAGTCGGATTGAGTTCTTGGTCTTTTATGTGCGACAGTGCCCCAACCTTCTTCGGGTTCGATTACCTTTCTTTAGATCAATTCTTTATCTGGGTACATGCCCCAAAAGTTTTCATTATGTTCCATTGTTCGAAACTATTCTTGTAGCAAATTTGAAACTTTAGAGCATATTAAGTCGTCCCTGGTTCAAGTCCGCAAGTTCATGACAGTTCATTATTAGGAGACAAATGTAATTCTGGAGGAGTGATTTGAAGATGCCCCGATTTTATCGTTTTAATTTAGGTGATTCAACATTTGAACTCAGAGTTATGTTATTTATGCATTTTTGATGTTTAAGACTCAGATATGAACAAAATATATTTGCATTGCAACTTGTAGTTTTAATCCCTTACAAAATATTCTCACTACCATTGTGCTTAGGTTAGTGAGATTGGTTCACAAAACATTACTCTGAAAGAGATGAAAACTACAAAAGGACCTACTATAGTCAAGATAGTACACCACTTAAGCCTAATGGACATGGTCCAGTTCAAAAAACATCACTGACACACTCCTAATTAGCATCTTCATGCTTCGGTAAAGGGTATTTGTTCGTAACTGTTCCCGCTGAATTATCAAAGCTTACTACCCCAAGTTTAATAAAAATTTCCACCAACCTTTTGAACCCAATGCAATTCTCAATCGTGTGGCCCACTTGTACCGCATGATAATTACATCTTGCGTTGGCATCATACCATTTTGGAAAAAGAGGTTGTACCGGAGCTTGGTAGAAAGGTGCCACCATATGGATATCATACAACTGTTTATACAATTCTCCATAAGAATCTGGTAATAGAGTAAACTCCATCTTTTCAGTATTCTTCCTCTGACCAGAATCTTGGCTTGAGGAACCGTGAGCACTTGCAACTTTGGGTTGTATTACCGTTACTGGCTTTGAGTACCCAACATTAAGAACTCTAGAAGAGTTTACTTCATTGTCATTTCTTCCATACAACAGCCTCTTGTGGGATGAGCTTCCACCAGCATCAATCTTACCACTTTTAACGGTGTTTTCAATGAGCTCACCAGATAGCACTAAATCAACAAAGTTAGTAGTGGCATTTCCTATAAGGCGGTCTAAGATTGGACCCTCCAATGTTTGGATGAATATAACCACTGTCTCTTTTTCACCCAGAGGGGGTTGAACTTGTGCAGCTATATCTCTCCAACGTTGCGCGTACTACCTAGAGCTTTCATTAGACTTCTGCTTCATATGTTGCAGAGTCCAACGATTTGGCACCATATCACTGACGTGCCGGCACTGCTCCAGAAAAGCTTTAGCCAAGTCTTTCCATGATTTTATCTGATGACGGCTCAATTGATTGTACCATCGGGTGGCAGATCCTGATAGATTGTCTTAGAAGCAGTGGATCAATAGCTTATCGTCTCTGCCATATCCTGTCATTCTTCGACAAAACATAGTGAGGTGAGCGCGGGGGCAGCTCGTCCCATCATACCTCTCAAACTCTGGAATCTTGAATTTTGGGGGTAATACCAAATATGGAACAAGGCTGAGTTCATTAACATCAAACCCACTAAAGGTGTCCACTATTTCTATGGCTTCTAGTTTTTCTTCGAGTCGCTTGCAACACTCTTCGATCTCTTTAGATGTCTCGGTCCTTGATTTCTAGGGTTCGATCAACTGGTTGAGGTTTTTCCATAAAAATCACCACCCGAGGGTTGGTTTGAATTTTAGCCTGTGTAGGCGTGAACCCTAGAGGATATAAAAGATCTTCGTTTTCTTCCCTAGGACCTGCCCCAAGGCTGATAGCAGAAGCCTCTCCTTGTTCAGAAAACTTGCATCCTAACACATGCGCCAATTTACCAAGTATATCTTGCTGAGATCTTGCAAACTGTTCCCTTATATCTTGTTGGGCCTTGACTAACTGGTCTTCTAATTTTTGGGTTAGATCTGCTTGCAAGTTCTTCTGATTCTACTCAATCATGTCTAGTCTATCTTCATTTGCCATCTTTGTCTTACTTCTTGCTCTGTAGGGATGTTGAATTGACTAATCTTCCGTCTTTCCCAGTATTGCTGTCACAGGGAATCCTAGGGATCAGTCTCAAAATGAATGCCTAAAAAACAAAGTGTATGTCCTATTTGTGAATGTATCAATGCAATAATCAAAATGTTATGATATGTAATGCAACTGATGTAAAATGAGTAAATTTAATATGATGTGGTCACGAGAAAAAAAGGTCAGTTTGGATTTAAAATAATCAAATGAATAAATTAAATGACAATTAAGGTAAAAATTAAAATAGGTAAAAACTGTGCATAAAAAATGCATCAAAGCCTAGAAAGGGTAACCGCTAAGCGGGCAGAGTACCGGTAAGGCTCTAAAAGGTGGCTCCTACGGCTCACTATATGCGGGTTTGGTTCTAAGGTGACGGTACCCGAACTGTTGTTAGGACATCGATTCGGGGGAATACGACCCTTATACCATACGAGGGTTAAGACCCTACTAAATATAAGGACTGAATTCCGGAAGTGAATTACAACACTATACGGAGGTGAAGACCCCACGAAGCGAAATAGTCACTCCCACTTAACAAGGTGAGGAGCCCGGGTAAAACGCTCATGAATGAATGCTGAAGATTAAAAATTAGATTAAATGGAATTTTAATTTTCTTGCAAGACAACACAAAATCAACGTTGGCCTGACTCTCTTTTTTTTAAAATCCCCAACAGAGTCATCATCTGTCATAAAAGTTTTTTTTTGAAATTTAATATTTTTAAAATAATTTGGAAAATGTTTGGATAAAATGGTTGGGAATTATTGGAAATGAAATATTCAAAAATAAAATGAAATAAAGTGTTTGGAAATGGTATCCAAAGAGATGACACCCGGAGACCGGGATGACACTCCTAATGGAATACCGAAAAAATTTCAAAATAAAAAGATAGATGGATGAAGTCGCCACCTGCCACTTTGGTAGGCCGAACACCATTAAAAATGTAACCAGAGATTTTAAAACATTTGGGTCCGAGAGTCTGTTACGCGTGGGGAAGAGTTAGCACCACCACAATGCTCGAAATTCGTACAGCGTTGATTTTGTGTTGTCATTTGCAAGAAAATAAAAATTCAAGTTTTAATTTAAAATTTAATCCCCCAAAAAATATAAATGTGATTCGAACATCCTAACCCGCAACCCACGATACCAAAAGAGATGATGCCCGAAGATTCGGGACGACACTCCCACTAGAATATCGGGACCTC
The DNA here is from genome assembly GCA_019671005.1 of Hibiscus mutabilis. Classification (NCBI taxonomy): domain Eukaryota; kingdom Viridiplantae; phylum Streptophyta; class Magnoliopsida; order Malvales; family Malvaceae; genus Hibiscus; species Hibiscus mutabilis. The sequence continues at coordinate 11,961,612 of CM033732.1, forward strand.
GGGTTCTAAACTAGATTAGTGTAATAAATTAAATATGACAATTTAATTATGCATGAACAAAATACTAGTGCCAACATAAACAAAAGGTATCATGAAACACAAATAAAAGACAACTATATATATATATAAATATAGCAAACCATATTATATATTACACATGCTAAACATACATATATTGAACAGAAAACATATATATATATATATATATATATATATATATATATATAAAATAGATATGTATATCACAGTAAGCCAAAACAAATAAATATGTTTATGTTACGGTAAATACTAAATAAATATATAAACTCTATATTATAATATAACAAAATATATAAATTATATATTAAGGTAAAACACCATATATATATATATACATACAAAGCGTATGGCGAAGAACAATAAATATAAACATGGTATTATACATAAAACGGATACTAAAAACATAGTATATACATAGAAACAATTATACAAGAACAAATAAAAGTAATATTACAACAAAACCATATACTAATCATATTAAATATGAATATATATATATATATACATACTATACATATAAAAAGACAAACAAAAGCCATAAATAAATACATATCATGATAAAAAATAAAAAACTAAATAAACATACTTATATATGAGAAGATTAAAAAGCAGATGTTAAACATCCACCAAGAAATAATCTAAATACATTCTAACAGCATATAGAAACATATAAACATAAAAAATATATATATATAAAATGTGCAAGAACAAAAAATAGATAAAAGATTACTAATAAAACCATTTCCATTAGATAATAAAAATGGATTACACCATGAATATACATAAAAATAAATACCTAAACTTAAATATGGTAGTGAATTCTCTCCCTTTTTCTCAATTTGTGGTATTTTCAAAAGTCAAAAAAAAAATGTGAATGGCCGGTTCGTTTTCTTCCCTTCTTCTTTTTCTCAATTTTCCGTCTTCTTTTTCTCAATTTTCCGTGAGCCTCCCTCTATCTTGTTTCCAATTTGTTCTTAATCTGCCTCCTTTTGTGGTGTGGTTATATCTTCAAGTGAATAAAGGGGAGGGGAAGTAATGAGGTGAGGTTGAGTGTATGTGTGAGTGTGCAGAGGGATTGGGGCGGCATGGGGTGCAAGTATGGGGATGAGTGACGTGGGGGGCATGTTTTGGCAGGGCATGGGCAGCCTTGCTTTGTTATTTCCTTTTTTTTTTGAAATTTGTTATATTTTTTTTTTTTTGGATTTGGTTTGAATAAGATAAATAATTCGAATATAATTAGTACTCAGATAAAAAAATAGGTATTACACGTGTCTCCCAGTCTCCGCCTGAACTCAGAAAAGTTTATACGTGAAGTTTGCAGAAGAGAATAAGAAACATTAATTCGAATACACTAGTGTTTCATACTGATCGTGAAAATGTTATACAAGTAATGTGTCGGATTTCATGCTTGGACATACATATAACATATCCGCTAAGTGTACCATCTCCTACGACACTAAAACAGCAAAGAAGAGTAAATGCGAGAAAGCATATACGCACATTAACGCAGGGCAAAATGTCCTATAGAAGCATACATACAGCATAAATCTGAGGAAGTACCGAGAAGACGCAACTGTTGAGCATCTTTAAAGCAAGGGCAATATCATGGAAAACAAGAGGCCGGCCCTTGCTTGATAACTCGACGGGATTTGTGACCAGAAGCTCGGTATCAGGACCTCGGCTCATGACAGCTACTCGGAGCGGTTGGAGCAGTTCCATCTGCAGGCGTGAGGACAATGCATGTTGCTTGCTAGGATCGACCACCTTCTTCCCATCAGCTTGCATTGTAAACAAGTCGATCTCACACTTTCTTCCTTGTTTCATATAGAATCGCCCGTATGAAATCTACTTACATCGTGCAAATGAAGCATCAATAGGGTGGAAACTCGTGTTCGGTTACATAGGCTAAGAATGCTTATCTTCGTATCCGAGAATTGAACAAAAGTGAAACACATTTTAAATAGGCAAGATTCAAGAACATCACTTAATCAGAATTAGCAAACAAGTACAGATATATCCAATTGAGTTCGAGTTAGAATGATCTTAAAACCAAAATTCAGTTATAAATCGATTTAGTAATTAGTCGAACTTCCTGAATGTTGTAATCCTTCAGAGTTCTCATTATGTCATAGAGAAGACCTTTATGGTCTTGGCAAACGATTTGAACAAGTTTGTGAGCCGGACTAAGTGAGTTGTCCATCATGACGGAAACGTTAATGGAAGTAACGCACTTGGGAGCCCCTTGGACATCTCCAAGTGGAAAAATATCATCTATTATTGCATATGGGGGAGACGGAGAGGCCTTACAACATGCAGCAATTTCAGGTCCAACCTTTTCGATAGTACAGTTCATCATAGCAGCCTGCATAACATCTTCCAATGCTTCATACATCTCCTCCTGCCTCCTTTTTGTATGTAATAGTTCCTTGAGAGATAAAGCGTTGCCGAAACACAAGGTGGAGATGCAAGATGCATTAGCCTATCGGAGCTAAAGTAACCAGACTTTGCAAAATATTAGAAATTTTCATATAAAGATATACAGGAAGTTCAAATAGAAGACAATAAGCTTTCACTTATATGTACATGCTTCCAGTTACATTTGCAGTCATTTAAAAGAAGCCTGGCCAATCCAAGCTAATGAAACATATAAACCGAAAGGAACTTGTAATAAAAGCAACCTTCATGAAAGATAAAACTACTTTTCAAATATTAGAAAAGCTAAGAATTTGATTGGGAGATATCATGTCCAAGCAACAAAAAACCTGGTATCAGTAACAAAGAAAAGGTTCATCACTGTGCCATCAGGTGTTGTCGACACCTTCACTTTCTTTATATTGAGTTCGAGATTACAAAAAAACTGTTGTGAGATCTGACAAGAAAACAAAAATCTAAAATCCATTCACTAATATTTTGTAGAAACCACATTTCAATGCTGTTTTTTCCCCAGATAAAGACCCTATCATGAACACAACCAGTTCTTTATATGCCTAAATGATAGCAAACATCTAAAGTTCATTCATTAATATAGTTTAGACAACATTTCAACGCCCGAAGTCTTTAGAGAAATGACCCAATGATGAAGAAATGTCATAAGTGAGAAAGCGAAAGGAAAAAAAAAACCATTTGTGCCTACATGACTGGTGAACTAACATAGGAAAGGAAAATAACTAGGACTCATAAAATTCGATGGTATTTAGATGGGTAAATTACGTCAATCATCATTAAACTTTACTCTCAAACCTATTTTGGTCACTGAAGTTTTAAAATTTTTAATTTACTTGATGAAGTTTAGACATTATACATTTTTTATCACTGAAGTTTAGATATCAGACGTTTTTGTTCACTACACCGTTCACTGTCATCGTCTATCGGTGCTAAATTTCATCAGTTGTTTTGTCTCGTTCTTGAGCCTGAATCCGACCTCCATTTCGTCAGAAAGTGCTCCGAAGTCCATGAATCGGGCAAAAACTTTTTGATTTCTCACTCGTTGATTCACCTCCTCCGCCGTTGGATAGAGCTCGTTTCTCAGTATATTGCTTTCATCGTACTGGTAAAGTTTTCATCGTTCGGTTCGGATCTTGGAGAAGTTCCTCCATTCGGATCTTGGACAAAAAACGTTCAATATCTAGACTTTAGTTAATAGATTTGAACCTTTTAAAACTAAGTTTGAAAATTAAGTTCAGTGACACTATGTTAATTTCTCCACAAAAAGAAAAAAAAGATTGATATGTAAAAGAAATCAAGCAAATCAAGAACAAAACTTAATAGGAATTGAAAGTACAATAAGATTACCATGTAAAAGGCCTTTTCTATCATAACAAAAGAGCTTGAGAAGAAACACATCGGGAGGCTTCGGAGAGTGTAGTTCAGAAGGGTAATAAGAAATTCCGTAAGCCGAAGAGCAAGAAGGGCAAGTCTCGACCAGTCTTTTCTTCAACAATCCCCATTTACAAGTATCCCATCTTATACTTGGCTTAGGAACCACCCAAAACACTATGTAACACCATTTCCCATCCGTGGATACATCTTCACAACACAAACCAAAAAAGAAATTTAAAAAAAGAAAGACCATAAAAGCCAAAATATCAAACTCCCAATAGCTTTGGAAATTTCACATCAGTTTTTTCCCCTGGAGACTTGAAAGATCAAAAACTCCATCTCCAAAGAAAAAAGCTCAAATGATGAGAGATAAAGCACATAGAAACATTGTTTAAGAAAAGAAAATCTGGTTTTTTTTTATTTTTACTTTTACCTCCTCTAATAATGCTAAGACCAAAAAAGAGTAAGATGCGGCATAAATCACAGCCTAAACCAGTTTTATCAGGGCAGTTAACAGGGATAACACTTGGCTCTCCTTCATTCTCCGATTGCCGTACGACCACTACGTCGTCGTGTAGAATACTCATACCTCTGTTCTTCTTCTAAGCTTCAAAAACACAATGAAGATCCCTGCTTTGATTCATTTTGGGACTTTGATTTGGCCGTTTTGAGGAGTAAAGAAGAGCTGTAGTATTAAAGGCAGAGGCTAGAGAGTAACATAATTTCATAAAGCAAAGAGCATATTTTGCCACTTGATCTGTTATTTGCATCACATGCCTAAATATGATTCATGTTTTCAAACTTTTGAATATTATAATTTTTTTGACAAGGAAATATCATTAAAAACCGACGAACAACGTAAAGCAAACAAAAGGGTTTCATCACATATAGTAACCTAGACCAGATAAAAAACGCCCAACAAGAGGGAAAGCGAGTGCTAAACAGATTTCGACCTAGAAACGAAAAAAAAAGAACAACAAACAACAAGTTTAAAACATAAAAATCTTTCAACAAAAAAAAAAATTAAAACATAAAACCCTAGCACATAATTCAATAGAAGTCTCAAAAGGTGACACCTCTGCGAGAGCTCCATTTGGAAACATGCTTCCTTTCCCGGTCGGGTAAAAGATCTTGTCATCAGAAATGATGTAAGGACCAGATAGGGAGCAAGGGGAAAGCACAAGTTGGATTCATCCGAACAGGAGATACAAACAACCTTGAAGAGAGCACAGGAAGAACTAAAACTGCAAAGAGAAAGACAAAAAATAAACCAGGGATCAAGCTTCACGGAAGGCATCACCAAAGAAAAAAGAAAGATCCTTAAAGAAGGAACAATGACCGTTGCCATCAATCACTCCTTCCTTATAACGATGATGGCTGGGACAGAAAAATCACTCATCATGCAGATGATCACCTTTCGGGTGATCCGTTAATAGGAAAGGGCCACTTCCATAAGAAACATCTCAATCATGATAAGAACTAATAACAAAGTTTGGTATCTTGGTCAGATTGAGACCAAAAGGGTATCCCCTAATTCGATCACACCTGTGTGTTCATGGGCCACTCTAGCAATCTCAATTCGTTGCTTCTTCCTAGCTTCCTTCTTAATCCATCTCAACCTTCTTCCTCCAGCCGAGCAACCCTTTTTTTGTTTTTTTTTCAAGGAATTGGTGATAGGAGAAGAGTTGGTGTAAGAGCAAGGGAAGAAAGCCAGTTTAAGGGCAGCCTCACTCAAAATGGCTACAAAGCCTTGGGCTCCCTAGTTTTCTGGACCAATTTGAATAACTCCCTCAAAGATTTTTTTCGATGAGTGTTCTTTTGTTTGATTTAGAGAAAGGCTTATCCTGTAGACCTCCCTTTTTCTTTTCTTGTTGCTTATAATTTCCATAGCTGTCATTGACTCAGCCATATCGTCTCCAAAAAGCGAGGGAATAGCAGCATACCTATTATCAATTTATTGCATGGGAGAAAGTTTCTGGATGCTTGACTCATGCATTTTTCCATTTGAGTCCCAAAGATCGAGGTCTGTGATTGTAACTTGTTCATTTCGTGGAGTAGTAGGTTGACTCTCTTTCTCCATATCACACGACTCAATGTTGACAAAAGAAACCTGAAAGCATGTGTCACGGGGCTAGATTTTGACTCTAGCTGATCCGTGCGGCCTTAGACGCCTTCGACGCAAATCAGTCGATTCCTACGCCTAAGTCAGCCTTCAACCAGCCTTGTGAGTACTCCTGCTCGACAACGGCTTAGACAAGCACTCCAGGTTTCGATGGATCTCGTCACTGACACCACTTGTGTCGCGGGGCTATACCTTTGCCAGACGAATCGTGCCGGACCTTAGTCGCTTTCTCGGTTGAAACGTCGACTAAGTCACCCTGAAGTACCTTGTCACGGTCTTAGGTGAAGATCTCTCGACAAACACCTAACTCAACCATGATTCTCGCTCCGGAAGATCAAACACTCCTCGAAGCCCTCGAACGAAAGATCGTTCTAAGCGAAAGCTAATCAAAGAACAACAGAAAGAGATTGGCAGCTAGAACAACGAAGAACACTCAAGAACAACAAAGAACACTCAAAGAGTTTTAGAGTAAATGCTTCTTGTATTACTCAAAGTGAAGTGAATTGAATTGAATTACAATGAGGAGGGAGCCTCTATTTATAGTTGAACTCCCCTACATCCAACGGTTCAGTTTAAATTACATCGACGGTCGAGATTGATCTTATCTTATCTGATCAAATCTCAAATTCAAATCACAAACATTATCTACACATTATATTCAAATAAATGGATAATGCTTTGACCAAATTACTCTCCTGAATCCTCCATGGATTTGGCTAAGTCTTGTGGGCTTGTGGGCTCTTTAGCATTCTCCAAGTGACGGGCCAAGTGTGATGGTCTTGGCAAGCCCGTTCCACCGCGCAAACCCTCTTTGGCTGATTCTTGCGCCAATGCCTCGGTCCCAAAGGTCTGGTCCACGCCTTCCTCCAAGTGCTGGGCCAAGTCTAATGATCTTGGCAAGCTCGTTACACCGCGCAAACCCTCTTTCGCTGATTCTTGCGCTAACGCCTTGGTCCCAAAGGTATGGTCCTCGCCATTCTCCGAGTGCTGGGCCACATTTGGCACGCCCGTTGCATTGCGCACAACCTCTCTATTTGTTGCTCGCGCTAATGTCTCGATCCGAAAAGTTTGGTCCGTGACAATCTCCCCCACTTGACTTAGCGACGCCCTCGTCGCTGCACTCGAACGATCCTGGGCAGGGTCAACTTGATTACTCGTCAATGCCTCGGACAAACTCTGATTTAGCTCGACTCAGACCCACTTGGTCCTGCGGCAAAGACTTGGAAGTTGTCACAACATTGAACACAGACTGAACTCTCAGATTCGGCGACAACTCTGGCTTGCCCCTTTGAACTCTGAAAGGTCTCTTCCAATCTTCTTTTCCCCCGCACTGAAGACTAGTCGTACTTGACCTACGCTCATCAAAAATGGCAAATCAAAACCAAAAACACTAGGAATGTGTTTGAGATGTACCTTTTCCTCGATCACATTTACTCTAAAATGGGTCAGCCCTTCTTTCTCATTGAAGTCTGGCCCCCTCTGCATTGAACCTTCCTCATCGAAGTTCTTTGCATGCATCGGCACTTTCGCCACAAAGTCCGTTGCGTTACTCTGCATCGGCTCTTCTTCCCTGAAGTCCGTTGCATCTGGTTGCATCCGCCCTTCTGACTTGAAGTTTGGTGCTCTCTTGCATCGATCCTTCTTCCTTGAAGTTCGGTGCTTTCTCTTGCGTCGACACTTCCTACCTGAAGTTCGTCGCTCGTTTCCCACCTTACCCATTGGTGGTGTCTCCACGGTTACTATGTCCCCTAACGGCTTGGCCCCCTTCGACTCTACAATGGTCTCAAAAGCGATGCTCTTTCCCCGAACATCCTCGGCAAGCTCCTCGGTAGCCTTCTCGGACATGGTTACCCCTTTTTGCTTTCGGTCCCCCTTGGCCTTGGTAGAACTCGACATTATCGGATCAAGCGATGCAGCCTCGCTTTCTTTGGGCTCACCCAACTCCTTGGATGGCTTGACTCGATCCAGGCAATCTCGCAATTTGTGAGGCCCTTTACACTGGTAGCACTCTAGTTGCTTAATCTTGCGTCGACACTTCTTCCTCGAAGTCCTTCGCTTCTTTCCCACCTTGCCCATAGGTGGCATCTTAACGGTTGCTATGTCCCTCGACGGCTCAGCCCCCTTCGACACTGTACTGGTCTCAAAAGTAATGTTCTTCGCTCGAACATTCTCGGCAAGCTCTTTCCCAGCCTTCCCAGACATCTTTAACCCATTCTGCTCATGGTCTCCGTTTACCTTGGCAGAACTAGATAACTCGGAACCAAGTTTCACAGGCTCTTTACTCTTGGCCTTGTCCTGTCCCTCGGACCACTTGGCTCGAAACGGGCATCTCCGCAACTTATGAGGTCCCTTACATCGGTAGCACCTCAATTGCCTCGTCTTTACCCTCGGCTTGACAGCTTCCTCACTTGCTATCGCACCAAGTCTCATCGCCGGCTGGACTACTTTGGCACTCGTAGTCGAACCACGGCTCTCCCTTTGCTTGGCGGCATTGACACTCACAATCGCCCCAAGTCTCATCGCTGGCTTGACTACTTTGACACTCGTAGTCGAACCACGATTCTCACTCCGCTTGGCAGCATTGACACACGCAATCGCCCCAAGTCTCGCTACTTCACCCTTTGACTCATCTACTGTCTTCACCATGGCAGCTAGGCGGTTATTCTCGGGACATCCCCTTATCAAATGAGGACCATTACAGAAGTAGCACTTCAACTTCTTGCTCCCCTTCTTCTTTGGCACGGACTTAGCCTCACCATTCCCCTTGTCTCTCGAACTGGGTCTGGTTGACTCAACACTCGCCTGCTTGCATCCTGCGGGCTCGGTCAGAGGTTCGGCAACAACGATAGCCTCTGAAAGTCTCTGGGCATCTCCCTGCTCCATTGCGAGCTTCACCCCCGGTCTAAATCCCTCTAAGAAGGTCTTGAGCGCATCACATTCGCTCATTGCCGTCTTGCAACTGAGCAACTCCCTCTTGAGCTCATCCACTTCTTTTCGCAAAGCTTCCATCTCAGCTTCACTCGCATTACTCCCTCGAAATGTCACCAACTTGTTGAGAACTTCTCGTGTCTCGTCCTTGAACTGGTCATCTATGGACTCTACCTCGTCAAGACGGGACTCGAAAACACCTTGGGTCTGCTTGGCCTCCTCATCGGATTTCTCAAGTCTACAAACCCTCTTTCCCAACGACTCCAATTCCGCCTTCATTGCCTCCACTACATCTTGAAGGGAATCATCTTGTTGGTTCAACTTCTCGTACACCGAGTTGAGAACTTCTTGGATCTCCTTCGCGGTTTCCTCCTTGGAAGAATCATCCGCTTTTTGCAAATCCACCATCTTGGCTTCACAAGCACAACTCTCTCGAACTACCTCCAACTCGTTGAGGATGCGTTGCGTCTCGTCATTGAACTTGCCCTCCATGGACTCTAACTTTTCAAGACGTGACTCCACAACACTCCGGGTCTTCTTGGCCTCATCTCTTAGAGTTTCCACTGCAGCCTCTAAGGAATCGCCACGCTTAGACATCTTCACATCCAAGTCATTAAGAGCCAATTGAACCTCCTCCTGGATCCCTTCTAGAGACTCTAACATCTCAATATCCAACGAACCCAGCTTCTCAAGGTTTACTGACTCCAGCTGTTCAAACACCACCTCGGCCTCCTTCTTGAAGTCCAAGGTTTATCGACCCAAGCCTCCACAACTGTTATGAATTCAAGATTCGAGTGTACCTTATTTTCAAGACGATTACTCCTCTCGTCAAATTCGTTCAGGGTCTTTTTTACATCGTCCATTGTCAGTGTCTTCTTCTTCGGTGCCATCTCAATCACCACTTTGCCACGAACTAGTCTGATCCCTGATCACTTCGACTAACTCGAACGCAAATCACCACCACGTTTAACTGCAACTACAAGCTGGAACCCACCACACTTGACTGCAACTACAAGCTGGAATCCACCACACTTGACTGCACCTGCAAGTTGGCTTGAACACAAGTCACCACCACGCTTGACTGCAACTGCGAGCTGGCTCGAACGCAAGTCCCTTCCTCGACTCGCCCGGATAGCACTTATCACGACACTTCTCTGATTCCACCTCTCGTGGCTCTCTCTGTTACCAACTCTCACGGCTCTTTCTGATATCAACTATCAGCAAGACTTCGCTCCGATGCCAACTGTCACGGAACCCGCTACCCGATCTGATACCAACTTATCACCGCTCAGCTCTGATACCAACTGTCACGGGGCTAGATTTTGACTCTAGCTGATTCGTGCGGACTTAGACGCATTCGACGCAAATCAGTCGATTTCTACCCCTAAGTCAGCCTTCAACCAGCCTTGTGAGTACTCCTGCTCGACAACGGCTTCGACAAGTACTCCAGGTTTCGATGGATCTCGTCACTGACACCACTTGTGTCGCGGGGCTATACCTTTGCCAGACGAATCGTGCCGGACCTTAGTCGCTTTCTCGGTTGAAACGTCGACTAAGTCACCCTGAAGTACCTTATCACGGTCTTAGGTGAAGATCTCTCGACAAACACCTAACTCAACCAGGATTCTCGCTCCGGAAGATCAAACACTCCTCGAAGCCCTCGAACGAAAGATCGTTCTAAGCGAAAGCTAATCAAAGAACAAAAAAAAGAGATTGGCAGCTAGAACAACGAAGAACACTCAAGAACAACAAAGAACACTCAAAGAGTTTTAGAGTAAATGCTTCTTGTATTACTCAAAGTGAAGTGAATTGAATTGAATTACAATGAGGAGGGAGCCTCTATTTATAGTTGAACTCCCCTACATCCAACAGTTCAGTTTAAATTACATCGACGGTAGATTGATCTTATCTTATCTTATCTGATCAAATCTCAAATTCAAATCACAAACATTATCTACACATTATATTCAAATAAATGGATAATGCTTTGACCAAATTACCCTCATGAATCCTCCATGGATTTGGCTAAGTCTTGTGGGCTTGCGGGCTCTTTAGCATTCTCCAAGTGCCGGGCCAAGTGTGATGGTGTTGGCAAGCCCGTTCCACCGCACAAACCCTCTTTGGCTGATTCTTGCGCCAATGCCTCGGTCTCAAAGGTCTGGTCCACGCCTTCCTCCAAGTGCTGGGCCAAGTCTAATGATCTTGGCAAGCTCGTTACACCGCGCAAACCCTCTTTCGCTAATTCTTGCGCTAACGCCTTGGTCCCAAAGGTATGGTCCTCGCCATTCTCCGAGTGCTGGGCCACATTTGGCACGCCCGTTGCATTGCGCACAACCTCTCTATTTGTTGCTCGCGCTAATGTCTCGATCCGAAAAGTTTGGTCCGTGACACATGCATTAAACTGGTCTGAGACCAGACCAGGAAGACCGAGTACAAGGTTACCCTCGAGATTAGGTACATGATTTGTCAACTTTTTGAGATCACCTTCTGACATCCTAGGATGCCTCGAAACAATTCCTTTAAGAGGTTCAATGGGGGAGGTCATGGCACCTTCTCCAACAGTAGACTGTTTCTCAATCCCCGACACCAAACTATTTTCATTTAGGAGCCTTTGAGATTGGTTACTATCGTTTTGACCTTCTTCCAAGTCGGAGTGGCTCTCAACCACGGCCGTATTTACCTGCCCTTTTATAAAGAGTACGATCAAACCAACATTCCCTTTCCGGGTGTCCAAGCCGACCACAACTGTAACAAAATTTTGGGACTCTCTCTCATACTTGAAAGTGACTTCTATAGGTTCATAGTTTTTTTTGGTTAAGAGAAAGGATCCTCCAATCTCATGGACACTTTGATCTTTAGTTCCCCGTCCCATTTGACTTGTTGGTCATCTTTAACGTTGGAATCAAGGAAATAGGGGAATAACCTAGCTATCTTCTCGGCATTGCTCGTAGTGATAAGAGATAATGGCACGTTGTGAACCTGGATCTAGAAATCTTCAAGGGAAAAATCAATGCCCTCCAATGTGGCTTCATGCGGCTTCATGCGGCCAGACCTTCAAGATAAGGAGACGATCTTGAATAGACCAAGGGCGTTGATTAACAACTCTGTTCTTTGTCTCCACAGACTTGAAAACCATGAGCAACATGTTCTTTCCCAAGTCATGACACTTTAGTTCCTCTTCTTTAAATTTCCAATTTTTTCTCAAAAGGCAGTGACCATAAGGTATTTAGCTACATGATTTGAGAAAATCTTACCTACCAAAGAGTGATTCTTAATGGCTGTAGTGATTTCCTCATCTTCATCAAGCTTTAGAGAATCTGGAGGAATATTCTTACTATTTGGTTCTTTTGGGACCACCTTTTGCTGAGACAAAGATTCCATAATAAAAAGGCAGGAGTAGTAAATATGGTTGTTGAAAAGGGAAAAAAGTTTTAAGAGGGGGCAGGAGAATAAAAAAATAGAAACAAACAACCACAACTTAACCTAGATAATACCAAAAACCACCCCGATGAAAGAACCTAGTTGAAAGAGATCAACCAGGGTAACATCAAGAAAGGAGAAAAGTTAAAATCATAGAGAAAAGAGAGAGGGTTTGAAAACTATTTTTTTAATTTTTTGAACATTACAATTTTATCCCTAATTTATGACTTTATTCATTTCTCAAATTTTTGAAAATTTTAATTTCATCGTCAAACTATGAATCAACTTCTAAGCAAATCCTTAAATTTTTGAACGTTTTAATTATATGGTAATCATGTCCCTTGTCAATAAATTCGTTTAAAAATTATTAACTAACATGTAAAAATTGGTGTGTATTATATAATAATACGATGTTGCATAAACAATAACTAAAGTCATATCACACACTCTAAAATCATTATTTAGAATGAAATTGAAAGGTTCTTTAATTTTTATTTAAATCAAACATTAAGTTTTGATCAATGATCAACGATAAATGATCAGTCAATTACCAAAGGTCGGTTAACAGTCAACATCGACTCAGTCAACATAATTAACGACTTGATCAATGCAACTCGGTTTGACCAATCAATAATTAAGAAGGCTCGGTCCAACTGCTACTGAAGCACGCCCACGCGTAGGCGACGACTTCCAGCGATGAAAATTAGACAACGAACTCCAGTTTGATTTGTTGGAACCTGAAGAGTCTAATAGGGTGGTGTTTTTTTGACGAAGAACATTTCATTTTAAAACTTTAAATTTTATTTCTCTCCACTCTAACAAACAACAGCAAAAACGATGACGAAAGAACCAACGATCAACTTGTGACAGAAAGATAGAGTTGATTGTGTTGGTGGCGACGAACACGAACAACAATAAAATAAGAGAAAAACAAAATTAGAGAAAAGAAAAGAAAAGAAAAGAAGAAATTAAATTCTGATTTTTTTCTTCTTTTTCACACCAAATTTTAACCCATATAATGCCATTCAAACTAAAATGGTTAAATTGTACCAAGGCTTTATACGTATGATTTTGAACTTTAACTACTTTACAATATGGTCCCCAAATTCTCTAAAAGTAAGCTTCCAAATTTTGATTTCTTTTAATTTAGTCTCAACTTTAAATGCCAAAAACCTGGATCCATGATCTGAACAACTATCTCGGAAACTAGGTCGTTATAGTAATTCATTGTAGTCAATTTGTTTTTTTTTTCAAATTATGGTTGTAATTGATATTAATTAACATTTTTTTCTTTTTCTAATTGCGCGGTAATTTCTATAATATTTAAATTAACTTTATATACTCCATTCATTCTACTAAAACTGTCACATATTGATATTTTCTGGTCAATTTTTTTTACTTTGACTATAATTTATTTAAATACTTTAATTAATTAGAATTTAAATTAATTGATTGGAGGTTTTTAATTTTTTTTCATATTTTTATCAATAGAAAATTTTAAATTCTAAAGAGGTCAAAGTTGAAAAAGTTTGACCCAAAAAATGTCAACATCTGACAGTTTTAGTGGGATAGAGGAAGTATTTTTATATTTAATTTATAACTTAAATACAATTTTTGACATATCAACTAGGCAACTTTATTGATAAACAAAAATAAAAAACAAAACATAATTTAATAGAGGTTTTAAAACATCTAAAAAAATCAAAAAAGAAACAGTAAATCTAAAAACAAAAGATAAGTGTTGCACTAGTCAGATCATACATTTTCTCTTTGCACCAAAGAAAATCTCTACGGTCCATTATAGGAAGGATCCCTGGGTGTTGTCAAAACACGAACTAGATGAAATCCCCAAAATTGGCAACCATCTTTCTCGCTTATTCCCAACGATGACTCGATACAGATTATATCGGTAAACAACCTAAAAGGAGATCAAACTTTACGTGACCACTAACAAACACGAATCAAAAACAAGCGACGTGAGGGTTACCATACGAACATCAAAAACCTCTAATAATAGTCACAGAAACATGTGTTGGGATGAACAATCAATGCAATTGGCCAAGATGAGGTGAATTGGCAAACTAAAAAATTGGTGGAAGCAAATGGAAATGCAATAAAAAATTGGGACACAAGATTTATAATGGTTCAACCTTCTAGACAAGGTTTCATCCACAACCTTAGCTATCCACACTAAGGATTTCTCAAATCCACTAGATTTGCTTTCCTTTTGAGGCTCAAGGAGATAACCTTACAACTCCCTTATGGTTTATACCCCAAAACCTTAACACTTACAAAGAGAAATACAAATTTTAACAAATTGAAAATCCTCACAAAGGCAGTATGTTTGCATAATTTTAGGCTCACTAAACCTTAAACACTTGAGTGCAAAGATTACAATAAATAACTCTCAACTGGGTTTCTAAGAAATTTGACAATAAAATCTCAAAGATGTTGGATGTTTGCTTAAATGCTTTAAACTTGATGAATAGTTGTTGAAGAAGATTTGGAGACTGATTTTATACACCCTCATTGATTTCTAACCGTTTGGTTATTTGGGATATTGATTATAGTCGTTGGGTTGTATTTTTCTAGCAATAAATGTTGTTTCGCAACACTGGGTATCGGTACAGGAAGACTCGTATCAGTACCTACCATAAGAATAAAAAGCCGTTGCAACAAAGGGATATCGATACACGAAGGGGCATATCGGTACCGAGTGAATATTTTACAAAAGGTATCGGTATGGGCCGTACCGTATCGATACCGATTTTACTCACTAGAATCCTTAGAAGTTTTGGTTGAAAAGCCGTATCGATACGCCTATGAGGGTATCGGTACACATAACTGTTTTTCAAAACTTATGGTTCCAATAAACTGACAAGGCAATGGTTGAATAATAAATACAAAAATTTGAAAAATCTCTAACCTTTATATCGGTATGATAAAAGCCGTATCGATACTCGAAAGAAAATTTGGTTTCCAGGTTTAATAAGGCATACCGATACGGCTACACGCGTATCGATACCCTATAACCATTAAGTATAAAACATTTTTCCAATAGAAAAAAACCGCATTGATACGCCATAGGCCATATCGGTACTCCTATACCAAATTGGCTATTTTGAGTACCAAAACACTTAGAAAAACTTTGGGTTTTAAGGTTTTGACTTAGAAATTATTTTAAGTTTGAATGCCTGTCAATTTAGTAAGAAAAACAAGTACTTAAAAATAATTATTCATTTTTACAAAATAGTCATTGTTATATCAAAATCAGATATATGTTTAACAATCTCACCCTTTTTAATGTAACAAAACCAAGCTAATTTTTTATTTCACTCCCTCTTTCTTTAAGGCTAAAAGATAGTTTTTTTAAAACCTTTGAAAAATTTATATCCCATACTTCTCATTTTTTTGTTAAATCAAAATCAATTAGGGCAAATAAAGACAAGTATAAAGCAAAAATAACTCCGAAGATAATCAAACAAAATAAATATTATAAATCCAAAGCATAATATTCAAGATAACATGAAATCCAACTGAAATCCAAGCTTCCGGAAATCTGACATTGGCATCAAGTTGATGATGGCTCCTAGGTCACACAGTGCCTTGCCCATGAATTTGTTGCCAATGGTGTAGGGAATAGTGAAACTTTTCAGATCTTTCAACTTTGGTGGCAAACGGTTTAGGATCATGGCACTGTATCCTTCGGTCAGAGCAACAGTTTCAAAGTCTCCCAACTTTCTCTTTTTGGATAGAATGTCCTTCATAAATTTGACATAGCTGGGCATTTGTTCAAGGGTTTCTACCAATGGAATGTTGATTTGCAATTGTTTAAGAACCTCCAAGAAACACTTGAACTGCTGGTCTTGCTTATGCTTTTAAAGTCTTGCTGGAAATGGTGGTGGCGGATAAACATATGTCGGCGCTGCTGGCTTTGCCAATGCAGTGCTGGCATCAGTCTGTTTGGCATCGATGCTTGCATCGGTATACTGTCTGATATTGGTTCTGGCATCATCTATTTTTTCTTCCTCTTTCTCTATTTTCCTAGGATTATCTACTGGCACAGACTTCTCAACTTGGCAATTAATTGGCTGCTTGGCAGCCTTCTCTTCCTCACATTACTTACCGCTCCGAAGAGTTATGGCTTTACATTACTCAATTTCTTTGTGCCGAGCATCTTTTATGTCACTTGGCAATGTTCCCTAGGGTCGATTGCTAAGTGCACTAGCAATCTTCCCAAGCTGGACTTCCAAATTTCTCATTGACGCAGCCAAACTCTAGTACGTGGCATCATTCCTCTCCATGTACTCTGTGAGAGTGCCTCCGTGGTTGAGTCTCTGCCCTTATTAAAAATTGTTTTGGGCTTTCTGTGGCATGGAATTCTTATAGAATGCTGGCATGGCATTGTTATTTTGCCTCTGGGTATTCTGGCGCTGGGCATTGTAATGGTTACCTCCTCGATTTCCCCATGCTAAACTAGGGTGTTGTCTCTAAACTGCATTATAAGTATTGGAGTTAGGATTATAGTAACGATTAATATTGCCAACAAAATTTACCGATTCAGGGTTGACAGGGCATTCATCCACATGATGATTCTCTCCACAGATTGTACAGAATAGGTCTAATGCTTTGACTTTCTGGGGCTCGTTGTTCTTTTGCAACGTTCTTACCATGCTAGTAAGGTTTGAAATCTCGACATGAATGGATGTTAATTCATCAACCTAAAATTTCCCATTGGTTTTAGTTCCGGTCCCAAGTCTTGCAACAGGATATTCAAAATCATTGATTGCAATCATCTCTAGAATGTTAACAGCCTCAGTGTATGTTTTGTCAAGCAATGAGCCAGCTGCTGAAGCATCAACAACAGTCCTCATTTGTGCATTTAATCAATTGTAAAAGGTTTGGATTTGGGTCCAATTCGGGAATCCATGCATAGGACACCTCCTCAACAGATCTTTAAATCTTTCCCAAGCATCATATAAAGTCTCATCCTCAGCCTGCCTGAATGTAATGATCTCACCCCGCAGCTTGGCAGTGAGTGTTGGCGACTGGTACCTTGTCAAGAACTTCTGGCATAGGTATGCCCATGAAGTAACCGAGCCAGGTGGCAGGGAATTAAGTCAAGCCTTTGCTTTGCATCTCAAAGAGAAAGCAAATAACTTTAGCTTTACGGTATCTTCAGGTACTCCATTTTGTTGGAATAGCTGGCAAATTTCCATGAACTGCTTTAGATGTTACCTCGGATCTCCAGTAAGTGCTCTATCAAACTGACCTACATTCAAAAGAGTTTGAATCATTACCGGCTTAAGTTCAAAATTGACAACATTTACCTCTGTGCCAACAAGTCCTGCCATCAAATTGTCAATGAGTCTCTCATTAACAACTAGGACAAAATGTGGTGGTGGTATCTCATTGTTAATTGGATTTCCTCCATTTTTCATCACACCATTCCCTCTATTACCTTGGTTTTGCATCTCTCAAAATCTTCTTTTTAACCTCCGCATGGTTTTCTCAATTTCTGGATCGTATGGCCACTCGTCCACCACATGATGGCTTCTGGTCATACACCAACAAAAAAAAGGTAAAATAAAAAATAATAATAAAAATAAAAAGAAGAAAAGTAAAAGTAAAAATTTAAAAACAATCGATTCTGTTGCAATCCCCAGCAACGAAGCCAAAAACTTGTAGACTCTCTAAGTGAATGCTGGCAAAAGTGGCAAAAGATATGTGTTGGAAAAATAGTAAATATTGCCAAAATGAGTCTTTTGCGTGCAAGTATACACAGTCTGCAAGTAAAACAGTTGGTAAGCTGAGTATCGATCCCACAAAGATTGTCTTGGAATTCAATTGCTTTGATTGTCACTTGCCTTGAGAAAAAAATTGATTTGATTTGGAGTTGATTTTGGAAAATAATAAAAAAGTAAAGGAATGAAAGTAAAGACGTTGGAAAGGAAGGTGCTTTAATGAATGATGAGCGTTGGCAGAGAATGCCTAGTTTTCACGCTAATCATGCCATGCCAGTCTTTAACAACAACCTATCTTGGCATTGTTTGCCGAGCAGATTCAAAATTAGCAAAGCCTCTCTCAATGGTCATTGCCCTAAATTGATCATGTAAAAACCCCTATATCTCTATAGTGTTTGTTTTTAAATAAACCAATTTGATTAAGATCCAATCTATACTCCTAAGGGGTAGATTTCACTCCCGAAGTGAGTTCATCTACTTGAACGACTTCTCTCGAAGCTTCTCTCCTCAGTATTCAAAAACTTATTCTTTGCCACCCTAAGTATGTTAAGATATTAAGGAGCAATAGGCCAACAGTGCCAGCTCTCGCTTGGCAGAGTATTTAGGAAACATTAAAGTATGTTGAATAGTTAAAACCATGCCAAGGCAGATTTATTATTAAAAACTAAAACATGAAAATAACATTTAACCTAAACACCCCCACCAACTACTAAATTAGTTCATGGTGAGGGATTTAACCAACAACCCACAAACATTTTTGAAATACATCATCCTAAGAAAAGATAAAATAACTTGAAAAAGAGAATGAGCTAGAAGAGGTCTCTCGATGCAGCCCTTCCAGATCCAGGGTTCTCGGCCAAGTTGGTCAGACCACCCTTCTACGATGCAACCGGTTGTCAATCGTCACACACCAACTTCTCACGATCCAATCTTCCTCTCATTCTTTCCAAAGTCTAGCGTGGTTGGTGTTTAAATAAGCGTGCGAGGAAGGGATATGACTAGCTCTTCAAATTTTGAACTTCAACTGCCCAAGGGATAAGGGATTATCTTCTTATCCAAATTTGAATGAGAACTGATTAGGCTAAGGCTGTCGTCATCTCGCCGACTCTGGCATCCAAGCTTGGCATGAGTCTGCCAACAAGTCTTGACACCATCTTATCCACTATTTTTTTTGGAGATTGTTTCAATTGCTATTTTTCGGATCTTGATCATTTCCTATTTTTTCAGGGTCCAACATCTTCTTGGCTTGGCATCAAGTTCACTTCTCTACCATCCCCGGTGCTTGGCATTGTCTGGTCCATCTGTGCCAACAACACTGGGCATTCTCTCTGGCATTCCTTCCTGAGGTGCTTTCATGGGCCTCCTATACCAAACCTGCAAAATTGCCAACAACACAACCTTTCACACTGCATAGACAAAACTCTAAACTCCTTACGTACTTAAAAACAAGAAAAAGCACTATAAGATTGGCATTAAAACAGTACTTATGGAGAGGTAACAATGCCCTATAGCTATTAAGTATAAAACAGTTTTCCAGTACCGAAAAGCCGTACCGATACGCCATAGGCCGTATCATTCATCCAATACCAAATCAGCTATTTTGAATACCAAAGCACTTAGAAAAAATTTGGGGTTTAAAGTTTTGACTTAGAAATTATTTTAAGTTTGAATGCCTGTCAATTTAGTGAGTAAAATAAGTACTTAAAAAATGTATTCATTTTTACAAAATAGTACTCCCTTTGTTCCGCTCAATATGTTCAGTATTGACTTTTTAAAAGTAAAAAATTTTAACTTTGACCATAATTATTTTAAATATTTTTAAATTAATTAAAATTTATAAAAAATATTTTTAAACTATTTGGTTGAAGGTTTCTAAAATATATTTTTATCAATAATAAATTTAAAATGATAATGAGTCAAAGTTAATTTTTTTTCTAAAAAAGTCAATACTGAACATATTGAACGAGACGGAGGGAGCACATGTTATATCAAAAATCAAATATAGGTTTAACAACGTGCCATAAGGCAGGGATGTGCCATAAAGGAAGAGAAAACATGACACAAAGCAGAGGAAAGCATAATAAAATGTGCAAAGAAAAAACAAAACAAAACAAAATAAAAATATGAATAATCAACGGTCGACAATAACACGAAAACTAGTGTCGACGCGGATTAGACAAACAAAAAAGTAAAAAGAAACAAGCGACACTAGGACTGATGAGTACAATTAAATACAATTAATTTGATCTTCTTATCGTTGTGTTTGATTTTTTGTAATTATAACCCCTAATCAGGGATCAATATATACCCAGTATTACTTGTGTCCCTGTATATTTGCTATTCTCTCCGTCCTATTAATTTTGTTTTTTATTAATTATTTTTTAGTATTTTTTTAATTTTGACTCAATATTATTTAAAATTTATTATTAATAAAAATAAAAAAATATATTTTAAGAATCTCCAATCAAGTAATTTTAAAATATATAATTTATAAATTTTAATTATTTAAAATATTTAATATAATTATAGTCAAAGTTTAAAAATTTTAACTTTTAAAAAATCAACAAAGGACATATTTAGTGGAACGAAAGGAGTATAATATTTTTTCAGTTTCATATTATATGGTCAATTTGTTAAAAAAATCACAATTAATATGTAATTAAAATGTAAGTGATTTGATATGGTATTATTAATAAATTAAAAAAAAACTTCTTCAAAAAATAATATATTTAAAAACAAATAAAAAAATTATAATATGATAAAATAATATTAGATTAAATTATAAAAATTAGAAATAAATAAGGGTCAACTTCAGATTAAATAAAAAATTTAAAGAATAAACTGAATAAAAGTAAACCCGAAAGAATTAACATGCTATTTACCTTTTTCTAATTAACGTCAATTGCATTTCATTGGTCAAAAGATCCAAGTTTTGGACGGAGTGTGATAGAATGTTCTAAAATATACTTTTGGTGAACATGTCGATAAAATGTATATAGTTTAGGGCACAAACAGACCTTTGAGCATTTATAAAATGATTTTTTTCCTTTTTTTCTAATTAAAACCCAATTTTTTCTCTAATTTTAAAAACAAGCTTTAGGAAAATATTTTCAAATTTTCTATATTTTTTTCAAAGTTTAAATTATCCTAAAATTAGCTCTTAATCAATTTTAGACTGATTTAATCTTTTTTTTTCCAATTTAACGATTTACGCTTTTTCTAATATCCAATTCGACTATAAGATTTCTTAATTTGGTTTTACTAACACAAAATTCGGATCGTGACAATAATTTACTAAATAAATTGATAACTTGAGTATTATGATCCACTAAACAAAATCGATGGTTTCTTAATTATAACTAACTCTTTTTGAATAATTCTTAGTTATAACTAACTAAAGTTAAATTTTCATTAAAATAACATTTCCATGGAATAGAACCTCTTCAAGGAATATAAAATTCTTATGATACTAATCTTGGCAACCAGAGACAGAGCTGTATGTTGACTGGGCGGGGCTCTTGACCTCCCACGCACAATTTTTTTTTATCTTTATTTATATATATTTTTAAAAATAAATAATCAATCATTTGTTTTATTCACTTTTAAATATTTATATTTTATCCTTTCAACCCTTTATCCCGACTACGTCTCTATTGACAAAAAAAAAATTATGGTGCAACTACAAGAACTTTCTGATAAATCAGATCGATTGCTCCAAGAGCACTTATCCATAACTTGTTGCAATGAAATTTAAAATTTTATTAAAAGATTCTTTTGGTCATATTAGGATTGATTTGTGCTCGATTGGGAGACTTCTCAAACATCATATTTGAATCAAATAATGCAAGACCTTATTGATAGATTTAATCTAAAGAATCTCTCTTTCTAAAAATCGGCTCTCATTATGATCTTGTTGGGTTGATGCAATTCCTTTTGAACATAAAAACGAGATTCCATTACCAAACAACAAGGCTTACAAAAAGGAAGAAAGGTTGGGTGGTAAAGAGACGAACCAATTCACAGGACAAGAGTTAGATCTGATTCTTCTTGCCACCCAATTATAACTTTTAGGAAAAAAAGAAACATTTGCAAAGGATGAGCAACAAACAATGATATCTTTCTCAATACAAAAAGAACTCCAAGAAGAGTAATTCCAGACTTTAGTGTATGTTAAATGCATTTGTCTATGTTTAATGTAGTTCCTTTGATAAAAAAACAAATATGACGACAAATGATTTGATAGTTTATTTTACCTGTTTCTTTCCCTCCATGTCAGCATTTACGTTACCCGAACATGACTCAACTACACACGGCCATCGCCTATTAGCCACCATCACGTGTTGTATTTTGTGGATTGGTCCCCTGCGAAAATTGGGTCAAAGACCAAAGTAGCACCCCTACATTATAATATTATCAAAGCAGCACCCAAAATTTTATATTTCTTAGACTAGCACTATTACAGTAAATTCGCCGCACAAGCACGACAATTTCCAAAATAATATTATTTTTTTATTAAAACTCGCCGTAGGTGCATGGCGAATTCTGAAACCCCCCCTAAAATTTCCGTTTAAATCTTAAGCTAGGTTATTAGGATAATCCGAACTCGTCGTGCACGCACAGCGAGTTTCAAGTGGGTTAACGGCTGCCGTAACATTTGTCGATGGTTATAATGGGAATTTTTAGGAAGCTTGGAACTCTTCGTGCATGCACGACGAGTTTGGTTTAAAAAATAATATAATTATAAAAAATAAATATAAAAAAGTAAGTTTGTACCATTTATGAGACAAAAACTTTTAATAAAAAAATAATGTTTCTAAAAGTTAAATCCACTGATAGTTTAGTGTTAGTCAAGTAAATAGTTTACGCATAGATGGACAATTAGGTATTTTGTTAGATTTCGGTCAGTAAATTATTTATATGTATGTTAATGTTAGTCAATGTTGGTATAATAAGTAGGTAAATTTTATTGCCCTAACTTAACAAGCTAGAAACGATAATCAAGGATGATGTCTACTGAAAAACATTCCACAGAATTAAAGCATAAAGCAAGGTAGACTGCAGTTTTACAAATACTCAGAACATCAGACAAATAACAACACATAAACATGAAACTACAATAATCTCAGCAGTGGAAGGTTAATTGAATTTTGGCTCGGTGTCATCGTAGTCAGTAGAGACATCTGAAGTTAAGTTCTTCAATCCATTGTTATTTCTCTTGTTTGCGTTTGTGACTGTGGCTTTTTCAGTGGCTTTTGTGACTGTGGGCGAACCAGCTTCTCTAAGTGTAGACGAACTATCTTCTCCGGCCTGGACCTCATGGAACATAACATATAAGTAGATGTATTTAGCTCTTGCAGAGTTGTGTTGGTCAAACATCTTGCGTAGTCACTTTCCAGGGCAAGCCTCATAATGTAGTGCAGTTCAGCGGCCGTCGGTGTTGGAATTTTATATTCCAAATAATAAAATTTCTTGTTTGTACTTTTACTAACTTTGGTCGATATCAACTGCAACAAATCATCGAGTGACATATTGATGTTGATTGTTGAGTCGAAATAAGTACCATAAAAATAAAATATTGCAAAAAACTTAGGCATGAAGGGAGCAAAGTGTTGGATCTACAAGTGAAATAGACATAAATAAAGTGTGGGCTTTATAGTAACGAAAATCATGTAAAATTCGCCAGGCATGAAAATCGAGTTTCAAAACTTCCTCAGATTTTATTGTAGAAGAATTAAAATCTCATGCATTAATTAGTAAATACAACGAAGTTATTAAATACAATGCAATTAAATTTCACATTATTTACTAAAGTATTTACATTAAGCGTACATGAGAAATAGAGCGAAGCGGAGTTATTAAACACAATATCGTCGTTATACGTATTTCAATGTCGTTGAAATTTGATGTTGGATTATTTTGGTCACCCGTGTCTGTAAATACACCGCTCTGTCATGCTTGGTAAACCCATAAATTCCAAATGAATCAAGACCATGGATTTCGAGAAGTTACACAAAGTTCTCCTTACAATATTAAGTTTCGCAATACCTCTGAGAAAAAAAGAATAGCAATACGTCATGGTGTAAGGAGAACTTTGTGTAACTTGTCTGAATCTATGGTGCGTATAATATTCTTGGTTCTTTAGGAATTGACGAGAATAACAAGCTTTTTTCTTCAGAATAACGTAGCTCTAACAAAAATTCATATCGTGTGTTTGACATGAATAGACCATAGGTAAAAAGTTGGTATTCATAGCTTGTTTTTTGCCACCATTACGTACATGTGTTTATTTGTAGGACGATGTGTCTACGATTCGCTTGCACATTTGAAAAACGCTCTAAATCTTGCCTTGAAAAGCCTAACAAGATGACTACCATATGGGTGTTTAGGCAAATTTTTTACCATGTTCGGATACTTTTGGACCCTATTTTTTGCCACCATTACGTACATATGTTTATCTTTAGTACAACATGTTCGCCGCTGGTTTGTGCATTCAAAAAATGCTTCGAATCTTTCCTTGAAAATCCTGCCAAGATGATTTCTATAAAGGTGTTTAGGCAAACTTTTTGCCATGTTCGCTGTTTTTTGGGCCACATTTTCCACCATTAAGTACATGTGTTTATTTTTCAGATGGCATGCCCTTCGTTTGTTCGCACATTCGAAAAATGCTCCAAATCTTGCCTTGAAAAGCCTACCAAGATGACTTCTATATGAGTGATTAGGCAAATTTTTTGACGCGTTTAGCTATTTTTTGGGCCACATTTTTTTGCCACCATTAAGTACATGTGTTCATCTGTCAGATGACGTGTCCTTTATTCATTCGCACATTCAAAAAATGCTCTGAATCTTGCATTGAAAAGCCTACCAAGATGACTTCCATATGAGTATTTAGGCAAATTTTTTGCCGTTTTCAACTATTTTTAGGCCGTGTTTTTTGGCACCATTCAGCAATGTATTTATCTGTTGAATGACGTGTCTATCATTCGTTCGCGCATTCGAAAAACATTCTAAATCTTGCCTTTAAAAGCTTACCATGATGACTTTCATATGGGTGTTTAGGCAAAATTTTCACCGTGTTCGAATGTTTTTGGGCCGCATTTTTTCTGCCACCAATACGAACATATGTTTATCTGTAGTACGGCGTGTCCATCGTTGGTTTGCACATTTGAATAATGCTACGACGAGTTTAACCTATCATTTATAGTTTCCCAGCTTTTACAGATGCAGGTTTCAGAGGAATATGACACTTATAACTCATGCTACATGCACTGCAAGTTTAAGTGCATATTACCCTATAAATAACAGTGAAAACTAATATTCGTTTATAGAAAAAATGTTAAATTTTCTCTTCCATACCACACCTTCATCTCACATTTTTATATGTCGTTTTTCTTCCCGATTCAACAATCTATTAAAGCTATGATTTTTTTTCTCAAAAGGTTAAACGTACTATTCACTTTTACGAAGTTCTTCTTACAACATTAAATACACTGTGCAGTCCGCCGCATAGCTATAATTTTAGGAGCATTTACACTCTAGTCATATATCGCAAAATCACAATTGGATAAATGAACACCAAATGATGTCAGAATCAAATGCCTTTGACAATCGTGTAAGGCTCATAAATGTATGACATGCAGTCGTACATGCACTACCACCCTTTAACTAGTACGGGATAAAAGAAATTATATTGTCAGCCCTAATTATATAGTGACTTACATGACTCTCACAAGTGATCAATGGTCATACAACTGTGCAACACGAATTACGTACACGAAGTTCTTCTTACAACATTATTGACGATGAAACTCAAATGTTGCCTTTGGGCTACAAGGGCACAATGTTGCTTTCCTTACAATGTATTGTCAGGCCACAATGGCACAATGTTGCACGAATGTACTGCATTTATTTGTAACCGTTGTTTAAGATATATGTATATAACCTCTTAATTATTTAATGAAAACTATACTATGCACGATGTATTAAGTTCATTTATTTTTTTCAAACTTTTGAAACTCAATTTTTATGTAATGCCACTTTGTAAGTTATTATTGTGGTCCTTTAACCAGAGGATCGATCCTTTTAGACTATGAAAATGGAATAAAAGTTTTGAAAGCATTATCTCTTCAACGCGATCGATCCCTTGATATAAAGGATCGATTCCTTCAGGTGTGTAAAAATATTTAAATTAGTTAACTTATTTATTTTATCAAATTAATATTTTAAATTAGTTAAAATTAAAAGGTCAATTTATCTAAAATTTAAAGATAAATATCCAAAAACTATTCATTAAATTTGTCTAGAATTAATTAAAAGACAAAGTAAATAAACAACTTTTGCAAAATAAATTAAATTTATCTATTTTCTTCTTATTGGTCATCTTCCTCTCTTGGGCCTTAGGTTTTGTCAGTGTCCTGAATGTGTCTGGTCATAGCATCATAGAGCATGTCGATCTCAAGGGTAAATTGACATTTCTTCGTCATCATCATCATCATCATTATCCGCAGCATCGATACCTCATCTACTCACATCCTCACTCTTCTCATCGCTTGTATCATCATCATGATCTGGAGTCAAACAACGCGGTTCATTGAACATACTAGGATCAACTCCCCTAACACTGTCCGAGAATATAGGACCTGAGATGGACGTTGACATTACTAATGCCATGTACTCCATATCATTCTGTTGTAGGTTATGATATTGAGGTTGCGGGACCACAAACTCTAGGACATAATCTTTTAATTACATGTAGATCCTTGTACTTATGCTACAAATCCTTGTCATTGAGTGCCCCAAATACCATGTGCACCTCTCCACATGCCAGCTTCATATAGAGTTTTCATATTACATGGCCGTATGTACTTTGTAGAGCTTGACCCTAACTAGAGGACTCATATGATAGTGGATAAGAGGCGAATCAAAAGATTCAACGTCTACATTAGGATGCAACAGAGGTTCCAGTTCAGGTTATAGTTCCGGTTCAATCTTTATTCTTAAGTGTCTAACTCTAACTCTACCTCTACCTCTACCTCTATATCTTTTCCTGAATTTACCTTCAGATGACCCCGCACCCAATGACAACTCACTCAATGCTTTATGGGCTTATTGGTTTTAAAACAAAACAAGATAAGCTTCTCGTTAGACTTGGGTCGTCAAGTACGATTTGCTATTTGTAATAAACTAATGATGCTACTCAGAATTATCCGCTTTAATAGGAACGCGATCTGGCAACCTGTTTGACCTTTCATATCACCATGCTATGTATGAAGAATATTTTTTTGGCCAATTCGCTTCACTCTTACCACGTAAGTCTACCTCTTCTATGTCATCCATGTTGACCGGCTCCTCCGACACAAGCTGGTAGTATATGAACTACTTAAGGACTCAATTGTTGTAAAACATCTCAACAATCACAAAATGTATCAACGTTATTATAGAACGCCAATTTTCTGCATCTATATAGCCATCGTTCAGAATCAATGCTCAACTATCATCATCCAAATATGGCATCTATTAAAACTGTAACAATACGTCCATAATAAAAAAATTTGGTCGCATATAAATTAATTGAATATTAAAACTATCAACCAAAAACAATTTTTTATTACCTGCTCTTCGCAATACATGTCAATCTTCGTTTTAACTTTGAGGATTAAATTGAACTACAATGCATTCTTTCTAAATCTTTGGCTTAATCTGCATAATACAAATACATACATACATACATCATGATTTCCATTAACAACATCTAAAATTATTATGTGAATGAACATTATTACCTTGAAGAGAGTAGAAATTAAAACCGAGCATCGTAAATTGGTGTCAGAAATGAAAGCCTATACCAGACCCATAATTGTAGTAGCACCACACACCACCAATATCAATGTGCAAAAATCTGCCATTGACGACAGATTCTTTCACTGCCTTGCACAACTTACGCTAGAGGAAACTTAATATTACATATCCTAAACTGTATCTTCTTTCTACGAATAAAGTCTCCAAGAATAGAAGGTATTGTGTGTGCGCGTGCGAACTCGATTTGTCTAGAATTAGTATTCCACCGAGAAGATGCAATATATAGGCACGAGCAGCGCAATCAACTTCTGCCGCTGTGGATGTTAATCCACTTCAAACTCACTCTTTGGCCAGGTCAACTTTACACGTTTACCAGCAAGCTCATCCGCCTCTAGTGTCTTCCCCAAATAATTGAAACAGTAAACTTAGGGAAAAAACTTGTTCTAAGCAATTATTGGGCTTCTCAAAATTGGGACACTAAGATTAATAGTAACATCTTCGAGGGTGATCATGCACTCCCCGCATGGCATATGGAAAGTATGTGTCTCCGTTCTCCAACGCTCCACCAACCTATTAATCAACTCCGACATGATTTGAAAGTCATGAATCTTTGAAGCGTAAATAAAATTGTCTGTCTCCAAAAATCCTCTGATTTGTATGCTTGGCGGATCACTCCATATCAAGCGATGCCAAAATTTTGCCTCAACACGAGATTTAAATTAAACTAGTACTTTATCATTTACAAACAACAAATTAAAAATCGTACAAAAAATTCATCAATTATTATCAATAATTCCATGTTCTTCGTGATGTGTGAATCTTCAAGTCTTATCAACGCCATTCTTTTTTCAATAATTCTGTGCCAAAAAAATCATAAACTGTAACAAATCAATTGAATAACAAAATTTCAACACTATTTAATATTTCAATTAAACAAAATAACTCATATATAAAAAATTCATTCAACTAACCTTAATCCCTAATGCAATAATAATTTCTACCAATAAAGACTCACAAACACCATAATCTAAAGACACAAAAAATCATTACCTCGTTACTTTCAATCTTTCGAAATATTTGAGTAGTTGCTTTTTCTGGGGCTGTAAGAAAATAACACTGCTTCACTATCTTGCTAGCTTTGCTTAAACTGAAGATGTTGAAGAATGTTTGGGTGATCAATAATCTAAACTAAACTATCTATTTATAGGAAAAAAAGACCAACAGTCATATTTTCCAAACGGTACCATTTACAAACATTACGACGGTTGTTAACCCACTTGAAACTCGTTGTGCGTGCACGACAATTTCGAATTAGGATTATCCTAATCACCTGGCTTAATATTTAAATGGAAATTGGGGGGAGAATTTCAGAATTCTCCATGCACTTAAGGCGAGTTCCAATAAAAAATAATATTATTTTGAAACTCGCCGTGCTTGTGTGGCGAGTTCACTATAATGGTGTTATTCTGGGAAATATAGAATTTTGGGTGCTACTTTGGTAATATTAGGATGTAAAGGGGTGCTACTTTGGTCTTTAAGCCAAAAAATATTATATAGTCTCGGTCCAACGTCATCTATGGTCACGTCCCACTAAAAATCAGCTACACAATTTCTTTTTTTTCATGTCATTTTTTTTCTAAAAATGAATCTTCACCTTCCATGCCATGTAAATAGGGAGTGAGTGGTTATATAAAAATTAATTATAAATAAATTAGTGACATGAAAAAAGAAAACTAGTTTAATAATTTTTAGTAGATGAGGACTATTAATGACATGTTGAGCCGAATCCATAAAATAATTTCTAGGTCCCCTGAGTTACTTGACTTTCTACTACCGTTTCGGCTTTACCAAGGTTTTTGAAAATATCACCTTTCGCCATTTCAGTTGTCATTTTTACGCCACCGTTTACATTTTTTCTTTATTGAGTAATAAATAATACAAATTTGGGAGTGCAGCAAAGCACACATCAACTTCAATGTCATTATTATCCTTAGAGGCTACATCATGTGCAATTGAATTTAGGTGTTGTATTATTTATACTACTTTTAATTTATTTAATTTATTAAATTTTAGTTTTAACTTCAATTATATTAATATATTAAATTCAAAAAATTATACTAATATATTGTTATAATGATAACTATGTTATAATGTGGACAAAGCAACGTAGTTCTGGTGTGACTATGGATGCCCAAAATGATATCGTTTTAGCACTAAACTTTAGGAGTCTCAATTTTGCCACTAAACTTTAAAACAGTCTTATTTTTGCCACTAAACATTTTGGTCAACAGAGTCTCCCGTCAACAAGCACCATTCGCGACAAGACTAATATCAAAATGTTCGTATTTCACTTCCTTTATTCTCCTCGGATTAATTTTCCAAGAAATTCACTCAAAATTGATGAAATCGAACAAAAATTCATCATTTTTAGGGTTTGAAGACTTTCTCAAATTTGAAATGTTCAAAAATCTGAATTGTGAGAAGCATTCTTTCGAGAAAATGAACAATATACCTTGAAATTAGTCTCATTAGACGACATTTTGAGGAGTTCAAAGTATTAGTACATAAGACCTTTTGATGGACTTTCATCGATTTTGAGTGAAATTTGTGGAAAACCAATATGAGGAGAAGGAATATGAGCGAAATGTGAATCTTTTGGTAATGATCTTACAACAAATGACGGCCAGTGACGGGCGCCGATTGGTCAACAGTGGCGGTCGGAATATTCAGTGAAAAATAGAATCATTTTAAATTTTAGTGGCAAAATTGATACACCCCTAAAATTCAGAGCCTAAAATGACTTTTTTACGTCAATAGTCACATCCAAATGACATTATTTTGGTCAACAAATGTCATCCATGTCATTATTTTTTATCGAGTTAAAGGACCAGTGGAATAATTGAAGCCAAAGTCAAATTTAGTGCTATAATTAATTAAATTGAAAGTTCAAAATTCCGTCCTTTATTATAATTAAATTAAAATATTATATTACATAAATTAATACTTTAACAAATTTTATTCATATAATTTATAATAATGTTTGATATTTTACATGATAAATTACAATATGTATAACTTTTATTTTGTTTTTTATTTTGATTCAAAATTTAAAAGTTATACCTATAATCACTTATATTATCAATTTATCGTCTTGACAATTCAAAAGATAATTCTTATTAGAAAATAATTAATAGTTAAAATAACCTACCTTAGTTTTTTCTTTCAAAATAACCAAAAAAGCCGCCTGCTGTTTTTTCATTCTTGGTTTAGCCGGCGATTGGATTTTATTTAGATGTTGGTTGCCGATTCGTCGTTATTCACTATTTATCTTGCTTTTATTTGTTATATTTTTAGTTTTTTCTTAAGTTTTTCTTTATTTTAATAAGAATTTTTGTTCTTGTGACATGCTTTTCATCTGCATTTGTGGCATATTTTCTTTTGTTTTGTGATACGCTTCTTATGCTGTTTGGCACTTTGCGGTCATTTGGTGCTTGCACAGATATCCTCACGACTCTTATTTTCTGATTTGATGTTATCGGTGGTCATAGAAAGCTTGATTCCCCTTATTTAATTTTTTTTAAATTAGTTTATTTATGAATTTGCCTCCCCTACTTTCAAACATTTATAGTTTGCCCCCGACCCCAAATCCTAGATCCGTTCCTGCTTGTCGATGTAATTAGATCTGGATAGAAGAGCAATCTGCTTGATAGTTTGGTTCGCTCATCACTCATTTCTTTCACCTTGTTAAGCGTCTCGTTTGGATTGAGACACAGAGATTCATGAAGGCTTCTGGGTGTAGCGATCTTCCCTTTTACGCTAAATAAAACGAGGTTTTGAGGTGTTTAGGGGTATTTCAGGTACTTTAAAAATCATCCGTAGGGTTTAAAAAAAACCGTATTTTATTATTAAAAAATGGAGTCGCCACCGGCCGCTAAGGCAGGCCGGACACCATAAAACCAGAGATTTGAAAACTATTGGGTTCGGGAGTCGGTTACGGATGGGGAAGGATTAGCACCCCACACCACCCAAAATTGGTACTTTAATAATTACCGCTTTATTAATATTAAACTTTCCGGATTAAAGTGACGATTAAATTAAAATTTGGTTATAAGTGTGAGTAGATTTTAAAGGCCCTGCCATTCGAGAGTAAACTGAAAGACCACCATCACTACGCTTGATACTAGCCACGTTTACGCTCGAATAAAAGGGCACCACATTGACAATAATATATCCGAAATGCAACTTAAAACATGGCAAATATAAATAAATACGATGCGATAAAAATATAAATAAATACTAACATAATAAAATATTAATCTAACATAAATAAAATACTAATCTGAAATATATATACATATATATTAATCTAACACGTAAATAAAAACAAATCTAACATAAATAAAATACTAATCTAAAACACTCATAAATATTAATCTAACACATAAATAAAAAAAATCTAATATAAATAAAATACTAATCGAAAACATTCATAAATATTAATCTAACACATAAATAAAAACAAATCTAACATAAATAAAATACTAATCTAAAACATTCATAAATATTAATCTAACACATAAATAAAAGCAAATCTAACATTAATAAAATATTAATCTAAAACATAAATAAATAAAAAGCATAAAATACTAATATAAAACATATCAACAAAAAATAAGAACAAAATTAAACGACATTTTATTAAATCATACGACATAAATAAAAATATACCTCACTAGGAGCCCGAATAACGAACCCCGACTAACCCCCACCGAGATCTACTACGATCCCTTCAAAAATTAACTAGATCGGATCCAAAATATGACCCCGATCGAACCAGTTAGGACAGAGGACATTGCCCCGGTCCTTGGCTACCCGAGAGCATAGCTCTCTTATTTGGGCATGCCATTGCCGGCTCTCCCCTTTGCTCCTCTCCCCATGCCTCATATTTATAGGCAAGTGGGGGACGGGTCTTAAGGTGTGACATGGAGCTTTGAGCTCCACGCAAAAATTCTTTTTTTTTCTTTTTAATTACTTTTTTTACTTTACCCTTTTTTATATTATATTTTATTATTATTATTATTTTCATTTTTTATTAATTTTATATTAATAATATTACTTTTAAAATAATACTAATAATACTAAAACCCGAACAAAAATGAGTGATTACAGCTGTCTCTTGTTCTTGTGAAACGAGAACAAAGCAAATATCAAAAGCACTTATATTTTTCCAATTCTTCAAGCTTGTAAGTCCTTCTATGTAGAACTTTTTCGCCTTCTAATCTTGGAGCTATAGGTTCTTCCTATATAGAACCTTTCACTTTCTTGGGTGGATCTTTCGGAATGAAAGGTCTTCCTATATATAACTTTTTTCCTTGAAATCCTAGAGTTAGGGTTATTTCTATATAGAACCTTTCACTCTGAGGCCTCGAGTTATGAGTCCCTCCTATATAGAACTTTCCACTCTGAGACGGTAAAGCTTGGAGTCCTTCCTATCTAGGACTCTTCGCCTTCAATGCGACGAGTTGTTCCTATATAAGATCTTCTGCGCCACTGATGGATTCTTTCAATAGAGAGTTCCTCCTATATAAAACTGTTAGTCTTAAAACCCTAGAGCCGCAAGTTCTTCCTATATAGAACTTTTAGCTTCTGAAATCTCGAAGTTACGAGTTCTTCCTATATGGAACCTTTCACTGCGAGGACTCAGAAATATAGGCCCTTTCTATATAGAACATCTATCTTCGAATTTGGGGTTCACGCCAAACTGGCCACCGATCTTTCTAGACTCACGCTACTAAGGCTACCGAAATCTTTCTTCAATTTTAGGGATTCACGCTGACAATGGCTACCGATCTTTCTAGACTCACGCTACTAAGGCCGCAAAAAATTTTCTTCAATTTTGGGGATTCACGCCGACAATGGCTACTGATCTTTCTAGACTCACACTACTAAGGCGGCCAAAATTTTTCTTTAATTTTGGGGATTCACGCCAACAATGGCTACTGATTTTTCTAGGCTCACGCTACTAAGGCTGTCGAAATCTTTCTTCAATTTTGGGGATTCAGGCTGAAAATGGTTACCTATCTTTATGGACCCACGCTACTATAGCTACCAAAATCTTTCTTCAAATATGGGGATTTACGCTAAAAATGGCTACCTATCTTTCTGGAAATTTGGGGATTCACGCCGAAAATGGCCACTGATCTTTCTAGACTCACGCTACTATGGTTGTCCAACTTTCTTCAAATTTGGGGATTCACGCTGAAAATGGCCACCTATCTTTCTGGACTCGCGCTACTATAGCTGCCAAAATCTTTCTTCAAATTTAGGGATTCACGCCGAAAATGGCTACCTATCTTTTTTCAAATTTGGGGATTCACGCCGAAAATGGCCACCGATCTTTCTGGATTCACGCTACTATGGCTGCCGAAATCTTTAAATTTAGGGATTCACGCCGAAAATGGCTACCTATCTTTCTAGACTCACGCTACTAAGGCTGTCGATCTTTCTGTAAATTTGGGGATTCACGCTAAAAATGGCTACCTATCTTTTTGGACTCACGCTACTAAAGCTGTCGAACTTTTTTAAATTTGGGGATTCACGCTAAAAATGGCCACCGATCTTTCTGGACTCACGCTACTATAGATGTCGAACTTTTTGGCCTTACGCTACTAGGGGTGCAGACATCTAGCCTCACGCTACTATGATTATCGCATCATGCCCGAAAGACTTATTGATGGCCTGAGGGACTTATCACCATGCTCAAAATACTTACTGGTGGCCTAAAGGTCTTATCATCATGCCCGAAGGTCTTACTGATGGCCCGAAGAACTTAATATCCAGCTTTACGATACTTTGGCTACCATCATCTGGCCTCACGCTACTATGGCTGCCGTCATCTAGCCTCACACTACTATGGCTACCACATCATGCCCGAAGTACTTATTGATGGCCCGAATGACTTATCACCATGCTCGAAAGACTTACTGGTGGCCCGAAGGTCTTATCATCATGCCAGAGGTCTTACTGATGGCCTGAAAGACTTAATATCTGGATTTACGCTACTTTGGCTACCTTCATCTGGCCTAATGCTACTATGGCTGCCGATATCTAGCCTCACGCTACTATGGCTGCCACATCATGCCTGAAGGACTTATTGATGGTCCGAATGACTTATCACCATGCTTGAAAGACTTACTGATGGCCCGAAGGTCTTATCATCATGCTCGAAGGTCTTACTGATGGCTTGAAGGACTTAATATCCGACTTGACGCTACTTTGGCTACCGTCATCTGACCTTACGCTACTATGGATGCCGTCACCTAGCCTCATGTTACTATGGCTGCCACATCTTTCTTTCTTTAATGAAATCTACTTCTTCAAACTTTTTGACAATTCTTCAAATACCTGTCTAAAATAAACAAAAATTGACAGGCCTCTATCTATATGATGCATGCAATGTAATGTTTTTCTTCTTTTTCTTCTTCTTCTTCTTCTCTTTTTTTATTTTCTCTCTTTTTCTTTTCTTTTCTCATTTCTTTCTTTCTTTCTTTCTTTCTTTCTCTTTTTCTTTTTTTTCTTTTTTTTCTTATTTCGCTCTCTTCTCTCTTTTTTTCTTTTTTCTTTTTTTTTTCAATTTTTCCGTTCTAAAGTCTTACACCCTAAAAGGCCGTTCCTCAAATTTCTTCATCTCTTTTACTTTTTCACTGTATGCTCTTAAATCCTTATTTGATCGATCACTTTGAATCTGAATTAACATGCTTTCAAATTTTTTGTGCGGAAGACTTTCTTGTCTTTAGGGTTATCACCTGTCTTCATAAATGATCTTCTGGTCCTTATATTATTCTTATAAGATCCCTTGTCATCTTCTTCGCTTGGCATTGCCCCATTCAATCACGGGCTCTACTGCTTCGAATTTCCTGACCCATCATACAGAGCCTTGATCTATTTCTAATCACCAGTGTGAGAAAAAAATGTTTCCATCCCCTGAGCTCATCCTTGATCTTCTCGTAGCATTTTGACGGGAACTAACTCTCAGTCCCTATGCTTTAAATCTCATCATCATTCATTTTTAAAGTAATGCAAAATGCAATTTAATTGTGTATATTTCAATTCAAAAAATAATGATTGTTTGAAAAGATAACAGTCATTTTGAAAATCACAACTTGGAGGGAATACCAAACATTTTAAAAACATTATTTGGAACAATTGGTAAATATCTTTTTCCTTTTTCTCTTTTTTTTTAAAAACCAAACATTTTTTAAAATTAATGTTTGGAGAATGGTAAACAAAATTCGAAGTATATTGTCACCATTTAAAAACTAATGTTTGAGGGGAATGGTAAACAACAAAACTTTGGGAGAAAATGTCAAACCTTTTAAAACTTGTTTGCCCCCAAAATATCAAACACCACAACACACCTGCTTCAAATTGCCAAAGATCAACTCTAATGAAGCGCATATTTAGAAGATCTTGACTATTGTAGAGATATACGCAAATGTATAGTTTCTTCTAGTCTATTAGGCTTTCAAGAAGCACAATCCCATACATAATTTCTAACCCATTTAAGGTGGCTCTCTTAATCTCACTAACTCACCATGCCTCATTCTTCCCTCATTTGGGTGTCGATCAATCACTTCGAAGTTTGGCGTTCCTTGAAGCAAGGTTAACCCTTATAGGTGGATCTGAAGACATTCTTATTCAACTTAGATATCTATGGATGATCAGAATGGTCTTTGGAGGCTTGTAATATAGGCCTTTGGTTCATGGTTAGAAGAAGCCGTATCTCTGTGCTCGTATGATCTGGATATGCTCACATGGAGTATTCTTTTTTTTCTTTTTCAGGATCACTCTAGACTATCCGTTTTTGGGTTTTCACCCTATAGTTCTTTTCCTTTTTCAAAATTGGCAATCATTGGGCCGACTTGTCTTGACTTGGCTTCAATTCAAGCTTCAATACAAATCTTCAAAATTTTGGATTCTTTATGTATCTCTTGCTCATTTCTTACAGTTGAAGTCTTGATCTTGTATTGTTTGATCTGTGTGTGAAGTATATACAATATTTTCTTTTTATTCTTTCTGTCTTTTTTTCTCTCTTTCTTTTTCTTTTTCTTTTTCTTTTCTCTATTTTTTTCTTCTAAGGGAATTTAACTCATCAAAGTCCTTTGTCTCAAGGATAATGATGGAGCATACAACAAAACCCTGAGTTACTCGGCATAGTCACGATTTGAATATATCACTCATGTAGCTACTCCACTTTCGACTTAAAAGATGGATAGAGCATACAACAATCTTCTGAGCTTTTCACTACAGCGGAGTGCCCCAGAAAATTCTACTCCTCTCTTTTTAAACACTCTTATCTAGGAATACCTTTTAGTAAACCTAAGCAGTAGAGTGTAATCTCTCTTTCTCTCTTCTTTTTTTTGTCTTTTTTAGACTGCCCATTTTGGGTTTTCAGCCTATAGTCTCTTTCATCTTATTCGAGTATGTGGATGTATTCTCGAATCAAACTGTATCGATACCGGACATCATCACTTGTTCCCGCTTGAACGTAATCAATTCCACCCAGCTCTTCTAAATTGGTGCCTATCGAACGGTAGAGTCTTCATGTATCTTCTTCTTACACTATTTAACTTAGTGTACTCGCTCTTAATTGCTTCGGCCTTCTGATTGCCATTTTTTATGTTACTTGGTTTACTTTCTGAGCATAAACTTTTCTTCATCCATTTTTCTCTGGTAGTTCTATGGCCTTCATATCCAATCTATCTGGTTTCATCTCTTTATCTTAGTAAAGTGAAAGAATACCATTCGTCCTTACATTCATAGATTTCCTGAGAAAGCCTTCAGGGGGTAAAGGTTTAGGATCAACTCTCGATTCAATGATCTTAAACGACAAGTGCCTGAGAAGGAAAATTCCTAAAATGGGAACTGCCCATTGTCTAAACACTCACTTTGTTCCTCTGCTGGCCTAAGCGGATTAATAGATACTCACATTTGCAATATCCCCACAACTTTCAATTTCTTCTAAATATAAGCAACTTAGAGTTGATTTTCGAATTTAAACCACAAGTATTCTTACATTTGAGATTCAAGGACCTGGTATAGAAATGATATATACATATGTCCAGTCAAAAATGTGCATATGTGTATGGAAAATCAAAAAATACCTCATAACAATGAATGAAATGTTTAAAGAATCAAAGAATGCAAAAATGCTTTCTAAATGGAAATGTGAAAAAAAAATATTTGTTTGAGAGTTTTTTTAAACATTGAGAATTTTTTTGTGAACTAATGGCAAAACCATAGGGACCTTTAGACTACCTCCCAAGTACTAACTCATTCTGACCCTTTCAATGTAGTGTAGGCTTGCCATTTCTCTTGTTTTTCCTTGCTGGATCAATTATTTCGTTAGGACTCCTTCTCCAACCAGCTTCTGGATTTCTCAGTGCCATGCTCCAATACCCCCACATAAAACTCATATGCACTATTTAGGTCAAAGTTGTGGGAAAATATGTCAGGTGTAATATTCATCGACCTAGGGGTGAGCTACTAACTTTCGACCAAATGAGAAAATATGTCTGAAATGAGTACCCCAAATATTTTTAAACTTTTGTAAATATTAGGATAGCTACTAACTTGGCAAAAGTAACATGAAAACACCATCAGGTTTAAACTTTTGTAAATATTAGGATAAATATTTTCTTTGTTTTTAGTTTTCAAGGTTTTTTTAGTAGTTTTCTTTCTTTTAAATTTCAAGCTTTTATTCTCTTACTATGTTGAAAGGTTTCCTTTGAGTTGCGTAGATTCATTATGCCATGAAGCATGCTAGGAACAATGTCAGGAGCAATGCCAAAAATGATGCCATGATTGTTTGGAAGGAGCTTATGTTCCAATAGAGAAGTCTGCCAGACATAGTGCCAGAATAGCTTGGCATGCGGTGGTGTTAAATTTGGAAGAATGAGAAAACCCTAGCTTAACTGGCCCATTCAATAAGAGAGAGTATTTTTCTTTTAACCTTAAACCCTAGCTACCCAAAATTTGGGTTGGAAATTAAATTCAAATCAATTACCTTATCACTCTAATCCTTGCCCCATCCTATCACCTTATCACTTCATTCTTATCACTTCAACCCTTTAAAATTAATTCTTTCTTCTTTTTCATCATTATCTCTAATTACTTCTCCCATTAAAACACTCAACCGACCCAACTTTTCATCTTCTTACCCTAGCTGGTTAAAATAACCAAAAATCTCTCTCACTTTTTACTTTCCTTTTCGACAAGCAAGTACCAAAACCCAATTTGTCTATTCTTCTTCATCATCTTTGTTCAACACCGCTTCATATTCCTTCAATGATTTCAATGGCTTATTTCTCTACTTCCTTCAAGCTATTCTTCAACGAGGAGATTCAGAAAAAAAGTTTGAATCCAATTTTGCCTTGAGGAATTTTTGCTATGAGAAGCACTTTGACCTCAAAACAGAGGCGAACAATGGATTCCCTCCAGAAGTCATGTCTACGATTAACTTGTACAAATGGACTCAGTTCTGCTAGCAAAAAGGGGAGATTATGCCACCATTGTCCAAGAATTCTATGCGCACCTTGTGACCAAGGATTCGCCCTTCTTGATGATTAGAGGTAAATGTGTTCATTTTGATGAAGGGTATATTAATAATATGTTTAAGTTAGATGGTGCAGATGATGAGTATTTCAATTACGCTGACTCATTGAATGCTGCCAAGAGAAATAGGCTACTGGTAGATCTGTGTGAGCCTGGCACGGCATGGACAGTGTCATCCAAGGGGTACCATACGGTGAAAAGGCTGGCATTGAAGCCCTAATGGAGAGGATGGAATCACCTTCTCAAGGCGAATCTGATGCCCATATCCCATAATGAGACCGTGTCAGAAGAAAGGATGATTCTGTTGCACTCCATTGTTATGGGGCGCAAGATCAATATTGGCAAGCTCATTATTGAGGAAACTTACACGTGCACAGCAAAAGGTACTGACAGCTTGTTTTTCCCTTTGTTGATTTCTAACGTTTGCATGCTCCATGATGTGCCAAGGCTTGATACGGATAAAGGGCAAATAATCAAAGGAACAACAATTACTGTTGCTATATAGAGGAATCTTGTTACTTTCGAGCTCAATGACAAGGGGAAGGGAAAGGCAAGGGCACCTACGCCAAAGCCCAAGGAGTCAAAGGCCACACCAACAACCATGCCAGAAACTGTGCCAGACAGTTCAATGGCAATGATGTCCTGAATTCACCAACGCTAGGAGATTATTCTCCAAAAGTTAAAAAAAAACTGAGGAGCTCAATGCCAAGATGCGACATTACATCCAGGCCAGCGATGTTGTAATTAGGGAGGCTATTACAAAATTGTCAACAGATTTTGTGCCATAATTTCTAGACTTCCCCGTCGAGCCCTCTGCCAGTGATAATACCATGCCAGCTAGTCTAGTTCATACCATGTCCGATGCAACAGTCCTGTTATCTCCAATTCAAGTCGAGTCTGCCAGTTTTGATTTTTCATCTGAATCAAAGGAAACCAAAGCCAAGTCGCCAGTGACACCTTCTTTACACACGCCATCTGATGCCACTGATGCACCTGCTGCATCGGAGCCTACCCAGGAAAAGGAGGAAGTTGGAGCCTCCACTACCGCTTTAAAATCGAACCTGAAAAGAAAGAAGCAAATAGCCCCTGATCGTGGGCCATTTGTGAGAAGAAAAACCCGTGATGCATGACAAATAGTCTCCGAAGAGGGGTCATCTTCTTCCTAAACTCCTTTACATTTCATTCCATTGTATTTACATGATCATGCATTTTTATTTTTTTTGTTTTTCTTGTATATATGTGTTGTTCCATGCATTAGGGACAATGTACATCTTGGGTTTGGGGATGTGCGTTTGTTCACATTTATGCCATGTATTTCATGTTTAATTTTCTGTTGCCATGCCATTTAGGATAGATGCATAGCGAACCACTAAAAAAGAAAATTTTTTCCTCGGTTTAACCTTGAAAAATGTTAGCATTTGTTAGGGAAGTTTAATTTGATCTAGGTGTCTATCCAATGAGGAAATTTTAATCTTTAGTTGTCATGCCATGCCAGGTTAGCTTGGCAATTGATCTCTAGTTTAGGGAACTAAAATTCCACTTAACACATAGTATGTATCTAGTTCCTTAGCAAACTTAGACTTTTTGAAACTATGCTCAGATTTGAAAATAAAAATAAAAAAAGATCAAATGATTCTAGGGTAAAATAAACTAATAAGGCAGCAATGTTCTGCCAGGGCGATGAAAAAAATGAACTCTCTTATACCTAGGGATAATAAGTTACTTGGGCCTTTGTGGTTTGCTCCATCTTAGTTCTCAAGTCCAAAACCTTAGAGTATGAGTTGAAGAGAAAGCCTAGTAATGTCTAGATTAAGGTGGGGATTCGTGATATGCTCCCTCTTATCTCTCACGCTAAATAGTGTCACGAAGCAAGCTTAAATGAATGCCAACAAAAACCCTTAGAAAGAAAAAAAATGATAAAAATCTGAGTTTAGGTAGTAAATTGGCTAAGGGAGTGAACGAACACTCGATGCATATTGCCTACACATCATGCACTCTTCATGAAATTAGACTAGATTTATATTGTTGCACTTGAATTACTACCTGTTTGGCATTAATGCACTGAGATAATGAGAACAGAAATAGAGCCTAATTCTGTTTGCCAGCATGTGTTGGCATTCAACCAAAATTTTGTCGAGATAACATTTTCGCAGTTTTTGTTTTTATTTTGTTTGCATTACTTGACAAGCAATGAGTTAGGTTTGGGGGTGTGTTACCTCTCCAAAAGTACTGTTTTTAATGTCAATCTTACAATGCTTTTGCTTGTTTTTAGGTGTACTTAGTCGCATCAGGAGTATAAAACCATGCATTTGCATAAGGATTTTAGAATTCTATCTATGCTGGTGTGAAGGGTTGTTTTGTTGGCAATTTTGCAGGTTTGGCATAGGATTTGGCCCAGAAAAGCAACACAGGAAATAGTGCCAAAGAGAATGCCGAGTGCTGTTGGCACAGATGGACCAGACAATGCTAAGCACTGGTTGGCAGAGAAATGAACTTGATGCCATGCCAAGAGGTTGTTGGACCCCGAAAAAATAGGACATGATTAGGATCTGAAAAGATAGCAATTGGATTAATCTCTGAAAAAAATAATAGATAAGATGGTGCCAAGACTGGTTGGCAGATTCATGCCAAGCTTAGACACCAAGGCAGGGTTGGCAGAATGACGTCAACCCTAGCCTGATCAACTTTCATTCAAATTTGGATAAGATAATTATCTCTTATCCCTTGCATTTAAAATTCAAATGAGGAGCTCATCCTATCCCTTCCTTGCACGCATATTTAAACACCAACAAAGGAGGATCTTGAAATGGGAGATTCATTGATAAACGATCGGAGTGGGGGGTTGGTGTGCAACGATTGACAACCGGCTGCACCTTGGAAGGGTGGTTCAACAAACTTTGCCGAGAAGCCTGGATCTTGAAGGCTGCATCGAGAGACCCTTTCTAGCCTATTCTCTCTATCAAGTTATTTATTTTGTTTTTAATGATGATGTAGTTCGAAAACGTTTATGGATTGTTGGTTAAATCCCCCACCATGGACTAATTTAATAGTTGGTGGGGGATGTTTGCGTTGAACGCTATTTTATGTTTTAGTTTTTAATAATAAATATGCCTTGGCAATGTTTTATCTATTCGGCATACTTTACTATTTCCTAAATACTATGCCAAGCGAGAGCTGGCACTGTTGGCCTATTGCTCCTCCATATCTTAATAGAATTGAGGTGGCAACGATTAAGTTGTTGAATACTAAGGAGAGAAGCTTCGAGAGAAGTCGTTCAAGTAGATGAACTTACTTCGGGAGTAAAATCTACCCCTTAGAAGTATAAATTGGATCTTAATCAAATTGGTTTATTTAAAAGCATGCACTATAGAGATATAGAGGCTTTTACATGATCAATTTAGGGCAATGGCTATCGAGAGAGGCTTTGCTAATTTTGAATCTGCTCGGCAAACAATGCCAAGATAGGTTGTTATTAAATGCTGGCACGACATGAATAGCGTGAAAACCAAGCATTCCCTGCCAACGCTCATTATTCATAAAAGCACATTCCTTGCCAACGTCTTTACTCTACTTTCATTTCTTTTCCATTCAATTATTTCCAAAACCAATTTCAAAACAAACCAACTTTTTTCTCAAGGCAAGTAACAATTAAAGCAATTGAATTCCAAATCAATATCTATGGAATTGATACTCAGCTTACTGCTGTATTACTTGTAGACCGTGATACTTGTACGCAAAAGACTCATCTTGGCACTATTTTATATTTTTCCAGCACATATCTTTTGCCCCTTTTGCAGCATTTCACCTAGAGAGTCTACAAAAAGACATCAACATAATCAAGTGGATTGGTGGGTCTTATGCTATTTATTTATTAAGGGTATATCAATTGCCATCTTTAGCTGAGGGGAATGTCATAAAGTGAAATGAGCCAATATTTGTAGTTGAAGTCCGGCTTGTAACCGTTGTGCTAGTCTAAA
Organism: Hibiscus mutabilis; assembly: GCA_019671005.1. NCBI lineage: Eukaryota > Viridiplantae > Streptophyta > Magnoliopsida > Malvales > Malvaceae > Hibiscus > Hibiscus mutabilis. The sequence goes on from CM033732.1 coordinate 12,005,069, forward strand.
TTAAACAAATGCTAGAGCGGAGGTAATTTGACACTCTAGAGAAACCATGACAGTTTTTCCTGTTGATTGGGCAGAGAGCCGTAGTCGATGAGCGAACATGTAAGCAAATGACTCGACCCTGAAACATTATCGGAGGAGTGAATATATAAGGAAATGACTCGAATCCGAAAAATCACCGGGGAAGTAAATATATAAGAGGAGAACTCAACCCTAGGAAATCATCAAGGGAGTGAATATGAGCAAATGACTTGACCCAGAAAAATATTAAGGGAGTAGATACATAAACAAATGACTCAACTCCCGAAAACCATCAGAGGAGTAGATATATACACAAATGACTCAATTCTCGAAAACCATTAGAATAGTAGATATATAAACAAATGACTCAACTCCAAGAAACCATCGGATGAGTAGATATATAAAAAATGACTTAACTCTGGTAAATCATTGAATGAGTAGATATATTAACAAATGACTCAATGCCGAGAAATCATCAAATGAGTACACACAATCATCTATACCCTTGTAGTGCTGATGTTGTCATAGCACAAATGAGTATAGGTATCTCCACTCTTGTCAAACAACAATGCGAGTAGCATTGAGTGATACGGAGGAAATCTTCTAACGGAACAGACATTCACACTCTTGCAATTCAGGTGTTACTTGAGACACAAGAGTGTGTACATCTCGACTCCCTTAGAGAAAAACACATCATCAGAGGCAGTGGATGGGCATAAACGACCTCTGCATCCTTGTTGAGCCATTGTCATCCAATACATAAATGGACGTATGCATTCACACTTTTGCAAATTAGGTGTCGCTAAGGACAAAAAAGTGCGAGCATCTCCACACCCTTAGAGAAAATGCAATGCCATAGGCATTGAATGAGTGGAGGCATCTGACAATATTCATTGAAGAATATAAGCGTAGGGATGCATTGAAATCCTAGAGAGACGCAAACATTTACAAATTTTGTATATTCATTCATCCATAAAGCAAATTATAAAACATTTATGAATATTGGGTGAAGGCATCTCGACACCTTCTTAGAAGCATACATAATAATCCATATAAGTATAGCAGAAAGTATTAAAGAATGTTTTATTTCTCGAAGTCTATCTGTGCAGAGGAAAATCCATGAGCTAACATATCTCTACACCTTTAAGGGTGAAGTATGGTCTTTAAGCCAGTCCCTCTTAACGTCTATTTAGAATAGAAAAGCTCTTAAAAGTATTCTTAGAAGTTCTAGCTAAGGTGCATGATCATTTCTAAGCTTGAAAGTATGAAAGAGGGTCTCAACGCCTTTGTTTGTACTGGTAGCTCAAGTAGCTTAGTCTAAAGGCTTTCGTTTCTACGCTACCTGGCAACTATCCGGACTTGCAATGCTTTGCAGAGGATGTGCGCATATTTTGAGGAAGGCAAATGCTCTAGAGGTGCAAAGGCTGTAATATTTCTTCCAAAAACACTCAAATAAATGTGTCAAATCCAAAATTGATTAATTAGCCAAAATTCTAATTAATCCTAAACCGAACCCAAGCAACTTGACCGAATCTCCTAACTTGGATTTTGGGATGTTACAAATAGAGTTTATGAACTTGAGAGCAACTTGTTTCTTGCTATTGATCCTACGCGATCTTAACAAAATGGTGTTGTTAACTTGTTTTTATTTTATGGTTTTGTAAAACTTAATACTTTATTTAATACAGTTACTCCTTGATTAATGTTCTTTGTCATTGGTTTTTTTTTCTCTCAAACTGCTATAGAAATATAGAGTTACATTTAACAAGTTTTAACCAAATAAAAAATGATTTTAGAGCCATGAGTAATGAAAGTTATTGCATGGCTAAGTCCAATGAGGCTTGGACTTAGTTGGATATGGTTGTATCGAAACTTGAATAGATATATGTATCGACAGGCTATGTCAAATGGCACATTGGGGCTATCTTGGGTAAATCTATTTGTGGCCTCAAAAGAGCTTCACCCATCAACTATGTTGGTATCGTGGCAAAGCAAATATTAATACGATTGTGCTGCATTAGATAATTTTATCTTTTAGATCACAACTTGTTGATTGGTTCTGGATGTATCAAGATTCCCTCTTCTATATATCTCTTTAGTTCTCATTTATATTCCTGAACCTCATTGAATATTATAACTATTACAACCAATACATTTGATAAACACTACACATTCTCTGTTGGATTCGACAACCCGACACACACCTTGGTGTGTCTATTTTATTACTTGTATCGATAGTGTATACTTACACTATTTACATGTCAGAATACAAAGACACCAATGATCGTAGGCCATAAGTCTCTGTTAGTTGTTGATGGTATTAGTTAAGGTGGAAAATGGTGTGGGTTTGTAGGGATACCCCCTCTCTCATATCTATACCCACATATACACCCTCTCACGTGGATACATTAAAAAAACCACACCCATTACTCAGCACATACACGCTCATACCCATCTATACTACCTTAAAAGAAATCCACTTCATCTCATAATATAAAAATCAAAACTTTATTCGGTTTACTCCAAAAGAAACTAGACTCAAATGTCTTTCTAACCATATAAGGTTGTACTTCTAATTCGACTTTTACGATTTATGATGAATTTTTAAAGTCGTCGTCGAACTAGTATTAGGAGCAGCTATTGATCTATTTTTCTGACCTGCAATCACTTAAAAATTCATATCTTTTAAAATAAAGATCGAAAATGATCTTCTATTAGTCTAAACAAAACTATAGTTACTCATAGTTACAATGATGTATGGATCACTTTCTAATTATTTATATAGAATTTTTGGTGATTTTTTGAACTCACTGCCTATACATAAAATCCTTGACAGTTTTCAAAATTTTGATTTTTAACTCCAGTAATCATTCCAAGCATATTTCACATGAATGATAACAAATATTCATCCAAAACCATGCCACCTAATATATTTATATATATATATAATTTAAATAAAATCATATTTTATTTTTATTGAAATAACCTTATTCATATGATGGATAGTGGGCGGACGAATGCGAGGAAGGTAGATATATGGTGGATAAGGTCTCAAATCCATCACCTACCCACGATGGGTATAACTTTTGACTCCTACACCTGTTCACTACCCACCAAACTCATATCCATACTCGTCGGAATTGGAACAGATAAGGTGCAGAATTCCTGAAATTGTACTCGTCTACCATCCTTAAGATGTTTTTGATTTCATATCGTTATTGGAGATGATTTAGGGTTATTTGTTTTATTGGTTTGAGCTGTTGTTACTATCAACTACAATCAGAAGTTGCTTGATTTAATTGATTCTTCATTACACTATCTGGTTATTGTTCTCGATTGCTATGATACTACCGGAAGTTACTATTGTTTTGGTCATTCTCTGCTTGTTTTGAACCAAAATTTGTTATTCTGCCTAATTAATTCTTGGATGATGAGGCATTTATTACTGATGTTGGTTGTGTGATAAGTACTTCTAATTTTGGTCGATATTACTACTAAAAGATGGGATTGTTTTTAAGAACAATATGATTTTTTCATTTTTTGCATTGGACATTGGATGTTGGACATTGCTGCTACAGAATTGTGTTGCTCAATTAATGTTATTTTATAATACTTCGTTGTTTGTTGCTTCTTCTCCATGATAAACATGGAACTTGATACTTCATAGCCAAGTGTCTATGGTAGAAAATATTTAAGGAGTCGAGAGTTTAACAATTGTGCTCTCCTTAACCAGACATAAGAGAGTGTCTTCTTGCCCAAAAGAGACTTTAGATTGTACCCTGAAACATGTAGCTTAACCATCTTGCTTCAACAAAAGGAAAGTCTCAATAAGCGACGATGAAGCACAATAAAGATGAAGGAAGAAAATTGTTGGAAGATTAAAGAAGAAGAAAAGAAAGAATGCTAAAAAAATGTTGCATTTTGTTCATTCGTTCGAGCAGCTCACAATTCACATAACTCAATGTACTTCAAGATCATCTCACTGAATTTCAAGAAGATTGAAAAAGTAGGAAGAATGTTAGACTATAAGGATTATGCTATTGTTGAATTCAGGGAAGGATCCAAGAATTTAAGTTTGGTGGTTCACCTATTTACTTTATTTAGAGGTTTAAGGCTTCGAATCCTTCCAGACAATCAATTTGACTACAACATACTAAATAAGCATCAAAATTTGTATTTTGTTAAAGAAATCTCTCTACTTGAAAAAAGAATTAAAAAAGTAATAACAACCCCCAATTGATAAAAGTGATAAGAAAGTTGAATTGATAAAGGGATGAGAAGAGAAATTCGGGATCAACCATTTTTTCTTGTCAAATAGAATGTTTAAAGAGATACGTGTGATATCGTGAAAGTTCTTCCGAGTTTTAAAGACAAAGGTTATCAAAAGTTCGAGCATTTGAGGATTGACCCAAATGTAATTTTTGTAGCAGTAATTTTTTTTAAGTGTGAAAGGTGACCCAAATGTAACCTTACCCATAATTGAGTGACCGAAATGTAACCTTACCCATATTTGAGTGGCTCAAATGTAACCTTACCCATATTTGAGTGACTCAAATGTATCTTTTAAAAACCGAATGACCCAAATGTAACATTAGCCATAATTGAGTGACCTCCATTGTAATTTACCCCAAAAATTGATGGTGGGTCACGTACCTACGTACATTCGCCTCTGGTTGAATCAGCTTCAATATGTTAAGCCAAGCATATTGTTAGTTGGTTTTTAGTTATTTTTAACGAGTTTTAGTTAGATAGTTAAATTGGGCTATATAAGCCATACAAGGATAACAAACTAAGGATATCTTTTACCCATTATTCCTTATAATTCATTTAACGTAACATAATTCTAAAAATTTTATTTTGCATGTATTTTGCCTAAATCATCGTTCATCTCTTTTCCTACATTTTATCGCTGGCCGGTGGCCACCTTACTGTGGTACCGATATCTCCTTTCTCACATTGTTGGTATTTAAAGTGTTTTACCAACAGGTTTATAAAGACAGTGGTTGTCTAACATCATTTACAATGATATGTTCGTTATATTTTTAAAATATATATATGTTTATGTAAAAAAGTATAATATGTATAAATCTATTACACGTAAATAAAAGACATAGATTTATAGGAAAATATTTTATGCACTGGTGGTAGAAACAAAAAGTTTTCACAAGCATCTTAGTTGTATGGTTTATGGGTGTAGTTTAGGTTTAGGTTTACGAGTTTAGAATTTAGGGTTAGTTGTTTGAATTTAGAGTGCATATGTCAGGGTTTAGGTTTAGGGTGATATGATTAGAGATTTTTTGTTTCCACCGTCGATGTATGACATAATTATCCTAGATTATATATATATATATATATTCTTTTTAAACATATAATTTAATACAATGTCTATTCTATTTAGATTCTTTTTAATCCATAAATTGAAGAACATTAAACGTTTAAATATGTTTAATCTCACGTCCTATTATGTATGTACCAACGATAATATCAACTAATTAAATCCAATCTGTTATTAAATATATTTTTACCGATAAAAAATAATCAAAATATAAAACCCACTATTTATTATAGTTTGGATTTAAGCTAATATCTTATTTTTATTCAAAAGAAATGATATGAATGATTGGAATTTTTAAACTTAGAAATGAATTAACAAAGACATTTTTTTAATTTAGAGTGTATGAGAAATGAACTCTTTAATTTTTGTTTGTTCAATGAATTATGCAGGGTTAAAATACTAATGAAAGCCCTTAACTTTGTCAATATTTAAATAAGCCTATATACTTTTGTTATATTCAAATAATCCCTTAAACTTTAATTTATACACATTTTAATATTTACCTTGCATCTAAATAAGCCAGTAGTATTTAATTTATACCTCAAACACTTCACATATAAATCAAATTTCATTTGAATATAAGAGTTTATTTGAATAAAAATCAAATAATAGGGGTTTACTTCGATTCAATAAATGCATATGGGCTTTTTAAAAAAATGAAAAATAGTTGAAGGATCTTTGTAATATTTTTAACCATTATGCAGAACATAGTTTCTCAAATGCACCATTTCAACTCATTTAATATTGTACCTTAAAAAACAAAAGCTGAGATCCATGGAACTTATGTACATATAATACAAGAAATCAAGGGTATGTTATAAATATAAGATACGTTGACCCAATGTAAAACTATTCGATTTTACATCTTTTTAGGAAATAATCGTTGGAAGAGTTAAATGAATGTATGAAATTAACGGTAGGAAATGAAGATATTTTTACGGAAAAGAATGAATTATCTCAATTTAAAAGTTTTAATCTCGGTACTTAAACTCAACAGTTAATCCAATGATTCGAACTCGGTGTAAATCTAAAATTGTGTAGGTAGATTCCAATGATTCTAAATCAATATAACAAAGTAACCAGTGTCCAACAGATAAATTCAGTAACTAAGGCCAAGTTGAAGTCCAAGTGCGGCATGGAAAAGTAACAGTGCCATTATCCCACTACTAAAATCCCATGCACATTTCTCAATCCAGGATTTCCCTACAAAATGATTCAATATGTCATTATAGCATAGAACATAAGAATGATGAGATATTATTGTTGGTTTTTAGGAACAAATGAAACGTTTCATCAATTACCTCGAACAATGTTGGCAAAATGGTTTGAATTGTCAAGAGAGTAAGACCAATGAAACCTGTAACAGCATGTGGACTGCAAAAACACAAAGGTTTATCCATTCACTGTGGCTTCTGTATTTAATTGGCAAAACTTGTTTCAGGAAATATAAAAATGGGAAATAATTACCTTTCAAATATGGGTTTGTCTGAAGTTAAAAGAGATGTTATGCCGCCTGTTGCTCCTAAAGCAAAGAAGAAAAACATACCACCCAGAAGCTTTGGGTGCAAATCTTTAGCCTTGGCCTTTTCCTCCTAAATTGACAAGAGAAAAACTATCACATTACAGTCCGTATTTTTGTCGGGACTGAACACCGTTTCACGATGTCTTACCACATCATCGGAATAGTGAATGCGTAAGCCTAGATATATTCCATACCCTCCCATGGCGAAAAGCACTACAGCCTAACAACATTGAAGGCAAATATGGCCAAGAATAATGAAACAATGCAAGCGGTGCCCAAGAGATAAATTCAGAGACTAGGCAAAGGATCTTGTCCATGTTGCCAGGGTGCCCCCAATGCACAAGCCAATCAGGAAGATTCCATGATTTCACTAGCTCAACAAAGGGACCAAAGAGAGACCTCGCAGTCCCAGCTGTTTGTAAAGATATTCAAGCTTGGAATAAGTAGCTAGGATATAAATCAAAATTAGACTCACCATAGAGTAATACACGTCTGTATGTATAGCTTTGCTTAAAAAAGATCCAAACTCTACCCCTCCAACAGTTTATACAACATATCAATCAAATTCCATGGCAATTACAACAACCATGCTCTTTAAGTTGTATCAACTATGGTGAAAACCATAGTGCACCAATTTGAAATAAGAGTGCCATGGTATCCAGATTCTTCATTTTTCTTAAAATGTTTGTTTCAAAACTATTGTCTGATAGAAACACTTTGAAGAGGCATCAGTGCATAACATTGGAAATATGTTGAGTAGCTGGAAATTTTCTCATGCCTAAAAGTTAACATCCAACAGAATTCCTCATTAGTAGATTTCTTTGATTTGGAAATAACAGGTTCTTAACAGAGTATTTCAAACAATATAATGTTTATAAAAGCCTGTTTGATTGGTTAACAGAATAAAGTAATAAACCAACAAAGGTATTTGAATGAAAACTCTGTTGATCAGGATTCCAGTGAGTAATGCCAAATACAAGTATGTATTTATAGGGGCATGTTCATCTTTCTCTAAGCTTTTTAAATGTTTGAAGGTCATATCCATTCAAATAGCGGTCCGCTGCGGCACCATCCAAAACTGCTATTGTGTACACGGATATCAACAAAAGTACTTTTTTTGAAGAATCAAGCAGCATGGTTGAAAGAAACTGAAGTGAAAATGCAGTATTACCTCCGGGAAGAGCAGCCACGAGTAGGAAAGGCAAAGGAGTGAAGCAGTAGAATAAAGTTTCTCTAGCCTCCTCCACTTCCTCCCTTCCACATCTCCACCATCATCAACTACAATGAGCTCATTTTTCACAGCACAGGGTTGAGTGAACATAACATTTCCGTTTCTTTTTTGTTGCAGATAGAAAGGCAAACACTTGGTTGGCGTGCCAAAAGGGGTGGGCTGCCAACGAGGAATTGGGAATGAAGGGGCAGCGGGGAGGAGAGGAGCAGCCCTTAGACAAAAGGCAGAGGAAGCCATTTATGAAACAACAAAGAACTTGAAGAATGTGTGTGTAAAGAGCAGACTTGAAGAATAAAGTGAGATTGAGAGGATGAATAGAGATGAATTAGGAAGGGTGAGGAAAGAGACGCTGATAGATGTGGAATATGGAGCCTTTCCAATTCCACGTGCTCTCCATCCATAAGCTTATTTTTTTAACTTAATTTAAAAAAACTCTAAATTTTTTAAAATTCATGAAATAACTCCAAATTCAGAATCCAAACATTCAATCCCAAATTCAGTAATTGTCACCATCGATTGTCATACTGTCTCCCACCACTTTCGACAAAAAAAAAACCCATACGACCGTTTATTTATTTTTATGTCATTAAAAATTGATTGACGTCGTGTAAAGCGTATAGCGAAGGCCAAAATCTCTAAAAGGTTCATTTGAACAATTAGCGGTGAACGACAGCTGAACAGACGACGAACGATGTGTGAGTCTTTCGAAGAGAATAGAATATTCTATTTTGTCGATGAAAGTGTGGCCAATGGCGGCGAGAATAGCTAGATTGAAGGATTTAGAATTTCAAGATTTTGGGGTTTAAAAATTCTGAGATTTTATTTTTTTAAAATTTAAAAAATTAAAAATTAAAGCATGTCATGTGTCACATTTTAATTGTTTAATGAATTTTGATAACAGCAAACAGTTAAAATTAACGAAATAAAACATTAGGCACCTATTTTTACCAAAAATAGTTTGGACACATGACATAAGATTAAAAAGATGTTTAATTTGGGCACTCATTTTTGTAACAAGTCTTTTTCTTAATACTTTGATACGACACACACTTTTCAGACAAAGTTGTTCAAACTCGAATCTCCTAAAATAAACATCATTCTCTTTATTACTAAAACTTATGGATGGCAAACGGGCGGGGTGGTTGCGGATATCCCATACTTATACCCACTTATAATTTTCATATCCACCACCTCCCTACCACCCACGACGGGTATAATTTTTAAATCCACACCTGCCTACACGGGTACATTCTCAAATTCACCCCACACCCACTACCCAACTAGATACCCACCACTCAACTCGTACCCGCCTGACAAGCAGTCACTTGTAAACACTAATTTTATCTGGGTCTATTGACCTAGATTTTATTTTTATTGTTATTAGTGTTGGGCTGTAAATAATAAAAAAGAGATATAAAGAATAATAAAATCCATTTAATTTAATTAAATCAGTCCAAGTCTATTACAATACAATTAAAACCCAGCTAATATTTACATGGGCCATTTTAAGCTCAGTTGTTTAAATGAAAAACCCTAATCTACTATCTATTGTCTTGCGTAGCCAAAAGAGAGTCGTTGAATCAAGCCAGGGTCAAGATTAAAGCCCGGCGTCCTTTTAGATCTCGCGTGGGACACACGCACTAGCCAACTGTTTCCACACGTACGCGTGCAATGCACGTGGAGACTCTTCATCTTCTACGCACCACGTGTCGGCACCCGATGGCTACCACGTCACCTCGTAAAAGTTGTCTGGAATGTTTATCTTTAAGCAATCTCAGTCGTTGGATCATATTTGATCCAACGACCCATATTAAATATAACCGAGAAATATTCACTGTCTCCTTTCATTCGATGACCGTCGCGTGGTATGACCGACGGTGATTCTTTAACCGCAACTAAGAAATATCGCGTCGCTGCCTTTTTACCAGCTCTCCAGCCATAAAACCAGATAAAAAATGAAAAAGATATAGAGATGTCAGACACATCATTACTAAACGGCAAATCCATTAAATGTAAAGCAAAACAACATCATATATAAAAATGATGTAAATCTCATTTTTACTCGGTTTTGAATTATCAATAAAAGAAAGAAATTTCAGAAGGTATTCTTTTTTTGCATACCATAAACATAATAAAAAGAAAATAACCAAAATAAAGGGTTTACTTTTAGTCATTTAGATATCTCGTCGTCCGATGACAAGCCTCTCGATCTCCTCTTAAGCCGTGCATGGTGAATCGAATGATTGAAAAATGCTAATTTTCCTAAAAAGTTAGGGCTTAGGGTTTGATTTTAAAAAACTAAAGCTAGATCTGAAATTAGGGGTGAAAAGTGGTAGTTTTGGTCTGTGTTTCAGTGTTCGTCGACACCGGCGAGCAACAGCCGACGATATTGGATGGTGGTTGACACGACGAGGATGGCCGCTGGGTTCATTCCCAGATTAGGATGAACACACGGCGGTGTTCATCCATTTTCCAGAGAGAAAATGGTTTTTACCTTGAGAATGAAAAAAATGGAAAAGGGTTTGATTTTTGGCCTAAAAATGTCTTTTGTACTCTGATTTAAAATTAAAATGGGTTAATTACTCCATAAAGACCTCTGCCTTAATATTTCAGCCGACAACCCTTCTATTTTTTATTCACTGTCGTGGTCCCTGATTATTTTTGAAAAATTATAATTTCATTCCGGTTTTAAATTCAATACGGTTTTCAATGGGTAAATTCACTTTCTGGTCCCCAAAAGTTTTAATTTCCTTTTAATTTGATCTTGTATATTTCTTCTTTTAATACCTAATTAATCATGCATATTTAATTTCAGCACTGTCTTTATTTGATTTAATTTTAGTCCTTTATCTTGTGTTTTTTTGTTTCGTTCGTACGTTTATTTATTTTTTCGATACATTTTTTGTTTGTTCATTAATTTATTATATATATGTATATATTATGCTTAATACGTACTATATATATTATTTATGTATTGTATTATGTATATGTTATTATTATTACGTGTGTATATATATATATATATATATACTTTTTTTTTGTTATATATATATGTTTATATTATGCTACGTATATATATATATATATGTGTGTACATGTAAAATACATGCTAAGCACGTTTTACATATATATATATGCATATGTTAGATAGATAGATAAATAGATAGATAGATAGACAGACAGACAGATAGATGGATAGATAGATAGATAGATAGATAGATAGATAGATAGATAGATAGATAGATAGATAGATAGATAGATATTTTCTAATCGTATGATTATATTTGCATACTCATATAGCATAGTATGCTTATATTATTGTTTGTTATAAGTTGCCATATCTTTATATATACTTATTTAGTTAGTTATTCTTTATTTGTATTATTCGATTATGTTAGTCTTAATTTATTCATGCAAATTAATTGTTCATACATATATTTGTTGCATATAGTTTTAGGCCTTATAGTTTCGGTATTTTAGTGGGAGTGTCATCCCGGTCTCCGTGTGTCATCTCTTTTGGTATCGTGAATATCGAGGCATTTTATTTATGTTACTATGCATGCATACATTTTGGTGATTAGATTTTAAATTAAAACAAATTTTTATTTTTCTTAGTAAATATGATACGAATCCTTATGTACCAATTTTTGGGCGTGGTGAGGGTGCAAACCCATCCCCACTTGTAACTGACTCCCGAACTCATTGAATCTCTGGTTTTATTTTTGGTGTCTGGTCTACCTTATCCAAATGACCGGTGGTGACTCCACTAGTTTTATTTCAAAATACGAACTTTTTCCAAATTCCACCTCAATTACAATTTTTTAATTAAAAATAGGACTTCTAAATGAGCCCAGATTTTTTAGTCGCTACAGCATGGCGACTCCGTTGGGGACTAATTTTTTATTTTCAAAAAAAGAGACAAGCCTTAGTTCGGGTTCCTATCATATTTACTAAGAAAAATTTTAATTCAATTTTATTTAATTTTTAATCCCTAACCTTGTTTGTTTACTATTCTATTTTCTGCACGGTGTTTGATATATTTGTCATACATGCATGAGTTTTTCCCAAGCTTCGTCCTTTTAAGTAGGAGTGACTACTTTGCCTCGTGGGGTATTCACCTTCGTATGGTGTAATTCACTTTCGGGATTCGGCCCTTATATTTCGTAGGTTTCACACTCCCGTATGGTATATGTGTCGTATCTCCCCGAATAGATATTCTAGCGACAGTTCGGGTACACTTTACTTTAGAACCAAACCGAATATAGTGAACCATAGAGCTCACCTTTTAGAGCCATGTCGGTACTCTGTCCGTTTAGCGGTGACCCTTTTAGGCCTTGTTTGATATATATATATGTTTTTGTTTCCTATGTACCTTGTTATTATTTTATTTTACTGCTTTATTCATTGTTCATTATTTTAATTTTTTAATTAATCTATTTATTCGATTATTGCACCATACTGACTTATTTTTTATGGGTGTGTTTTTTTTTCTTTTTTGCATTTAATTTGCATACCATACATAGGTGTTGATTCAAGGACAATTCACTTTAGAAGTCATTTGATATGGGAGAGAGGCTCTGTAATACTAAGAGTAATAATGCTACAGTATGGGGTTGGCCCGAACGAATACATATGGAAAAATGGGATAGCCTAGCAGTAGGACATGTGTCAGAAATTACCGAGTCCACTCCGATCGTTTCCCAACAGAATAATCTATATGAGTTGCAAGAGATATAGCAATGTTGGGATTCGGGTATGAGGCAAGTCTTGACATAGCTCTTCTGCTAAATGTTCAGGGTGACATGCATTTGTTTAGGGCCCTAACTCAGTTCTGGAACCCAGCATATAGTTGTTTCACTTTTGAGAAGGTGGGCATGACTCTCACAATCGAAGAATATACGGTGTTTCTTTATTGCCCAAAAATCAAAGAAGGGAAAGTTTGCACCAAACCTAAAGATCTGCCGCATTTCTTGGAGAACTTGACTAATATCATCGGGATAAATAGGAATGGTTTCAGGGTAAGATTGTAAAAAAGGGAAAGACTGATTGCATAGCTTAGGGGAATATTTGAGACTTGATCCATTTGCATCATGACCCACCAAAGAATAGTTATTTGTTTGCCTTATGCATCTACGAAATGGCTATCTTTCCCAAGGTTTTGGGACATATTGATTATGCCACGACAGATTTATTTGGAAAGCTCAATAAAGGGATTAATTCAGCGCCAGCCATCTTAGAAGAAACTTTCCAATCATTGAGCGCATGCAGAAAAATGAGGGGAGGTAGATTCTTAGGCTACATCTCGTTATTGAAAATCTGGATTCGGAGTCACTTTTGAGATTTAAAGTTCTCTCATCAGATGTGCCTTACCATATATTCCCCCATAAAAGTTTTTCTAGAAGAATACCAAGCTGAAGCAATGATCGACGATCAATGGATGGCTGGTTTTTGTAATCTCCGTGATGACACCGTCAGGTGGAAGGTTCTATGGTTAGTTTTAGGTGAATTTTTGTACCACTACAGAGAGTATGATTGGGTACCTTTTCCCAAAATTTAGGGTGGAGTTGGATATTGTCCTCTGCTCGTGTTAGTACGGTTTGATGCAATTTATTCCTATTACTCACAGTTTAGATACGCCTAGTTTCAAACATCAAAGTAATGGTTATAAAGCAATGGTCCAAAAATGAATCGGTCTTGGAAGAACATGTACAAGGTTAAGGTTTATGAAGATGATTCACCGTTCACTCTGGGTTACGAGCAGTGGAGACTCAGCTGGGTTAATGATACCATTCCTTGCGTGAACTAAGGAAATGTTCGACCCATGGTAGATATATGAGGAATGCTCCCTCTGACTTGGAGAAATCTATAAAGGCCCATAGAAAAGAGGTGCGTGCTCTAGAAAAATGTGTCTCCAACCTTGAAGCTGCAAACTATTTAGCATCAGTTGACGCGGACAAATACAAGAGTAGAGAGAAAGAAATCATGAAATAAAAGAAGGTACTCGAAGATGACCATGAAGATTTAAGGAAAGATTTCCTGGAATTGAAGCAAAATCTGCGAAGGAATGATTTGGGCACCACTGCCAAAGAACTGACAATTAAGCTCGTGAAAGCGAAGAAAAAGACTGATAGCTATGCCTGGAAGTACGAAGCTATCCAAAGGCATGTTGAGAAAAGAATAAGGAATTATAAGATGTCGCTTAAGAGTTAACACTTAGCCATGTTCAGAATCAGGATTTGACGGTTCAGCTAGCGCAGTTACGGTTTACTCATCAAGCTAGTCAGAGTCTAGTTGAATAGAAGATGGAAGAAATAAAAGTAATTGCTCAAGAATTAGCTACCAGTCATGATCAAAACCAAGGATTAAGAGTTCGGAATGAAGAACTTGAAGCCCATATGATGCAGTTAGAAGGAATTCTGCAAGAGTACCATAACCAAGATAATGTTGCTTCTCTAAATCTTGCTCAAAATGAGAATGAGTTGTTAAAGGCAAGGGTAACCGAATTGGAAGCCACTTTATAAGATTGCAGAGAACGACTTGCCTCTTTCGAAGGAGCCCTACAAGAAGATAATCGTTGGATAGTTTATGGACTCCAGCAAGCTAGTCAGCTGATTCGAGACCAACATAGAGAAATGATGGATGTTATGGTGCAAGCGCAAGGCGTAACTCTGACATATCCAAAGCTTGGCAAGGGAAGAAGTTGAACTACATACGCGTGTCAGTCCAGGAATAGAGTTGGGATCTCGAGTGCGTGCCTTACTTTACAAAGTCGAGGTCTTAGGAATAAAAGTTAATCGATATCTATAACTTGTTATTTCAGCTTTTTGTAATTAGGCCTCTTCTTCAAATGAAAGTATTTCTAATAACTACTTAAGAATAAACACCTTCATCGCATTTTATTTGATTACTATACATTATACTTTGCATACATATTTAAAATAAAGAAATTAATTATGGAAATATCATGGCAGAACGTTTAAACTTCAAACTGCAATCATTTCGCACCGATACGGTACTCATTTGCAAGTAAGAATAATGGAAGATAGAGTGGTTAACTTAAAACAAGGCCAAAAGGACCTTAAGGCTCATTTTGATTAAGCTGAACAAAGCATCGATGATAAGATTGCGCAGTCGCAAGATGCGATTATGGCTCAGATAACTGCATTACTCAGAAAGAGAGAAGGTAAAGAAAATGTTTTAAGTGGTACTATTGAAGAGCCAGAGGGGACTGCATCTCACGCTAAAGTTTAACCAGAGACACCAATTTCTGATAGAATAATGTACATCAACACCGCCGAAGTATCTTTCAGCCACCAAGTAGGGGCATCTACGGGTCAACCCTTACATTTCAAGGCAAGCCACGAGGATAAAGTGCATGACCTAAACGTGATAGAAAAGATTAGAGACAAGATAGAGAAAAAAAATATGAAAAAAGGTTTTGTTTCTTTGAAGAAAAGATTAAATACATGCAAAGGGCAAATGAACAAGGGAATAATGTAGTGACCTGAGTCTCGTAGCAGATCTAGTTCTTCCACCAAAATTCAAAGTGCCAGACTTTGATAAATATGACTGGACTTCTTGCCCTTCCTCTCATATAACTATGTACTGTCGAAAGATAGCGGCTTTCATAAAAGATAAGAAGCTACTGATTCATTGCTTCTAGGATAGTTTAACCAGGTCAGCAATTCGATGGTATACCCAGCTCAGTTGGGCTAACATCAAGTTATAGAAAGGTCTATCGAGAGTCTTTGTTGAACAATGCAAGCATGTGTCTAACATGACCCCGAACCGAATCATGTTGGAAGGAATAGAATAGAGATCGAATGAAAGTCTACGCTAGTTCACTCAGAGGTGGCGCGATGTAGTGTTGGAGTATGCCCAAAGACCAATCATGAGATGGTTGTAAAAGGCATACTTATTTTATCATGTTTATTAATATAAATCAATTATTATTTTCTAGTCTTATTCTGTGCATTTATAAATAAACTGAATTATAATAAAGTCCTTAGAATAATATAGTTATTCTTGAATGTCCTTAGTCGAGTATTATTGTGGGCATGGACAACAATAATAAATTAAGACTAATATGTAGTTGATTGATGACAAAGTGTTGTCATTGACTTGAAGATGTCAAAATCAATACATAAGTATATGTTAGAGAACGACATATTGGACTGACCTGCTATGACATGTTTCTTGGATTATTATGTGACAGTCACAACATAGCTCATAGTGATAACTACATATATGATCCTCAGACTTGAGATCATCATTATTTCAACATCGTGAGTGACATATTTTGATGCGGTCAAACGTGTGTCGTAACTAACTACACTATAAAGACCAATATTGGATACATCACAATCTATGTAGTGGAATATGGTTGATCAAGATAGGATTTGTCCCTCCTACATAATAGGAGTAATATCATAGGCCACTTGATTGAGTAAGACTAGAAAATGCATGGTCATGCTCGAATAAATTGATATGAGATATCAGAGTTATTCGTTTATAATAGTCTACTCAAGATATCAAGATTTATTAGACGGGCTATGAAAGTGTGACTATTCCATGACTTGTGTTCGATCTAGATATGAGGATAAAAGGATGTAATACATGAAAAGAGTTAATCACGAAAAAGGTTATGTTGAACCATGACTTCCTGTAACTTAGGTAGCAATGATGCATTGCTAGATGCCACTTATTTCTTGTAATATTAGAATTGTTCTAGATATTACTGCTAACGTTACATGAACCTACAAGGGTCACACCCTATGATTGAAACGAACAAATATCAACTAGATAGCATGTGTACAAACTTGTTGTGCACGTAATAAGTAAAAACTAAAATTATTATAATTAATGTAATTATAGATAATCTTATTTATATATTTTTTAATACTAGATAATTATTATAATTATCAAATACTATTAAAATATATATCTCTAAAGAAACCTAATTAAAGTAGAATCAGATTCTGCATATTTAATTATATTCGATTAAATATATTGTATATTTAATGAATTCGAATTTAATTAGAATTAGGTTTTTGAATGCTATATAAAGGCACAAGGTCTAGAAGCTGAAGATATGTCTTTTGTGAAAAACCTCTCTAATAGTTAGATAAGTAAAATATTGTTTGTTTCATTCGGGTGGACTGCGTAGAGGTCGGAACGCTGTTGTGACGACTTGGATTTAGTATCGTGCTAGAAGAATTGGATTCTCCTAACTCCCTGCGGTTTTTCAGATTTATTTAAGGTAACATTTCATCCCTTTTCACCCCGGATTCGTTCCTCGTACATGGATCACTGGCAAAATACGTCTGATAATTTTACCGCTGCGTCATGAGGTGTACCGACGTTTCCCAACAGTGGTATCAGAGCCAAGTTGTACATACGAATTTAGTCTTAAATAACTGGATGATGATTTTGTATGAGATGCATGTTTTGTTTTTTTTGTTTGGACAAGTATACGATATTTATGGGAAATAAAGAAATTGAATCAAGTCACGGTTAATATGTTAATCTGTTTTAAATAAGTTTTTACAATCGATGGTTAAACGTTAATCAAATGTTTATTGATGTAAAGTTTTAATGTTCGTATGTTAATTGTTAACATGATGAACATGCGGTTATGATAGCAGATCATTTTCGGCAGAGGAACAATGGTTGTTCAAGTGCGAAAAACCTTAGGTATTAAAAATCCCAAAAGCATGAATCTGTTGATAAAAGTTATCAAATCGTGAGGTTTTTCTATAGTAATCGAAGTGCTAAAATTAAAAATTTTCCCGACAGCACCGGATTTGCCAGACCGTGTAGGCAACAAAGGTCGTAGGAACTATTTTGGTAATTATAATTAACAAGATAAAACATGTTTATGTTTTGGATAATATGCATGGTGTTTGAAATGCATGGTTATAGATAAATAGCTCATTTACATTGGTTTTATATTTATAAATACGGCATGTGTGGCGTGCCTTTCTTTCATCTATTGTAATTCTTTTCTCATCTTACTCCCTCGTATGTAAAACGAGTTTCTGAAAATTGTAATATTTGCGAAGAAAGTGTGGATCACAAGAGCAGAATGATGGGCTGATCAAAGGTGGATTAGATGCTTGAGAAGCAAGTTCTATCTTTAGTTTATTTTGGTTCTCCCATTGGCTTGGGATGGGCCACCTTAGTTTTACGGGCTATAACCATTGCATTTATATTTATTGCTTTACATATATGTGTTACAATGTATGTTTTAACATGATGGTAATTGATTAGATCATACTTGAATGGTGAGATTAATATAACAAAAAAACCCTCCAGATTTTATCAAAATAGCCATCCAATATTTGCCCTCATTAAAACCTCGATCGGTACTATATAGGTTTTGCCAAAGCGAAGTAATTATATCTATCTTGGTTAAATACGAAGAATACGTGATAAGTGTTCAAAAGTACTAATTTTCTTACCCTTTTTACTCATATTATTGTTAGACTTAGGCTCATATTAGTTGCATAATTAGCCATTCATGCATTAATCCATGTTTCCTTCCAACGTTGAGCTTGATTACATAACTTGGTAGTTTTTGTGGGAAAAGATGCTACTTTGGTGTGTTTTGTGTGTATGTGCAGGATCATTTGCCAAAGCAAGGCTAGAGCTAGTTGCCAGGGCAATACATGAAGGAGATGCCGAGCTAGTTGCCAGGGCAATGCATGAAGGAGACGCCGAGCCAGTTGCCAGGGCAATTGTCGACAAAGAAAAATGTGATATGGTAGTCGAAATTGATGACTAGACAAGCCCAAGATGACGTGGAGCAAAGCCAAATCCTAAAGGAATTTGATTTCCATGAAGACATTAAAGAAGAATTAGATTCCAAGATGATAGGAGAAGTTCTAATAGGAATATAATTATAATAAAGAATTATATTCTTTAAAGATAATTTAATTCCAACTTAACTTCCTCCTCAAAGAAGGACTTTGACCTAGCCCTATAAATTAGAGGGGAATTTCGACAACTTGAAGAGGGCAAGAGGAGAGAATTTTCGACAAGCATCTAGGGCAAGGGGATTTCGACAAGCTTCTTTCTTCATCTTTTTCTTTCTTGTTCAATTAGGCTCATGCTAGGGATTATTTATCTTGTGTTTCTTTGGAACCTAGCCATGAACTAAATCTATTTGGCTATGGTTATTGTGTTTTGTGGTTGTGAGAAACTATTGGATTTTGTTTAGGTAATAAGAGTTTGCACTTTTCTATTCAAGGTTTATTCATTCTTGGTTCTTATTCTTGTTTGCCAGTGAATTGGGAGAGGATCTCGCGATTTTATCTATTTATCTAATATCGGGAGAGTTAGATTCAAGAAACGAATGAATATGATCTTTATTCAATCTATTGATGGTAAAGATTAATCCGGCTTAGGAATAAGTTAAGGATTTCAAAGGCTAAGAAGAGCACAAGATTGGTTGTTGTTCACCCTTGATTCACGCAGGGATGTATTATCAAGGCATGCACAAGTAGCTAGAGTTTCGACATAGGGATAAGAAGAAACCATTGAAGAACGCTCTGCCAAACCTTGAAGGTTGCCGCCCAGACGCCCAAGTAGTTGCCCAACTAGTCGCCCAGGCAACCATCGATTAGTTGCCAAGGCAACCCCGTTGTGCAAATTGCCACGTTAATTGAGTTGCCCGTGCACTCTTTTACCAAGACGATCCAATCGGCTATCACACCTCAACTCACGATAACCTGGCCTATCTCTCTCATTTGATCTCATTCATTCTTTTACTTTATTGCCTTCTAGTTTAGTTATTAGTTAAAACTCCTATAATCTTTTATTTGTGTTTTTAATTTTTTACAGTGCAAGAGACTAGATTCTTGAAGTGGCACTAATCCATGTGGAGACGATATCTTTTATACTATAACTCGCAACGTGTATACTTTCACAATTGCGTAGCACTTATTACGCGGAACAAGTTTTTGGCGTCGTTGCCGGGGATTGGCAATAGCGACTTTGTTTTTATTTTCTTGCACTTTCTTTTTACTTTTCTTGTTTAAGATTCAAAGGGCTAACAAACTTAGGTTTTGCATTAGTATATGACCAGGGCGAGACCGATTACACCAGAATATCCCTTTGATCCAGAAATCGAACGAACCTTACAAAGACTTAGACGAAGGATAAGAGTAGCAATGGCTAATCAAGACGGCAATATGAATCAAGACGTTCCAGTAGGAGGAGGAGTGATTCTTGCACAAAACAAAACTATTCGAGACTATCTTGAAGAAGATCTTGATGGACTTAATCCAGGAGTTGTCGCACCTGAAATTGAAGCCGACCATTTTGAGTTGAAACCGGTAATGTTTAATATGATCAACACAATTGGTCAATTTGGCGGCTCAGCAACTGAAGATGCACGGTAACATCTTAAATATTTCCTCGAGATTTGCAACTCGTTCAAAATACACAGAGTCACCCCCGATGTCTTACGATTAAGATTATTCCCATATTCACTGAGGGATAGGGCGAAAGCATTGTTGAATAGCATTCCTGCAGGATCAATAACATCTTGGACCGATCTTTGTCGTGATTTCCTTGCTCGTTTAATCCTACAAATTTGACTGATAAGCTTCGTAACGACATTACTTCTTTTCGTCAGGCAGATGATGAATCCATATACGAGGCTTGGGAGCGATATAGAGAACTTCTATATAAATGCCCCCTACACGGATTCCCGGTGTGGACTCAAGTAACAATGTTTTACAACGTCGTGATTACACCAACAAGGATGATGCTAGATGCCTCGGTAAATGGCATACTCCTAGATAAGTCACCGGAGGAAGCAATGCAAATTCTAAAGAGGCTGGCCAAGAATGATTATCAATTCCCCTCTACTAGAAGAGGAGGAGTTAGACGCCAAGCCACAATACATGAACTAGGATCATCAGATACAATTTCGGCACAATTGGCCACTTTAACCAAGATGGTCCAGAACATGCAAAAACCAAACAACACACATGAAGTCAAGGTAATGGATTCTTTTTGTGAGTTATGTGGTGATAACCATGATTCTTCTAAATGTATGCGGAATCCAGCTTCTACGTGGGGAATTACAATCGGAACAATAATGTGATGTCCAATACATACAATCCAGCTTGGAAGAAGCACCCAAATTTTTCATGGAGTAATCCCAACAATGCTCTAAACCAGAATAATTAGAATGCACAAGCATTGGGATTCCAGCAGAATATGCCACGGCAACAGTTGCCGCAGCAACAACCGACAACATCTAGTTCTTTGGAAAATTCTCTAAATGCTTTTATGATGAAAACTGAATCTTATATGGCTGAGAATAGTAACTTCATAAAAAGAACTGATGCTTTTATTAACATGACCGAGATGAGATTGCAAAACCAAGAGGCGGCAATCAAGTCATTGGAAAATCAAGTCGGACAGTTTGCTCAAATCTGAATACTAGACCGCAAGGAGGTTTACCTAGCGATATTGAAGTCGCAAGAGGAACTGGCCATGAGTAATGTAAGGCAATCACCACTAGAAGTGGCCAACAACTTAGAGAGGCTCAAACCCGCTCATCAAACAAAACTCTACAAAAATATCAAGACGAACCTAGTGGCAAAGCCTCAGATGCTGAACCAGGAATTGCCGCGGCAACCGGTAATAAGCATGCCTCAGCAACCGACGATAAAGATGCTTCGGCAACTTGTGATAAGCATGCCTCGACAACCCCAGTTGATAATGCCTCGGCAACTCTAGTTGTCCCAGCAATGCCGTCAATCAGGTTCCAAACCAATGAAAGGATCGAAGATATCTGACTTCCACCACCATTCCCACAAAGGTTGAAGCGACAAAAGCAACAATATCAATTCAAGAAGTTTCTTGATATCCTAAAGCAAGTCCACATCAACTTGCCATTGGTGGAAGCAATTGAACAAATGTCAAACTATGCCAAGTTTCTTAAAGACATTGTGTCCAAGAGAACAAGGCTAGGAGAGTTTGAAACAGTTGCCGCAACAGAGGGATGCATGGCAATGTTGCACAATCGTATGCCACCCAAGTTGAAGGATCCCGGAAGTTTCACAATACCCTGTTCCATTGGAAACCACTATGTCGGGAAAGCATTATGCGATCTTGGGGCTAGCATAAACTTGATGCCTAAATCGGTTTTCCAGAAACTAGGAATCGGGAAGGCAAGACCTACAACAGTTATGCTACAGCTAGCTGACATATCCTATGTGCATCTAGAGGGAAAAATCGATAACATACTGGTAAAAGTTAATAAATTTATTTTTCCCGCTGACTTTATTGTTTTGGATTGTGAAGCAGATGAGCATGCACCTATCATTCTCGGGAGACCATTCCTAGCAACAGGGAGAACCTTGATCGATGTTGAAAAGGGAGAACTCACAATGAGGGTGAATGACCAGCAAGTTAAACTAAATGTGTTCCAAACACTAAGGCATGCCGATGATCCATAAGAATGCCAACTTTTTCATGCCACGGCAGAGTTTAACTTCGACGAGGAATTTAGTTGCCTCGGCAACTACACTGCCGATCAAGAGGAACCTGAGAAGTATGAAGAACCGGTCGATGAGGAACAACAAGAAGAGGCAAATTGGCTAGTAAATCGACCAGGTACATACATTGAACCACTGGATTACTCAGGTAACGAAGGTAAGCTCGAGAAACCCTCTATTGAACAACCACCGATTCTTGAGTTGAAACAATTTCCAGAGCAACTAAAATATGCATACTTAGGAACCGATAATACATTGCCTGTAATTATTTCTTCTAAGTTACAGCCTGAGCAGGAAAAGAAGCTGATAAAAATGTTGAAGCTACACAAAAAGGCAATAGGGTGGACAATTGCCGACTTGAAGGGAATTAGCCCGTCAGTGTGCATGCACAAAATTTTGTTGGAAGATGATCACAAACCTTCAATTGAGGCCCAGAGGAAACTGAACCATGCCATGAAAGGGGTTGTAATGAAAGAAATCATCAAGTGTCTTGACGCCGACATTATATACCCTATCTCTGATAGTACATGGGTAAGTCTGGTACAATGTGTATCGAAAAAGGGAGGTATAACGGTGGTAAGTAATGAAAATAATGAACTCATTCCAACCAGGACTGTGACCGGTTGGAGAGTTTGTATGGATTATCGAAAGCTAAACAAAGCCACTAGGAAAGATCACTTCCCATTACCATTTATTGATCAAATGCTTGACCGTCTTGCAGGTAAACCCTTTTATTGTTTTCTTGATGGTTATTCAGGTTACAATCAAATTGCCATAGCACCAGAAGATCAAGAAAAGACAACCTTCACATGCCCATACGGTACTTATGCTTTCCGAAAGATGCCGTTCGGATTGTGTAACGCCCCGGTAACCTTCCAAAAATGCATGATGGCTCTCTTTTCAGACATGGTCGAAGACTTCCTTGAGATCTTCATGGATGATTTTTCTATTTTTGGTAATGACTTCGATAGCTGTCTCGGCAATTTAGAGAGGGTGTTGGCAAGATGTGAAGAAACTGATTTAGTCCTCAATTGGGAGAAATGTCATTTTATGGTAGATGAAGAAATAGTGCTCGGCCACAAGATTTCATCCAAGGGATTTGAAGTAGACAAAGCCAAGGTGGGCGTGATCGAGAGATTACCTCCACCAAGTTCGGTTAAAGGAATTCAAAGCTTTCTTGGACATGCGGGATTTTACAGGAGGTTCATTCATAATTTTTCTAAAATCACTAAACCCTTGTGCAATTTGCTTGAACAGGATAAAGTCTTCGATTTTGATGATTCTTGCACCCAAGCATTCAAAACCCTAAAGGAAAAGCTTGTCTCGGCATCCATTGTCGTTCCACCAGATTGGACGCTATCTTTTGAGCTCGTGTGTGATGTAAGTGATTTCGCGGTAGGAGCAGTCCTAGGCCAACGCACATGTAAGACCTTCCATGTGATATACTACGCTAGTAAAACTCTTAATAGTGCTCAAGTGAATTACACAACAACGGAGAAAGAGTTACTAGCTGTAGTTTTCGCATTTGACAAGTTCCGATCCTATTTGATTGGTACAAAGGTAATTGTTCATACGGACCATTCGGCAATCAAATATATATTTGCTAAAAAGGATGCCAAACCTCGTTTGATTCGTTGGATATTACTTTTACAAGAATTTGATATTGAAATTAAGGACAGGAAAGGAACAGAAAATTAAGTGGCCGATCACTTATCACGTTTAGAACGTAATAGGGAGGAGGACGCGGATCTAGAGATATGCGATGCATTCCTGGATGAACAACTTTTATTACCTCGGAAACCATGGACGCACATGCCTCGGCAACCCTCGACGCCTCGGTAACCATGGACATGCACGCCTCGGCAACTCTCGATGTCGTAGCAGCCCTTGACGCGCACGCCTCGGCAACTCTCGATGCCATAGCAGCCCTTGACGCGCACGCCTCGGCAATTTTGGGAGCAGTCGCCAAGACAACACATGCCTCGGCAATACCCTGGTACGCAGATTTCGTTAATTTCCTTGTTTGTGGTATTTTACCTTATGGCCTTACTCACCAAGGGAAGAAGCGGTTCCGTCATGATGCTAAGCATTACTTTTGGGATGAGCCTCTTTTGTTTAAACAATGTGCAGATCAGGTTATATGCCGATGTGTCCCTGAAGAAGAGCCACAGAATATACTCTAGCAATGCCATTCTTCACCCTATGGAGGACATTTCGGAGGAACTCATACCGCGACCAAAGTTTTGCAATCCGGTTTGTATTGGCCAACATTGTACAAAGATGCCCAAGACTTTTACAAGCAATGTGATCGTTGCCAGAGGACGGGCAATATCTCTAGACGACATGAGATGCTGCTCCAGAACATTATCGAGGTGGAATTGTTCGATGTATGGGGGATCAATTTTATGGGACCTTTTCCATCTTCATTCGGCAACCTCTACATTCTACTTGCCATCGACTACGTGTCTAAATGGGTTGAGGCAGCTGCAGATCCCAACAACGATTCCAAGACTGTGCAACGATTCTTGCAGAAAAATATATTTACACGGTTTGGGATGCCGAGAGTAATTATCAGTGACGAAGGCAAGCATTTTGACAACAGACTTATTGCCAAGATGTTGCAACGCTTCGGCATATCACACAAGATCGCCATGGCATATCACCCACAAACCAACGGGCAAGCAGAAATCTCCAACCAGGAATTGAAGGGTATACTCGAGAAAGTTGTAAATCCCTCTAGGAAGGATTGGTCATTAAGACTAGATGACGTACTTTGGGCATATCGCACTGCATTCAAAACACCCTTAGGTATGTCCCCCTTCCGACTTGTCTATGGCAAAACATGCCATCTACCGGTGGAAATCGAACACAAAGCATACTGGGCAATCAATACCGTGAATATGGATTGGGAAAGTGCCAGACAAAAGCGTTTGTTGGACCTCAATGAGATAGAAGAATTCCGTGCACTCGCCTATAACAATGCACGAATCTACAAGGAGAAAACAAAGCAATGGCATGACAAGAAACTATTGTCGCGGCAATTCATGCCAGGGCAACTAGTTCTCTTATTCAATTCTCGGCTAAAACTTTTCCCCGGAAAGCTGAAATCAAGATGGTCGAGACCATTCGAAGTTGTCAAACCATTCTCCCATGGTGCCGTGATAATCAAGTCCATCACTGACAAACATGAATTCAAAGTTAATGGACAAAGATTGAAACACTACAATGGTGCCCATGAGGAACGTAACAAAGAAGTGGTCAACTTAGGAGATGCACGAGCATGCTCTCCCTTTGATATTTTATTTTTATTTTTATTTTCTTATTTTATTTTTTTATT
The DNA here is from genome assembly GCA_019671005.1 of Hibiscus mutabilis. NCBI lineage: Eukaryota > Viridiplantae > Streptophyta > Magnoliopsida > Malvales > Malvaceae > Hibiscus > Hibiscus mutabilis. The sequence goes on from CM033732.1 coordinate 12,031,025, forward strand.
TTTATTATTTTTGATTAATTTTTTATTTTTTTGAACTATTTTTTTATTTTTTTATTATTTCCGATTATTATTATATATTTTTTAGGATAGATTTTTTTTAATCTTTTTAAGTTTAAGAATCCCTTTATACATCTTTATCTATTTTCTTTTATTAGTTTATCTTTAATTTTAATCCTTATTTGATTTGTCTTTGAATTGTGGGAAAAAAGTTCAAGATAAAGAGGAATTTTAATCCAAGGAAAACATCTTCAACAAGGAAATTAATGGGCTGAATCTAAGGCTTATATAAAGCCTCCAATTTACCCTAATCAAACCCCCCTTGTCGTCAACCTTCCCCTAACCCAAAACCCTCTTTTTCGTCTTCCTCTAATCCCACCCACCATATTTACCACCTATCTTTTCTATAAAACCCATCACCCTTAACCTATTCCTACTTTTTATCTTGCAACTTTTTAGTTTCTTTTCTTTTCTTTTATTTGTTTTTACAAAACTCACAACCAAGATCATCTATGGCATCCAAAATTAAATTTTTAGTTCATCCAAGTTCCTCCAAAGAACCAAGATACAAGAAGTTGCTACACCGGTGGTTCAAGAAAGATTTCACTCCAAGTTTGAAAGTCGGGAGATTCATGAAGAACAAGGCTTTGAATACTCCAACTCTCATCAAGATTTCGGCCTTGAAACATTCATCTTCGAGAGGATTGTACATCAAAAGTGGCAAATCTTTTGCCATCAACCGGAACCGGGCAACATCTCATGGGAGATGCATGTCCCAAGTGAGTCCACCGATGAAAAGTCCCTACCAAAGTCTGGTTGGAATCAAGCACAAATTTGAAAGCTAATGGGAGAGGCACCGGGAAAATCTTCAAGGCCTCCAATTACCGCAGCAACTCCTGCCGCCCCGGCAATCCCTAATGCCCAAACACCTAATGCCCGGGAAACTCGACCATCAACCCCAGGACACTTTGAAGCACTCTTGCAACCATTGGTGAGCCACCTAAGGCAAATTGAAGACCGGCAACTAATGTTCATGTGGTACATGAAGGAGCACAACAATGCCATCACCCAAGTCATCCTAGAAAAGTACCCGGACAATCGCGTGCCGTTCCCAATCTTTCCTGCCGAGATCCTTGCCCCAGCAACCAATGAAGCAGTCGCCACGGCAACCACAACAGATGATGCCCCGGTAACCTACATCGTGCCTGCACAAGCTGATGCCACGGCAACCAACCCTGAAGATGCCACGGCAACCAAAGCTAAAGACATCCCTGTAACCACTGCAAAAGCCAAAGGTAAAGCACCTATGCCCGAATCAACTCCTACGGAATCATTTTCTTATTTTTCAAACTCGGACGAGTCCTCTATTGCACCAACAAAGACTGCATCAATTGAATCCTCCAAGCGAAAAGCCAATGACACTGATGAAGAGGACGATGAGGACAACCCCGTACGAGGATCAATTCCACCACCGGCAACAAGGAAACAACCATCGCGTTCAAGCAAGAGAATCAAGACACCGACCAAAAGGAAACTAATCATCCACGATGACGAACTCTCGGAGTAAGTCATCGTTTGCATTTTATTTTTCGTTATTTTCCTTTAATGCATGCATTGAGGACAATGCCTCACTCGAGTTTGAGGGGATTGTTATTAGTAGTTACCATGTTTAGTTGCATTCATCTTAAGTATTACATTTAGGATACATAAATTGCTTGCCATGCCTTTAGTTGGAATAAGAATTGCTTAGATTTGATGAATATCCGATGATGACTTTGCCAATGCACTTAATTGATAGAATTTTTATTCTAGGATAACCATGGAAAGACTTAGAATTTTACTATGATGCTAAATTTGATGAAACACTGTTATGGTTTGACTGATTTAAGGAATTCTAGTGAACTTAGGTTGATAATTAACAAATTGGGGGATTAGAATAAAAATTGGATGAATGCTAGAGGTGCCCGAAATTGGCTCTAGCATGTGCTAAAAAATTGATTGCTAGAGGTGCCCGAAACTGGCTCTAGTATGTGCTAAAAAAAATTTGATCGCTAGAGGTGCCCGAAACCGGTTCTAGTCGAATAAAACTAAAAACAAAACACTAGAGGTGCCCAAAACTGGCTCTAGTTAAAACATGTTAAAAGGAACCCAATGAAGTAATTTGAAAACCTCTTGTTTGCATAGAATCCGAAAAATCAATTTGCACACAACTCCGCACACACTCACAAGCATTATAGTTTGATTCCGAGTAACTCCTAAGTTTTCCGAAAAATGAAAAGCCAATCATATTTTGTGCCCCGGTTTTGAGAATTGAAATCAAGTTCAAAGCTAAGTTTGTGAAAATTAAAGTCTTGGCAGGTAATTATTAGTTTGCATTGCTTGAGGACAAGCAATAGTTCGAGTTTGGGGGTGTGATAAGTGTTCAAAAGTACTATTTTTCTTACCCTTTTTACTCGTATTATTGTTAGACTTAGGCTCATATTAGTTGCATAATTAGCCATTCATGCATTAATCCATGTTTCCTTCCTACGTTGAGCTTGATTACATAACTTGGTAGTTTTTGTGGGAAAAGATGCTGCTTTGGTGTGTTTTGTGTGTATGTGCAGGATCATTTGCCAAAGCAAGGCTAGAGCTAGTTGCCAGGGCAATACATGAAGGAGATGCCGAGCTAGTTGCCAGGGCAATTGTCGACAAATAACAAGGTGATAAGGTAGTCAAAATTGATGACTAGACAAGCCCAAGATGACGTGGAGCAAAGCCAAATCCCAAAGGAATTTGATTTCAATGAAGAGATTAAAGAAGAATTAAATTCCAAGAAGATAGGAGAAGTTCTAATAGGAATATAATTATAATAAACAATTATATTCTTTAAAGATAATTTAATTCCAACTTAACTTCCTCCTCAAAGAAGGACTTTGACCTAGCCCTATAAATTAGAGGGGAATTTCGACAACTTGAAGAGGGCAAGAGGAGAGAATTTTCGACAAGCATCTAGGGCAAGGGGATTTTGACAAGCTTCCTTCTTCATCTTTTTCTTTCTTGTTCAATTAGGTTCATGCTAGGGATTATTTATCTTGTGTTTCTTTGGAACCTAGCCATGAACTAAATCTATTTGGCTATGGTTATTGTGTTTTGTGGTTGTGAGAAACTATTGGATTTTGTTTAGGTAATAAGAGTTTGAATTTTTCTATTCAAGGTTTATTCATTCTTGGTTCTTATTCTTGTTTGTGAGTGAATTGGGAGAGGATCTCGTGATTACATCTATTTATCTAATATAGGGGAGAGTTAGATTCAAGAAACGAATGAATATGATCTTTATTCAATCTATTGATGGTAAAGATTAATCCGGCTTAGGAATAAGTTAAGGATTTCAACGGCTGGTTGTTGTTCACCCTTGATTCACGCAGGGATGTATTATCAAGGCATGCATAAGTAGCTAGAGTTTCGACTTAGGGATAAGAAGAAACCATTGAAGAACGCTCTGCCGAACCTTGAAGGTTGCCGCCCAGACGCCCAAATAGTTGCCCAACTAGTCGCCCAGGCAACCATCGATTAGTTGCCAAGGCAACCGCGTTGTGCAAGTTGCCACGGCAACTGAGTTGCCCGTGCACTCTTTTACCAAGACGATCCAATCGGCTATCACACCTTAACTCACGATAACCTGGCCTATCTCTCTCATTTGATCTCATTCATTCTTTTACTTTATTGCCTTATAGTTTAGTTATTAGTTAAAACTCCTATATTCCTTTATTTGTGTTTTTACTTTTTTACAGTGCAAGAGACTAGATTCTTGAAGTGGCACCAATCCCTGTGGAGACGATATCTTTTATACTATAACTTGCAACATGTATACTTGCACAATTGCGTAGCACTTATTACGCGCAACAAGTTTTTGGCGCCGTTGTCGGGGATTGGCAATAGACGACTTTGTTTTTCTTGTTTTTATTTGCTGCTGAGGCCCGAATGCAAGCTAGTTTAATAGAAGCTCAAGAGAATGAGGACTGATATGCTGTTGAAAATCAGAGAACAAGTGAGGAAACAATTTGATGTTGGTTTTTTGAAAGTCACCAAATAACCAGAATGGGTTGCGAACATAGTCCTGGTACCAAAGAAAGATGAGATGGTTCGCATGTACGCAGATTATAGAGATATCAATAGAGCGAGCCCAAAGGATAATTTTCCTTTACCTTATATTGACAGTTTGGTCGACAATACAACGGAGAATTCATGGTTCTCTTTTATGGACTACTTTTCGGGATACAATCAAATAAAAATGCACCCAGAAGATATAGAGAAGACAATATTTGTGACCAAGTGAGACACTTTCTATTACAAAGTGATGCTCTTCGGACTTAAAAATACTGGGGCAACTTATCAAAGGGCCATGGTAACTCTTCTCCACAATATGATGCAAAAAAATTAAGGTATACATGGATGATATGATTGCTATGTCTCAAACTGAGGAAAAGCACATTCAGAACATGAGAAAGTTGCTCCAAAGATTGAGAAAGTATCAGTTGAAGCTCAACCTTGTTAAATGCATATTCGCAGTCACGTCCAAAAAGCTCTTGGGATTCATGGTTAGCAGAAAAAAATTGAGATTGACCCTGACAAAGTAAAAGCTATTCAAAATCTCATGCCACCTCAGACACAAAAAGAAGTCTGAGGCTTTTTGGGAAGACTAAATTATATATCTCGATTCACTTCTTATTTTACTGATAAGTGCGATCCTGTCTTTAAATTACTTTGGAAGAACAACCCAGGAGTATAGGATGAAGAGTGTCAAGAAACTCTGGAAAAAATCAAGAAGTACCTGATAAATACTCTGATTCTAGTGGCGCCGGTTCTAAATAGACCATTGATCTTGTACCTGATGGTCTACGAGAATTCGATGGGCTGCGTACTGTGGCATCATGATGAGTCTAGAAAGAAAGAAAGAGCCATCTACTATTTAAGCAAGAAGTTCACCGATTGCAAAACACGGTATCCACCGATTTAGAAATTGTGTTGCACTCTAGTTTAGGCTGCCAAAAGGCTCAGGCAGTACATGTTGTACCTCATGGTTGATATCAAAGTTAGACCCATTAAAATTCTTGATGAAAGCACCAGCACTAACTAGGGAGATGGCCCATTGGCAAATACTATTATCCGAGTTTGACATTGTATATGTGAGCCAGAAAGCAGTAAAAGAAAGTGCTATAGCGGATTTCTTAGCAAGTCACACTTTAGATGATTATGAATCCTTAAAATTTAATTTCCTAGATGAAGATTTGATGTGCATTACGACCGAAAAAGAGATCGCCCTGAAAGAGAAGCCATGGAAGCTTTATTTTGATGGAGCGTCCAATGCCCTAGGTCATGGAATAGGGTAAGTGCTACTCTCTCCAGAGAATATCTACTACCCCCTTTCATGAGTAGATTAGAATTCTTTTGTGTGAACAATATAGCCAAGTACGAGGCTTGTCTCATGGGATTATATGCGGCCATTGAGAGAAAGATCAAGGTGCTTTGAGCTTTTAGAGATTCGTCCTTGGTATTCTATCAGCTCTGAGGAAAATGGGAAACAAGATACCCAAAGCTAGTCAAGTATTATGATTTGATTTGATCCAAGAGCTAATCAAAGGATTCGAGAAGGTTAGATTTACCTACCTTCCAAGAGAGGAAAATCAAATGGTGGATGTTGTAGCAACCTTAGCCGCAATGTTTAAGGTAAATAAAAAAGCAGAAATGAGACCAGTTGAAATGCAAATCTTTGAAGTGTCAGCTCGCTGTTGTAACTTGGAAGAGGAAGTGGATGGAAACCCATGGTACTATGATATCTTATAGTATATCAAGTTCCAAGCCTACCCTAAAGAAGCAAACGAGAATCATAAGAGGACTATTAAAAGAATGACAGCTGGTTATATCCTAGATGGTGAGATCTTGTACAAAAAATATAGGGACCAAGTACTGTTGAGGTGTGTTGATGCTCGAGAGGCCAAAAATATTCTCACAAAAGTACATGATGGGTTGTGTGAGAGACAAGTCAATGGCTTTTCAATGGCCCAAAAAATTATGAGATATAGCTATATTTGGTAATAATGGAGGGGGATTGTAACGACTATGCCAAGAAATGCCACAAATGCCAAATATACGCTGACAAGATCCATTCTCCGCCCCTACCTTTGCACACCATAAATATTTTGTGGCCTTTTGTTGTAACCCCCTTAACCCGGCCTAGCCAAAACTGGACTAAAAATGCCACATTAGGTTTACCGAAGCAAACCCGATCTAAAATCCTAAACTGAACCCATTTTTTATATCTTGCCTAGATGTGCATTATTAATGTCCTATGTGTACATGACTGCGGTAGCATTTCATATTTATCATATTACAAAACATGAATCAATTGCTCAACATAACACTTTAAGGATCAAAAGTGCAAATCTCATAAATTCCTGGCAAATTTCATTTTTAAGGTTACCAAGCCTTAATTAATCCAATTACATACATTTAGGTCAAATTCCACTCTAAAACAATCACTCAAACTCAACTAATTTCAATCATAGCAAATAGAGACCATAACGCATGACTTCCAAACTTCAGCATCATCAAACAGCTCAGAAACAGCAAGGCGTACTGATATAGGCAAACCTGTATTGATACAGCTTAACAGACTTAACGGCTCTCGATACTGATACACATGTATCACGTATTGATATGGTATGTTGAGCATACCGTAACGATACGATGTTGACCCGTATCGGTACCCCTTGTTTAATTTGTAAAACTTAAAATTTCAGTAGCTAAAACCCGTATCGATACGGTACCTCGCGTATCGATATGGTTTGTTAATAACGAAGAGGTGTTCCAATACTTTGGCACGTGTACTGACACCATCACTTATTTTCCTTCAACGCGTACCGATATGTTGGCTAGGCGTATCGGTACGCTAGGCTTATTTTTAACAGTTTGAGCCTCTACAGGACCCCGTGTACCAAAACTTGAGGTACCCGTACCGGTACACAGAGGCCTGTAATGACCTCTAGGTCCAATATATGACACTTTGGCTCATTCCAAACAGCATTATCATCTAACTAATCAGCACATCATATCACAAAAAAGCTTGAACATCAACATAGCAACAATATAAGCCAACCTAGCACATCTAGCATATTCAATCAATCAAATCTAGAGACATGCTTCCTAGTTCACATCCAAAGCATCAAACCAACCATATTACAATCACTTAAAACATATTACAAGTCCAAAACAGCAATTATAAATTGCAACAATAGGGAGTCTAGCAAACAACCCTCCCAAATAGCAAACGACCCCATTGCCATTATTACTACAAGTCCATTTCATTTTCATACTTTGCAAACTCAAGTCCTTGGATATCCCTTAGCTTGCTCACTGCCTCTAATCCTTGTTCTCTGTATTGATGGAAAAAGAGAGCGTAAGCACACTAGGCTTAGTGAGGAATACTCTAAAACAAAACACCATCAATGCATTTAAAACCATTTACAATCTTTTTCCACAAAACACTTTTATAACATCATTTTCACATCATGCCTTATATCACGGGGCCTCTTGCGCCTACCCTTCCCAACTTTGGTTACGACTCCCTTCTAGAAACTAGAGCTCCCAACATGATCAGGTATTCCCTGACTTTTCTCTAAACCTGCAGTTCTCCTCCCTGACGGCATAGGTGGCAACTCACCAAACTCATCACTCCTCAACTTCTCTAAGCCCTCCACCAGGGTCCTGAATACGCAACTTCACCTGGCACAGATACAAGCATACATATTCCAGCCACAACTACTTGAAAAGCTTCAACTATCGTCCACTCTATTGATGTCAAATCACCACCCTGTCCCAACAAACACAGGTAATACACGCTCCACTCTACCGGGTGGATTATATAGAAGAGGCGGCAACACCTCACGGAACACAACACCATCCTCAACTCTCTGCTCCTTAACGATGGTCTTACCCGACCTAACTCTCTCATCGGTGGTATCTTGTAAAAATGTATCTAAGGCATGATAATTACACCAAAACAAAAACAATCAGCCCATCTTTAAGCAATGATCCAAGACTTTCATTTTAATACAAAAATTATTTTATAACTATAGTAATAAGGTAATGGGTCCCCAATAATACCCCAACATAGCATATATCTAACACCGTACATGTAAACAACCACCGTGCATAACAAACAACATGTAACAATCATCAACAGCTTACCAATTTCCATAAACATGAAAAATAGCACACCAACACCACCCCACTTTTCGTATCCTGGCTCTGATACCACCAAATGTAACCCTCTTAGCCCAGCCTAGCCGAAACCTGACTAAAATGGCCATATTAAGTTTGCCAAAACAAACACGATCTAAAACCTTAAACCGAACCCATTTTTTATATCTTGCCTGGATGCACATTATTAATTTCCTATGTGTACACGAATTGGTAGTAGCGTTTCATATTTATCAGATTACAAAATAGGAATCAATTGCTCAACATAACACTTTAAGGATCAAAAATGCAAATCTCATAATTTCCCAGCAAATTTCATGTTTAAGGTTACCAACCCTTAATTAATCCAATTACATACATTTAGGTCAAATTTCATTCCAAAAAAATCACTCAAGCTCAACTAATTTCAATCATAGCAAACAGAGACCATAGCGCATGATTTCCAAACTTCAGCATCATCAAATAGCTCAGAAACAATAAGGCGTACTGATATAGGCAAGCATGTATCGATACAACTTAACAGACTTAATGGCTTTCTATACCAATACACTTGTATCACGTATCGATACGGTATGCTAAACATATAGTAACGATACGACGTTGACTCGTACCGATACCCATTGTTTAATTTGTAAAACTCAGAATTCCAATAGCTAAAACTCGTATTGATACGGTACCTCACGTATCGATACGGTTTGTTAATAACAAATGAGTGTTCCAATATAATGGCTCGTGTACCGACACCATCACCTGTTTTCTTTCAATGCGTACCGATACGTCGACTAGGCGTATCACTATGCTAGGCTTATTTTCAACAGTTTGAGCCTCTACAGGACCCCGTGTACTGAAACTTGAGGTAATCATACCGGTACGCAGAGGCCTGTAATGACCTGTAGGTCCAACATATGACACTTTGGCTCATTCCAAACAACATTAACACCTAAGTAACAAACATATCAAGTCACAACATGCTTGAACATGAACATTGCAACACTAGAAGCCAACCTAGCACATCTAGCATATTCAATCAATCAAATCTAGAGACATGATTCCTAGTCCACATCCAAAGCATCAAACCAACCATATCACAATCACATAAAACATATTACAAGTCCAAAACACCAATTATAACTTGCAACAACAGGAGTCTAACAAACAACCCTCCCAAATAGCTAACGACACCATTGTCATTATTACTATAAGTCTATTTCATTTTCATACTTTGAAAACTCAAGTCCTTGGATATCCCTTAGCTTCTCGCTACCTCCAATCTTTGTTCTCTGTATTGATGGAAAAAAAGAGCGTAAGCACACTAGGCTTAGTGAGGAATACTCTAAAACAAAACACCATCAATGCATTTAAAACCATTTACAATCTTTTTCCACAAAACACTTTTAAAACATCCACATTAATACGTATGCAATTCCTCTCATGAATTAACAGTATATTCTAATTGCTAGTCCTCGATTTAAGTTTCTCAAGCATACTACCAATGCTATGCTTAAAGAGTAAAACATGTTAAGCTAACATTAAATCGTATCATCCATTTCATGGCACATCATAAATTATATTGGATTACAAGTGATCATATACAAAGTTTCCTTTTCAAAAAACATAACATCGAATACACGGGTTCCACAAATGTTCCCTCGACACTTAACATACATTCTACCGTATCTTAAGGTTCACACACAAGAGTTTACGGTACCAATAAACCCCTCTACCTTTGTGAAACTCGTGGTAGAGACTTCATTACCCATAAACCCTCAACACCACTTTTCAAACATTTCCCCACAACTCTACTTTACAAATTATTCCTCCACAACTTCTTTTTACAAGACATTTCATAACATCGGATACATGGATTTAGCAAGTGTTCACCCAACACTTAACTTACAAACTACCGGTATCTAAAAAACTCACCAATGGGAGTTTTTGGTACATATAAACCCCTCCACAGTTTTGATAAGCGTGATGGAGTTTTTAGTACACCATATAAACCACTCAACACCACTCATCGGTGATGTATAGCCCACTAACAGGATTTTTTAGTAGACCGTATAAACCCCTCAACTGCTAGGGTACTTGGATGGAGTATTCGATACATCGTATAAACCCCTCGACATCCAATGTGCCTTTTTATAGTGCACTATCAAATCCTATGGCCGTCCAATTATATTCGATACACTTCCCAAGACCCTATCATTCCATCACTTACCAATATAATTCATTCCATCATCATTTACTCATTGTTTTCAAATGCATTATCAAAATCATTAAACCAATGCAATCAAACTTGCATTAAACAATGATCAAAACATTAACAGCACTTGTATTACCTCACAATGCATCATCATCTTTCTATAATCAATTTCCAGCATTAAGCCATGCTCAAAACATGCATAACCAGAGAGTAATTTAAACCTTTTAAAATAAGTGCATAAAAAACAATTGCCAAACCGAGTTCAAGAGAAAAAACATCCTTTACTTACTTCCGAGCTTAGACCAGCATATCAAGCTTTATCTAAAACCCCAAACACAGTTTTCAAAGCTTTAAAAATGCTAAAAACACGTTCTCACTCCCAAAGCTTCCGAAACGTTTGTTCAAGCTTGAGGACCAACCTCTCCTGTTTTAACCATCACAAAATAGAGTTTCTAACACATCAAGATACGTCAAAATGCAATAATCCTCATCAAATCTCAACAATCACCCTTCCAAACTAACTGAAAATATCACCAAACAACTCACAAACTTTACCCATCCATAAACTATGGATCACAACTATCAATTAACATCAAATACCCTCCAAAAGCACATTTACACCTTCACTATGCCTCCAAAAAACATTAAACTCCCACAACTCCTCAAAAACTCACAACTAGCAACCTAGAAAATTAGAGATTCACATAATTTTGGGATTCCAATGTTAAAACCCACTTACCAACATTATTCAACATCAAGATTATGATTAAAATCAATCAAGAACCCATCAAAATAGAATCCATACGAAATTTATTCAATTAAATCCAATTAAATTAACTTTCCATAATTAAATCATCAAAACTCATTAGAAAACATTAAGCAAGAATCAAATACTTGGGAATTTCAATAAAGAACCATTCATTAAAGGAAAAGAACGAACTTTACCTCTAATGAGTGAATTTCTTCTCAATTGGATGTTTACTCTTGAAAAACAAGGAAAAACAATGAGATTTTGAAAAACAATATTGAAGAATCCATTAGAAATCATAAGTTTAAGAAATCAAGAAAATTACCTCCAATATTTGATGCAAAATAGAGTGTTTGGCTGAAGAGAAGTTGAGAGAAAAGTTTAAGAATAGGAGTTACGTCAAATATATTTTTAGAAAATAACTACCCTCTTTTAATTAATTTCCCTTTTAATTCTCTTAATTAAACTCATTAAAAATAATCTCAATTAAGAGGAAACTCATATTAAAACATTGGTTAAAACAGCTACTTAAGGATTCTAAGATTTGACCCTTTTTCAAAATAGTCATTAAAAATAATTTTCATTCCTTACATTTTGGTCACTAGCCAAAATGTCCAATTTCTAAAATTGACTTTACCAAAAATATTCATATATTAAATAATGATTTTTAGATATTTCCCCATATTTTTTTCGTACCTCATTTAAATTTTTAATCCTAAATCTGACTCAAATATCTAATCCTAGTCTACCGGACAGTCTAATCACCTAGAAACTCCTAGGCCCAAAACCGAGGTGTTACATTCGTAGTCTGGGGCATGGACATTATCAAATAGATTCACCCAAAAGCTTTAAATGGGCATCGTTTCATTCTAGTTATGATTGACTACTTCACTAGATGGGTGGAAGCAGCCTCCTATGCCAGCATCACAAGGGCGACAGTTTACAAGTTTTTGACGAAAGAGATTATTTGCCAGTGTGGTTTTCCCGAAAGGATCATCATCGATAATGCGTTCAATCTGAACAATACAATGATAATTGAGGTCTATAAACAATTTAAAATAGTGTATCATAATTCCACCACCTATCATCCTAAGATGAATGGGGCAATAGAAGCGACAAACAAGAACATCAAGAAGATCATATCGAAAATAACAAACACCTTCAAAGTTGGCATGAAAAACTACCGTTTGCTCTGTTTGCCTATTGAACATCTATGCGTACATCGATGAGGGCAATTCTATACTCTTTGGTATACGGCACAGAGGCAGTATTACCTATTGAAGTCGAAATCCCATCACTTTGAATTTTGAACAAAGTAAAGTTGGACAAAGCTGAATGGATACAAGCCAGGCTTGATCAATTGAATGCCATTGAAGAAAAGAGGTTGAAAGCCATCTGTCTGGGCTGTTGAATGCATTTTGATGCATTGAATCCTCTGTTTTTGTATGGATAAAATAAAGAAAGTTATTCATCAAGCTTGAGCGAGCATTTTAGAAGCTTTAGAGGTGAGGTTATCGTATCAGCAAGCGAGGCTTTGCGTGTAGGTGAGTGAGAATGTGATTTACAGCTTTTCAAAGGTTTGAAAGTTGTGTTTGGGAGTTTAGATCGAGCTTGAAACGCTAGTCTAACCTCAGAAGTAAGTAAAGGATGAATTATCTCTTAAACTCGATTTGGCAAATGGATTTTATGCACTTATTTTTATAGATAGATTGCTCACTGTTTATGAATGATTTGAGCATGGTTTAATACTGGAAAATGGTTACAAAATGATGTTGATGCATTTGGATCTAATGCATGATTTGATAATGTTTTTGAACATTGATAATACTTTGTTAAAAGCATTGAGAAAATGGTTTTAGTTGATGCATATGAAAAGAGTGAGTTAATGTTAATGAAACGGATTATATTGGTAAGTGATGGTTTGAAAATGTTATAGAAATGTTATCGGGTATAATTGGCCAGTAAACTATAATAAATCACCCATGGTTCGTAGAGGTGATGTGTTGAAAGTATTTACTCTAACCATGTGAACCCTAATATTGTTGAGGTAATGCTTCAATGGCTTTTACTCCGGTTGTGACCATAGAGGTGATACATTGGAAGCGTTTACTTCAAATTAGAGGATGAACCTTGGTAGTGTAGAGGTAATGCATGTGTTGCATTTACTCTATGCCATTGGGCTGTTAAGTGATTGTGATATCACTTGGGAAATCTGTGTATCCGATGTAGTTTGATGAAAGTAAAGAGGTTTGAAAAAGGATCACTTGTAAGCCAATATAATGAATTGATGTATCATGTTGATGGATTGTTGTATAATGTGATTTATACATGTGAATACTCTTTAAGCTTTGCATATGGGATGTTTATGCATGGGAAGGCTTAAATTGAGGGTTGCATATGGGATTATGCTGTAAAATCCAAGACACATGTTGCATATGGTTTAATATGCATGTTTTGAAAAGAATTAAGTACATATGTTGAAAGTAAGGCATGATGGTTTTTGTAATAAAACGTTTACGAATGGTTTTGGAAATAAATCAATTTTAAAATACATTGGATGATGTTTTGTGTTTGAGCGCTCCTCACTAAGCAATACGTCCTTACGCTCTCTTTATCATCAATGCAGATTAGTGGATTGAAAGGCGGCAAGCAAGCAAGGAAGGATATCCAAGGACTTGGTTGCAAAGTATGGTTTAAACTATACATAGTAGTAATAAGGGCAATATGTCAAATGTTGATGGGGAGGGTTGTTTGCTAGACTCCCTGTTTGTACAAGTTTCATATGTTGGTTTGGATTTGTAATTGGTTTAAAGTGCTTGAGATTTGGATGGATTTATGTTTTGGGATGTTGATTAGGAAGCATGCCTATAGAATTTGTGGATGATTGTGTTAGACTTGTTAGGATTGGTTTAATTGCTGGTATGTGGTCTCTAAGAATACTTATGATGTTATATGATGTTTAGATGTTGTATAAATATGTTTAGATTGAGCCAAAGTGTCATATGTTGGACCTAAAGTTCATTACAGGTTTTTGCGTACCGGTACAGGTACCCAAGGATCGGTATGCGAGGTCTGGTGAGGCTCAAAAAATAAAAAAATAACAGAGTATCGGTACGCCTAGCCACCGTATCGGTACACCTTAAGGAATTTTTTGTACTGGTGTCGATATACGAGTTTGAGTACCGGTATGCCCCCTTTATTTTTAAAGAGTCGTACCGATACGAGGGGTATCGTATCAGTACAGGAATTGGTCACTTGAATTTTGAGTTTTAAAAAATTAAAAGGGGATCAGTACGGGGTTAAGGTTGTATTGGTCTATTGATTTTGTGCTGGTTAGTCTGCTGAAGTTTGGAAATCTTACAATTTAGTCTATCAATGTTGTGTTGGAGTTGAATGAGTTCGAATGATTGTTTTGAGTTGGAATTTAACATGTGAGCATAGAATTGGAATACTAAAGGATTGGTAACCTAAATCTTAACGAAGACCCTGTAATTTGTGTAAATTATGTTTTGGTCCCTAATGTGCATTCTTGAGCAATTGAACCCCATTTTGAAATCTGATTTCAATAAGATGTTTCTGTTGAAACATGTTCATCATAGGAAATTAATTGAAGTATTTAGACAAGATAAAAGAAAAAAATTGACCAATTTAGCTTATTAGCTCGAATTTGCTTCGGCAAACCTAATGTGATCCTTTTAGTTTTATTTGGCTAGGCCAGGATAAGAGGGTTACGGTAAATAATAAAAAAAAGAGATATAAAGAATAATAAAACCCACTTAATTTAATTAAATCAGTCCAAGTCCATTACAATACAATTAAAACCCAACTAATATTTACATGGCTCGTTTTAGGCCTAGCTGTTTAAATGAAAAACCCTAATCTGTTATCTATTATCCTACACAACCAAAAGAGAGCCATTGGATCAAACCAGATCTAACGGCCAAGATTAAAGCTCGGCGTCCTTCCAAATCTCGTGTGGGGCACATGCACTGGCCAGCTATTTCTACACATATACGTGTAATGCACGCGAAGATTCTTCAGCTCTCACGAGCCACGTGTCGGCACCCGATGGCTGCCACGTCACCTCGCAAAAGTCATCTGGTACGTTCAACTTCAAGCAATCTCAGTTGTTGGATCAAATCTGATCCAACGGCCCAGATTAATCTGACTGAGAGAGACTTTCTGCCTCCTTTCATCCGATGGCCTCCACGTGGCATGATCGACGGTGGTTCTTTCACCGCGAACCAAGGAACATCACGTCACTGCCCTTTTGTCGGCTCTTCAGTCACAGTATCAAATAAAAATGAAAAAGAAATTAGGATGTCAAACACATCTCTACTAAACGACGGAGCCATTAAATGTAAAGCAAAACAACATCAGATATAAAAATGATGTAAATCTCATTTGTACTCAGTTTTGGATTATCAAGAAAAAAAAAGAAATTTCAAAAGGTATTCTTTTTTTCTTTCTATTTTCTCTTGCATATCATAAACATAATAAAAAGAAAACAACCAAAATAAAGGGTTTACCTTTATGTTGTTTAAACATCTCGCCATCCGATGAAAAGCCTCTAGTTCTTCTCTTGAGCTGTGCATGGTGAATCGGATGATTGGATCTTAAAAAAATACTGTTTTTCCTAAAAAGGTAAGTTTTAGAGTTTTATTTTTAAAAACCAAGGCTAGATCCAACGTTGAGGGTGAAAATGGGTGGTTTTGGTCTAATTTTTGGTGTTTGCCGAAGTCGGTCTTAAGTGTTCAAAAGTACTATTTTTATTACCCTTTTTATTTATATTATTGTTAGACTTAGGATCATATTAATTGCATTATTAGCCATTCATGCATGTTTGCATCATTTTCTTGGTGGACAAGCTTGATTTCATATTTTGCTTAATTTTGTGGAAAAAGATACTGCTTTGATGTGTTTTATGTAGAATCACTTGCCAAAGCAAGGCTGGAACCAGTTGCTAGGGCAATGCATGAAGGAGATGTCGAGCTAGTTGCCAGGGCAATGCATGAAGGAGATGCCGAGCTAGTTGCCAGGGCAATGCATGAATGAGATGCTGAGCTAGTTGCCAGGGCAATTTTTGATAAGGAATAAGATGATATAGTAGTCGAAATTGATGACTAGATAAGCCCAAGATGACGTGGAGCAAAGTTAAATCCCAATGGTGTTTGATTTCCATGAAGAGGTTAAAGAGAAATTAAATCCCAAGAAGATAGGAGAAGTTCTAGAAGGAATTTAAATATAATAAAGAATTATATTCTTTAAAGATATTTAATTCCAACTTAACTTCCTCCTCAAAAAAGACTTTGACCTAGCCCTATAAATTGAGGACCAAGCCGTCAACTCCAAGGGGGAGAGAGGAGAGAAATTTCAACAATGAAAGGAGAGAAAATTTGACAAGAACAAAGAGGCTTCAACCATTCTTCATCTTTTTCTTTCTTGTTCAATTAGGTTTATGCTAGGAATTCTTTGTCTTGTGCTTCTTTGGAACCTAGCCATAAACTAAATCTATTTGACTAAGGTTATTGTGTTTTGTGGTTGTGAGGAACAATTGGATTTTGTTTAGGTAATAAGAGTTTGCACTTTCAATTCAAAGTTTACTCATTCTTGGTTTTTCTTCTTACTTGCGAGTGAATTGAGAGAGGATCTCGTAACTTCATCTATTTATCTAATATCGGGAGAGTTAGATTCAAGAAACGAATGAGTATGGTCTTTATTCAATCTATTGATGGTGAAGATTAATCCGGCTTAGGAATAAGTTAAGGATTTCAACGGCTAAGAGGAACGCAAGATTGGTTGTTGTTCACCCTTGATTCACGAAGGGATGTATTATCAAGGCATGCACAAATAGCTAGAGTTTAAACTTAGGGATAAGAAGAAACCATTAAGGAACACTCCGTTGAACCTTGAAGTTCCTGCCCATGCAATCATCGATAAGTTGCCAAGGCAACCCCGCTGTGCAAGTTGCCACGGCAACTGAGCTACCCTTGCACTCTTTTACCAAGCTGATCCAATCGGCTATCACGCATCAACTCTCGATAACCTGGCATATTCTCTCTCATTTGATTACATCTTGTTTTACTTTATTGCTTTCTAGTTTAGTTGTTAGTTAAACTCCTATAATCTTCTACTTGTGTTTTTTTTTTACTTTTTGCAGTGCAAAAGATTAGATTCTTGAAGTGGCACCAATCCCTGTGGAGACGATATCTTTTATACTATAACTTGCGACGTGTACAATTGCACAATTGCGGAGCACTTATTACGCGCAACAAGTTTTTGGCGCCGTTGCCGGGGATTGGCAATAGCAACTTTGTTTTTATTTTCTTGTACTTTTTATTTTTCTTGTTTAAGATTCAAAGGGCTAACAAACTTTGATTTTGCATTGGTATATGACCAGAGCGAGACGGATTACGCCAGAATATCCCTTTGATCCAGAAATCGAACGAACCTTGCAAAGATTTAGACGAAGGTTACGAGTAGCAATGGCTAATCAAGACGGTAATATGAATCAAGATGTTCCGGTAGGAGGAGGAGTAATTCTTGCATGAAACAGAACTATTCGAGACTATCTTGAAGGACATAATCCAGGAGTTGTCACACCTAAAATTGAAGCCGACCACTTTGAGTTGAAATCGGTGATGTTTAATATGATCAACACAATTGGTCAATTTGCCAGCTCAGCAAGTGAAGATGCACGATAACATCTTAAATCTTTCTTCGAGATTTGCAATTTATTCAAAATACAAGGAGTCACCCCTGATGTTTTACGACTAAGATTATTCCCCTATTCACTGAGGGATAGGGCGAAAGCATGGTTGAATAGTATTCCTGCCGAATCAATAGGATCTTGGACCGATCTTTGTCGTGATTTCCTTGCTCGATTTAATCCTACAAATTTGACTAATAAGCTTCGTAACGAAATTACTTCTTTTCGGCAGGCAGATAATGAATCCATGTACAAGGCTTGGGAGTGATATAGAGAACTTCTACACAAATGCCCCCTACACGAATTCCCAGTGCGGACACAAGTAACAATGTTTTACAATGTTGTGAATACACCAACAAGGATAATGCTAGATGCCTCGGAAAATGGCATACTCTTAGATAAATCGCCAGAGGAAGCAATGCAAATTCTAAACAGGGTTGCCAAGAATGATTATCAATTCCCCTCTGCTAGAAGAGGATGAGTTAGATGCCAAGCCACAATACATGAACTTGGATCATCAGACTCAATTTTGGCACAATTGGCCACTCTAACCAAGATGGTCCAGAACATGCAAAAACCAAACAACACACAGGAGGTCAAGGTAATGGATTCCTTTTGTGAGTTATGTGGTGGTAACCATGACTCTTCTGAATGTATGCAGAATCCGGAATCCAGCTTTAATGTGGGGAATTACAACTGGAACAACAATGTGATGTCCAATACATACAATCCTGCTTGGAAGAAGCACCCAAATTTCTCATGGAGTAATCCCAACAATGCTCTAAACCAGAACAATAAGAATGCACAAGCATCGAGATTCCAGTAGAATATGCCACGACAACTGTTGCCGCAGCAACAACTGACAAAATCTAGTTCTTTAGAAAATTCTCTCAATGCTTTTATATTGAAAATTGAATCTTATATGGCTGAGAATAGTAACTTCATAAAAAGAACTTATTCTTTTATTAACAAGACCGAGGTGAGATTGTAAAACCAAGAGGTGGCAATCAAATCATTGGAAAATCAAGTCAAACAATTTGCTCAAAACCTGAATACTAGACCGCAAGGAGGTTTACCTAGCGATATTGAATTCGCAAGAGGAACTGGCCATAAGCAATGTAAGGCGATCACCACTAGAAGTGGCCAACAACTTAAAGAGGCTCAAGCTCGCTCATCAAACAAAACTCAACAAAAAGAACAAGACGAACTCAGCGATAAAGCCTCAGATACTGAACCAAGAATTACAGCGGCAACCAGCGATAAGCATGCCTCGGCAACCGAAGATAAGGATGTCGCGACAACCAACGATAGGCACGCCACGGCAACCCCAGTTGACAATGCCTCGGCAACTCCAGTTACCCCGGCAATGCCATCAATCAGGTTCCAGACCAATGAAAGAATCGAAGATATCCGACTTCCACCACCATTCCCACAAAGGTTGAAGCGACAAAAGCAAGAATATCAATTCAAGAAGTTTATTGATATCCTAAAGTAAGTCCACATCAACTTGCCATTGGTTGAAGCAATTGAACAAATGTCGAACTACGCCAAGTTTCTTAAAGACATTGTGTCCAAGAGAACAAGGCTATGAGAGTTTGAAACAGTTGCCGCAACAGAGGGATGCATGTCCATGTTGCACAATCGCATGCCACCCAAGTTGAAGGATCCTGAAAGTTTCATAATACCCTGCTCCATTGGAAACCACTATGTCGGGAAAGCATTATGTGACCTTGGAGCAAGCAAAATTGATGCCTAAATCGGGAAAACTAGTTCTCTTATTCAATTCTCGGCTAAAACTTTTCTCGGGAAAACTGAAATCAAGATGGTCGGGATCATTCGAAGTTGTCAAACCATTCTCCCATGGTGTCGTGATAATCAAGTCCATCACAGACGAACACGAATTCAAAGTTAACGGACAAAGATTAAATCACTACAATGGTGCCCATGTGGAACATAACAAGAAGTGGCCACCTTAGGAGATGTATAAACATGCTTTCCTTTTTGATATTTTCTTTTCATTTTTATTTTTATTTTTTGAACTATTTTTTTGAACTATTTTTTTTATTTTTATGTATTATTTTTGGTTATTTTTCTTTTTAGGATAGGTTTATTTTTTTTTTAATATTAAAACTGCGTCTTTCTTTCATATTTATCTAATTGTTTTTAAAATGTTAAGTTTAAGAATTTCTTTGTGCATCTTTATTTATTTTCTTTTTTTAGTTTATCTTTAATTTTAATCCTTATTTTATTTGTTTTTGAATTGTAGGAAAAGAGTTCAAGATAAAGAGGAATTTTGATTCAAGAAGGAAACTTCTTCAACAAGGAAATTAATGGGATGAATCTAAGGATTATATTAAGCCTCTAATTTACCCTAAATAAACCCTCTAGCCGTCACCTACCCCTAAATCGAAACCCTTTTTTATTTATTCCAAAATTAATCCCACCCACCATATCCACTACCTATCTTTTCTATTTAACCCATCACCCTTAACTTCCAAGAAACCTATTCCTACTTTTCATCTCGTAACTCTTTAGTTTCTTTTGCTTTCTTTTCTTTGTTTTTACCACACTCACAACCAAGATCATCCATGACATCCAAAATTGAATTTTTAGTTCATCCAAGTTCCTCCAAATAACCAAGATACAAGAAGTTTGCTACACCGGTGGTTCAAGAAAGATTTCACTCCAAGTTTGAAAGCCGGAAGATTTGCAAAGAATAAGGCTTTGAATACTCCAACTCTCATCAAAATTTCAGCCTTGAATCATTCATCTTCAAAAGGATTGCACATCAAAAGTGGCAAATCTTTGGCCATCAATCAGAACCGGGTAACATCTCATGGGTAAGAGAATTCTATGCTCACTCACCTAACCCGGATAATCCTTATGTTTTTGTTTGTGACAAGGCTATACTCATAAGCCCCGAAAACATCAACACCTTTTACGGGCTCTACATTGAGAATGATGAGCATCAAGCCTTTGTTGATCAACTCACGGCCAAGAAACTCGACAAGGTGCTTCAAGAACTAACTCTACCGGGAACTCATTGGAACGACGGTAAATACAAGGGCACGGAAAATCGCATCCGGCTTAAACCCAAGGAAAAATTATGGAATAAGTTTGTTAAAACTTCTTTAATGCCCACAACACACAATACCACTGTTGATACACCTCATCTTTTGCTCATACATTCTATCTTGCATAATCACATCATTAACATTGGAAAAATTATTTGTGATGAGATTTTTGTATGTAGCACAAAAGACAAGGGTTATCTTTTCTTCCCGTGCTTAATTTTCAATCTTTGCAAAGAGATGCATGTCCCAAGTGAGTCCACTGATGAAAAGGTCATACCAAAGTCCGGTTGGAATCGAGTACAAATTCGAAAGCTAATGGGAGAGGCACCGATAAAATCCCCAACGCCTTCAATTATCGCGGCAACTTCTTCCGCCTCGGCAACCCCTACTGCCCATGCACCTAATGCCCGGGCAACTCGGCCTTCAACCCCAGGACAACTTGAAGCACTCTTACAACCTTTGGCGAACTGCCTTAGGCAAATTGAAGACTAGCAATTAATGTTCATGCAGTACATGAAGGATTACAACAATGCCATCACCCAAGTCGTCATAGAAAAGTACCCGGGCAGCCGCGTGCCGTTCCCTATCTTTCCTGTCGAAATCCTTACCACGACAACCAATGAAGCAGTCGCCATGGCAACCGCAACAGATGATGTCGCGGCAACCTACTCTACGCCTGCCCAAGCAGTTGCCACAGCAACCAACACTAAAGAAGTCACGGCAACTAAAGCTAAAGACGCCCCGGCAACCACTACAAAAGCCAAAGGTAAAGCACCTATGCCCGAATCAACTCCTATTGAATCATTGTCTAATTTTTCAGATTCGGGCGAGTCTCCATTGCAACAACAAAGACCGCACCAATCTAATCCTCCAAGCCCAAGCGAAAAGCCAATGACATTGATGAAGAGGATGATGAGGACAACCCCGTACGAGGATGGATTCCACCATCGGCAACAAGGAAGCAACCATCGTGTTCAAGCAAAAGAATCAAGACATCGACCAAAAGGAAACTAATCATCCACGACGACGAACTCTCGGAGTAAGTCCTCGTTTGCATTTCACTTTTCTTTATTTCTATTTTTCTTTATTGCATGCATTGAGGACAATGCCTCACTCGAGTTTGGGGGGATTGTTATTAGTTAGTTACCATGTTTAGTTGCATTAATCTTAAGTATTGCATTTAGGATACATAAATTGCTTGCCATGCCTTTAGTTGGAACAAGAATTACCTAGATTTGATGAATATCCGATGATGACTTTGCCAATGTACTTAATTGATAGAAATTTTTATTCTAGGATAAACGTGGAAACACTTAAAATCGTACTATGATGGTAAACTTGATGAAACACTGTTGTGGCTTGATTGATTCAAGGAATTCTAGCGAACTTGGGTTGATAATTAAAAAAATTAGGGGATTAGAATAAAAATTGGATGAATGCTAGACGTGCCCGAAATTGGCTCTAGTATGTGCTAAAAACTGATCGCTAGAGGTGCCCAAAACCGGCTCTAGTCGAATAAATTAATTAACTTAAGAAAACTAAAAATAAAACACTAGAGGTGCCCGAAACCGGCTCTAGTTAAAACATGTTAAAAGAACCCAATGAAGTAATTTGAAAACCTCTTGTTTGCATAGAATCTGAAAAATCAACTTGCACACAACTCCCCACACACTCACAAGCATTATAGTTTGGTTCTGAGTAACTCCTAAGTTTTCTGAAAAATGAAAAGCCAATCATACTTTGTGCCTCGGTTCTGAGAATTGAAATCAAGTTTAAAGCTAAGTTTGTGAAAATTGAAGGCTTGGCGGGTAATTATTAGTTTGCATTGCTTGAGGACAAGCAATAGTTCGAGTTTGGGGGTGTGTTAAGTGTTCAAAAGTACTATTTTTATTACCCTTTTTATTCATATTATTGCTAGACTTAGGCTCATATTAGTTGCATTATTAGCCATTCATGCATGTTTGCATCGTTTCCTTGGTGGACAAGCTTGATTTCATATTTTGCTTAATTTTATGGAAAAAGATACTGATTTGGTGTGTTTTGTGTCTGTGTGCAGAATCACTTGCCAAAGCAAGGCTGGAACCAGTTACCAGGGCAATGCATGAAAGAGATGCCGAGCTAGTTGCTAGGGCAATGCATGAAGGAGATGCCGAGCTAGTTGCCAGGGCAATTTTTGATAAGGAATAAGATGATATAGTAGTCAAAATTGATGACTAGATAAGCCCAAGATGACGTGGAGCAAAGTTAAATCCCAAAGGAGTTTGATTTCCATGAAGAGGTTAAAGAGAAATTAAATCCCAAGAAGATAGGAGAAGTTCTAGAAGGAATTTAAACATAATAAAGAATTATATTCTTTAAAGATATTTAATTCCAACTTAACTTCCTCCTCAAAAAAGACTTTGACCTAGCCCTATAAATTGAGGACCAAGCCGTCAACTCCAAGGGGAAGAGATGAGAGAAATTTCGACAATGAGAGGAGAGAAATTTCGACAAGATCAAACGGGGAGATTTCGAAAAAGAGGCTTCAACCATTCTTCGTCTTTTTCTTTCTTGTTCAATTAGGTTTATGCTAGAAATCTATTTGGCTAAGGTTTTTGTGTTTTGTGGTTGTGAGAAACAATTGGATTTTGTTTAGGTAATAAGAGTTTGCGCTTTCCATTCAAGGTTTACTCATTCTTGGTTTTTCTTCTTGTTTGCGAGTAAATTGGGAGAGGATCTCGTAACTTCATCTATCTATCTAATATCGGGAGAGTTAGAGTCAAGAAACGAATGAGTATGGTCTTTATTCAATCTATTGATGGTGAAGATTAATCCGGCTTAGGAATAAGTTAAGGATTTCAATGGCTAAGAGGAGCGCAAGATTGGTTGTTGTTCACCCTTGATTCACACAGGGATGTATAATCAAGGCATGCACAAATAGCTAGAGTTTCGACTTAGGGATAAGAAGAAACCATTGAAGAACGCTCCGCCGAACCTTGAAGTTGCTGCCCAGTCGCCCAAGTAGTTGCCCAGCTAGTCGCCCAGGCAACCATCGATTAGTTGCCAAGGAAACCCCGCTGTGCAAGTTGCCACGGCAACTGAGTTGACCTTGCACTCTTTTACCAAGACGATCCAATCGGCTATCACGCCTCAACTCACGATAATCTGGCATATTCTCTCTCATTTGATTACATCTTGTTTTACTTTATTGCTTTCTAGTTTAGTTGTTAGTTAAACTCCTATAATCTTCTACTTGTGCTTTTTTTTACTTTTTACAGTGCAAGAGATTAGATTCTTGAAGCGACACCAATCCCTGTGGAGACGATATTTTTTATACTATAACTTGCGACAAGTACACTTGCACAATTGCGGAGCACTTATTACGCGCAACAGTCGGCAAGCGGCGGCCGACGATGTTAAAAGGTGGTTGGCATGGCGAGGATGGTCGGAACCAGTGTTCATCCTCAGATCGAGATGAACACACGGCGGTGTTCATCCATTTTTTAGAGAGAAAATGGGTTTTTATTTTGAGAATGATAAAAAAATGGAAAAGTGTCTATTTTTTGGCCTAAAAGTGTCTTTTATATTCGGATTTAAAATTAAAATGGGTTAATTGCTCCATAAAGACCTCCGCCCCTTAATATTTTGGCCGACATCGCTTCTGTTTTTTAATCACTATCGTGGTCCCTGATTGTTTTGAAAAATTATAATTTCGTCCCGGTTTTAAATTCAATCTGGTTTTTAATGGGTAAATTCCCTTTTTGGTCCCCAAAAGTTTTAATTTGGTCCTGTATACAGTGGGTTATTTCTTCTTTTAATCCCTAATTAATCATGCATATTTAATTTCAACACTGTCTTTATTTTATTTTATTTCAGTTCTTTATCTTGTGTTTTTTTTTTGTTTTGTTTCGTTCGTACGTTTACTTATTTGTTCGATACATTTTTTTTGTTTTTTTATTTGTTCATTAATTTATTTTATATATGTATATATTATGCTTAATACGTACTATATATATTATTATTTATGTATTGTATTATGTACATGTTATTATTATGCATATTTACGTGTATATGTATATATATATATATATATATATACTTTTTTATGTTATATATATATATGTGTGTGTACATGTTTAATACATGATAAGCACGTTTTATGTATATATATGCATATGTTATTTATATTTTATTTATGTTTTTGTTATATGTATACTATTGTATTATACTCCCTCTGTCTCACTCAATATGTCCATTTTGTGTTTTAAAATTGTCTCACTTAAAATGTCTCAATGAAAAAATAGACAACTTTTAAAAGGCATATTTCCCTTTATACCCCTTTTTTAGTTTCCCAACAAAACAAAATTCAACTTTTCAAAGATAAAATTGTCATTTCAATTATTTTACATCATCTTTCTTACAAAAACTTTTTATTCCTAAAATTATGTAAAAAATCAACAATGAACGTTTTAAATGGGACGGAGTGAGTATAGATAGATAGATAGATTTTTCTAATCGTATGATTATATTTGCATACTCATATACGTCATATATTAAGTATAGTTTTTAAATGCACGCATAGTATGAATATATTATTGTTTGTTATGTGTTGCCATATCTTTATATAAATTTATTTAGCTAGTTGTTCTTTATTTGTATTATTCGATTATGTTAGTCTTAATTTATTCATGCAAATTAATTGTTCATACATATATTTTTCGCATATAGTTTTAGGCTTTATGGTTTCAGTATTCTAGTGGGAGTGTCATCCCGATCTCCGGGTGTCATCTCCTTTGGTACAGAAAATATCGAGGCGTTTTATTTATGTTATCATGCATGCATACATTTTAGGGATTAGATTTTAAATTAAAACGAAATTTTAATTTTTCTTAGTAAATATGATACGAACAATTAGGTACCAATTTTTTGGCGTGGTAGGGTGCGGACTCTTCCCCACTTGTAACCGACTCCCGAACTCATTGAATCTATGGTTTTATTTTTGGTGTCCGGTCTACCTTATCCAAGTGACTGATGGCGGCTCCACTAGTTTTATTTCAAAATACGAGCTTTTTCCAAATTCCCCCTCAATTACAATTTTTTTAATTAAAAACGGGTCTTCCAAATGAGCCCAAATTTTTTAGTTGCTACACCATTAATATCAAATTATGTAAAAATAATCCATAAATTTTTGTAAAGGAGAGAAATTTCACATGCCTTATTGATTGATTAAGTGCATATATATATATATATATAACATTTACGTCGATATAAATTTAACTACAACTAACTAACTATATATAACTAACTTAACTAAAGAACATTTACACCGGTATAAATTCTACTTAACTACAGCTAATTGACTAACTATGGACAAAACACATATTTACACCAGATAGATTTCACTTAACTAAAGCATATTTGGTTAAATTATAAGGCACGTCCCTTAAAATCTTACGTCTTGTTTGGTTGGGTTGTAACTAGCGTGTTATATTATTTAATATGTCTCTATTACGAAGCTTATTTTTATACGTGCATTTGATAGATGTGAAATTTAACACGGTGTATTATTTTATACGCAAGTTGGGTGATATTTATCACGGGGTGGAGGTGGTGTTTATTTAACACGTAAGTTTTATGCAAGTTTTATCAATTATACCGTCATACTATTTTTCATGTATTTACATCATGAATCTCGAACCTTAAATCCTAAATCATAAACTCTAAACCATAAACCCTAAAGATCAAACCACAACCTCTAAACCCTAAACAATAAACCTCAACCTAACACAAACCTTAAACTTCAAGCATTAAACCCTAAATCCTAAACCATAAATGATAAACTACAACACCTAAACATTAAACCCCAAATCTCAAACATCAAACCACAAACTCTAAACCTTAAAAATAAATCCCAACCCACACTCAAACTTCAAACACTAAACCATAAACCTCAAACCCTGAACAATAAAACTTAAACCCTAAACATCAAACTACAATCTCTAAGCCTTAGATAATAAACATTAACCAAAACCCCAAACTCCAAACCCATATCCCTAAACCATGGACCTTAAACCCTAAACTTGAAACAATAAATCATGAATCCTAAAACCTACACATCTAAACCCAATAATCCTAAACCTTAAACCACTAACCTTGAACTTCACACACTAAACCTTAAACCTTAAACACCAACCCATAAATCTTAATCTATAAAAATAATATAATAATCAATGTCAAAACAAGAGGAAAATATGAAGCTAGAATTTTAAGGGTAAAAGGGTACATTCATACATAACACTTATCTTTTAACTTTATCACAAATTTCACCACAAAATACCTTGATGTAGTAACAACCATCTTTCATCCATCTTTTTAATACACAAGTGTTATTTAATACAACACATTTCTCTTTAATACACATCTCTTTTACACAATTGTCTGTGACTTAAATTTATAATGGTCCAAAGTTCATATGGTGGATAGTTAGTGGGCGCGCGGATGCGGGTGGAAACAGTGCGAGTAAGGTCTCAAATCTATCATATACTCACAACCCACGGCGGATATGACTTTTTACATCCACACCCATCCACTACTCACTAAACTTGTACTCATCTTCACCCTAACTAGGATGAGTATAGTGCGAAATCTACGAAACTATGTTCGACTGCTATTCCGAAGAACCACTCCTTGGTTTCGAGGATTAAACTGAATTACATTTTTATTTTTAATGAAAATTTATTAACTTATTTAGCGGAAAAGAAAAGCCAAACCAAGGTAATTTTACTGCTTTTAAATCATCGACATTATGCAGGTTGTAATCGCTCAACTTTAATTTGATGTAATTTGATTTCTCTAAGCAATACTGATGTAAAAAAAAAGTTTATACTACAAGTATTTTAAGTATACTAATTTTTTTATTTAGGTGTATAAAATATTTTTTTTGGTCAAAATATATACTTATGTATATATTTTTTCATCTCGGTCCCTAAAAATTGACATGTAGCATTGATTAAAAATGTAGGCATCAATTTTGACAAAATATTTACTTTGACAGAAAAATATTTTAGGTACCTATTTTGATCAAAATATATATTTTAAGTTTTGACCAAAAAATACTTTAGGTACCTAAATAAAAAAATCAAAGAGGTTTAAAACTTTAGAAAGGAAGATTTCAATAGTTTTTCTTTTCTCACAAAATTAGAAGTTTTTGGAATTTTTCAAAAAAAAAAAAAACTTGGATGCATAACGGCAAGTCCAACGTTTTAAGTTAGGCTACTTAGCAGCTTATTATTTTGCTGAAGCTGCGTACATAAACTGCAAGTTCCCATGTTTCAAATTCCCAACTCACTGAATCTTTTCAGCTCTGAAGTCACATGGCAAAATGGGTAATTTTGGTGGAAAATGTCCGACCTAAGGTTCCTACGTAACTGAATCTCGAGTTCTCGATGTTTATGCGACGAGAGATATACAAAGTTGCTAAAAGACATTTGTACAATTCTAACAAAAACCTGTTGCTTCAATGTCTTCTACTGTAAGTCGATGAAACTTATCACATCATTTGCTAACTATATTAGCTTACCTATCAAAAGTTCATGCATTTCGGCATGTAAGGCATGGCACTATCACAAGCAAAATATTGAAGTCCTTATTTTGTGCGACCACAAACAAATGACTTCAACCCCAAATCTCAAGGTCATGCATTAAACAAGCCACCTTCCCAATGCAGGCAGTGAGCTTCTCTATTCCAACCGAAATCATCGGATGCCAAACCAATCTGCAATCGCAAGTATAAATTAACAATGAGTTCCACCAGTTTTTTGTTTTTGATACAATGAAGTCCACTATAATATCACACCCTAAGATTCTTGTGTCATATCCAGACATTCAAATTTTAGGCTGACATCAGTTTTAGACTTAACAAGCAGTCAGAAATGCTGGCTACATTTAAGGTCATCTGAGAGTACCAGATATAGTATAAACTGTCAGAATTGAGATTTCATGCTTATTACCAAATCAACTAAAGATGGAAAAGCCATTTACCATAATGCTATGCAGAATATAAAGAATCTCTCTCTTCCATCCATCCAAAATTATCGTTCAACTCGGAGAATGTTGTTACATATTCTACCGTTGGTTGTTGACTCTCTCTCTGGATCAAGTTTCCATTGACCATCAACAATAAATTTTATCTGCAATCAAACAAGATAATGGAATGGAAGTTATGACCGATTCATTCCTTTTATAACATAGAGGTACTAAATGATCTTTAATGACAACATCAGATCCAAAAATCATGTACATTTAAAATTAAAGCAGTCACTATGCCATTCACCTTTCAAAGGGATCCTCTGTTTTCAATCAGAAAATGAGAAGGAAGAACTTATTGGTAGGTATTATATTAAGTCAAAGTTTGCCGACCCCTAACATAATATTACCCTCATTCTACAAAATTTTCAAGAATAGTGTTCTTAGAAAAAGAGTTCTGAACTTTTAGATTTTTAATGGATTCCTTAAGCAAACATTGAACAAATCCTCTGATAATAAAATACGCTTTTTGTCCTAAACCAAAGGATCCTTTGATTAATTGATCACAATTAGTGTGGAGGCTCATGCCCCTCACGTCGACAACTTATAGTGTAGTTTTGGATCAAAGAATTTTATTTAATTCTCAAAAAACTGAAATGAACAAAATAATCTACACCTTTGCATTGTAGTTAGTTTTCAATAGCATGCTATTCATTTGGGTACGGTTTCTGAAAGCTAAATAGTGTGGTCTGGTTTCAAAAGTTCTAAAAACAGCTCATTTTTTTTGCAATAGACATCTAATTTCTCTTATCATTATGAAATACAAAAAATCACTTTTAGGATATCTCTAGGAGTCTAGGCATAAAATAAGCAGGCAACTCTTTGAAGTGAATTGAGAACAAATGATTTCAATATTTAACAGAAAAATGCAAGTAAGCACATTAATAAGTCAGTGGCAGATGTAGCAATGAAGTTATTTTGTTATTTGGTAGAAGTTCATACCTCATATACCCCGGGATAAAGCCATAGCACTGTTGACCAGATTTTGGATTTACTGGCAAGTGTGTAAACAAAACACATATAAGCAGAAGTACAAAAATCAAGAGAAAAAATATAGCATGCAGAACCGATAAAAAAGAATGAGATACGGTGCTTCAAGTCCAATGAAACATCATTTGCTAGTAATTTTTCAAATTTCCTCATCATAAATACACAGTGTTTAGAAAATTCTTGTGGAAAGAATCGATTTTCTAGTCCTACTATTAGTAAACCTTAATGGTGAACTGAAACAAGTTGAGTACTGTATGCTAATAATAACAAAATGTGACCACATAGAAGATACAATTAAATCTAAAGACCAGTACTCTAGCAGAAAATATATTTGATGAAAGAGAACATTTAACACCTTGACTCGAAGGGGTTTTCGATGGTAGAAGATGGCTTAGGATCCATTTTAATCCGATGATGCCAACCGTTGAAGCTACCGGATACCTCCACAATTTCACCATCTCCAGAGTATTCGAGTTGCACCTATTATAGCAGTTCAAAATTCAATTTCATTTGTTTCGATATTTACTTGCCTTGAAAAAACTACAATAGCAATGAGCAGGAAAATATTGTGCGAGGTTGACTGTAAAAGGATATCATAATCTTGTTCCCGGAATGATAATAGTAAAAGATAATTATAAAGCTCATTACAAATATACTATGTTGCTCATACTCCTCATTTTTATTTAAGTACCCGTGTCCAACACATAGATACATGAATCTGACCTCCAATAATTATCCAAATATATAGAAAAACTTAGAAAAGTCTTATCATACCCGTGTCAGATACATAACCGTATACCACAATCACACCCAAGTCCAAATAACATAGAAAAACATATAAAAATAGAGGGAAAATGAAAATCAAACAAAAACCCAGCAAGACTGTTACGAAATGTACCTCCTGTAGGCCTGATAGGCTTTCCTCAGCAGCTTGCAATTCAGCATCTTTGTCAGAGACAAGTTTTTGAGCTTTCTGGATCTCCATTTCAGCCTTGGTTTGCAAGGAAGACAAAGCCATCTGGAGAAAAGAGTGATAAGAAAAATATACTGATAGGAACCTTTATAGATGAATAGCATTTCAATATGTGCTTAACGGACTTTATATACAGACACGGAAGTTATTAAATAAGCTCAAACATGCTCCCTGATATATGTGCAAAAACCACACAAAATGCTCTAAGGAGAAAATGGGTAAGAAAATAGCAAAACATACCTTTTCCTTCTCAATCTGCTCCTTCAAATGGGATAATTCTAATTCCTTCTGGTGCTATTCACACAAAAGAAGCAATAAAGATGCTAGATGGTTCATTTATGTAAAAAAGAAAACCCTTCACATATTGACAAAACTATAAAAATAATTAGTAGTGAGAGATATTATACGTTAAAACTATATACCAGCATAAACTTCAGATGATTAATCTCAATTAGGTTGTCCCTTCCAATCATCTGCAACAAAGAGGAACAGACACTAAGATATTATATGTGAAAATAAACACTGAATTTAATCCAAATTAGAACTGGAAAAGACCTCAGAATCCAAATCCTCCCTCAAATCATTGTCGTTTAGTGTTTGAGCTTCCCTATTATCATAGCAGAAAAATAATTATCAGAAGGCTTAAGCCAACCAAAACAAAAGAAATTAAGCAAACAAATTATTTAAGTTGACT
The DNA here is from genome assembly GCA_019671005.1 of Hibiscus mutabilis. Lineage (NCBI taxonomy): Eukaryota > Viridiplantae > Streptophyta > Magnoliopsida > Malvales > Malvaceae > Hibiscus > Hibiscus mutabilis. The sequence continues at coordinate 12,062,718 of CM033732.1, forward strand.
CCAGTTGAAGGAAGGTGTGATATCAATGTTTATTATCCATGTCTCCGTGGCTTCAACAGTAAGTTTAACTATGTTACTTGGACCTGAATGGAAGTGTTTTCCAAGAATTCCATGTATTTGGAGGATCCTTAGAGGATTGTAAAACACGGGTATTTCAAGAAAAATGAAGATGAGCAACATAAAAGTGTAATGCCACTAAACCACTCTCTATTAACAAAATATAGTAAGGAAAGTAGAGTATTCTAAATAATCATAGACTTAAAGCAGAAAATAACACTGAGTTGTAGATCTAGTACTGTAAACTTTTTGAACATTGTCCTAACCTCCAAGGTACGTAATCCATTGCTACAGGAGGAGCAACCTGCTTGGCAACTGTTGCACTTCCCTTCGATTTGATGGCAGCATCATAGGCATGTCCGGAGCTTTCATCACTTCTTTTCCGAGATTGAGTTGCCACTTCATTATTAGTTCCAACAACTTCCTTGCTTTGTTTGTCACCACTTTCATTTAATAGCTCGTAAACATCATCTGCATAGCCAGCAACAGTTGATACTTGAATTAATGTTTCGAACCCACAGAATAAATAAAGGGGCAATCTTTTGAAATTTGAAACAGCCACAGGGACCATCTACAATTTGGTGTTCAAACCAAAAGCAGAAACCATCCTCATGAAATGGAACAAAACAATGTAACAAAACAGTGTATCTACTGAAACTTACACTCAATTGCATCCAAATCCCCGTTCTGAACAAAATTTGCAACTTTTTCCTCCAAAGCTGACATGTTTGCAGGTTCTTTAGGAATCAAATTATCAAAATTATGACCCTGATTAACATTAAAACTCCTAGAATTATGACCCTCAACTGAGAGAAAAGTTGATGCAAAAACATCTTCAAGCACAGTTTCCTTCGTGTAATTATGGTCAGCAGAATCAACACCCTCTCCAACTAATTTATTCTCCCTGTTGAAAACTTCAGTTGGCTCAGAATTATTTTCCTCTGGGAGAAAAGTTGATGTGAAAAGATCTTCAAGCGTAGCACCTTCCGTTTCATTTTGATCTCCAGAAGTAGCTTCCTTTGTGCAAATATGGTCAGCAGAATCAACACCCTCTCCAACTAAATTATTCTCAATGTTGAAAACTTCAGTTGGCAAGGAAACATCTTCGATTGCATTCTCAGTCCTTTGATATTGGCCTTTAAAAGTATCTTCTGAATCACCATTGGCATCATGCTTTTGAACTACACTTTTCTCTGCAACAAATCCATCACTGTCTGTTTCAGGGGAGCTCGAAAGAAGCTGTCTCATAAGCTTGTATCCTCTTCGTCGAATAATGTTAGCCAGATCATTCCTACGAAAGAACAATTGGGTAACAAGTAAAACATATTTCCTTTTCTCCCCTCACTCCCTTTTCCCTCTTTTGCCATCAGTACATAATTTGACATCATCAGATAAATCAAATTGAATAACAGAATAATATTAACCTAAGACCCTGGTAGATTACTTAATTTCAACCATTAGTAGTTTAGCAACAAGTATATCTCCAAAATCAAAACTTGGTTCCAATCCAGGCCAAAAGGTTATACTTTTCATAAAACCCACAATTTCCCTGCCAATTCAAATAACAAATAAAAATTTGGACTTAATCAAGGCCAAAAGGTTAAACTTTTCATACAACCCACAATTTCCCCAACATTTCAAATAACCAATTTTCAAGTGAATGAAAAATAATCAGTAAAAAAGGAACAAAAATTCTGAATTTTAACTGTAAAAGCACCTTCCATGCCGAGAAAGCTCTTTCAATGAGGGAACATGACCCTCTTGAAGCCCAACCGCAGCTACAAATTCCCTTATATCATTACACAGTTCCTCATTGCTCTTTACCTTTCTCCCACTCCTGAAATAAGAAACAAAATAACAAAACCAGTCATTAAAAAAGCAAAGCAAATGAACTATCAATAAAAATGAAAACTTTATACAAAAAGTACAAACCTGGGTCTTCTAGTAGAGAAAGCACATATATGTAAGTTTCTTCTGGGTTTGTATTCGTGGGTTATCCAGCTCGGCCGGCGTTGTGGCTTTGATGAGGAGATGGATTTATGAGGAGAGAGGGATGGGAAAGTTGGAAACTGAAACAAGGTTGCCATTGTGGGTAAAACCTATTTGCAGCATTGAATGCTTGATTATAGTTCTATAATGCTGTCATGTTGTCAGACGAAGGAATCGTGGAGTTGGGAGTGTACAAGGTTTATATACATACGAGGAGTTGAGATTTGAGGTTTCAGGCTCCGTTGAGAATGTGCTGAAAACGAGGTAGTGGTTTGCTGGTGTTTAGAGGATTTTTTGGGTGTTCAGTTTTATTAACTGTCAATTCAATGTTGCGATGATTGAGATGAAATCTCAGGAAACATTATCTTTGATTTTTTTTTTTTTTTGTTCCAGTTATTTCTGAATGTTCCGTTTAGATCAATTTAGGCAAAAAGGTTGAAAATTAGAGTGATCCATTTGGAAGGCCCAAAAAGAACAAATGCTGGGTTTTTCTTCACGGAATAGCCCATAAAGTTTTTTTTTAAATCTTTTTTCTAAAGGTTTTAGAAGTAAATCGAGTAAGCATTTGTTTAGATGAAACACTTCAAACATATTCTAAAAGTGATTATAATGCAATATAAGTTCATATATTTTTAATTATTTGGCAATATGTATATACCTTATGGACAAAGCAATTTGAACTCGTATCTCTTAATATGAACATCATCTATTTTTTTACTAGGACACTTGTTGAGTTAAAAAAAAATATGTGTCACCACTCAAAACCTATTAGGAGCAAATTCTACCATCCCCTCCTCTCTAAAGGTTTTAGAAGTAAATCGAGTAAGTATTTGTTTAGATGAAACACTTCAAACATATTCTAAAAGTGATTATAATGCAATATATGTTTATATATATTTTTAATTATTTGACAATACGTATATACCTTATGGACAAAGCAATTTGAACTTGTATCTCTTAATATGAACATCATCTATTTTTTTACTATGACACTTATTGGGTTAAAAAAATTTATGTGTCACCACTCAAAACCTATTAGGAGCAAATTCTACCCTCCCCACCTCTCTCCGCTTAAACTTATTTTTCGTATAAAAATATGTTCAAATTGAACTGTCTTTGGATTTGGATCTTCTCGATATCGGATCGGCTCAATTTTTTTTTCAAGCTCCGATTTTTTCAGGCTCATATTATGTCACAAACATGCATTTTTAAGTTTGGGTTTTCTTGAACTCATTATTTTTTGGGTAAACTACACCAATAGTCACCGAACTATGATTTATTTCCTATTTTGGTCACCGAACTATTTTTTTGACAAAAACATCACTAACGTTATGTTTTCTTTCTATTTTGGTCACCGAACTGTTTTTTTGGCAAAAACATCACTAACGTTATGTTTCCTTCCTATTTTGGTCATCGACTGTTAAAAATTTAACGGTTTTGCTTACATGAAAATTTTTTTTTAAATTTTCCATGTCATTTCTTCTCTCTCCTCGTAAGCAATATATGTTATTTTATAATTTTTTATTCAAACTAACAGGATAGTGACATGTGTCACTGCCTATTAGTGGAATAAAAAGAATGAAAAATCAAGCCCCTTATGCAGCCAGAGAGATTCGACTAATAGACAGTTACATGTGTCACTATCCTATTAGGCAGTTACACGTGTCACCATCTCTCTGGCTGTATAAGGGGCTTGATTTTTCATTCATTTTATTCCACTAATAGGCAGTGACACGTGTCACCATCCTGATAGTTTGAATAAAAATATTATAAAATAACATATATTGCTTACGAGGAGAGAGAAAAAATGACATGGGAAATTAAAAAAATAAAATAAAATTCCACATTAGCAAAACCGTTAAGTTTTTAACAGCTGGTGCCCAAAATAGGAAGGAAACATAACGTTAGTGATTTTTTTGTCAAAAAAATAGTTCGGTGACCAAAATAGGAAGTAAACATAACGTTAGTAATGTTTTTGTCAAAAAAATAGTTCGATGACCAAAATAAGAAAGAAACCATAGTTCGGTGACTACTGATGTAGTTTACCCTATTTTTTATTCAGATTGAATAAGGTTTCACATGCTCAAGCGAATTCAAATAATTCCAAAGTTTTATAAATTATAAATATTTTTATTCCAAATATAATAATTAATTTTTACTTTTCTATATTGACAATACAATTTAAATTTAAATTCAAATCATAAAAAGAAATAAATTACATAGTGTAACACTCCTACCTGGTCCGGTAGCCATACACAAATCAGAGATATCCCATTCAGAAATCAATGGACTAAATTAAAACTTATCAAACAAACATAAAACATTTACACTTCAAATATTGCAATCATACAAGAAAGACAAAAGAAGGAAATAAAATACATCATTTAAACGCAATGAAGAGATGATGTGGTAATCATGGATCAAATTCTAAATTTTAAAAAGTTTAAAGATCAAATTGTAAAATTAGAGAAGCTCACATTTTGAGATTTTAAGGTATAACCGTAAATTACACAAAGACATAGGGGCATTCATGTATTTTAAAACAATTTTAAATTCAAATTAATCAATTATAGGTCAAATGTTGTAAGCAAGGACCTAATTATATAAAACCGGAGATAAAAATACAATTTTGAAAGTTTTCAGATCAAAAGTTCAAAACTCTTAACAAGAGTATCAAAACTTCTACATAAGAGAATTCAAAATTTGTAGGGAGTTCCAAAACTCTTTCTACAAAGATCGAAACTTTTGGATCAGTTTCGAAACTCTTGGCTGAAATTGCAGAAACAAGTATTGTTTAAATCAAAATTCCATGTTTTTAACATTCTAGTGTGTTTCAATCTAAAACACCTTAAACATCAAAAACGTGTGATCTAAGTATATAGACATGTTTTAAACATGTTTTAGCACATGTAAACACAATTCAACACATCAAATTAACACTTCCAGAAAATATGAAGAAAATTTTGATGTTTGCACCAGATTTGACTTCTCTGTGAATAAGTTTTATTTAGTCTGAATTATAATTAAAAATTAGAATATACTATTTGTATTTAGAATGATTATAAAATATAAATAATTAAATTTTATCATTGTTTGAATATTGAAATGGAGCATTGAACTGAAATTATCTTAGTTTGATTCGGGTAGGAGAAAATTTTGAAATTATTACCAAAAGATTAAAGTTAAGGATGATTACCAACAAGTGTTGGGTGCATTGGTAAGGTATGTTGTACTCTCAAGTAGAGGATGCGGGTTCAAATCTTGAATAGGATATTATTGGGAGGAACAACCTCGCACCCTAAACATGAACTGTAAGACGAACATACATATGGTTAAAATAACCTGACCCTTTTGAGTTGGAGGGATTCATTTTCTTAAAAATCATATAAACGGATTCAAACGGCAATGGGTTTTTGAATTAATTTTTGGGTAATACCTATTTGGTACCTCACCTATCCTCATGTTTCTGTTTTGGTTGCTAGTTGTTTTTTTGGGCAAAATGTACCTAGCATTAGGTTTTGCTTCTATTTTGGTATCTCCACCGTCAAAAATTAACGACAAAATTGACGTGACATTTTTATGAGAAACAATCGTAACGTTAAGTACTATTTTATTAAAAAATAGTTGGATGACGAAAACAAAAATTCGAGAATATATGAGGTACCAAATAGATAGTGTACCCTTATTTTTTTTATTTTTTATTTGTATTAGATCAAACCCATACCATAATGCTCTACCCAAAATTTTACCTTGAATTTTATATTTTAAATTGGATTATTTAAAACATTTATAATAATTTTATCAATTGAAATCCTAAATGAACCACAGCCACGAACAGCAATAAAAAAAGTCATAGCATGAATTTATGGAGGAGGAAAATTAGAAAGAAAGTTCTAATTCGAGAGACAGATGTCATGTAATGTTTTGAAAGAGAATATGACGTCACCATCCAACTATACTCGTTTTCGACAACTTGTATGATTCATTGTTGAAAAAATAAATTTACATATGGACCAAAAGTTTCCCCAATAAAATAATAACAATTAGTATGATTGGTTTATTTTGCTCCAAAATTCATGGGTTGGACCTCATATTGACCACATTGATTAGCCGTTTATAGGGTTGTTCCTAATCGGATACTTGTCAAACTCGAATACCTGCTAATTGAGTTATAGGGGTTCAATTTATTTTTTAAATCATTATTTAAAAAAAAACATGTGGTTGGACCTCATATTGATCACATTGATTAACCGTTTATAAGGTAATCTTAATCACATACTCGTCAAATCTGAATACCGGCTAATTGAGTTACATGTGTACGATTTGTTTTTTAAATCATTATTTTTAAAAAAAACATAGATTTTTTTAAACATAGAATTTAAAAATCAATAGCATCACTAGAAATAGTTTGATGAAGGCATGGTATGGATTTGCTTGTCCACTAGGTGCACTTGACGGATTTGGGATGAAAATGCAGGCTTAAAAGCTGATTTTGTGATTTTGCTTCCTCAAACGCCTTTGAGACTTAAAATGATGACTCCAAAATGAATTAAGTTAAATGTTTACAATGAAAAAAAATAGTCATGGACTAGTAATAAAATACATGAAAAAATTAAAATGTTAGTGTACTTCGAAGATTTTGAGTTGTGTTATACTCATTTTATAATCAGAAATCAGTCTACCACACACAAGTTAACAAATATTTATTTTTTAAAATTGAGTCTCATTTTCGTAAATTGTACAAGACTTCTTAAATCTTTGAACCATCCCTGATTAGTACCGAAAACTTAAGTTGCTCAATAAAGTATAGTTATAGAAGAAAAAATGATTGAACTAGAAAGAAAGCGTGGCATTTGACTTGCGTTTGTATGCATATATTAACATCTAGCCAATATATGAGGTAGCAACCTCCATCACCTTCCACCATATATAACTTTGAAAGGAAAATCCCTAGGATGGGAAGGTCTCCCTGTTGTGATAAGGCTAGTGAGAAGAAAGGGCCATGGTCACCTGAAGAAGATGCAAAGCTCAAACATTTCATACACAAGCATGGAACCGGAGGGAATTGGATTGCTCTCCCACACAAAGCTGGTATCTATTCTATATGACATGGTGACTGGTGGTCTTTCCAGCACCTCCTGATTGTGTTTTCTTTCTTGTTTAGGTCTTTGGAGATGTGGGAAAAGTTGCAGATTAAGATGGCTTAACTATCTCAGGCCAAATATTAAGCATGGAGATTTCTCTGAAACTGAAGATAGGATCATTTGCACTCTCTTTGCAACCATTGGTAGCAGATACATATTTCTTAAACTAAATTTTGGGTCCTTTTTCTTGGCTTTACTATCTTCTCTAAAACTTGTTTGTTTCCTGAGAAATTAACCAATGAAGGAAGACTTCCTTGTTCCAAGAAAATGTTAATTTTAGATATATTTTTTTTTTCATTTGGGTTAATTACACTAGATCTGTGTGTGCAAGGTGTGTGTTGTAAAAGGTTAAGAAAAAATATGAACAGGTACTACCATGTAATCACTCCGGTATATTAAAAAAATCCATAAAATAGTCTTATTGTACCAATCAGTTCATCCCATCAACCTAACTACCAGCTTAGGCATTAAATACTAATTTCGATACGATGTTGAACATACATAAAACATATAGATCAAATTTTTAGTATATATCTAATTTTTTCGAATATACTAGCATCAGAATATCTGTTTATACTTTTTTTTAATTATTTGACAAGGCATGCACACCTTGCACATACAATTGTTTGAACTCGGGCCTCCTAAGATAAACATTATCATCGAACCACTCATTGGGTTCAGTATGTATTTAATTAAAAAAGAAAGGAAAAGAAATAGCCCTCATATAATAGAACTGGTTTAAAACTTAAAATTTGAACTATACAGGTGGTCAGTTATAGCAGCTAACTTACCAGGCAGGACTGATAATGATATCAAGAACTATTGGAACACAAAGCTGAAGAAGAAACTGTTTGCCATAGTTCCCCAAACACCTCTTCACATTCACCATGCCGATGCCGGTTTCGCATCTGTTCTTCAAGTTCAACCAACATTACTCCACAATTGCAGCAACAACAACATAAACCAGACACCAGCTACATCTTTTTCGGGCCTTGGAACATCATATTCCTTAGGTTTTTCAAACACAACAACCACTACTTGTCTAACAGCTGCATCAGTTCTTCAATCATGGCAAAATTGGAGTCCTTCCGATGGGAGTTCCTGCAACCAGTTCAGCCGGAGCAAAGACTTGGAGTTCAATTACGGTAGTGCCCGAGGTGTTAATGGTGAACAACGAATTGGCAATGTGGACAGTTCTTTCTACAATGAATTAGGTGATGAGAAGCAGAAGCTTATAGCCTCGACTGAGGATATTGCCCACGGATTATTGGGTTCGAACTATTCCAATTTGGATTCATTTTTTTAACTTTTGGGGCCGGGGAAATTAAGCAGCTAATTAGTAGTACTAGTAGTTGTGACAGTTTTATTTTCAGTGAACACAAAGGAGATGTAAAAATAATGTAATGTTGAAATGTGAATAAAATCAAATGGGTACTGTTAATAGGTAATTATAGGAATTATGTAACACCCCTTCCCGGTTTAGTAGCAAACCGGTTCGGGAGCGTTACTGAGAACACTAGAAACACGAATAATTTAAAACTTTTCAAGAACTCATCTCTAATAGGCGAGATGAGTGATTAGCAAGAAAGCAATCTAGACAATTACTTTTGATCATACAAGTAAGACATGTTTATCATTCTTTTTCATTATATGTCAACCCTTGATTAGTCATTTTTTTAAGTTACATTCACAGATTAATAACTACTTAGTCAAGTAGTCATATGTAACATTCAAATAGCATTCTTAACTAGCAAGACATTCACAATCAAGTATACAAGCATGTCTATCATATTATTCATCTAGGTTACCACTTAACTTATTCATTTTTAAATCTACATTCATGCGATCATATAAACTTTCAATTAGCATACCTAGACTAGCATGTTTCAATTTAACTCAATCTCATTACATTCAAGACATGTAAATATTTCATGTAAGTTTGAATAGACACAATCATATATACATGAAGTCGAACATATCTGAAGCAAGCATATCATGTTTCATAGACATTATAGGTCATTAATGGGGTTGATTTCTAATTATTCATTCAAGGTTAATTGCTATTTAGGCATGTGAATAAGCAAGGCATGCGAATGACCTATATAGACTAGAACATTTTCGCTTCAATCCAACATTCCATTTAAGTCATGCAAATATTTCATGTAGGTTTAACTAGTCATACTTTTATGTACGTACATTCAAAAACAACTTCAAGTAAGCATGTGACATAACACTCCTTACCTACATGGCATTAACAAGCTCAAGTATAACAATAAACATTTCTATCGTTCATTTTAGTACATATATACGCAACAAGACTCATTCATTCACATGAAATTTTAACATTTACACATAGAGTTCTAGCTACCAAGTTGACAACATTAAAGGCCAACTTCGTACATATATACAAAAGATCGTTCAAGTATCAAAATGCATGACATAGCTTAACCATATACAAATCTAGGTGCCACCAACCACTAGGAGCATTTCAAACAAATATGGATTCATACTTATGCCTTTACTTTTGCCTTACTTCAAGCTCGAGAAATCTGACTTCGGGATCAAGTAATTCACCTTGAAGCACCTAACATATGGTTTGGGAAGAGAGGAAACGAGAATGATAAGTACGATATGTACTTAGTGAGGTAGTACTAATTCTAACCAATTATTATGTCATGTCTCCATTAATCAAGTAGCCTTATTAAGATTTATAGCATTTCAAATCAAGCAAAAATCATGAACTCGTGTATCACCATACTTATGGCAATTATTAAGTAACCATTTTGTCAAGCAATTCAAGCAACATGGTAAGCTTATCGAGTAATTATCAAGTAAACATTTTCTAGTATCATTCGAATAGCAAGATAACATGACAAGCAAAATCATAGATCATCATTCAATCTTCAATCATTTCAAGTCCTTCGATAGCATATTTAAGCAAATCACAGCATTTCCAAGTCAAGTAACAAAATCACAATTTATTTCAAGTTTATCACTCAAGATATTTCACGAGTTATACACATTGATTCAAGTGAGAGTATAAGTCCATTTTGAATAGCATTTCATGTGTCAAGTTTATCAATGTACAAGTATACATTTTAAGTAGCATGTAAGCCTTAATCCTTAATTATTGCTTATTTACTTTCTTTAATTTAAGCCTTATTACTTAGCTGTCCATTATACATGTTTATACCTTATTGTAATGCAAAACAGTCCATGATGACCTCTATTTTATTCAAATCTATCCATTTTACATGTTTATACATTTTAACATTTCAAGACAGATCATAATTTGATGTACAAGGTATATATGGTAGCAACACTCAAGCAATACAAGTTAATCACATAAAACAGACCATATTTTCATGTACAAGGTGTACATGGCAGCAACTCTCAAGCAATACAAGTTAATTACATAAAACAATCCGTATTTTCATGTACAAGGTGTACATGGCAGCAACACTCAAGCAATACAAGTTAATTACATAAAACAGTCCATATTTTCATGTACAAGGTGTACATGGCAGCAACACTCAAGCAATACACATTTTTATCAACTCAAGTATAACTATAATTCATTTCAAGATTTTCATTCAAGACAAGTTTACAAATAGTACTCATGAATTCAAGTAAGATTAATATCTATTTCAAGTAATAATCATGTAGCAAGAAGTTCAAGTATACAAGTCAAGTAGCAAATAGTTCAGGTTTACATGTTTGTCATTTCAAGAATACATGTCAAGTAATCCAAGCAAGTTTACATGTCAAGTAATTCAAGTATTCACATTTACTTATCAAGTAATTCAAGTATTCCAAGTAAGCTTTATACTTCGTTTATTTTTTTTCCTTTGATTACTTTAGTTTATGCCTTTGGTAATTCTTGTTTACTTGTTCGTCTTGGATCATGGATTTAATCATAAATAACCTTGGTCAGAGTTTGACCGTATAGGTCCAAGCATAGGCAATTATCATTTCAAGAGTTTCATGTCAAGAATCAAGAATTTCGTATCAAGCAATTAGAGTATTTCAAGGATTCGTGATAAGTGATTCAAGTATTCAAGATTTTCTTTTGAGTTTCTTATTCAATTTCTCAATAAGGTTCATATCTTTTTAACATGTTTGCCTTGGATCACAATTGGTTATGAATAACATTGGTATGTGTTTGACCATAAAGGTCCAAGAGATATTTAGCTCAAAGCACATAGCAATGGCTAATATCGGAAACATGAAATCCTATACTTCCCACTATCCAACCAACTATCGCCAATCTCTGTACAACTCCCTCGTTACCTCCAACTATCGCCAATAATGTATTTCATGTAATGGGCCGTACCCCTGAGCCGTGGCTCATGGACCCTAGTCCCAAGTATACCATGCATCATACCATTGTATCCAAGGACTTCCATTGTAGGCAATTAAAGTCTTTATAATCTTTAAACTTTTATTAGAGAGGTATTCTTATACTTTAAAGCTTGTTGTTGTTTCTTATGTTTTATGCTTTCATGTTCAAGTCGAGATATTTCATATTCAATAATTTATTCAAGCAAGGTATAGAAATATCATGCTTAGCCCTTAGGCTAGTTGAGACTTAGCTCTTCAATTACTTTTCACGTTTTCAAGTGTTTCATGTTCAAGGCAAGACAATACATGTTCAAGGATTTTATTCAAGCAAGTATTTCAAGATCAAGTTTAGCCCTTAGGCTAGTTGAGCCTTAGCTCATCATTTTGCAATATAAGTTGTTATTCAAGTAAGCAATTCAAATTATATGCCATTTTTAGGCATCTAGTCATGTCTTTATATTCATGATTTATATTACTTTTCAAGTATTTATAACATAAGAGCAATTCTAAGCAAGAAATTCGAATGAATACATTCAAGACACGTAATCAAACATTTCGAATAGGTCACGTTTCAAGTACAAGGATTCAAGTATTTCAATTAGATCCCATTTCAAGTACAAGGATTCAAGCATTTCAAGTACTTCAAGTGACAAGCTTTTCAAATAACAAGCATTTCAAGTAGTAAGAATTCGAGTGAATTGCATTCATGATACAAGGATCTAACATCATATATCATTATAATACATACATGCCAGAACTCAAATAGGCACAATCAAGAACAAGAAATCAAGCATTTACATCCATAGTGTAACTCAAGCAAACAATTCGAATGGAATCATTTAAGGCATGGAATCACACAATGTTTACACATTTCTTTCTAAATAATTTAACTTATTCATTTCCATGCTATTACTTAATCACAACTTTCAGCTTAGCCCAATCTTCCCTTTTAATTCAAATTTAAGTTTAATTATGCTCATTATCATGGCATATCAATAGCAAGAAGATAGGCATGTAAATTTTGGTTAGGACCTAAGTCCTAACCCTTCCAAAAGCTACACTCACAATACTCCAAGCTTAGCTAGTGTTGGATCCAAACTCCTTTGTTTCTAGCTTTCGAACGCTTCTCCTTAAACCCTTCTCCAATGTTCCCTTCTCGTTCTCACATTTCATACAAGTAAATCATGATCAAGACAAGTACATTCATTTATTCTAAACAAGGCAACAATACAGTTAATTCATTTATCTCAAAACATCAAGGCTGCTGCATGGCAGCTTGTGCATTACTTACTAAAATATGCATAACTTTCATTCCGTACGTCATAATTTCAATTGGTTTACACCGTTGGAAAGCTAACATAATTGTCTTTCTAACAATATAGGCCTTGCATTTTAATTATTTACTGATTAATGCAGTTTTTTTTACTTAAAACAGGGCAATTACAACACTAGACAGTTTGCACTGCCCCTATTGTTTCATTTCTACAGTCCATTCTAAAATCCAGAATCCAATTCTGTTTTATCCTAATAAATTTAGACATATTAAGGCACCATCCATTAAATTTTCAGCCTTAAATTCCATTTGTACAATTTATAGAGATTTTTCAAAGTTACTGCCCAGAACAAGGCATTATGGGCAGATTTCACTAGTTTGAGTTTCTAGCTTCTTTAAATCACTTAGATGACATTTCAAACATTTTAATTCCACCTATATGCATATTCATACAAGTCTAGGTCAGTTTTATTCTCCTACCAATATAACCAAAACAGGACATTTTATATAATCAAGCATGTTTACACAATCTTTATCTAGCAATGTGATCAAAATAGTTTCCAACATTCGTATATCCACATGAAACTTTGCATAACAGTCTTTTAACACATATTTTCTTAAAATTCAGTTCTTAATATATATATATATATATATATATATATATATTCAGAATAGCTTCCACGCGCTTGTTTACATATTTTATACTTCAAAACAGCCCCTAATGTGTTCTTGTATTTTTAGAACAGTCCCAAACATTGGTATATACATATGTGTCTACTTAAATTAAGTTTAAACATCAAACATACCACTTAGCAGGAATTCATTAACAACCATTAGGATAATCAAAATGTTATAAGTCATATATCTTACATGTACATAATATGATCAATTTTAACAATCAAACTCCAAAACACAAATTTTCAGAATTTCATACACCAGTCGGTTAAACACTAACCTTGATTCTTTTCATCAAACAAAGTATTTCATGTCACACATTATTCGAATAATTTCCAAAATTTCTCTAGCATAATTTGATATTCAAACAAGACTATCAACACAAATTCAAGCCTACACTATTATTTCATTCATGGCAATTAGATTAAGTTGTTAAGAATAGTAATTATCTTCTTCCTTAAGCTATTCACTAATTCCTTGAGAAAATTAAGCTAATCGAGCCCTCTTTCAAGCTTCCATGGAGAATTTCCCAAAATTTTTCTCCTAACTCTCTTTCTCTCTAATTGCTTCGGTTCCAAGAGTGAAGAAGATAACACCAAACTTGATTAGAAATCTTCCACTACCGAGATTCCATTACACATGCACCATCTTGCATGTGACACCTATACAAATCCTTAGGATTTTCCCCTTTTTAGCATGCAAGCTATAAATTTAAGAGCCTAATCAATCTAATCCTTATGTTTGAGCCTCCAATTGTTCATTTCTCTCATTTCGGTCCTAAAGCTCCAAATTTTCTTTCTAAAAACTTCTCAAATTATTTGAACTACATTCGAACTAGTGTCAAAACTCTAGGCTACATTTTGGGGTATTACAATTACCCCTAAAAGCAATTCACCCTCGAATTTGTTCGATGATGAAGATCTGTCGTTATCAAGTTCAGAATATTTTTACATACTCTGAATTTTTGTACACAAAAAACATCATGTATTGGTTACAAGCTACGAATAAGAACAAGAACTCGAACTCCTATGTGGCACGCTAGACTTATAACAATGCAGTGAGTCCATGTTTAGTGCAAGAATCGACTAAACCATGCTCTGATAGCAATAAATATAACACCCCCAACCAGTTTAGTAGCAAATCGGTTTGGAAGCGTTACTGAGAACACTAGAAACACGAATAATTTAAAACTTTTCAAGAACTCATCTCTAATAGGCGAGATGAGTGATTAACGAGAAAACAATCTAGACAATTGCTTTTGATCATACAAGTAAGACATGTTTATCATTCTTGTTCATTATATGCCAACCCTTGATTAATCATTTTTTTAAGTTACATTCAAAGATTAATAACTACTTAGTCATGTAGTCATATGTAACATTCAAATAGCATTCTTAACTAGCAAGGCATTCACAATCAAGTATACAAGCATGTCTATCATATTATTCATCTAGGTTACCACTTAACTTATTCATTTTCAAATCTACATTCATGCGAGAACTTTCAATTAGCATACCTAGACTAGCATGTTTCAATTTAACTCAATCTCATTACATTCAAGACATGTAAATATTTCATATAAGTTTGAATAAACACAATCATATATACATGAAGTCGAACATATCTCAAGCAATCATATCATGTTTCATAGACATTATAGGTCATTAATGGGGTTGATTACCTTTAATTATTCATTCAATGTTAATTTCTATTTAGACATGTGAACAAGCAAGGCATTCGAATAGCCTATATAGACTAGAACATTTTCGTTTCAATCCAACATTCCATTTAAGTCATGCAAATATTTCATGTAGGTTTAACTAGTCATACTTTTATGTACATACATTAAAAAATAACTTCAAGTAAGCATGTGACATAACACTCCTTACCTACATGGCATTAACAAGATCAAGTATAACAATAAACATTTCCATCGTTCATTTTTGTACATATATACGCAACAAGACTCATTCATTCACATGAAATTTTAACATTTACACATAGAGTTCTAGCTACCAAGTTGACAACATTAAAGGCTAACTTCATACATATATACAAAAGATCTTTCAAGTATCAAAATGCATAACATAGCTTAACCATATACAAATCTAGGTGCCACCAACCACAAGGAGCATTTCAAACAAGTATGGATTCATACTTATGCCTTTACTTGTGCATTACTTCAAGCTCGAGAAATCTGACTTCGGGATCAAGTAATTCACCTTGAAGCACCTAACCTATGGTTTGGGAAGAGAGGAAACGAGAGTGATAAGTACGATATGTACTTAGTGAGGTAGTACTAATTCTAACCAATTATTACGTCATGTCTCCATTAATCAAGTAGCCTTATTAAGATTTATAGCATTTCAAATCAAGAAAAAATCATGAACTCATGTATCATCATACTTATGGCAATCAACTATCAAGGCAAGCAATTATTAAGTAACCATTTTGTCAAGCAATTCAAGCAGCATGGTAAGCTTATCGAGTAATTATCAAGTAAAAATTTTCTAGTATCATTCGAACAGCAAGATAGCATAACAAGCAAAATCATAGATCACCATTCAATCTTCAATCATTTCAAGTCTTTCGATATCATGTTTAAGAAAATCAAAACATTTCCAAGTCAAGTAACATAATCACAATTTATTTCAAGTTTATCACTCAAAATATTTCACGAGTTATACACATTGATTCAAGTGAGAGTATAACTCCATTTCGAATAGCATTTCATGTGTCAAGTTTATCAATGTACAAGTATACATTTTAAGTAGCATGTAAACCTTAATTCTTAATTATTGCTTGTTTACTTTCTTTAATTTAAGCCTTATTACTTAGCTGTCCATTATACATGTTTATACCTTCTTGTAATGCAAAACAGTCCATGATGACCTCTAATTTATTCAAATCTGTCCATTTTACATGTTTATACATTTTAACATTTCAAGACAGTTCATAATTTGATGTACAAGGTATATATGACAACAACACTCAAGCAATAAAAGTTAATCACATAAAACAGTCCATATTTTCATGTACAAGGTGTACATGGTAGCAACACTAAAGCAATACAAGCTAATTACATAAAACAGTCCATATTTTTATGTACAAGGTGTACATGGCAGCAACACTCAAGCAATACAAGTTAATTACATAAAATAGTCCATATTTTCATGTACAAGGTGTACATGGCAGCAACACTCAAGCAATACACATTTTTATCAAGTCAAGTATAACTATAATGCATTTCAAGCTTTTCATTCAAGGCAAGTTTACAAATAGTACTCATGAATTCAAGTAAGATTAATATCTATTTCAAGCAATAATCATGTAGCAAGAAGTTCAAGTATACAAGTCAAGTAACAAAAAGTTCAAGTTTACATGTTTGTCATTTCAAGAATACATGTCAAGTAATCCAAGAAAGTTTGCATGTCAAGTAATTCAAGTATTCACGTTTACATATCAAGTAATTCAAGTATTCCAAGTAAGCTTTATGCTTCGTTTATTTTTTTTCCTTTGATTACTTTAGTTTATGCCTTTGGTAATTCTTGTTTACTTGTTCGTCTTGGATCATGGATTTATTCATGAATAACATTGGTCAGTGTTTGACCATAAAGGTCCAAGAGATATTTAGCTCAAAGCACATAGCAATGGCTAATATCGGAAACATGAAATCCTATACTTCTCACTATCCACCAACTATCACCAATCTTCGTACAACTCTCCCGTTACCTCCAACTGTCGCCAATAATATATTTCATGTAATGGGGCGTACCCCTGAGCCGTGGCTCATGGACCCTAGTCCCAAGTATACCATGCATAATATCATTGTATCCAAGAACTTCCATTGTAGGCAATTAAAGTCTTTATATTCTTTAAACTTTTATTAGAGAGGTATTCTTATACTTTAAAGCTTGTTGTTGTTTCTTATGTTTTATGCTTTCATGTTCAGGTTGAGACGATTCATATCCGAGAATTACATTCAAGCAAGTTATAGCAATAGCATGCTTAGCCCTTAGGCTAGTGAAGCCTTAGCTCTTCAATTACTTTTCACGTTTTCAAGTGTTTCATGTTCAAGGCAAGACAATTCATGTTCAAGGATTTTATTCAAGCAAGTATTTCAAGATCAAGTTTAGCCCTTAGGCTAGTTGAGCCTTAGCTCATCATTTTGCAATTTAACTTGTTATTCAAGTAAGTAATTCATTTTATATGCAATTTTTAGGCATTTAGTCATGTATTTATATTCATGATTTACATCACTTTTACAAGGATTTATAACATAAGAGCAATTCTAAGCAAGAAATTCGAATAAATACATTCAAGAAACGGAATCAAGCATTTCGAATAGGTCACGTTTCAAGTACAAGGATTCAAGTATTTCAATTAGATCCCATTTCAAGTACAAGGATTCAAGCATTTCAATTAGCAAGTATTTCAAGCACTTCAAGTGACAAGCTTTTCAAATAACAAGCATTTCAAGTAGTAAGCATTCGAGTGAATTGCATTCATGATACAAGGATCTAGCATCATATATCATTATAATACATACATGCCACTACTCGAATGAGCACAATCAAGAACAAGCAATCAAGCATTTACATCCATAGTGTAACTCAAGCAAGCAATTCGAATGGAATCATTCAAGGCATGGAATCACACAATGTTTACACATTTCTTTCTAAATAATTTAACTTATCCATTTCCATGCTACTACTTAATCACAATTTTCAGCTTAGTCCAATCTTCCCTTTTAATTCATATTTAAGTTTAATTATGCTCATTATCATTGCATATCAATAGCAAGAAGATAGGCATGTAAATTTTGGTTAGGACCTAAGTCCTAACCCTTCCAAAAACTACACTCACAATACTCCAAGCTTAGCTAGTCTTGGATCCAAACTCCTTTGTTTCTAGCTTTCGAATGCTCCTCCTTAGACCCTTCTCCAATGTTCCCTTCTCTTTCTAACATTTCATACAAGTAAATCATGATCAAGACAAGTACATTCATTTATTCTAAACAAGGCAACAATACAATTAATTCATTTATCTCAAAACATCAAGGCTGCTGCATGGCAGCTTGTGCATTACTTACTAAAATATGTATAACTTTCATTTCGTACATCGTAATTTCAATTGGTTTACACCGTTGGAAATATAATTTAATTGTATTTCTAAAAATATAGGCCTTTCATTTTAATTATTTACCGATTAATACAGTTTTTTACTTAAAGACAGGTCAATTACAACACTAGACAGTTTGCACTGCCCCTATTGTTTCATTTCTACAGTCCATTCTACAATCCAGAATCCAATTCTGTTATATCCTAATAAATTTAGACATATTAAGGTACCATCCATTAAATTTTCAGCCTTAAATTTCATTTGTACAATTTATAGAGATTTTTCAAATTTACTGCCCAGAACAAGGCATTCTGGGCATATTTCACTAGTTTGAGTTTCTAGCTTCTTTAAATCACTTAGATGACATTTCAAACATGTTAATTCCACTTATATGCATATTCATACAAGTCTAGGTCAGTTTTATTCTCCTACCAATGTAATCAAAACAGGGCATTTTATATAATCAAGCATGTTTACACAATCTTTATCTAGCAATGTGATCAAAATAGTTTCCAACATTCGTATATCCACATGAAACTTTGCATAACAGTCTTTTAACACATGTTTTCTTACAATTCAGTTCTTAATATATATATATATATATACATATTCAAAATAGCTTCCACGCGCTTGTTTACATATTTTATACTTCAAAACAGCCCCTAATGTGTTCTTGTATTTTTAGAACAGTCCCAAACATTGGTATATACATATGTGTCTACTTAAATTAAGTTTAAACATCAAACATACCACTTAGCAGGAATTCATTAACAACCATTAGGATAATCAAAATGTTATAAGTCATATATCTTACATGTACATAATATGATCAATTTTAACAATCAAACTCCAAAACACAAATTTTCAAATTTCATACACCAAATCGGTTAAACACTAACCTTGATTCTTTTCATCAAACAAAGTATTTCATATCACACATTATTCAAATAATTTCCAAAATTTCTCTAGCATAATTTGATATTCAAACAAGACTATCAACACAAATTCAAGCTTACACTATTATTTCATTCACGGCAATTAGATTAAGTTGTTAAGAATAGTAATTTACCTTCTTCCTTAAGCTATTCACTAACTCCTTAAGAAAACTAAGCTAATGGAGCCCTCTTTCAAGCTTCCATGGAGAATTTCCCAAAATTTTTCTCCCAACTCTCTTTCTCTCTAATTGCTTCGGTTCCAAGAGTGAAGAAGATAACACCAAATTTGATTAGAAATCTTCCACTACCGAGATTCCATTATACATGCACTATCTTGCATGTGACACCTATACAAATCCTTAGGATTTTCCCCTTTTTAGCATGCAAGCTATAAATTTAAGAGCCTAATCGATCTAATCCTTATGTTTGAGCCTCCAATTGTTCATTTCTCTCATTTCGGTCCTAAAACTCCAAATTTTCTTTCTAAAAACTTCTCAAATTATTTGAACTACATTCGAACTAGTGTCAAAACTCTAGGCTACATTTTGGGGTATTACAATTACCCCTAAAAGCAATTCACCCTCGAATTTGTTCGATGATGAAGATCTGTCGTTATCAAGTTCAGAATATTTTTACATACTCTGAATTTTAGTACACAAAAAACATCATGTATTGGTTACAAGCTACGAATAAGAACAAGAACTCGAACTCCTAGGTGGCACGCTAGACTTATAACAATGCAGTGAATCCATGTTTAGTGCGAGAATCGACTAAACCATGCTCTGATACCAATAAATATAACACCCCCAACCAGTTTAGTAGCAAATCGGTTTGGGAGCGTTACTGAGAACACTAGAAACACGAATAATTTAAAACTTTTCAAGAACTCATCTCTAATAGGCGAGATGAGTGATTAGCGAGGAAACAATCTAGACAATTGCTTTTGATCATACAAGTAAGACATGTTTATCATTCTTGTTCATTATATGCCAACCCTTGATTAATCATTTTTTTAAGTTACATTCAAAGATTAATAACTACTTAGTCATGTTGTCATATGTAACATTCAAATAGCATTCTTAACTAGCAAGGCATTCACAATCAAGTATACAAGCATGTCTATCATATTATTCATCTAGGTTACCACTTAACTTATTCAATTTCAAATCTACATTCATGCGAGAACTTTCAATTAGCATACCTAGACTAGCATGTTTCAATTTAACTCAATCTCATTACATTCAAGACATGTAAATATTTCATGTAAGTTTGAATAAACACAATCATATATACATGAAGTCGAACATATCTCAAGCAATCATATCATGTTTCATAGACATTATAGGTCATTAATGGGGTTGATTACCTTTAATTATTCATTCAAGGTTAATTTCTATTTAGACATGTGAACAAGCAAGGCATTCGAATGGTCTAGATAGACTAGAACATTTTCGTTTCAATCCAACACTCCATTTAAGTCATGCAAATATTTCATGTAGGTTTAACTAGTCATACTTTTATGTACATACATTAAAAAATAACTTCAAGTAAGCATGTGACATGAAACTCCTTACCTACATGGCATTAACAAGATCAAGTATAACAATAAACATTTCCATCGTTCATTTTTGTACATATATACGCAACAAGACTCATTCATTCACATGAAATTTTAACATTTACACATAGAGTTCTAGCTACCAAGTTGACAACATTAAAGGCTAACTTCATACATATATACAAAAGATCTTTCAAGTATCAAAATGCATGACTTAGCTTAACCATATACAAATCTAGGTGCCACCAACCACTATGAGCATTTCAAACAAGTATGGATTCATACTTATGCCTTTACTTGTGCCTTACTTCAAGCTCGAGAAATCTGACTTCGGGATCAAGTAATTCACCTTGAAGCACCTAACCTATGGTTTGGGAATAGAGGAAACGAGAGTGATAAGTATGATATGTACTTAGTGAGGTAGTACTAATTCTAACCAATTATTACGTCATGTCTCCATTAATCAAGTAGCCTTATTAAGATTTATAGCATTTCAAATCAAGAAAAAATCATGAACTCATGTATCATCATACTTATGGCAATCAACTATCAAGGCAAGCAATTATTAAATAACCATTTTGTCAAGCAATTCAAGCAGCATGGTAAGCTTATCGAGTAATTATCAAGTAAACATTTTCTAGTATCATTCGAACAGCAAGATAGCATGACAAGCAAAATCATATATCACCATTCAATCTTCAATCATTTCAAGTCTTTCGATAGCATGTTTAAGAAAATCAAAACATTTCCAAGTCAAGTAACATAATCACAATTTATTTCAAGTTTATCACTCAAGATATTTCACGAGTTATACACATTGATTCAAGTGAGAGTATAACTCCATTTCGAATAGCATTTCATGTGTCAAGTTTATCAATGTACAAGTATACATTTTAAGTAGCATGTAAACCTTAATTCTTAATTATTGCTTGTTTACTTTCTTTAATTTAAGCCTTATTACTTAGCTGTCCATTATACATGTTTATACCTTCTTGTAATGCAAAACAGTCCATGATGACCTCTAATTTATTCAAATCTATCCATTTTACATGTTTATACATTTTAACATTTCAAGACAGTTCATAATTTGATGTACAAGGTATATATTGCAACAACACTCAAGCAATACATGTTAATCACATAAAACAATCCATATTTTCATGTACAAGGTGTACATGGCAGCAACACTAAAGCAATACAAGTTAATTACATAAAACAGTCCATATTTTTATGTACAAGGTGTACATTGCAGCAACACTCAAGCAATACAAGTTAATTACATAAAATAGTCCATATTTTCATGTACAAGGTGTACATGGCAGCAACACTCAAGCAATACACATTTTTATCAACTCAAGTATAACTATAATGCATTTTAAGCTTTTCATTCAAGACAAGTTTACAAATAGTACTCATGAATTCAAGTAAGATTAATATCTATTTCAAGTAATAATCATGTAGCAAGAAGTTCAAGTATACAAGTCAAGTAGCAAATAGTTCAAGTTTACATGTTTGTCATTTCAAGAACACATGTCAAGTAATCCAAGAAAGTTTACATGTCAAGTAATTCAAGTATTCACGTTTACATATCAAGTAATTCAAGTATTACAAGTAAGCTTTATGCTTCGTTTATTTTTTTTCCCTTTGATTACTTTAGTTTATGCCTTTGGTAATTCTTGTTTACTTGTTCATCTTGGATCATGGATTTATTCATGAATAACATTGGTCGGTGTTTGACCATAAAGGTCCAAGAGATATTTAGCTCAAAGCACATAGCAATGGCTAATATCGGAAACATGAAATCCTATACTTCTCACTATCCAACCAACTATCACCAATCTTCGTACAACTCTCCCGTTACCTCCAACTGTCGCCAATAATATATTTCATGTAATGGGGCGTACCCCTGAGCCGTGGCTCATGGACCCTAGTCCCAAGTATACCATGCATCATATCATTGTATCCAAGAACTTCCATTGTAGGCAATTAAAGTCTTTATCTTCTTTAAACTTTTATTAGAGAGGCATTCTTATACTTTAAAGCTTGTTGTTGTTTCTTATGTTTTATGCTTTCATGTTCAGGTTGAGACAATTCATATTCGAGAATTACATTTAAGCAAGTTATAACAATAGCATGCTTAGCCCTTAGGCTAGTGAAGCCTTAGCTCTTCAATTACTTTTCACGTTTTCAAGTGTTCCATGTTGAAGGCAAGACAATTCATGTTCAAGGATTTTATTCAAGCAAGTATTTCAAGATCAAGTTTAGCCCTTAGGCTAGTTGAGCCTTAGCTCATCATTTTGCAATTTAACTTGTTATTCAAGTAAGTAATTCATTTTATATGCAATTTTTAGGCATTTAGTCATGTATTTATATTCATGATTTATATCACTTTTACAAGTATTTATAACATAAGAGCAATTCTAAGCAAGAAATTCGAATAAATACATTCAAGACACATAATCAAGCATTTCCAATAGGTCACGTTTCAAGTACAAGGATTCAAGTATTTCAATTAGATCCCATTTCAAGTACAAGGATTCAAGCATTTCAATTAGCAAGTATTTTAAGCACTTCAAGTGACAAGCTTTTCAAATAACAAGCATTTCAAGTAGTAAGCATTCAAGTGAATTGCATTCATGATACAAGGATCTAGCATCATATGTCATTATAATACATACATGCCACTACTCGAATAGGCACAATCAAGAACAAGAAATCAAGCATTTACCTCCATAGTGTAACTCAAGCAAGCAATTCGAATGGAATCATTCAAGGCATGGAATCACACAATGTTTACACATTTCTTTCTAAATAATTTAACTTATCCATTTCCATGCTACTACTTAATCACAATTTTCAGCTTAGTCCAATCTTCCCTTTTAATTCATATTTAAGTTTAATTATGCTCATTATCATTGCATATCAATAGCAAGAAGATAGGCATGTAAATTTTGGTTAGGACCTAAGTCCTAACCCTTCCAAAAACTACACTCACAATACTCCAAACTTAGCTAGTCTTGGATCCAAACTCCTTTGTTTCTAGCTTTCGAATGCTCCTCCTTAGACCCTTCTCCAATGTTCCCTTCTCTTTCTAACATTTCATACAAGTAAATCATGATCAAGACAAGTACATTCATTTATTCTAAACAAGGCAACAATACAATTAATTCATTTATCTCAAAACATCAAGGCTGCTGCCTGGCAGCTTGTGCATTACTTACTAAAATATGTATAACTTTCATTTCGTACGTCATAATTTCAATTGGTTTACACTGTTGGAAATATAATTTAATTGTATTTCTAACCATATAGGCCTTGCATTTTAATTATTTACCGATTAATACAGTTTTTTACTTAAAGACAGGGCAATTACAACACTAGACAGTTTGCACTGCCCCTATTGTTTCATTTCTACAGTCCATTCTACAATCCAGAATCCAATTCTGTTTTATCCTAATAAATTTAGACATATTAAGGTACCATCCATTAAATTTTCAGCCTTAAATTCCATTTGTACAATTTATAGAGATTTTTCAAAGTTACTGCCCAGAACAAGGCATTCTGGGCAGATTTCACTAGTTTGAGTTTCTAGCTTCTTTAAATCACTTAGATGACATTTCAAACATGTTAATTCCACTTATATGCATATTCATACAAGTCTAGATCAGTTTTATTCTCCTACCAATGTAATCAAAACAGGGCATTTTATATAATCAAGCATGTTTACACAATCTTTATCTAGCAATGTGATCAAAATAGTTTCCAACATTCGTATATCCACATGAAACTTTGCATAACAGTCTTTTAACACATGTTTTCTTACAATTCAGTTCTTAATATATATATATATACATATTCAAAATAGCTTCCACGCGCTTGTTTACATATTTTATACTTCAAAACAGCCCCTAATGTGTTCTTGTATTTTTAGAACAGTCCCAAACATTGGTATATACATATGTGTCTACTTAAATTAAGTTTAAACATCAAACATACCACTTAGCAGGAATTCATTAACAACCATTAGGATAATCAAAATGTTATAAGTCATATATCTTACATGTACATAATATGATCAATTTTAACAATCAAACTCCAAAACACAAATTTTCAGAATTTCATACACCAGTCGGTTAAACACTAACCTTGATTCTTTTCATCAAACAAAGTATTTCATATCACACATTATTCAAATAATTTCCAAAATTTCTCTAGCATAATTTGATATTCAAACAAGACTATCAACACAAATTCAAGCTTACACTATTATTTCATTCACGGCAATTAGATTAAGTTGTTAAGAATAGTAATTTACCTTCTTCCTTAAGCTATTCACTAACTCCTTAAGAAAACTAAGCTAATGGAGCCCTCTTTCAAGCTTCCATGGAGAATTTCCCAAAATTTTTCTCCCAACTCTCTTTCTCTCTAATTGCTTCGGTTCCAAGAGTGAAGAAGATAACACCAAATTTGATTAGAAATCTTCCACTACCGAGATTCCATTATACATGCACTATCTTGCATGTGACACCTATACAAATCCTTAGGATTTTCCCCTTTTTAGCATGCAAACTATAAATTTAAGAGCCTAATCGATCTAATCCTTATGTTTGAGCCTCCAATTGTTCATTTCTCTCATTTCGGTCCTAAAGCTCCAAATTTTCTTTCTAAAAACTTCTCAAATTATTTGAACCACATTCGAACTAGTGTCAAAACTCTAGGCTACATTTTGGGGTATTACAAATTAAAAATTATTTAATTATGATTTTAGAAAAAAAATACTCATGGCTCATTATTTTCATTGAATTTAGAAATATATATATATTAATTTGTCCTTAGTGCATTTCTTTTGGGGAATTTACTTGAAGCTATCAACTTTTCAAGGGCCAAACTTGAAACAAATAGCAAACAACTATTTTATCCAATTTTTAATTAATTTCCCATTTCAAAATGTTTTCTTTAATTTAAATGAAATTTCATTTGTTAACTCAAATTGAGTTGAGAATGTAGTTCCAATAACTAGTCTTTACAATATCTGATTTAAATTAATCAATTAATAAGTTAAATACTGACAATTATAAGAAAAGAAATATAAACTAATATGCTAAATGTAGGCACATTAAGCCAAAATTAGTATATTACAATAAGTTTCCATTAGATTTTGGTCAAAGTTGATTATTGCTTGATTTTAACGAAATGATAAACAAAGCATATTAATTTGGTCGAGAATTGTGTGATGAATTTTCACTTTTTAGATTTACGAATAAAATTTTGTTTTATAATTTTAGATACTACGAAATATTAATTCGACTAACACCGAGAGAAAAGCTTGGTTTCACTCTTATATATATATATATTATAATGTTATTTAATTTAGTTGACAATCAGCAGCATGAGACGTTGAATTATTCAAGTTTGGCATGGAGAGGCACAAAGTCTAATCAAAAGGAAAATAAAGCACAAATGCACCCTTACTTTTTCAAATCTTCCAAAGTAGTATA
Source organism: Hibiscus mutabilis (assembly GCA_019671005.1). Classification (NCBI taxonomy): domain Eukaryota; kingdom Viridiplantae; phylum Streptophyta; class Magnoliopsida; order Malvales; family Malvaceae; genus Hibiscus; species Hibiscus mutabilis. The sequence continues at coordinate 12,089,309 of CM033732.1, forward strand.
TGTACTTTATAAACGTTTAATATGCTCTTTATATTTTATTTCCGTCGTTTAAAATGGCCCTGACACTAACAGTGTTGGTGACCTGGAAAGACACATGGACTACTAACAGCATGCCACATGGCTCTTCAATCAGGAAAAGTCAAACAAGTAAACTTGAAGAGATCATTGCATTTTTTTTTTGTTGGGTTTAAAAAATTAAAAAGTAATTTACTTTTTTATTAGAAACACTACACATTTTGGTGAACTGAAAGCTAATAATGAAAAGTCAGAAAAAAATCATTCCATTTTTTCTTTGTTACAAAGACGTTAACTCTTCACATTTTTTTTTGCTTATTTTTGGATTCAAAACTCTTTTCTTATTTTTGTTGAAAGTTTTTTTTTAATTCAAATAATTAAACAACAGTCGATTGAGATTCACAACTGTTCTATTAGGATTATTAAAGTGTTCGATTGAGGAGAGGCGTTTGAAGAATCTTAGGGTAATATATTTAGCCATTTATAGATGTCTTTTTAAGTTTATTTTTAACCATCGATACGTTAAAGTAAAATAATATATTTGACTTTTTTCTGATAAGAATTCCAATTTATATTTTTTATAAAGATCATATTAAATAACCTTAATCCATTGATGGAGAACTAACTTGGTTTTGTTAAAAAAAAAACTGGGTTTTGTTTATTCTTCATTTTTAGGCCATCTTACTTGTGCTAAGGGTGAAAAAAGGATATAGGTTTGTGTATCTTTAACAACCCGTTTGATTGCATGTTACATATCTTTGGGTTTTTTTTATTAGGCAAATATTATTTGTTTGAATCTTGTTGCGAATGGCCTACATGAAACTTCCTTTGCACATGGATTTAGATGATACATTTGTTCAAAATCCTAATATAGATTATGCGGGTGGAGATGTTGTAGTGTGGGCAATGGACCCTAATTTTGTGTCACATGGTGATTTTTGTGAAATGGTAGTAGAAGCATGGTTCAAGGGTGTTAATGTTTTGTATTATTTAATATCGTGTGTTATTTTAGGCGATAGTTTAGTGTCGTGTTGAGATAATAAATCCTTTACTAACCTAATAGGTCATTGATTAGCCGAAAGGGAGATAATTCTATTCGTAGAACACTATGTTGAAGTCCCCAGTATTAATAAGCCCTCATTTCCACTGTCAGCACCAAATTTGGTATACGAGGAAGTTGAAGATGAACCGTCTTGGTATTGTGAATGGAATAAATTGGGTTGAGAATATCATTTTCATAATGAGTCTCTACAATATTCAATTCAAATTAGTCATTCAATAAGTTGAATATCGATAATTATACCATAAAAATAATCAAGAATAAAATTTAGAGAAATCGATCTTAAAAAAGCAAAAGGGAAAAAGAAGAAATCCCAATCTCTCAAACAAACCCAATCCATGGAAAAAGCTTTTCGGCCCAATTTTATTTGTGCCAAAGGCCCTAAGGACCCTCAAACATTGACTTCAAAACTCAACTTTTCCACATTTAACACATTTTCTTTGGTTAAAAAGTAGTGATATCATTACATGATTAAATGATGATAATGGGATATATAGAGCAAATAGAAGCAGTGAGGAAGATTTTTTTTTTTAACCGTCGGTATTCAACTCGTTGACTGACTAATCTGGATTGGATACTTCAGAGGTTATTATAGGAGCGACCCTTTCAACCTAATTTGTTTCATTCACAAGGACAATACTTAAACATCTGACCTTTCTTAAGGGATCTAGCGTCTCATACTAATAGACCAACTGTTAGTATGTGAGGAAGCATATTTTGATTGGTGTGAAAATTTGGTGTATGCTTTTTGTCGGCATTTATTTGTTGGGTTAAGGGTATATCATACTTTACCTAAGGTCAGAGGCATACATACCAGGGAAATTATCCTTTGCTTTGAGACAAACATCTGTAAAAGACTCCAAGGGATATATAATCATCACTCTGTTAAAAGCTGGTAGATGTTGGAAACCCAGAAACTATATATATTGATGTTTTGCATATATAAATTTAAGATGGTATTTCTGAGAGCAAGTCAGCATATATCTGTCAGCAACAGCAGAAGAAATTGGCAAATTGCGGTGGGAATATTGTTGTCAAACTGCATTGCACAACAAACTAATCAAACAAACAAGGAAAGTGCATGCCTTCATGTTCATGCCTTTTTCTTTTTGCTCCAAATGCTTCTTTGGACTGACTCACTTTCTCCTTTCCACACTTTTGCTTTTCTTTTCTTTTTCTTTTTCTTTTTTTTTCCTTTTCCTTAATTCTTTTTGCGTTTGCATTACATCAATATTTACCCTTTCTCCGAATTTATGTTTAGATACGTCATCGAGTTTATAAGTTTCGTTTTACGATTCAAACTTTATAAAAAATGAATTGAATTTATGAAATTTGAGTCGAATCAACATTATATATATGAAATTATATAATCACTAAAATATAATTAAAAATATAATTTTAATAGATTTATTGAATTAAGATATTCAATAAAAAATTAAAAATATTAATTAAATTAAATAACTCGATTCAACATTATATATATAAAATTACTAAAATGAATATAAAAAATTAGATTTAATTTAAAAATAAAAAATTATAAATCTATTTTTATTTTAAATCTTGCTTTAACTACTTTAAACATATTTAAAATGTTTTTATTTTTAATTAATTATTTGATTTGATTTGGTGGTTTGTGTGATTTTATACATCCCAAATGATCTAGGTTTGAGTCTCCTTTTAACCATTTTTACTTCTTTTTTCCTAATATTTACTGCATTATAAGATATGTATATAAAATGGTGCAATCTATATCATCAAGAGTAGGTTGGTGCAGTGGTAAAGGCTTTAGTATATCCCCATAAGTCCCAAGTTTAATTCACCCCAAAGCTATTTCATTCCTTTTTAATTTTCCTTTAACCAGGTGGTGACACGTGTCGCCACCTAATTGAAGGAAAAATATATTAAATATTAAATAAAATAAATTGAATTTTGATTAAATTTATCCAATTGGGTGGTGACACGTGTCATCATCTAATTAGTTGATTAATTTTATTTAATTAAATTAAAATTATGACCAAATTAATATAATAGGTAAATAACATTGACCAAATGTATAATTTTACAAATTCCTGTTAACTGCCACGTCACTCCTCCGTTAGTTTTTTAACGGCGGTGGTCAAAATAGGACTAATTTAAAAGTTTGGTGGTTTGATTGACGAGTTGCCTAGTTCGGTGGTCAAAATAGGTACGCCAAATAGTTTGGTGGTCACCTGAGTAGTTTACCCTTATTTATAATGTTATAATACATATTGATCTCAATTTTAACCGCTTTTTATATCTACATACAATATACATATATATTTCTTCATATTTTCACATGTAATATACATAACATATTATGCAGAATTGACAGACTCGACTTCAAACTTGAAAACTGATCAACTAATTACTAAATTTTGAGTTATTCAAATTTTCATTTTATAATTCAAACTTTATTTAAATTTTCTTTCGAGTCGATTTAAGTTTAAACGAGTTATTTTTTTACATCGAGTCGAGTAAAATATTTCAGTTTTTTCGAGAATGATTTTGACATAAGATGCTAAGCTATAAATTCAAATAATTCAATAGGCACATGCACCACAAACTCTCTCTCTCTCTCTCTCTCTCTCTCTCTCTTTCTGGACTCGGTACTGAGATAGGGCCTTTGCTTTTAGATTTTGGTTGCCTCAAACACTAGTTTTCACATGCTTCTGCTTGATTCGGACGTCTCATATTAGACTCCCACTCACCTTTACTAAAGTTATGTTTTTATTGTCTTAATCACTGGGAAAATGGAAAACTACTCTTCAACCTATGAATTATTTGAATAAGTGTTGAATTCGAATATTATTAAAGAATGAAATATTGAGGGTAATATAGAGCGACTATAAATTGTTTGCAAAATATCTTAAACGTGTTAATGAAATTAAAAATTACTTTTTTATAATTATTATAGTGAAGTTTTTTATTCCATAAACGGATAAGCGCTTAAATTGTATTTAATAAATAAATTATTTTTTATTATAGTTTTTTCTTCAAAGTGTTTCTTTAGTAATTTTTTTAAGAGAACCGTCTCTTACGGCAGTTTTAATGTCGTCGTCTGAATTCTTGTTTGTTTATTTTTTATTTTTAGTTTTAAATATAAATTTTTTTGTTCTAGATTTCTCATTTTTCAAATATCTTGTTGCATTTGTTTGTCTGCCTCTATGAGACGATTTTTGTCTGTCTTGTACACGGTTTTCTTCAATCTTTATGATAGTTTGGCATTTGTGTAGCGAACATCAAGACACATTCTCTTATCAGAGAATGGACGGTCTAATATGGTTAAATCCTTTTTTTATGGTTTGTTGATACAATCAAAACCGTTAGCCTTCTGCAAGATTGATCTTCTTGATCTCCACTCTTACATCTATATAGAGTTGAGTTGGATAGATACATGGAGATTTCAGTGATAATTGTTAGATTTTTATGGAAGATAAATGTTGTATTCAAGTGAAAGTTCAATTTTTTTTCTTCTTCACCCCTTTTGAATTTCTATGCTTTATTTTCTTTCTTCATAAGTTTTATTGGTGGGCATAGTTCTCAATGTTCTCTTAATAATTTAGTGTGTTGTATTTTTTATTATCTTTCTTTACTTTTTAATAAAATCTATTTTTTTTGCTCTTGATCAAAATAAATAATTAAAATGTGACAATATTTAAATTTAAAAAGTTGTTTATTAAATGATAATGTTAGATATTAGTTCAAATTTTAATTAGTAATTAGAATGTGGTCGTTGAAGATAAAAAAAGAAAGAAAGAAACATGGCTTGACTTAGATAATATTTTATGGTTTATTTGTATAATTACAAATATTTTAATCATAAATTTTAAAAGAAGATATTCAAATATATGAAAAAGCTTTATTCTTATTCAACCAAAAAGTCACCAATATATAAGATTTATATGATTAATCACATAAGATAAAGTTTTAATTTATTTGAATTTTCTCCTCCTATTTTCATGATTAATTATATCTTACCCTCTTGATCTAAATTTGACCTTTTTTTGTTAAAATCTTTAAACTTTAACCTATATTATTTTACATATTTTAATTAGGATAATTATTAAGTGAACATTACAATTCAAAAAAAAATTATTGAGTGCATGTTCAATAAAAATTACTCCACAAACACAATTGAGATAACGAAAAATGTCCTTATAATATAGTTTTTTGAAAAAATTATAATATAATTTAAAAAAAAAACATTTGTCATCCTGTCAAGAGTATTTGTAAAATTAATATTTTTCACTAACAGATCATTAAATAATAATTTTAATTAATTTTTAAAATATATTTAACGATATTATTCACAATTTTAAAACTATATTTTTTCCAAAATTTTATCAACAATAGGTTTAAAATAATTAGTCAAAATAACAAATTTAACTATAAGAATAAAAAAACAAATTTATTGAGACGCGTGGAAAATTTAACCTTTACTAATTATTTACCATCTTCAATGGAAAAATTGCTCCAATATTGCAATTGGGGGAAATATTTTCTCAAGTGTTGCACCTGCCATTTTATTTTGTGGACAATTCCATGTCTATGATGTCAAACAAATGACCAATTATCTAATTTTGAATTTTGGTAGAAAATATAAAATAAATAGATAAATTAAATTAAATATTTTTAATAATTCAATAAAAGAGTATTGCCCAAACCGTAAAAAATATATATTAATATCTATTAACCATTAAAACAGTGAAATTATAAAGAAATTATTAATTTTTGTTTCTTCAAGCATTTATAGTTTGATAATCTTTTTATTAAGTAGATATATTTATATTTTTAAAGTAAACATTGAGATTCCGAATTCATTTAAGATGAAATAATATAAGTATCATTAACCACTCGATTAAGTAGTGGATCTTATAATTTGATCATCTTTTATAAGGTAAATAAGTGATCCCAAAATTACAAAAATATTACCTCTTTTTTTGTTGCCCTCTTAGTTCTCAAAAACTTTATCTAATTAATCTGAACCAACCTGCACCATACAACTAACTTTGGTGGATGAGTACCTAACGAAATTTTTTGTATATGCAAGGCCTCGAACTCGATAACTATTATAGAGATTTATATCACCTCTTATAGTTACATATATGTATAAATATCAAACATTAATTTTGTTTTAAGGAAGCTTTAATTCCATTGATGAAAATGACCCAATCATTAATTTCTTTCCTTTTATTCTCAATACTTCCATCCATAATCCTTTACTAAATCTCATGGTAATAGCACACATGTTGAGCATAACAAAACTCGAATTGAAAAGTTTGAATTTTTTGATTTGAGATTTAATTCGAATCGTAATTTTTAAAATTTAACTCGACTCAGAAATTTTTTAAATAAAGTTTATAAAATGAAAATTCGAAAGACTCAAAATTTTTAGTAATTAGTGTATCGATTTTCAAGCTCGAGTTGAGTCCCTCAACTTTACAATTAAATTTGAACAAAAACTCGAACAACTAGTCTTGACACGACTCGAATTTCATAAACACGACTCAAAAAATTTCAAATAAAGTTTGAGTTATAAAATATGACTCGTAAACTCGACTAACTCAAAAAAATTTACTCGATTCGATTGAATTCTCACCTCTATATGAAAAGGGTCAACTATTGGTTCTTTAAGATAATAAACTTTTAGGATTATTTTTTATCATTATATTTGAGTACAAAATAATATTTATGTTTGATTTTAAATCTGAATAAACTCAAACACCTGAATCATTAAGATAAAACACGTCATTATTTACCACTGAGATTGTTTTTAAATGAGCTGCTTATGTTTCAAATAACAGTTAATTTGTATAATATTTTTTAAGGATTGACGTTATAAATTTGAGATTCAAATTTTAATATTCATAATATTTTTATTTTCAAAATAAAAGATAATTGTTGTAAGCAGGGTAAAGATTAAGTGCGTATTTGGATATGCGATGGGAGGCCAAAAATCTATATTCAGCAGAAAAATATGCCTCGATTACCGTACTCACATATTTAGAAGTAAAAATTCAAAATTAATTATGAAAATCAATCGTAATTTTAAGAAAAATAAGGTAGAAATTACTTTTGCGATTAGTTATAATTTTTACATTATATTTTTACACAATCATAATTTTAAAAAAAACATTTTAAATATAAATAACGTTACTTTAAAATTAATTTTACACAAAATTAATTTTATAAAATTACGATAATCTAAAACTAATTCTATCACCATAAAATCAAACACATCCTAAGATTTTTTTTTGGGGGGGGGGTAAAAGGGATGTTTGCTTATTCCATTGGTGACATACAGCTAGCTTCAACAATCAGACCCCCCATGAATCACGTCAATCTAAAGCAAAGGCCATCTCATGTCCGTACTATCAAAACTTGTTTGAGAGGTTAAGTGATTCACAACCAAAAAAAAAAGGGAAATAAATTAAAGAAGAAAATGTAAAGAAAAAAGATAAATAATTGAAAGAAAGAGACAACGAAAACAATTAGGCTTAAAGGACATTTGCTTTCTAAATTATGCATTTTTTAAGCAATCTCTAAAATATTTTTTAAAACATTTTACTTCTTAAATTAAAAATCGTGACTTCATATGTTTTTTCCGTTTAAAAAAATTCTCATGAGTCAATCAGAACGTGTGATGTGTCATTTTGTTAACAAAAAAATAAATTGACTTAAATAAAATGGGTGAATTGCATATTAAGTATGCCAAACTTTATTTTTTTGTTCATTTTAATCCCTTTTATTTAAATCATTTTATTTTTTTGTTAATAAAATGACATGTGGTGCGTTCTTATTGGCTCGTGAGAATTTTTTAACGGAGGTTAACGGAAGGGACACATGAGGTCACGATTTTTAATTAAGAGGACAAAACATCACAAAAAGACTGTACGGAAAAAATGCATAGTTTAGGGGCAAATGGGCATTTTAAGCCAAATAATTATAACGAAAAGGGGATAGAACAAAACGTGCTACTATATAATTTTTGTTGTTTATAAATTAAGTCATGTCGGGTCGTATACAAATAATAAAAGAATCATTTATTCAAGTCTATCAAATTTTAAACATAAAATTTGAGATTTATTAGTTGGTCGAATCGTTAAAGAAATTTATATTGTTTTACATTGTATAAGTTCGAATCTCGATATTTTTAAAGCAGATTACAACTATGTTGGGGATGATGTCGATAATGATAACCTATCTATTTCAAGAAGAGAAGTTTAGCATGACTTATTAAGTAAGCCCTCACGAACGGTATTCCCGTGGTAATATTGGGAGCAAGATTGACAAACCAAAGAGGACTTGAAACAGCAAATGCAAGTCGAGATTAAGGGATAAAAGAGCTGAGAAACCATATTCATGCTTCCCTTCAAGAGTAATTATTTTATATACGGTCGGTGAAAAAAAATTATACAAATGCCTTAATTTTAGGGTTTCGCAATTTAATGTAGGGTTTATAATTTAAGGGTTGTTATTAGAATTTAAGATTTGTAGGTTAAAACTTAAATGCCTAATTGTATTACACTAACATCTAAACCCTAAATTTTAAACTCATAAACCCTAAAACTAAGGCTTTATTTTTGGTTGTGGTGGGAAACCAAGGTTGGGGCCAAACTAAGGTTTTGCAAAAGCTAGAAAAACTAGCTTTTGGTAAACCAATATTTTGCAAAAGCTAGAAAAACTAGCTTTTGGCAAACTAAGGTTTGAGAAGCTAGTATGAGGTGCAAACCAAGGTTTTAACACTTAAAAGTTGAGTGTTTTTTGTTGCTTTTAGAATTTTTGGGTGGAAAAGCTAGTTTAGGAAGCCAATGCGTATTTTTTTTTTACCTCCGGTGTATTGAATATAAATCTTTTAATTATTGCATTATATGGCAGAGAAGTTTGATCCTATATGATTTCATGCCGAAACTCTACCCACATTGGCTTGGGAAGCATTCAAAATCAAATAATTGAAGTCTCAAAGTTGCTATAACATTGTTTTTTTAGTCTCCGAGTCTAATCAGTTACAGATTGCTTCTTCTTTGTCCAATATGATAAAAAAAATGAAATTAAAAATTATAAAGACCGGGAATGAAATGTGGTTATTCAAAATCAAAATTGACCCAATGCGTAAATGTTAACGGCTAAAAAAATTAAAATAAAGTCTAAATTAATACAATGTGTAAATTTTAAGGACTAGAATTGTCATTTTGCTAATTTAAGAAACGACCACGTCATTTTCCGTTATTAGCTTAATGGAGATGGATCAGGAGAAACAAAATCGATCAGTTGGATGATTATTTTATATTTTTTTTTATATTTGGACGATGAAAAGAGGAAAACAATAACTGCCGGATAATTATTTATGTAGTTTACTACAATTTTAAAACTCAACTTATTGGTTAAAAAGGTTTTAGTTTTTTTTTTCTCTTTAACCTAATCGTCATAACTCTATTTTATTTTCATCATTGTTTGATTAACGACGACAATAATTTTAATATTGATCGTCGATCGTCGATAATTTTCTTTTTTTTTACAATTTAGTACATCTCATTTATTTATGTTTTTTGTTTTTAATAAAAATACTTATGTCTTTGTGATAGTTTTTTTGTCTTATGACATGTTTTTTCTGTCTTTTGATACATTTTCTGTTTTTATTGATGATCGTTTGGTCATTTTTTATTTTATATTTTTTCTTAGAGTTGAATTTGACATCGTCTCGACTGATCAAGATGATGTTTACTTGATTATCATGATGATCTTTCATGCTTTGGACTCTCGTGTTGGACTTGAATACGCTCTTACAATCATTGTTTCTTATTCACGATTGAGTTATGCTAATGATCATTTTGTCAATGTGCCTTTATTGTTACATGCATTTTTTATGTTAGTATTGATAGTTTTTATCCTTCATCATCAATTAATGGTGTTGTTCGTATCTATTTTTTGTTCGAGTCTTTTAGTTAGATTTTTAATCATTTTCATATATTGTCCTTTTATAATCTCAAATGACCAGTTTCTTGTTTTAATGGTTATAGATAGGGGTGAGCGTTCGATCGAGTCGAGTCAAAAAATTTCAAGTTATTCGAGTTGATGAATCTAATTTTATCATTCGAACTTTCATTTAAAATTTTTTCGACTCGACTCAATTTTATCATTCGAACTTTTATTCAAGAATTACCTCATAATTAATTTTTGCAGTACTCAATTCAAATTAGTAAATCAATAAGATTAGATACCAATAATCGTAAAAAACATAATCATTCATCATTTAGGACACCAACAAATACACCCCCTCTTTTTCACTTGCCCATTTCCGATATTCATTTACCCTTTTTTTGTTTGATCCTTAATGTATTAACCCTTCTTTAATCTCCAAATTATTTCGTCCCTCAATCCCCCAACCTGTCTTAACTCTTAATTACGTCTGTAAAAGTTGAGTGTGTGGCTAATGGTTACTTTAAGTATCTACTATTTAATTAACTTAGTTGCATCGGATAAAGTATTTAAAATTTGTATTCTATTGAAAGGGAGAGAAAAAAAAAAACAAATATTTAGACTTTGAATGGGTTTGACAATTACATTAATTTTCTGGTTTAAATATGAAAGGGGTTCAAAGGAAAAATATTCATGCCACGGTAATTGTAATATCCAAGAGGCATGTATCATGACGTGCTTAAACGTAATTGTCTTCGATTTAAAGGTGAGTAAATTTAAAAAAATTATTATTAAACTTTATTTTTTGACTTATTTTGGTCACTGAACTTTCAAAACAATTAATTTACTCACTGAACTTTATACATTAACATATTTTAGTCACTCAATATTATTTTATTAATATTTTAATATAATTTGACATATTTTATTATTATTAAATATAAAAATAATTTAAAATAAAAATAAAATTATATTTTGGCAGCTTTCTTTGTGGGTGCTTCAGATCCAATCGTTTCGAAATTTTGGTGTTTTCTTTGGTTGGCAGCGGTGAAGAATGGCTTCAGATCCAAAGGTGCACACTTTCGAGGAGGTTGCGACCCACAACAAAACCAAAGATTGTTGGCTGATTATTTATGGGAAGGTCAGATCCTTGTATGATTACTTTGAATAAAAACTTCGATTCCGGTCAATTGCAGATAAACTTTTTACTGTATATCAAACAATCTTTTTTTTATAACAGATTTCAGTCACATTGTTAGTCACAAAGCGTTCTCACGCTTTATAAAAAATGATCTTTTGTCCGATTTTATATTCTTCCAAAAGACTTATTCTCACATGAAAAGATATAAAAAAAAATCTTTTGAGCTAATTTTTACATTACATTTATATTTCACTTCCTAAATCAAAATAAACATAATTTTTACAATTAAACTCATAATATAATTAAAATATAAAAAATTAATAAAAACAAAGAATATATAATTATAATCGAGCAGATCATAAAACCCAATACCCTCTTCGTAACGAACATCATGACAGATCTCAACCACTTGAACCTGAAACACAAAACAAGAACAGAAAATCATACCGACAATACATATCTGAATATATTTCTGAATCCCAAACCTGACGACCGTAGGGTTCTAACGACTCCACAACCCCCTACACATGCACCTAAAGTATATCTTTGAATGATCATCATGGCTCATGAGCAAACATTATTGTAAATTAAGAAGGATAGATCCAGAGGGTTGAAATTAAAATGAAGTGATGGAATTAATGGCCGGCCCCAAGCAAATTGAATGAGCTCAGGCTCAGCAAAGTACTGAAGAAATTAGAGAGTGGTTTGAATACAGAGCCCAGTACCATTTGACTATTCACATAACTTTAACTTATTTCTCTGCTTTTTGCAGGTACAGTGTCCTATCATCTGCCGGTTTCTTAGTGGTCACTTGAACATCATGGTTGAACGCGGTGTGTAAACTAGTTGAGTTGAGTTTAGCAGTCAAGTTTGAGTAGTGTTAAACTCAAATTAACTCGTAAAGATTTTGAGTCGAGTTCAAACTCGAGTAATTTTTAACGAGCTTGAAAAATCTGAGCTTAACTTAACTCGTTAAGAATTCGAGTCGAGTTCGACCTTAATTCGAGCCTAATTGACTCAAGTGCTTATCGACCTTTGACCTTGTTGGACTCGAGTAGCTCGCGATCTGTCACGTCTTATTTAAAAGCCCTATTAAGGAAAAAAAAACTTTGATGCACAATTTGTGTAAACTCGAGCTTGTTAATTTAGGGTTTATGGTGTTAGTTTGGGGTTTAAAGGTTTAGGTTGTTGGGTTTAGAATTTAGGATTTAGATTTTAGAGTTTAAGACTTATGTTTAGGGTTTATGTTTTAGGGTTTTAGGTTTAGGAATTTAGATTTTAAATTTAAAAAATAAAAAAAACTCAATATATTATATTTTTGAATAATTTGCGAGCTTTTCGAGTCGGATATCAAGTAGCTCGGTTCGTTAAGAGCTCAAGCCGAGTTCGAGCTCTCGAACTTTGACCGAGTCGGACTCGAGTAGCTCACGATCTGTCTCGTCTCATTTACAACCCTATGTTGAACAAAACGCTTAAATATTAAATTACGTTAAATATTATTGTATATAAAAGAAATAAAAGAAATTTGTGTTTGATATATTATTTTTTCATCATATTGTTTGAGAGTATATTGTTTTCTTTTAGGCTTAAGGGCGCTCTCTAGTAGTTTCAATTTATCGATTTCGTTTCTATACTATTTTCATCAATTTGATTTCTGAATTAGTTAAATTGCATCATTATTTGCTTCTTGACTGGCGGTAGCTAACGTTGACCGTTATGATTTGACATGATAGTTTTATGGTGATGATGTGACAAACCCACATGTGAAGATGGCGTGGCATGAGGACAAAAATGATTTTCTGACTGAGTTTGAAGGCAAAATTGATTTTCTAGTTGCGTATGAGGGCAAAATTAATTTTTTAGACAAAAAATATGAATTTAATGAAATATTAAAATAACATAAAAATTAATAAAAAAATAAAAAATGTTTTGTTAGTATATGATTACAAAATAAAAATATTAAAAATATCTAAAAAATAAAAATCATAAAATTATAAAATATTCAAATTAAAATTTAAAAATATTTATAAAGTATTAAAATTTTTGAAAATCTTTATCAAAAAAGTTTGGACCATTTAAGTTCTCCCTCTTAAATGAATGTAAGGAGAAAGAATCCAAAAATAAGATTAATATGGTTCTCTCAAACGAACAAAAATACATTGTTCATTTTTGGTGTACCTACCTACACATCAATACCAAAAAAATTAAACTCTAGACTTTAATCCCAATTTCTAAATCTCAAAACCTAAACCCTATTTAAAAAATTTATCAATCTAACATAAAAGTATGTGTGCAAATGTAATTAATCAGGTAAAGGTTTAGTTTTGTGGTTTGTTTGATCAAAAGAATTACATTAACTTTATTTTATGTTTCTTTTCCCTTACATTCTTTTAAAAGAAAAAAAATTGTTCAAGCTTTTCTAATGAATGTTTTCAAAATTTTCAATACTTTATAAATTTTTCAAATTTTAATTTTTAAATAATTTATAATTTATTAGCTTATGATTTGTTAATATGTTAATATTTATTTGTTTTAGATATTTTTAACATTTTTTATTTTTATTCATATATTAATAATTTTTTAAAATATTTTATTACTTTTTATTTCATTTTAATATTTTAATGTGTTCTAAAATACGTATTTCTCTCTTTAAAATAATTTTTTTTCGTATTCAACCAGAAAATTAATTTACTGTCAAAAAATCATTTTTTCCCCTCGACATGTCATATTCAAATGTAAACGGCTACATCAGCACTGTTGACCGACATATCAACACCGTTGACTACCATGTCATCACCATAACGGTTAACGTTGACTTTCGTCAATCAATGGATAAACGGTGATGCAATTTGACTAGTCCAAGAGACTAAATTGATGCAAAAATATTATAGGAGCGAAATCGATAAAATGAGACTACTACAGGGGCACAATTAGCCCTAACCCTCATAGTGTATAAATTTATAAACTAACAATGAATCACACATTTTTTGTTGCCCTCCCGATTCTTTAAGGTTTTGCTCTGACTAATTTGGATCGATCCGCGTTGCACACTTAACTTTGACATATGACGTTTTTAACAAAAATTTTATACATACATAATATATTAAACTCAAAATATATTTAAATAATATCAAATTATTTACTATTTGGAACAACCATTTAGTAAAACGAACCACGCATCAACACTTTTATCAGAAATGTATTTTCAGTTTCAGGTTTCTGGTATTGTACGGCATCGAAGAAAATAAAATCCTAAAGGCGTGATTTGATTAAAGTTCTGTAAAAAGTAACATATAATGTGAAGGTATAAATACAGTTGATATTGACAGCTGAAAGTAACTGTATCAACAAAGATATCTGGTTTTCATTTCAAATATTGGATCCATTGTTGTCGTTTAGACATAGTTAAATACGAAGTTAATATTAAATATTAAGAGAGATAAATATTTATTAAGCTTATAAATTTAATATTTGTAAAGGTAAATTTTTTATTTTACTACTGTTTAAATTAAAAAAGATATTAAATATAATTATACTAAAAATTGAAAGGGACAAAAGTCCCTCTCAAAACTCTACATGGCCCCTATCATTGGACATAAGATTGAACGTATTAAATTGAAAAATCGAAAATCAATCTAAAATTAATATAAAATAAATGATAACCAAGATTAATTAACATTGTCACAAATTATTTTTGGAGAAGTTGAAGTGTTGGACGTTATTTGTTTAATTAAAATGTTGGAGGAAGTAGAGATACACAGATTAACCTGGTTGCTAAGGATGCTCGTACTGCTCCATTTTATATGTGTTTAAATTTCGGTATAAAAATATAATATTTTTTTATTTAATCAAAAAAATGTTGGAGGAAGTTTCCTATTATAGACAAGCTTAGGTATATAATTTTAATCGACAGCTTTTGCCATTAATATATTAGCTAAGGAACCGTACCAGGTTTCATGTTTTATATACAAAGGTAAATAAAAATTAGGGTAAAAAAAACAGATTTGAGATCCAATTATTTAGTTAAAAGGATTAAAGTATCCCTTTAAAATTCTCTTGTTAAATAAAAGAGTTACAAACCCATAAATAAGCTTACATACATATTTATTAATGCTTCTTGATTAGTTGTTTGCGTCTGTTTTAAACTTTTTAACTGATTTGAAGTATTATTTTTTCTTACACCAGATTTGAAGTATTAATTAAGCTTCAAGATTACTCCTTTAGTCAATGAGATCCTTAGTGGAAAAATTGTATCATTGCACTTAATCATTAGTGATATATATTATTTTTTTAATAGTCTGGTGATCACAAGATGTAAGATTGTACACGTTCATACATATTCTTAATTATTTGACAATACACATACTTTACAGACATAGTGATTTGAACCCGAGTCTTATAGTATAAATATCATCTTCTTTTTCACTGAGATTAACTGTTTGGTTCTAGTGATATATATTATTAAACTTTCGACAGAGTTGGTATCGGAATCTTAAGTACCAATTCAATTAGAAAAGTTTTAAGGGTATCATAAGCCCTTGAATTAAAAAAAATCATCAATTCACCCATTTGATCAACGTTGACCGTTAAATCTAACAATTTTTTGGACCAGTTGGTGCAACATGTCGTGTTATAATATTTTCACTTGGTATTTCTAAATTTTATTTAAGAAAATCTTTAAAAGTTCTAAAAATTTTAAAAATCTTATAAAACTTATAAAAGATGGTTTCCTAAAAATTTTGTAAATGTCCATCTCAGAACTGTAATCTGTCTCGTGACAGTAATATCTCAAGAAAAAAATCGTCAAAAACTGATAGTCAAAATTAGTCAAAGGGCTTAATTGATTAAATTTATTGGTTGAATGGCTTAATTGAGTGTAGAAAAAGTTCCTTAATTGATATATTTTTTCAAAAATTTAAAGACTTCAAACACCCTTAACCCTTAAGCCATTAGAAAATAACAAAAATATATCTTTTTGAGTAATGAGTATTATTATATATTTTCTTTGAATAATGAATATTATTATTATTTGTTTCTAGAAAAATATTCACGCATTGGTATTGAAAAAAAAAGTTTGAGAAACTATTAATTTTTAGAGTTTAGATGTTAGGGCTAGATTTTTAGTGATTGTGGTTAGATTTTAAGGGTGATAATATTAAATTTTTCAAAAATAATAAAAAATATTCGAGAATGACTAAAACGTTTAATGTATAAATTTCAATTATTAAATTAAAATGTTTGAAATTTAAGTGACCAAAATAGAAGTGAGAAGATAGTTGAGCGGTGATATGTATATTTTACCCATACAAAAATGATAATATGAGACTGCTTTTTAAGGTATTAGGATTTGGAAAAGCATGGCGGAAACAAGGGGGGTAACAGACAAGAGCGGCAGTACAATACAAGGAGAAGGGTTGAAAGCATAAGAGATTGATGGATAAGGCTTTGAGCAGTTTACCAAAGCTTGATGAATAAGCCAAACAAACAGGAATGGGAAATCAAACTGTTCATACATTAATAATTCATCTGAAACACAAACAGTAACAATCTTGATGACAGGTAGGGATTGCCACGGTAATAAAAATAGAAAAAAAAAGAAATGTGTAAAACTGTGCTTTATTGTTTCAATATACCCTTTTTGGGAAAAAAAATCAGATAACTACACTCTTTTAAAGTATATTTGAAAAAATACCTCCATTTAGCACATAAGTAGGATTCACGTTCCGCACAACGCGTATTCAATATACGCGTTTTACAAAACACGTATTCGGTCCGATGTGACATGTCTTATCGGCTGGCTTTATTTTTAATATGTAGTAAAATGAACTCGCATTTGGTAGGACGCGAATTCAAAGATATTATCAGATGAATCGTCGAGTATTTATCGCAGTCAAATGAAACGTTTGAAATATTAATGACCGCGTTGAATTAACGAAGAATTCGCTTTGTAAAAAACGTGAATTTACTTAAACACGCATTTGAACCGACGCGGGTTCCACTATAAATAGCCCCCGGTACCCCCACAAAAATCACACCAAAACAAATATATTCTCTCTCAATCCCTTATGTAATATTTCAGATTCGCGATAATGGATGGCTCCCTGATAAGGTTGGATCATAAACAAGTCTTCGATTTTTGGCGAAAAAATGTAAGCTTTATTTATTCATTTATTTATTTTAAATTTAATTTTTCAATTTTGGTTTAGTTGAATTTAAAAAAACGTGGTAGTTTAAAATTGAAATTAAGGTGTGGATGTTTAATTTTTTTAGGATGGGATGAAACGTCGTCTCGAAGTCTTTATTACTCGGATGACAAATGGACCTGGCACACGTCTAGAAGAATATATTTCGAGGGCTGGATTTTTGCATGTATCCAAAATTATTGGCGGTGCAAAATTGGATGTTGATTTGATCAACGCCCTTGTAGAAAGGTGGAGGCCAGAGACACACACATTCCACCTTCCGTGCGGTGAGGCGACGATAACCTTAGAGGACATATCGCATATGCTGGGTCTGTCGATAGACAGAGAGGCTATAACCGGTCACAGCAGTGGTGACTGACGTGGGCTGTGATTTGATTTGCTGGGGGCTGCGCCAGATCAGATGGATGGTGGCACTGTGTTTCTTCGGTGGCTGCGGGAAAATTTTAGCCATTTACCGGAGGGCGCGAACGCAGAAATGAGGATGGTAAAGAATATTTTTTTATGAATATTACTGAAAAAAATAATTTTCAATATTTGAATATAAATTTTTTTATTGTAGGCATATGCTCGCGCGTATATTTTACAAATAATTGGCAGGATATTGGTGCCGGACAAATATCACAACAAAGTACACATGTTGTGGTTGCGGCATTTGCAGAATTTTAATGAAGCCGGTAGACTGAGTTGGGGATCAGCGGTATTGGCATTTCTCTTTAGAGAGTTGTGCAAGACCACAAATCTCGAGAAGCATGAAATTGGAGGTTGTCTTCTTTTATTGCAGTATTGGGCGTGGTTCAGAATGCCATTTTTACGCCCTGAACTGAGCGTGTCGAGTCCTTACATTTTTCCACTATGCTAGAGGTAAGGAAAAAATAATTTTTTAAAAAATTTATAATTTTTGGTAGCCATTTTTTAATATTAAAGTTGTGTTGGTAACCATTTCTTTAAAAAATGGCAAGAAGAGTTGCTGCAATAGTATACTACGACGGTGAGATGATTCCTGATTCTGAAATCGGTTTCGTGTTTCAGTCTAGCAACACTATTTCGCTACAAATTCCAAAGGGAGTAACATTTGAAAGGCTAAAGCGAACGATATCACGGAAGGTTGCAGTTGCTTCTGGGAGGGAAATTTATTCACTGAGGTATCGACTGCCATCTTCGCTAGATCCATTGTATTTCGTAATATTTGATGTTTTGGATGATGAAGGTGTACAACTGATGATCGATACCCATACCCAATTTTCCATGGGATGAGACTTTGAACTGTTTGTAACATTTTTTGAACAAAATGTCGGAGGCAACACTGTGGTTCCAAATTGGCTGTGCGCAAATCTTGACTTCGACCCAAATGCTCATAGCCCCACATTAAGTTTGCGACAAGGAATCAACTTACTAAATACGAGCGATGACCAGACAGCATCATCGTCTGCCTCGAGGCCAAGGCATTCTTGCGCCGCCAGGTTTGACTTAGTCCTGAACCTGCCACCAACCCATGAGTCACCATACAATCCTTACAGTGGAGGTGTCAGTCCATCGTCATTTACGATGTCGTACTCCTGTGAATAATTCAATTCGTTCGTTGATTTTTCATATAGGAGGCACTCGACTTATATCCCTATTGTGGGCCCATCATCATCCACTAGGCCGTCCTACCTTGAAGACTTTAACCCATCGAATATTGGATATAGGCCGCATCAGCGCTCTTGTGATCCAGTTAGCGGTGCAGTACATAGCATGGTACAAGTTGTTGATGAAGCATAACTATACAGCTTTGACGGGGATTATTCTAATGGAGAACGACATACAGAGGTCGGGCCAGATGGTGACGAGATGGGTTTATTTCCAGAAGAACCAACAGACCTTGACGAGCCCATCAGTACAGAGGATGATACAGAGGATGAGGTAGAAGAAGATACATATGACGATAACGAAGCCGAACCTGTGAAAATGGTTGCCCGACGCAGTTATACTGCAACAGGTAGTAGCTCATCCTATTACGAACCACCATCCCACTTAACAACAGTGTATATAGAAGGATTTAACACTACCGAATTCCCAGAATACCCACAGTTAGAGAATTACATTGAACGAAATGAGGGGGAATTACGTCGTGGAATGGTCTTCAAGATAAAAAAAACTTGTGATAGCTGCTATTAAGCATTATAGCATACGCAGATGAGTTACTTCCACAGTGAGAAAAACTGAAGCCGACAAATATATTGCAGAATGCCCCCACAAGTATGAGGGATGTCACTAGAGAGTTCGTGTATCGCGATTGAAGAGGCTGAACAACCTATGGAAGATAACCAAATACAACGAACCTCATACATGCTCCGCTAGCAGTTTGAGTCAAGATCATCCGAACTTAGATGTGCACGTGCTTTATGATAATCTCCTTCCACTCGTGAAAGCTAATCCACATATATCTGTGTCTGTATGTATTACTTCCATTAAATCTCAATTCACATATAAAATTAAATATGATAAGGCATGGTATGTAAGAGATCGCACCATCAAACAACTATATGGTCAGTGAGAGGAATCGTACAACGAGTTACGAACATGGCTGAAGCTGATGCAAGAATACAACCTAGGAACAGTTGTGGAACTTGAGACAGAGCCATCTTACTACAACGATTGGGTTGTTCTTGGGGAGTGCCAATTTTTTTGTATTTTTTGGACATTTTCGTAACGCGTTAAAGCTTTCCTCCATTGCAAGCCGATGTTACAGATCGACGAAACTTTCTTGTATAGCAGGTACACACAAATTTTACTATTGCCAGTTGCACAAGATGGAAATAGAAAATGTATTCCGATCGTATTCGTTATTGTTGAAAAGGAAGATATCCCATTGTGGACGTTTTTTCTCACCAATCTGTGCATACATGTCCTACGTCGTGTTATACGAGAAAACACATAAGGGATATGTATTATTTCAGAGAGAGGCGAAGGGATTTGGGGATCTATCGCGCAATTGGGCCCGTCTTGGGGACCTCCATTAATTCATCATTGGTATTGTTTGCGGCACATTGCTGCCAGCTTGTAATACCCCGGAAATCTTGCTAAGTTATGCAAGGGTCATTTAGTACTAAGGTTTTGGCATAAGGCTAACTTAGTGACTAAAACGACCAAAGATAAAAGTTAGTGACCAAAATGAAAAGTTAGTAAAAGTTTAGGGACTTAAGTAAATTTTCCCATAAATAATTTTTATTTAGTATAAGGATAAATTCGATCAGAATAAGGATTTTGATAATAATTTTGGAAGTTAGAGTGCAGTAGAAAATATTGAATTTTGATCGAATAAAATTGTTAAGCGTGCTAAGATTAGAGAAAAGTTTTGGGTGACCTTTTGGAAAGTGTCACATATCAGTATTTTGATCAGTGAAAAGGACTCAGAAGAAGTAGGAAAGATTCGTATAAATGTTTAATGAAGGATTTTCAAGAAAGATGTTACCCGATGGAGATTTCGGGTAATTATCGATATTTTTGGATCGAGTCAAATTTCTAAGTTTGACTTTATTAAATGGAGAATTTTGTATGAAAATAAGTAGTTATTTATGGAATTAGAGAAATATGAGATTCTCGAATTTTAGTTGATTGCTCGATAAAGGAAAAATCGTAGAAGGTGAAAATCGGGAGATTTGATCGAATAAAAATCATAAATAATATTTTACGATTATCTAATATTGATGACCATTTGGATTAGAACCAACCTAGTTCAATTGTAATGGAATGACATAATTTTAAATTAGTTGTAATTTTTATTTAGTTAGGGGGCAAATTTGGAAAAAGGTGAAAAATGAATAAAAAAATTCAATTTTAAAGTGACATGTGGCAAATTGTTATTCTATATTAGAATATAAGTCAAATTGGACGAACAAAAAATTCATCTTCTTCCTCCCAGTTTCGAAGCTTGGAGAAAAATATGGGGAAAAATAAAGAAAATTTTCTAGTTCAAAATTCAAGGCTTTCGACAAGAATTTAAGCAATGTTCTTTGAAGTAAAGTGATATACTCTTCATTCTCTATATTTTGATAGTAAAATTTCATGGAATTATGAAGTTTTGGATTAGGGTTTGAAGAGAGAGAAATTAGGGTTTTACATATTATGATTGAAATTAAGTAGTAGATGATGAATTAAGCTTAGTTTTGATGAAAACAAGCTTGAAATCAAGTTAATTTCATGTTGAAAGTAATAAACCCTAATCTTGAAATTTAGGGTTTTAATTAGGATTATAGAATTGATGATGAAATTGAAGTAATTGTGGTTCAAGAAGCTTAATTTTGATGTTAGAATTAAAAATCCCTATTTGGAAAATTTAGTGACCAATTCGAAAATATTAAAAATTTGGGGGATTGTTCTTGAATTTTTATTTGATGGGGGAAATGATGCATTTGTGATGAAAAGTTTATTTTAGCATATTAGAATGCCAATTGGATTAAAAATCAATTTTGAATAGTGAAGGACCAATTCGGCAACTTGGGAAAATTTAGGGACTAAATTGTTAAAAATTTATTTGATGATGGAAATGGGTAGAAAATGATATTTCAAGCTTGAATTGACAATTTATGACAAAATTGAGAATTTGGAAAAGTTTAGGGACCTATTCGACATTTTGAGAAAATTAAGAGGATGTTTATGGAATTATTTTGTTGAAGAAGGGTTAAAGAGCAATTATTGAAAATGTGATCAAATTGGCTTGAAATGATGAAAAAGGACCATTTTGGCAAGAATGGGAAAATAGAGGGTTATTTTGGAAATTATTGTTTTGATGGCGACCTATATGAAAATGAGCTAGAATTGATGATTCAAGCTTAGTAAGGACTAAAATGGGAGAATTTCAAACTTTCCAAAGTTTAGTGACCAATTCGGTCAAATCGAAAATAAAAGGGAAAGTGTTGTAATTATTGGTAATAGGTGATTACTTGAATTAAGTTTAAATTAAAGTACCTTGGTAAAATTAGTGACTAAAATGTCACATTAGTAAAGTTTGAAACTTTATGGAAAATAACTCGAATGATTTTGAAATAGAAGAATTGGAACATTTAGAGCATGAATAGTTGTTGAATGTTCAAATTGGTCATTAAGGACCGTAATAAGTTTTGAACAGTACAAGGAAGAAAAAAACATTTATAAATGTTATATTCATGTGATTATATTAACAGTATGTCTAAGATATTGTTAGATTGTGATCTAACAAATATTTCTTTTATTTGATTTATGAAGTTTAAGTTCGAATCAAGAGATGTTCGAGAGGTAATGAAGAAAAATATTAAAGAGGACTTAGTGAGGCATACAAATAAATGGCCCAGGTGAGTGCAATGCATACATAACATGATACATGGATGTTTTATACATCACTGGTAGGACTTGCGATGAGTCTACCTAGTTTATATATTATCATGATATTTACGTCATTGATCATATATTTGACATATTTTAAATATGTCAAAAGTTGAAAATAAAAGCATTGATCACTAGTTATTGATGATGGTATAATATGAATGTTATTTTGGTCATGAACTGTTAAATGTTGCCATTGATGACTTAAATGATGAAATAAAACTCAATGTATGATATAGAGATTCGATGGTATAGTTGGATATCCATAGAGTCATAAACAACTATATAAATATTCTAAGCACTTCGGTGCAATATTAATAAATACTCATTGAGTGTATACTCATGTAAGGTTTGGGTATACGAAAACACTTAGGGTGCTAAGCACTACGTTGTAAATTTTATAAATACTCACTGAGGGTATACTCATGCAAGGTTTGGGTATACGGAAACACTTATAGTGCTAAGCACTACAGTGCAAATAATATACTATACTCATGCAAGGTTTGGGTAAAGAAGGGGTGACTCGTGTACATAAATTCTCTTAATTCGATACCTTGGGCTAAATAAATTAAAAAGAATAAAAAAGAAACATGAAGATAAGCTTGAAAGCCCGCAGATAGAAATGGGAAAAAGTTATTGGTAAGCATTGAAAGCTTACGGATATAAATGGCAACGGTATTGGTAAGATCTAATCTTATCACTTTGATATACATATATATTGTCACATATTTAATTGTGTTAACGAGCATGTAATGGTAAGATGATCATATGCATTGTTGATTATAAATATTGATATTAATATTATGACAATTGCACTTGAATTTGAATTATTGCCCCACTAAGTAAATACTTAGTGTGTGACTGTTTCACGCATAGGAAAATAGGAGTGTTTGAAGTAAGGAGCACTAGTGGACATCATCTATGAAGAACATGTACATTAGTATCAGTAATATAATGTTTGAGGTTGTTTGATATTCACTAGTTGGTATGTTTATTAAAAGGTTATTCATGCTCTGATATAAATCGCATTTTTAAATCAGGCAGTTTTTAGGCAGTTTCACTAATTATATAAAGTTGAATCAAATTGATAAGTTGCTGCCTGAAATTAAATCTGATTTGAAGACGAAAATATAAATTTTAAACTTACACGATTAATTATATTTGTAAATAAAAACTAAATTGTAATATATATATATATAACAACAAAAAAATTATTTTACCGAATTATAAATATAGATGGTTTTACAAATATTTTATGACATCTATGTCTCGTATTCAATGATGGCTACATGAAAGAGGTGTTACACAACTACTACTAGCGATGCAAGAATGATGATGAGAGTATAATGGTTCTTCGTATGGGTAAGCCTTTTACTATCAAAATTATATCCATTGTCATGCCATTTAGTATTATTTTTTATTAATTATTCAATATTTTATTTAATAGGAAACGCACACCGAGCTGATGAGTTTGAGCAGCTGTTAGAAGAGTTGCGATTAAGGAATTTAGCTGGATAGAATTATATCATTGATATCCCGAGGGAGAAATGGCTACAATGTTATGATGGGGGCATCGATATGGTCACATGACAACGAACTTGACTGAGGCGATCAATTCGTCTCTGAAGGGAACACACCATTTACCTATCACATCCGTTGTCAAGGCGGCATATTATCGACTGGCTATCCTTTTTGCAACCCTGGGAAAACAAGCAATGAACTGGATAGAAGGTGGCCACAAGTTCCATCAAGATCTTCAGCAAATATTTCAGATATCCATGTTGCACGCAAACGTGATGGGTGCTATATGTTTCTCCCGTCATGAACACAACTTTCAGGTTACTGAATATTCGCGCTCGCTCGAAGGCATCTTGCAGAACAATTACGTTGTTAACCTACGACGAAGAACATGTGATTGCGGACGTTTTCAGACTTTCAAGTACCCGTGTGCGCACACATTTGCTGCACGTGCATCTGTTCATTTTGACACAATGACACTCGTTGATCCGGTATACCGGCTTGAAAATATTTTCAAGGTTTACCGTAACGAGTTTCCTCATATCAGAAATAAACACGATCATGCATTAGTTGACGATGAACCGAAGATACGGCTAATCCTTCCTTGCGACGCAAGAGAAAAAGGTCGCCCTCGCTCAACTAGGATTCATTGTGCCGAGGATATGGTTCCAAAAGAACGAACAGGGCAACCTAGGCTGTGTACGAAATGTAGGAACCCTGGACACGATAGGAGAAAATGTCCTCTTAGGATAGGGCCTTGAATCAACTAGTTGTTCTTGTAACTGTAATGTTTACATTATAAAAGGAAAGAGTTCCATAGCATTTTATGGTCTTCTAACTTTAAACAATGGCGAGAGGATCCGATAAAATATACAAAAATCGTATTACACATGCCTGTCGACCATTTGTTTCCATGTTCTTCATGATAAAAAATGACAACATAGCATTTTCAAAGCGCTATTTAAACCTGCTCGGATAAAATAGACTCCCTGATTTCTGGACT
Organism: Hibiscus mutabilis; assembly: GCA_019671005.1. Taxonomy (NCBI): domain Eukaryota; kingdom Viridiplantae; phylum Streptophyta; class Magnoliopsida; order Malvales; family Malvaceae; genus Hibiscus; species Hibiscus mutabilis. The sequence continues at coordinate 12,114,532 of CM033732.1, forward strand.
TTTATAAAATTATGTTCTCGTATTACGACATAAAAGTTCTATAACTAGAGAAAATATCACACGTCCTTGCTCAAAATCAAATTAAACATGCCTACCGACACTTGTTTTATTGTTACTCAATGCACAAAAACAAGGCTATATAGAGTTTTTAACGCAATTTTTAGCAACGTTCGGATACCTGATAGTGGATTATTTTTACACCGTTTTACAGAGGTGAATCTATAGTACGACGTCGATGTTCAATAACAAGAAAAATTATCCCCCAACACAGTGCAAATTCACCTAAAACATGCATATCGACACTTGTTTTGATGTTACTCAATGCACACAAACAATGCTATATAGTGTTTTAACACAATTTTTAGCAACGTTCGGATACCTGATAGTGGATTATTTTTACACCGTTTTACAAAGGTGAATCCATAGTACGACGTCGATGTTCAATAACAAGAAAAATTATCCCCCAACATAATGCAAATTCACCTAAAACATGCCTACCGACACTTGTTTTGATGTTACTCAATGCATAAAAACAAGGCTATATAGCGTTTTTAACGCAATTTTTAGCAACGTTCGGATACTTAATAGTGGATTATTTTTACACCGTTTTATAGAGGTGAATCCATAGTACGACGTCGATGTTCAATAACACTAAAAATTATCCCCCAACACAGTGCAAATTCACCTTCAACATGTCTATCAATCCATGCATATTCAACAATTACACGAAGAATTCACGTTCTATTGAACGCGGATTCAATGATACTCTGTCACGATAACTTCATGCTATTTCGTGTCAATTTATTGTCGAACTCGCGTTTTGCTAAACATGAGTTTTGTTATCCAATTAAAATAAACGATTACAAAAAAAAAACAACGCCATATTATCTAAAATTCACATTTCGTTAGACGTATTTTTACAATTCGCATCGTTCAGAACGCGAATCACGCTGATGTGTTTCAAATGGGGTATTTTTTCAATTGTAATTTATAAGGGTGGTTATCTTTTTTTTTTCAAAAGAAAATATTGAAACTATAAAGCCGTAAAACTGGGTGTTTCATTTCTTCAACAGTTGGAAGCTGTTTCAGTCAAAAATCCCATCTCTCATTATTCACTCCACCACATGGTATTGTCAGAGTGCAAAAATCCCCTCATCTGTCACTGTCCGTGTGTTTTTACACTGAAGATAAAAAAAGCAAAGTAAAGGATTTTTTGACTTCCTTTTCTCGCACGGCACGCCTATCTGCTAATGACCCCCATATCCCTAATCTCTTCCTCTTTTCTTCCAAAATGTTCAAAGGTTCTGAGATAAAGACTACTGAGCAATGGAAATGGTCTGAAATGCAAGGCCTTGAACTTGTCTCCGACCCTTCTTCTGACCCTTTTAAAACCAACCCATCAATCCACAAACAAAGTGTAGGAGAAACAAGAGAAATGGAAACTTCTTCACCTTTTTCTGAGGCAAAGAAAGATGAGAGTAACAATGGTGGTGGTGGAGGGAATGGAGAGAAGCCAAGGGATGTTCCTACAGTTGGGTTCAGTGAACTATTTAGATTTGCTGATGGCTTGGACTATGTGTTAATGGGAATTGGGTCTCTTGGGGCTCTTGTTCATGGCTGCTCTTTGCCTATCTTCCTTCGTTTCTTTGCTGATCTTGTTAATTCCTTTGGTTCAAATGCTAACAACGTGGATAAGATGCTGCAAGAAGTTGTAAAGGTTATACATTTAACCCAAGTTATCATCTTCATTTTTTTTTTCAGTTTTCTTTGTTAAGCTAAAGAATTCTCTTTAAAAGTTCTCTTTTTTTGTTCGTTTTGATTTATAGTATGCATTTTACTTCCTTGTGGTGGGTGCTGCAATTTGGGCATCTTCATGGGCAGGTTGGTTCATTATAAGATAAAGCGAAGAGCTTTTTAATTCAACTTTTTTTCGGTTTTATTATTGAATGAAAAAGCTTTGAAATTTGTTGCAGAAATCTCATGTTGGATGTGGACTGGGGAGAGGCAAACAACAAAGATGAGAATCAAGTACTTAGAAGCAGCTTTGAACCAAGACATTCAATACTTTGACACCCAAGTTAGAACATCCGATGTTGTTTTTGCCATTAACACTGATGCAGTTATGGTCCAGGATGCCATTAGTGAGAAGGTAAAAAACATAAATGCATATTCTTCAGAAAGTTTTCATTTTTTTTTCTGGTCTCTATGGTGTCAAAATGAATTCTTTTTGGCATGTTTTGTTGCAGTTGGGCAATTTCATTCATTACATGGCAACGTTTGTGTCTGGTTTTGTGGTGGGTTTCACAGCAGTATGGCAGTTAGCTTTGGTAACACTTGCAGTGGTTCCTCTCATTGCTATAATTGGAGCAATACATACCATCACATTAGCCAAGCTCGCTGCAAAAAGCCAAGAAGCTTTATCACAAGGAGGAAACATTGTGGAACAGGTAAAAAGAAAAAAAAAATGTATATCTTTTACCAACTTTTTCCTCTGTTTCAATGTCTGGATATTTGCTAATTGCAAGTTAAATTACAGACAGTGATTCAAATCCGGGTGGTTTTGGCTTTTGTTGGTGAATCAAGGGCATTACAAGCCTACTCTTCAGCACTAAAAGTTGCGCAAAAGATTGGTTACAAATCTGGACTTGCAAAGGGAATGGGATTAGGGGCAACTTACTTTGTTGTTTTTTGCTGTTATGCTCTTCTTCTCTGGTACGGGGGTTATCTGGTTAGGCATCATTACACAAATGGAGGGCTTGCCATTGCCACCATGTTTGCAGTTATGATTGGTGGATTGTGAGTAATCTGTTTCTATGTTTTTTGCTCTGTTTTTTTCCCCTTCATGTTTTGCTCAAAGAAGACTCATTACATTGATAGGGGTTTGGGGCAGTCTGTACCAAGCTTGTCTGCATTTGCAAAGGCCAAAGTGGCAGCAGCGAAAATCTTCAGTGTTATTGATCATAAACCCAAAATCGATAGGAACAACGAGTCGGGTTTGGAGTTGGAATTGGTTACTGGTCTCGTTGAACTCAAAAATGTGGATTTTGCATACCCTTCGAGGCCCGATGTAAAGATCCTTAACAATGTCTCTCTATGTGTTCCTTCTGGAAAAACCATAGCTTTGGTGGGAAGCAGCGGTTCAGGCAAAAGCACCGTGGTCTCCCTCATTGAGAGATTCTACGATCCCACCTCAGGTAAATTTTGGCAAATGCATGTATGTATTCGATGTTTTTCTAAGAAATTGGGCAACATAGCTTTTAGGGTCGGAAAGTCTTACATTAATTAAAATGTGCTTTTGTGTAGGAGAAGTGATGCTAGATGGGCATGACATAAAGACATTAAAGCTGAGATGGTTGAGACAACAAATAGGACTTGTGAGCCAAGAGCTTGCACTTTTTGCAACCACCATTAAAGAAAACATTCTTTTGGGGAGGCCTGATGCCAATGAAATCGAGATCGAAGAAGCTGCAAGAGTGGCTAATGCCCATTCATTCATTGTGAAGCTTCCAGATGGTTTCGAAACTCAGGTTTAGCTACTCAAAGATGGTTCATTTGGTATCAATTTAATAATTGCTTTTCATTTCACCAAATAGGTTAATATATGAAAATGGCAGGTTGGGGAGAGAGGACTTCAACTCTCAGGTGGGCAGAAACAGAGAATTGCCATAGCGAGGGCAATGTTAAAGAATCCAGCAATCTTGCTCTTGGATGAAGCAACTAGTGCACTGGACTCCGAGTCCGAAAAGCTAGTCCAAGAGGCCCTTGATCGATTTATGATTGGAAGGACAACTCTTGTAATTGCTCATCGCCTTTCTACCATTCGGAAGGCGGATCTTGTAGCTGTACTTCAGGAGGGGAGTGTTTCGGAAATTGGAACTCATGATGAGCTCATTGCCAAAGGAGAAAACGGTGCCTATGCCAAACTCATTCGAATGCAAGAGGCAGCACATGAAACTGCCATTAACAATGCTAGAAAGAGTAGTGCAAGGTAGCTTCCATAAGTTTTCATATGTTTGTTATTATCTTGAGAAGACTTGCAGCTTTTAGAATGTTATATGTTATCATGGTTCTTCTGCAGGCCTTCTAGTGCTAGGAACTCAGTAGGCTCACCGATCATTGCCCGGAATTCATCATATGGTCGATCGCCATATTCACGCAGGCTTTCCGACTTTTCTACTTCTGATTTTAGCCTTTCCCTCGAGGGATTCCACCCTAATTACCGGATGGAAAAGCTTGCCTTCAAGGAGCAAGCGAGTTCCTTCTGGCGCCTTGTGAAAATGAATTCACCAGAATGGGTTTATGCTTTAGTTGGTTCTATAGGATCCGTTATCTGTGGATCTCTTAGTGCTTTCTTTGCATATGTTCTAAGTGCCGTTCTCAGTGTCTACTACAACCCGGACCATGCTTACATGATCAGAGAAATCGGGAAATATTGCTATTTGTTAATCGGACTATCATCCGCTGCCCTTCTCTTCAACACACTACAACATTCCTTTTGGGATATTGTTGGAGAAAACCTCACAAAACGGGTGCGCGAAAAGATGCTGGCAGCAGTACTGAAAAATGAAATGGCATGGTTTGATCTGGAAGAAAATGAAAGTGCTAGGATAGCTGCAAGGTTAGCTCTTGATGCCAACAATGTCCGATCAGCCATTGGAGACCGGATTTCAGTTATTGTGCAGAACACAGCACTCATGCTTGTTGCTTGCACTGCTGGTTTCGTTTTGCAGTGGCGCCTTGCCCTCATCCTCGTTGCAGTCTTCCCTGTGGTTGTAGCAGCAACTGTTTTGCAGGTTCGTTTCTAAAACTGATCCTTTGCACTCATGAATGACATCGTCAAGCATTAAATCTTGACTAAAAACTGACCAATTATCTCACAATCAACTGTATTTGTTGGATTTTCAACAGAAAATGTTTATGAAAGGTTTCTCAGGAGACTTGGAAGCTGCACATGCCAAGGCCACTCAACTAGCTGGAGAGGCCATTGCTAATGTAAGAACTGTAGCTGCCTTCAATTCAGAGAACAAAATAGTTGGCCTTTTCTCCTTGAGCCTTCAAACTCCTCTGAAACGCTGCTTCTGGAAAGGACAAATTGCAGGAAGCGGATTCGGGGTCGCTCAGTTTGCACTATATGCTTCTTATGCACTTGGTCTTTGGTATGCTTCATGGCTTGTGAAGCACGGGATCTCTGATTTTTCGAAAACAATCCGAGTCTTTATGGTTCTCATGGTCTCCGCCAATGGCGCAGCTGAAACATTGACCCTGGCTCCCGACTTCATCAAGGGAGGTCAAGCCATGCAATCAGTCTTTGATCTACTTGACCGTAAAACCGAGATCGAGCCTGATGACCCTGATGCCACACAAGTTCCCGACCGTCTGCGTGCAGAAGTTGAACTAAAGCATGTAGACTTTTCTTACCCTTCACGTCCTGATGTCATGATTTTCTGTGACCTTAATCTCCGTGCCCGAGCTGGAAAAACTCTTGCCCTTGTTGGTTCGAGTGGCTGTGGTAAAAGCTCAGTGATTGCACTTGTTCAAAGATTCTATGACCCCTCATCTGGACGTGTTATGATAGATGGAAAAGACGTTAGGAAGTACAACCTCAAATCCCTGAGAAAACACATTGCAATTGTTCCACAAGAGCCTTGCCTCTTTGCTTCCACTATCTATGAAAACATTTCCTATGGACATGAATTTGCAACCGAGGCAGAGATCATTGAGGCAGCTACACTAGCCAATGCCCACAAGTTTGTATCCTCATTGCCCGATGGTTACAAAACTTTTGTTGGGGAGAGAGGGGTTCAACTTTCAGGGGGGCAAAAACAGAGAATTGCCATTGCAAGGGCACTTGTGAGGAAAGCTGAGCTTATGCTACTTGATGAAGCAACCAGTGCCCTTGATGCCGAGTCTGAGAGGTCGGTCCAAGAGGCTCTACAGCGTGCTTGCTCGGGTAAAACTACAATTGTGGTTGCTCATCGGTTATCGACAATTAGGAATGCTCATGTCATTGCAGTGATTGATGATGGAAAAGTTGCAGAGCAAGGATCCCATTCACATTTACTAAAAAACTATCCTGATGGGTGTTATGCTCGGATGATACAATTACAAAGGTTTACAAATAGCCAAGTGGTTGGCATAACTTCAGGCTCGAGTTCTTCGGTAAAAGCAAAAGATGTTGATGAAAGAGAAGGATAGTGAGTTAACTTCAAGAAAATAGTAGAAAAAGGGGGTATATATCCCATATACCCTTTAAGCTTTTTTTACTCTGGTTTTAATGCTTGGAAAATATGTTCACTGTCTTCTTTGTTTTGACCTTATATTTTGTCTTCATGGATCTTTTTAAAGAAATGATAATGACAAATATAGATTGATTGAAATGGATTCAGTTTTAGAAGTCAAGACTCAAAAGGAAACGTTGTGTAAAAGCATACCAAACATTGATTCTTGTCTGATGAGTGTAACAGTGATGTATGATTCATTTCTGGTCAATGTTAATTTGCCTTTGCTAGTCTTTTATTTCTATTTCAGCTCAACGGATTTTTGGTTTCAGTTTGCATTACAAAAGTAGTTGTGGTTTTCCAGCTTAGTTTTGATATTATTGGAACAAATGTTTCTTCATTGCTTAGTGTGTTCCTTTATTTGATTGATGTTGCAATTTAGATGATTAACAATACAAATGTTGATTTTCTTCTCTTGGCTGATCAAAACATCAATTTAGTTTAAAAAGAGAAACAAAGTTCAAAGATCCCCTTTGAAAATCTTGGTTTTCCAAATAAATCAATTTCAGAACAAATATCCTTATTTTTAGCAAATGATGCTCAGAAACGAAATAAAAGTCGACTAAAAAGGTAAAGTTTTGATCACTTCTCATCCAGCAAGAACAAAAGAGAAATCCCCAAGTTCAACACAAAAATCCTCAATTAATTAAAAATATTACAGTAATCGTAAAGCTGAGACAAGTAACAACTAAATTAAGTAAGAACAGTTCATCTATAATCCATTTAACAACCATGAAACGAATCGAAGAAGAAATAAAAGAACCCACCTTCTATGTTTTGGATACGAATGAATTCATAAGCAGTAGAATCTCAGAAAATTAAGTTAAAAGAGAAAAAAATAATTTCTTTAACGAAAAGGAAAGAATCGAAAATAGAAAATAAGGTAAAAAAAAAAGAAACCTTATTATTGACAGCCAGAAACGAATCATTTGAGGTTTTGACCCAATCCAATGGTAATCTGTACAACAGCGAAAGTCTGTCCTGCGTGAAATCTAGTGGCATGCTCAGATCGGATATCCGGATACCCGATCCGAAAGTCCAGGTATCCAAAAAATCAGATATTCGGATCGAATTCGGATTGTTATTTTAGTGATCCGATTTTTCGAATATCCGATATCTGAATTTGCACACCCCTACTACATACTGTCCTTTGTGACCCGAATTATTCAAATCGGATCAGGAAAAAACGTAGTGCTTTGTGTAGCCGCTTTGATTTGATTCAACAAGTATGTCTTCGTGGGGCAAGTGAATATGGGAGATACCATTCACGCCCTTTTGGAGATGAATGAGTTGATGACATTTACCAAAGCCCCGTTTGTGGATGAGAGACTATAATGGAGAAATCCCAACAGTTTAACCCTATTGGAATCCAAGGATTTGGACATGAAAGTTGTGGCCTTCTATTGCATTCTAGAAATCAATTACTTTGGACGCAAGGTAGCAGTTGAGGCATTGGTTAAAGGAGGATTGGTAAAGAAGCTTGCGGAGTTGCAGAGGTCAGAGTTTGGTGGGAATTTGATCGAGATGGGAAAATTTGACGACGAGTATCAGGAGACCGAGGGGAAGAAAAGAGGAGAGAAAACAAGTGTGTAATAGCGTGTGTCGTTCGTACTAGAAATTTCCTTTGCCATTTTATTATTGCAAGGGTCCAGCTCTCAATGTGCCTCTCTAGCAGTGCTTTACTGGCTTATGTTTTATTTGTGTTTATGGATTGTTTAATGCTGGTTTGAAATTTGAAAATTTTAATTTTAATTATATTGGATTTTATCATATCCACATTTTATGTAATAAAAATAAAGTTAAATTACACATGTCTCTATATCATGAGTAAGTACAAAATTCACTACCCTACAATTCTACAAGATGCACAACATAGGAACTTCTTAACTTGCTTAATCCTAACAAGCTACACTTTCCTGTGTCCTTGTATCTAGCATCACTAGTTAAGGTTCATAAATATTCATCAACCAAGAACCGCATAGAAAGTAGGAAACACTGGCAATGACAAGCACTTTTCATTGAATATTCTATAAACTGGCATCATCAACCTGATCACAAACAAGCAAACACTAGTTCATGGTTAACACTTCTTTACTCACTATTTTCATCCAGATTGTATTACTTGGAAAATTATAAGTATACTCGAACAAAAAAGAAATGGGAAAAAGAACGAAACAAGCATTAGAATACGTAAGCAAAATGGGTTTTATCCACCGATTGCCAGAACAATGAACATCATTGGTGGAGCAAAAGAAGCACTGCTCAGATTGACATTAATGTTGGTCCATTGTCTGGCATACCCATCCCAGCAGCCAAATCAGCATCGAGTTGAGTATGTGGTGCAGGCCCCGACATCTGCTTCAAACTGCACCAAATAAAGCATACATCAAACAAAAACATCATTTCATCTTTCAAGATATGCTAAATGCAAGCAGTTTTTTATTTGATCTCACTAGCAGATCTAAGTTGCGACAATCTATTTCAGATTCATATCTGCAATAACCAAATATGGAGAAAGGAAAAGCTATCAACTTCATTAAAGATTTAAGAAACAAATATGGAAGTACTAGCTTAAGTTTACAAGAAAATAAAAGTAAATTTGGCAATACTCCAACATAGTGTGTGCTTACCGAACTTGTGATATGTTAGCTCTTTGAGATTTTGCAATCATTTATGTTAAACATTGTAACAACAATAAAGCTTTCTCAATAACACTCGAAACTTATAACACAAATGATGATTCTAAGCATAAAACCTCTACTAGTTAGAAACAAAAGGAGATATAGTGCCAAAAATAAGAACATGAAAACAATTGCTCACCGTTTCTTGTGTCGTTTCGTCTTGAAATGTTCATCCCTCACAGTGGAATTCGCAAAATATCGGCTGAATAAGTAAAAACCAATGAAACATATTTTAAAAAGCAAAGAAATTATGCTATACTAGAATTCAATTTTCATTTTCTATGTTTCATTTTTATTATACCTTGAGCAAATTATAAAATTAAATTCATAAACAAATTGCACTTACTCGCAGTGTAAGCAGTAATATTGACCCATCCCAGGCAAATCTTCATCGCGAGGCAACGGTTTCTTCTCGGAATCACCCTTTTGTAGCTCGTCATAAACGGCATCATCACGTGAATCCAAAAATTTCACCGTTAAGGAAAGAAAACGGATTAAGTGTAAAAGAATAAACTTTTATCATAAAAGGGGAATTTGCATTCAATTAAACTGAAGAAAAAGGATATCTTTGAGGAGGAATTTGTCGCGGCGAGCTGTTTTGTGACAAAACCTTCGCTTCTTTATTTTCCTGCTTGGGCATTTTCCTCCCATAGTTTACTCTTCCTACTAGAATTACTTTGAATAGCTTTTGGCTGCGATTAGGGGAATTAGGGTTTTGCAGTAGACTCCTTTGGAAACCCTAGTCGAAGAGAAGAATCCATGTACTTGTCTTCGAATTTTATTGGACTTGGTTCGTAAATGAACGATGTCGTTTAGTGGGATGTGTCTTATTTTTGGGTCTGAGACCTCGTCTTTAAGCCCATGTTTAGAAGAATTGTTTGATGGAAATATTATGCATCCATATCATTAGTGAAGGTTATAAAGGTAAAATTTTAATATATAGGTTGTGTAAATTTTTCTTTAAAATTTTAAATTTAAAACTCTAATTCTAACCCTTAAGTTTTAAATTCTAAAATCTAAACCTTAAATCTTAAATTCTAAACCCTACAACCTAAATTACTAAACTCTAAATTCTAAACTAAACTATTAACTCTTAAACTTTAGTTTATACGAACTATATATTAAAGTTTCTCTCGTATTATAATTGTCTCAGGTTGACACGTTTGTGATTCATGTTATACATAATTTATACGTTTATTTGTGTTACCTTTTAGTATGGTATTTTTTGCCTTATATATTTGTGTGTTTATGTCATTAATATTGTTTAAATTTTGTTTAGAATTGAAAAATGGGTTTAATTCAAAAACTAGATTTATTTGTGTTACCTAGTTTTTCTCTTAAACTTAATTTTCTCTTCAGAGCCGTTAGAAGTTTTTTTATCTTCTTTTTACTTAACCGGTGGCGGCAACTAGTCTTGGTACTAGTTGTCGACCACCGGTGTTCATTATTTTTTTGTTCTTTCATATTTTGTTTTTTAATTTTAATAAAAATTTCTGCTCTTGTGGCACACGTTTCGTCTGTCTTTGTGGTACGCTTTTTATTAGCTTTTATAGTTTGTTTCATCTATAGTTTGGCACGATTTTAACATACCGTAGCAATCGTTTGGTGCTCGTATAGAGATCCTCATGGCGCTAGCTTTCTGATTTGATTTTGTCCGTGGTCATAGAAAAGATTGATCCCCACTCGTTTGATGGTTTGTTAGCCGATGTAATCAGAACTGTGTAGCGGAGCAATCTGCATGATAGTTTAGTTCGCTCACCACTCCTTTTCCATCCCGTAAAACGTCTTGTTTGGCTAGAGACAAGGAGATTCAGGAAGGTTTCTGGGTTTTGATGGTATGCTAATATCCATGAAAGAGTTTGCTTTTCTTTGCACCTCTATATGAGATTTTAGCGGACTAGTCATTTATTTTCTCTGTTTTTGGTGCATTGTATTTGTAATATATTTTATGGTGATTAATAAAATTTAATGCTATTGTTGAAAAAAATTACAATATTACAATACAAATATTAAAAATTAGGTCAAATTCTTCTATTAGTCCATGTACTATTTATAAGTAATGGATGTAGTCACTATAACCTAAATGATTTTTTAGTAATTTTACTTTATAGATTTTGAAATTTCTTGATTAATTAATAATTGTTAAATCTATTAAGTCCAATTATATTATTACTCCTTATAGTTTGCTTACTTCACAAATTTGGTTTCTATTATCTAATTGATCATTTTAAGTCCCTATAATTTAGTCATATTATACATGCACTATTTAGGTCAAAATTGAAATTTTAAATTAAAAATTACAATTAAAATTGACCAAATTAGAAAATATGAACTAAATATGTAACTGAAAACTAATGATTGTATTTCACCTAAAAACATTAGGTTTGTTAGGACTTTTTCTATTTAGTAACAACTATTGTTGCAGCAATTTTGTGTTAGTTCATGCTTTGTAAATAAGAATGACAACGAACTGAATATATGTAATTTTAAATTATTTGAACTCATATATTTGTCAAAAACTTCAAAGTTTTTTTATTCGTAAATTATTCGATTACAGGGGCGTATCTACCATAGGTCATGGTGGGTCACTTGACCTACCATAAAAAATTTGGATAAACTACATTAGAGGCCACTCAATTATTTATAAAGTTACGATGGGCCACTCAATTATTAAAAGTTATAATTAGGTCACTCAATTAAAATTTTAGTTACTATTGGATCACTCCTCGTTAAAATACAAATGGACATCTAACAAGACTTGGTATAGTGACAATTTTAATCCTAAAACTTATATATTCTACCAATTTAGTCCCAATTCAAAAAATTTAACCCTTAATATTTAAAAAGAGATCAATTTAGTCATTTTTTCCTCCCAAATCACATGTATACCTTCATTAACACTAAAGTACTTCATTTAAAATCATTAATTAACTTGATACACAAATTTTGTAAATGTAAATATATTTATAATTATTTTTAATGTTAGATCCATATTTAGTATCTATATTAAAATCAACTCATTAAAATTTATTTAAAATTATTTTTGAAAACCTTCGATTTTAGTTATTACTATCCTGTAATTTTCTACAAAAGTTAAGGTTTTTGTATTATTATACATTTTTAACGACTTTATTATTTTCTTTTTATTTTAAAATAAACTAATAATTAAACTTTTTAAGTTTTTGAATTTTTATTTTTACACATAGTTCTTAAATCTTTAGCAAGTTTGTGTACTTTCATTAAAAAAAAGTTTTATGATTTTTATAATAATTTTATTTTTTTCTTCTTATTTACAAATTTACTACTTGTTAATCAGTTTATATTATTACGAAAATCATAAAAAAATTATTATTCAATATCTTACTATCTTCTCATGCATGCACTTGTAAAAAGAGTAAAGAACCATTTTGACCAATAAAAATCGAAGGTTTTATCGCTATTTTACTTACAAAGAATGATTGTTATAAAAAAAGGTAAAAATAAGAGATTTCTCTCTCAAAAATTAATTGTATAATAATAATAAGTTGATAAAGATTTGGTGATACAGATTAGTGATCATTCATATGGAAGTGTTGAAAGTTATTTTAAATGGTTTCAATTACCTATAAGTAATATAAAAAGTTGTGTTCAGAGAATTAGTTGTAAAAATGATATTTTGGAATGATTGATTAGGGAAATATTTTTTTGTATAAACTAATGTGGATTCCTCTATCCATGTATTTTATTAAAGAGAGTTAGTAACTAAATCATAGTGAACCTCTTACATATACATTTAGGTGTGATTGAAGAGCCTTTTGCCATTTCAGTTATGAATATCTTAAGTAATTTTGATGACTTGTTTAATTTATTTTTATCTTATATACAATTTTATTTATTATCTGTGAGTGAACTACCAAGTTTAAATTCTTAGATCCGCCTCTGCTCGAGTATTACCATCAGAACTCAAATTAAATATCATTATTCGTCAAATATTTGATTGAATTCAAAATTTGAATCTCCTTAGAAACAAACATATTTATTATTTTGTAATTCAGAGTCAGATTCAAATACCTTATTCAAAATTGACAAGTATAGTCAATTTCGGATGTAATCAACTCTTCCAAGTTGTTTGCGTTTAAAATTTCAATAAATATTATATTAAATTACCAAATACTATATATATATATATATATATATATTTAAAAAAGACTTAGGTTTAGCGTTATGAATATTGATGGACTTAAATACAATTTAACATCCATATTTTAAGTCGAGTCGAACCCAACCTGTAACACTTCGAAAATCGATTTAGAATTCTTTTTTGACTTATAGTGATTGAAAGATATTGTTATGAGAAATTTTAAGTTTTAGTATTAAATGGTGATTAGTTAAAAGACGACTAAATTATAAGAGAATTAGAAGTGTATAGTGACTTAATTGTAAAGAATAAAAGTTTGCATGCTAAAAGTGAAACGCATGTTATCACGAGAGAAATAAATGGAAAGTTAAAGGACTAATGGTTGAATTAAGCCATGAATAATGAATAAAAAGAGTAGAAAAGAGAAAGGACTAAAGTCTGAATTAGACCACTAATTGAATTAGTGGATTTTGCTGAGTAAGCCTAATAAATGTCAACATTTCATAATTTAGTCCAAAATAGATCATTGGTAATTAAAAGAAAATAAAGAAAACTGGGGTAAACTCCACGGCAAGAAGGGAAGAGAGAGAATTTGTCTTCTTTAATTTTTCTATCCACCATGGTTAAATGCTTGGAGGAAGCTCTAACTTCTCTTTAAAAGTCTAATTTAGCCATCAAAATTCAATTTTAACCATAGATTTGTGAAGCTTGCATCAAGGCCTTCCTATTTGTATACATAGATCTTCAATCAGAATAGTATAAGATCCTAAATTCCATTCTTTAAGGTTTAAGATTGAATTTAGGGAGTTATGGATTTATTATGCTTAATTTCAATGTTAAATTAGTTAGTATAGAAAAGTCCTAAATGTGGTAATTAGGGTTACACATGGAATTTGAATTATATAAGATTAATTATAGTTATGGATTGTGATTGTAATATATGTTTGTTCATTGCTAGACAAAAATGAATCAGAGGAATTACAATATTGAAAAGGAAATACTAAAGGTCCGTTTGGTTCTGGAATCTGTTTTTATTTTTATTTTTTTGGAAAATAAAAAAACGTTGAAGAAACGTGTTTGGTTGTAAAATTTAAAAATAAATTTTAGAAAATAAAAACAAAAATAAGTGAAAATTTGAAAACATAAACATATGTTTTCATTGAAAATGTTTTAGAGAAGTGGAAAATATGAAATCAATGGTTTTTTTTAATTTTAACTTTATTTTAGTCCGAGTTCGAATCATTCTAATGTTATTTTTTAAAACTTTGATTTATTTACTCATATTTTATTTATTATTATTAGAATATTTTCTAACTATATTTTATTTTGATTATTTAATATTTCTTTCATTTCTATTTTGAAAGTAAAGATACCAAACATATTTTCACAACTTTTATTTTTGAAAACAAATTTTCATCCCTATTAACCAAGCATGTTTTCTATTTTTTTAAAAATTAAAAATGAAAATTATTTTTTGAAAATAAAAATAGAAAACAAAAATAGAAAATATTTTCTAAAACCAAACGAATACTAAGGAATCGGGGAATTAGTATCTGAATTGTATGATAATTTGTATTATACAAAAACGAATCAGATGAATTACAAGATCGAAAAGAAAGGCTAAGGAACCGGGGAATTAGTACCCAAATCGTATGATAATTCAGATTAGACTAGTCAATTTGTTTGTTGTGTGCTTGTGATGTTGTATGCAATGGACAACCTCTACACGAGGTCAAAACAACAAGGGAAAATAGGGTGTGTCTAAAAAATGACAAGTTAGTATACGGTTGATAAACGGCGGGATGTTAGAGCATTCAGATAGGAAAACTTTTGACTTTGACCGCTATATTTAGATTCCCATAAAAACACACAAAAACAAGAAGAGTTTGTTGTCGGTAAGTTTCGAAACTTAGTAAGTAGTATTGCAACTTTATGGGGATAACATTCGTGTTGCAGCGTCAAATGTTAAAATAATGCATAAGTTTCGAAACTACGAGATATGTACTAGAACCGGTAGATAAAAGTCTAAACCTAAATTGTTAGTAAAGTTTGTGACAATTGACATTGGCAGAAGATGTCTCGAAATTTGATATTGAGTACCGAAACTCTCATCTGTGAAAGTAACATTTTAAGGTTAACGCGTAACAATATACGTTTTTCTTCTGATATCGGAACTTGTGTACATGTTTCAGAACCTATAGAAAATGTGTAAACTGGAAATGTTTAAAGTGCCTTTAACAATACATGTTTGTACAGTATGTTTCAGAACTTAATAATAAGCACCGAAACCCGACCTATGGTATGTTGGATAGATAAAATTAGTCGCAGAAATCATAAAAGTGAAGGAAGTAGATAACATATTAGGTCCAAGCGCCAAGTATCATAATTCATCAATAAGTTTTGCAACCTAAAGTAGAAGATTATAATATTTTTGGTTTAACGATTTATATTTCCAATTTTTTGTAGGTCTCGCAATGTACGTAGTTGTTTTGCTACTCGTAGCGATTAAAACCCTTCGGCTTCCTAGAATGAGAATCGAACCTTTATTTGTTTAATAACATTTTAGGGTTAGAACTTATTTTCGCATTGAAAATCGGGAGAATCCTCTAAATTTGGGAAAAACATTCAGTCAGTGTAAAGGATCGAAACCTCAATTTAGGTCTGCAACTGAGCATGTGCAGTCGTCTCCATTGCGAAGGTAAAAAGCAAAACCCCAAGTTTGTTTATTTGTGAAATACTTGAAATTTAGGGTTTGTGTTTTGAAATTTTGTATGGAATTGCATTTCTTGTTGGATGAAATATGTTGAAACTGAATATTTTGTCTTGTTTCGTTTTTTTAAATGTTACCCTTTCCATCTATTTGAACCTAAAAAGGTTAGATTTGTTTGTAATGAGGATGAGTTTATTTATGAGTGAGTTGGTTTATTTTTGCATTGATTTATGTAAAGATTTAATTATTAGGATGACAACTACAAATTTGAATCTCATTTTTACTGAAGTTGCTGATGAACTTGCTAAAGAAGTTGCTGATAAATATGGTAATGTTGAAGTTGCTAAAGAAGTTGGTGTCGCTGAGAAAGTTACTGATAAAGATGACAATGATGAAGTTGCTAAAGAAGTTTTTGATAAAAATGGTAATGATATAGTTGGTAATGAAGTTGCTGATAATGAAGTTGCTGCTAAGGAAGCTGTGTCTTTGGCCATATGTGCTAGGTCGTACACAAAAAACATGTCATCCCTTCATTAAGTTTTAGTAAGTTGATATTTACGTATTCTTATTGCATATCATAATAAATGATTGAATGTATACCTTTGTTATTTTCATGTTTTACAGTCAAGGTGAATGTTTAAGGAGGAAACAAACTAAGGAGAAAGTGACTAGTGAGGTAGGTTTCAGTGGTTTATGATGTTTGTTAAAGGCGTATGTAAAATGTTTAATTCATTTGAATTTGTCATTTGTAGGTTAGGAAAGATTTAGGCAAGAAATTGGAGAAACTGTCGAAGGAAGAAAAATAACCTTACATTGATGAAACTCAGAAGGAGAAGGTTGTATACAAAGACTATAAATCAAGACAGCCGAAGAAGGTAATAACAGTATAAAGGCATTATTGTTTGATAGATTATAATAGTTTATATTG
Organism: Hibiscus mutabilis; assembly: GCA_019671005.1. NCBI lineage: Eukaryota > Viridiplantae > Streptophyta > Magnoliopsida > Malvales > Malvaceae > Hibiscus > Hibiscus mutabilis. The sequence continues at coordinate 12,131,246 of CM033732.1, forward strand.
AGATTGGTGTAGGAAGTTGTTATCTTATCCCCTGTAGACATTTTTGACACAAGGTGTAGTCAAAAGCTATTGTACGATTTCATAAAAGAAATTGGTTTTGGGTCAGTAGTTTTTATAAAATCGTTCATTCTACATCGAGATCTATGTAGGGAATTGATGGAAAGTTTTGATGTTGGAAGGAGTGTTATTGAGTTTGAAGGACACAACATTACTGTATCAGTTAAAGATGTAGAAGCTATATTGGGCCAGAAGAATGAGGGTGTTGATGTTCATGAAGTGCTGTCGAGGGAGAATGATAGAGAAATCAGTGCAAAGTATAACCTCAACACATTTTTAACTTTTGCTCAAATCAAGCGAGATGTAGTGTCTGGTGCATTTGAAGGGGATGCTTTGAAAGCAAGGGTGTTGCTTTACATTATTGGAGTTTTCCTATGTCCTACTGTTGAGATATGCTCATTTGGAGATTTTTTTGAAGTTATTGTGCGACGATTGCTTATAGGATAAAGCAAAATGGGCCAAATATGTTTATGATACACTTATTGAGGCAATAAGCTGTTTACGGAAGTCGAGAAGGCACTTTAACCTAAAAGGGTGTATTGCAATCTTAGAGGTAAAGTTAAAATTGCCTTAGTTATGAGAAATCAGTTGAACTGAGTTTTTTCATATTAATGATGTGTTGTGAATGATATGGAATTTAGGTTCGGCTGTATGATTATTGGTCTAGATTTGATAGCATAGCCAATGCATTTTCTAATGGTGGTGAGGCTCGCATTCTGCATTGGGTGCAGTCAGAGGTCTCGTCTGTTTATGCCCGCTTAAAGACTTAGCGAGCTTTGAATAGACCAAAGGTATTTGCTGGATTATTATTCATCTAATAAGTCAATTGAAATCATGGTTAATTAATTATATATTTTTCACTATGAAGATTATTGGTCAGAAGCAACCATTACCTGAAAATGTTGATGCACCTAAAGTCAAGGAATCTAAGAAAGTCATGGAAGCACCCAAAGTCAAGAAAGCTTTGAAAAGACGTAAGGTAATACGTTATATATCATTGTATTAATAACTTATTTTGTGGAAGGTGAATTTTTAATATTTATTTAATTTGCAAGGTTGCTTTTGAGGAGTACGATGTTGCAAAATACAACAATGGCGATGCAACGAGGGAAATAATGTCAGAGATGTTTTAGCAAATAATGTTCAAGGCGAATGAGCTAAAAGAGACCATCAATATGGGATTTGAGAAGCAAATTAAATATGAGGATCAAATAATGTCTGAGGTAAATGGGCTAAAAGAGGTTGTGAATACGGGAATTGAGAAGCAAATTAAAGGTGAGGAGAAATTGGACAGTATGAGGGGTTTGTAACACCTCATTCTCGTATTCGATTATTGAATATGATTTAGAGATATCAAAGAATAATAATATTAATTATCAATTTGAAAATATTTATATCGACTAATTCACAAAATCGGAGCTCTTTTACTTTTAAAAAATAAACAAAGTTGAACTAAAATAGACAAAATTATCCCATTTATACATGCCACTAAAATAAATTAAAAACCTCAAGTAGGATGTCATTAATGCGGCAGCTTAATAAAAATTTCTGAACTTGATGCAACTCTTTGCTTCATTCAATGATTTGAACAACCTACGTGTGCACAATTAAACACACGCTAAGTACGAACTTAATGAGGCAATAAACAAAGTTAATAACAATAATTTAAACTTATTCAACTCCATGGCTATGTTTATATAACATGATACATGACAATACATCAACTTTTATATTGCACTAGTAATGATTTACTACATGCCATTACTAATGCCATCAGACTTTCATGCTTGCCCATTTGTCATAATATGTCATCTATGCATCAATACATGAATAAATATAGCATGATACAAGCTAATGAATATTCTTGTTCAATTCCTTTAATATTATATCAGTACTTACCAATATACTTGCCATTTATTCCAAAAGCTCATAAGCTTATTCACATGTTTATCATTTACTAACCACTAAACCATATCCCAAATATATTCCTATAAGAACCCTAGGTACACGAGTCAAATATGCACCAAAGTGCTAATACACATAAGGTAGTGCCCACCATACTACACATAAGGTCGTGCCCACCGTATGCACTAAGTGTTCGTTATATACACTATAGTGTTAAACTGAATATGCAGCCTGCTGCTGAACTATATGGCATGCCAACTATACTACTATCCCTAAAAGACCTACTTGGGCATATAATCTATATTTATTTCATCCATGGCAATGGATATCAACATAATTCAACATTGGGCAGTTCATACCCGAAATAACATTTCTAACTTACGTATGTAAATAATTAAATTATCAATGCATTTTAAATTCCAATCTTGGCATATTTATAATATGTCAATCATATGTTCAATGACATAAATATAATGACAGTAAAATTCGTGTAGGCTCATCGTAAGCCATCCCAATGATGTATAAAACATCAATGTATCAAGATATGTATGCAATTGTTCTTACCTTGACACTTCTTATCCCAAACTAAATTGAATAACTTAAGAGAACTTCAAGTTTGGTCATTTGCTTTATCTACTGGATTTTCGATTTCTCGTATTTACTGGAGTTCTTCGCATTCATCCCTTACATGCATAATTTATAATACCAATAAGACACTCATTTTATAATATGTCAGCATGCGCTACATTCAAAGAAATATTTCTATTCTACAACTCGAAATTCAATCCAATTTGTTTTGACATAAACTAAGTTCGATAAGCTGTTCAACCATATAAACTAATAGCCTAAACTCAACTCGTATGATTTATCACAAATTTTCAAAGTCAAATTCCAGTGCTGAATTTCGGGGCAGACTGTTACTCTGTTTTTTGACCTTTCGCCACTTAAAAATTCATATCTTTTGATATCCCAATCGGAATTAGTCATCGTTTGTTTTAAACGAAACTAGACTGAACTAGGAATAGAATGATATTTGGCTTACTTCCTAATCATTTTTATGGAATTTTTTGTGAATTTCCAAACTTACTTCCAAAGACTAAAATTCTGGGCAGATTTCATAAGTAACATCTTTAGCATCCTTTAACCATTCCAACACCTCAAATTAACCTTTAATTATATTGTTCCAACATTTTCCTTTCATGAAAACTCCAAATTCAACTCAAATCCTTAAACCCCAAATTAAACCCTAATTATCAAATGTTATTCCATCAAGAATACATTAATTTTAACTTCAATCAAGCATGGAAATGATAGAACATCACATAACAATCCTAATTCATTTGAATCCTTAAACCCTACATTATCTCTCCTTAAAATTCAAGAGTTATCTTCAACTATTCTATGAATTTCTTATACCAAATGAAAGAGAATTCAATGAAAAACAAATTTGTATTTCATGAACTAACCTTGAATCCAACTCTAAATGCTTGAAATTTGAACTTGAATTTTTTTCTCCATTCTCAAAACATCACGGCAATGGAAGAAAGATGAACCGAAATTTCTCACTTTTCCTTTCTTTATTTCATGCCTAATGACATTAGTTAATCATATTTAATAAAAAATCTCCTTAATAGTCAAATGACTATTTTACCCTTGATATCAAATGCTCCAAAGCTTACCACTTGTCAAAATATTCACCCAATGGTAAAAAATAAACCAATAAGTTAGTAGTTACCAATTTTGTGTTTGTAATTTTCCAAAATTACAATCTTGCCATTATTCATCTAACGACTCATATTTAACGTAGAAAATCAACTTAAATCCAATGGTCCATGTTAAATCCTTCCAAATTAAGGAATGGAAAAGATATTATTAATCTTGCCTTATAATCTAAAAAATATCCCAAATATTCGATTCGATCTGATTATTCAAATTTTTCTTGAACTTAACCCTTTTATAGATTTTAACACAAAGTCTGTATGGAAAATTTGAATAACACGAAAAATTAGTTCTTGGGGGTAAACTATTTATTTACGGGACTAAAATATATAACTTTTAAAAATTACAATTTAGTCCCTAAACTTTTCATAAGGTTATACTTTAGCCACCAAACTTTCATTTTATTCATTTTGGTCACTAGCCAAAATTTTGAGGTATTACAGTGTGATGATACGATGTTGGGAGAGAAATTAAGTATTGTTTCTAAAGATGTTGCAAAAGTGCAAACATGACCTGCTTCAAGCAGAGTTTGGAAGAGAAGATGAACGGTATTGATGCCAAAATGAACGGATTAGAAGTGAAAATAAGCGATTTTGAATCATAGGTTTAGAAGCCAAAATCGACGGTGTTCATGGGTTTGTGAAAGAAATGCGAGACGAAATGAAAGTTTATTTGCTGAAGATGTCAAGGAATATGGAGCTTGATAGGACCTATATTGTGACTGAAATTAATAGGGCTGTTGAGCGTAACTTTATAAAGACATCACTTTAGAGAAAGTATGGTCAGAGCCGTATTCCTACAGAGACAACAGAAATTGTTACTCCTTCCAAATTCAAAACACCCAAGGTGGAGTTAGGCGCAACATATATTTAGATACAAAGTCTAACTGTCCAGCACCAATGAAGAAAAAGGTAAAAGCTAAATTTATTTAAAGATCATTTTCATCCTTTTCATGTACATATGGCCTTGGCCTTGACTAGTGTATTGTTCCATTGTAGGTTAACCATGTTGTTGGCCAGGTTAGTTGAAAATCCCCTCGATTCTCAAAGGACAACCATTCAACTGCATAAAGTTTGGAAAGTTAATTGGAATATTATTTCATGTAATTACCATTCTTAATGGTAATTTTTGGTTGTGTGTATCGTGTACGTTAATAACAACAAATGGAGGTTTTCATATGCATTGAACATTGGGCCTTAAGCCCATCCGAAGAGAACATTGGAAATAATACAATTTTGCCGTTAAGGCCATCGAATTAAATGTTCTCCCTCAATGGTTATGATTTTTTTTGTTTACATAATTTATGATTGTCGTGGTTACCATCATATCTTTCTTGTGAAAGGTTGAAGATGACGAGTCAAAGACATTTTCGTATGTTGTACTACCTGATGGGCTTCGTGAAGTAGAAAATACCTACTGTGATTATTTATGGAACTGTTGGCACAAAAGTAAGCCTTCAAGTGTATAACTTTAATTTATCATATTGTGAAATGTAAAATCAAAGACATAATACAATGTTTGTCTGCAGCTATGGGGTTATTACACTCGACAACATTTTTGCCACTATTACAAATATTGATATGTTACGACCCGATGCATGGCTCGACGATACGGTTAGTCTAATAAACATCATGTATGACTTGAAATTATTTTAAACACTTGGAACCTATTTTTCTATGTTGTCATTAATGTTTTTTAAATTTGCAAGATTATTGATATGGTGTCCTTGTTCAAGACTCGCAAGGAGGCGAAAGAAAATAGTAAACGTCGGGCCTTTATGCCTTGTAGTGTTGATTATGCTTTTTTGCTATCATCTTATACAGTGTTTATGCCATATTTCTTTGTTAATAAATTGTTCTCAATTGTAAATAACAACCATTATTAATTGTAGAGTACTCATAGACAAAATACAGCTGCCATAGCGTCATGGTTTGCAGAGTTCAATGCGGGAGCAATGTAGTATTATGGGAACATCACTAGCGCTGATATTGTAAGACATAATCTGTTAAATGAAAAATATTAAGCTTTTTCGGGATATGCTAAATTTTAATTAGTTGACGATACAATATTTGGAAGTATTCATCCCCAAGAATTATTGCAATTTCCACTGGTACTTGTGTGTCATTCATATGGAACGTTGGGAACTTTAGGCATTAGATAACTGATAGGGTACTCCGGCGAGTCAACTTAGGGAAGAAGCAGTTACGAAAATGGTAAGAACACGTCCATTTGCCGGGTTGCCTTGTTAGCATTGTATGTTATTAACGTGCATGAAAGAAATTTTTACTATTTAACACCCCAAATTTGGGCCTAGAAGTTGGCTAGGTAGATCAGATGGTTCGAGTGAACCAGATTAGTAGGTTTGATCTAGTTTTGGGAATTAAATCGTAATAAATATTTTCAATACGAAATAAAATATGGAAAAATGGTGAAAAATACTTAATTATTATATTAAGGGTTTTGGTAAACCCAGTTTGATAAAATAAGGTTTGAATTATGGACATTTTGTCCTAGTGAGTAAAATGTAAAGTTTGAAAACTGTTTTTGGTGACTAAATCGTAAAAGGGTCAAAACTTAGAATCTTTAAGGATCTAATTTACCAATTTTTTAATCAGACTTTTCCCTTAATTTAGGCTATTTTAAATGATTTTAAAATGTTTATTAAATAAAAATAAAATGGATTTTATTAAAAAGATTATTAAAAGATGATTTACTTTTCTCTCGTAACAACTTTTTCTCTCAACTTTTCTCTTAATTTTCCTATCAGCCAAACTACCTCTCTTACTTCAAAATGATTAGGGATCAACTTTTTTTGATCCCATTTTGATTTCTCAATTGATTTCTACATCAAATCTTACTTGTTTTCTTAGAGATTTCACTCAAATCGTGTCAATTAAAGGAGAAGCCAGCCATCAGAGGTGATTTTCATTTCTCTCCTCTAATCAAAGGTTTTTTTACTAAATTTCCCAATTTCTTGATCCTTTACAATTGATTTTTGATGTGTATTGATGAATAAATTAAGATTAAAAGGTTTAAATTTAGTTTTAATAAGAAATTGGTGGATCCTTATTATAAATCTTATATGTGGCGGTTTTAATTGATGTAGATCACATCTAAGATGTAACGACTTAGATTTTAGAAACCCAAGGGTTGGGTTGGATCAAGGCATGAGCCTCATATATGGGTCGTGTTTTTGGGCTTGACTAAGCCCTTGGGCTATTTTGGTGTTGGGCTTGAGGTTGTTGGGTTCGTTTGGGAAGAGTAGAGAAGGGTATTATGGTCAAGGCCAAGTTTTGAAGGATGGAAAAGGGGGAGCTGATTTTCTCCTGCATATTGCAGGGGTGAGATCATCCCAACTTTAGTGTTACCTTCCTCCCAATTCCAAGCTATCTCTCTCTCAAAAACACCACTAGCAAATGAAGGATTTTGAGAGCTTGTGTTGAGAATCACGTTTAGCTTGTTGAGGAAAGTGTTATCAGCTTTCAAGGATCTATCAATCAAGGTATGGCTGGTTAGTTTTGGTGGAAAAGTGTGTTTTGGTGGGGGTTGATGGGGGAGAGCGGGAATGGGTTTTTAGGGGACCTTATTGTTGTAAAGGCTTGTGTTTTGACTCCCTTAATTCTCCCTACCATATGGTAACACGTTGGTAACATCTTTTGTAGTGAAAGAGGTTGGGAACTCCTCAAAGGACCAAGGGAAGAGCAAAGCTTGAAGCTTTGGAAGAGGCTTTGTTTTATCAACTAAGCTAAGGTTAGTACACTACTAACTCTCATAGTTTCCTGGAAATCATAAAGTTAGGCTTTGAAGCATGTTTTGGTGTTTTTGGCCTTAGAATAACTTGAGTGGTTGTTAATGGTAAATCATAGAATTGTTGTTGTAATGGCCTAAAATCGGTAGTAATCTACCCAATACTATCATCATAACTTGTAGGAACGGTTTGGGGTTTAACTTTATGGGTTAAACAGGGTTTCTAGGTGAAACCTGTACCTAGAGTTTGAAACTCAGGCTCGTGTACCGGTACTGAGACCAGAGTATCGATACGCCTTAGTGTAAAAGGGAGAAGGGTTGTGAGGGAGTATCGGTACGCCTCCTTGTGTATCGGTACCCCATGCATATTACGAATTCTAGTAACACTTTCGCGTACCGGTACGCAAGGGGCATATCGGTACCCACTGTTACATTGCCTGAGAGAGGCTTTAGCATACTGGTATGCATAGGTAGGAGTACTGTTATGGGTTTGGATCGGTATGGGGCGATCCGAGTACCGATGATGTGTATCGATACGGGGTAGAGCATATCAATACGACTTGAGGGTCTAGTTATTTCGAACTTAAAATGAGTAGCGGTACTCATGGATAAGTATCGGTACCTAGAGGGGAGTACGATACCCATATAAGAGTATCAGTACTCACTGGGCATTCTGCCCAAGAAATTTGAGTTTGCATTCGGGGGTTCTATAATTGGTGGCAAAGGGCCTTAGGGGTCTTTTAAGGTGTAAAATGAATACTAAAACTAAGAAACAAAGATTTTAACCCCGTATGAGAAATAAATGGCTAATGACTTGATGAACATTGGGTAAACCGTGTGAGGCAATAACCCATAGAGGTCCTAGGTGGATCAATCAAGGCTGTGTGGTAATTAGGGTCCTTGTTGTGTGCTGAAGGGACGCCTAGATAGTTGATTCATCCATTGTTGTTCAGATTTGGATACCCTAAGTGTGTTGCAACACCTTAAAGATTCCTGAATGTTGGATCCCGATGCTTTGTGGACACGGGCCTCATTCGAATATGCTTGATTTGAGATTCTGAGCATGGATATAGGATCCTGACGCTATGCGGACACAAGCCTCATCCCCTAGAATATATGATCCCGATGCTATGTGGATGCGGACCTTACTCATAGTGTAGGATCCCGATGCTATGTGGACGCAGGTCTCACTCAAGTGTAGGATTCCAATGCTTTGTGGGCACATACCTCACTTAAGGTGGTTAGGTTTTATCTGTGTGATGCTATGTAAATGTATGAGGTACTTGTATGAGCTATGTGCGTGACCATACATTCATAATGCTTTGTGTTTAGGCGGTTATGGTAGCGCTATTGTTATTTTGCCATGATATCATTCCTGTTGCATTGCTTTATTTATGATTTTCATGAAGCATGGTTGAGTGGCGGTGTATCCACTGAGCTTGTTAGCTCAGCGTTCGAAATCATTGTTTCCGTTCACAGGTTAATAGGTTGTCATGAGGGTTGAAGGAGCACCATCAAGGCTTGGATTTCAGCGTCGACTCTAGTCGTTGAGTACAAATACTAGATGTAATGGGATATGTACTTCGTAGGACCCTATATGTATTTTGTAACTCTTATTTTGTACTATTTGGTCAAATTCGAATGTTTTAATACTTGTAATTGGAGCTTTATGAATCTTGTTTTAAATATCTGAATTTAACTATGTTTTCAATGTATGAACTTATGTTTTTATTGGACTTGAAAAAGGAAAATTTTAACAATATTGATTTTGGGTTTAGGGTCCAAATGTGACATTTGGGTACGGGTGTTACATAAGACATGTTTTAATGTTTATGAGAAGAGATTTGTAAAAGAAATCCTGAAACTAATTGAATTGCTAATTTTCTAGGTTATGAATAGTTTGATTTTTAGGTGTTTGTGGTGTTAGAAGGTTGCTAAATGTATAAGATGAAGTTGAAAGTGTTTTTAGATGTTGATTAGATTTCCAAATCATTGGCTTGTGGCTGGGCTTTGTCTAGGTTGTGTTTGGTGATGTTTTCGGTTATTTTAAGGAGGCATTTTATGGTTTTGGTGAGGCAATGTTGGGAATTGATGTTGCTAGGATTATGGATGTAGAATGCTGCATTGACCCTCTTTTATTATGTGAATAAAACATGAGAGATTGATCCTACAACAATTGACGAAGGATTGGAAGCGTCAGACGCTTGATTTCACATCGGCAAGTGAAGCTTTATGTTGTCGGTGAGTGGAAACGAGATTTACAGCCTTATAAAGGTTTGAAAGTGATTTTTGGAAGTTTAGATTAAGCTTGAAATGCTTGTCTAAGCTCAGAAGTAAGTATTAGACGATTACGCTCTCAATTTCAGTTTGACAAAGTTGATTTCTCATACATATGTTTATGATTTGATACCTACTATTACATACATGTTTTGGAAATGGATTATGAGACAAATGATCTTATATTTATGTTATTTGAGCATGGTAAATGCTTTATGAAAAGTATTTCGATTTTATGAAATGCATGGATTGTTGCATTGGAAATTGATTTAAACAATGCATATGAAAAATAGTGAGGTATCATGTTTAAAATGAAATATATTAGCAAGTGACAATGGTTAAATGTTTTGGATATAGTTGGCATGCCATAGGGTTTAAAGTGCACTATAATAAGTCGCCTCATGTGTGTCAAGGGGTTGTGATTGTATCGTATTCTCCACCATGGGTACCTCAGCGGTCGAGGGGTTGTGATTGTACCATTTTCTTCCGCTGATGGATATTACACATTGTAACCTTTGAAGGGTTTATTATACCGTTTGCTCCAGTTAAATGTATGTTTAAGTGGTCTAAGGAACCACTTGTGAAATTCGTGTATCCGATGTGTTTTGATACATGAAATAATTGGTTATTGGGTCACTTTAATGCCAATATATGAACTAATGTATCATGATGGATGAATTATGTTTTGTATAATGTGAGTTATACATGTTTTGCTCTTTAAGATTTGCTATTGGATGAATAAGGAGGTGAAGGCTTAAATTGAGGTTTTGCATATGGGATTATGCATAAGATCCATTGTACATGTTTTTCATATGGTTTAATATGCACGTTTTTCAAAGGTAAAAAGGGCATGAGATATTTTGGCATGAAGTTGAAAATATGGTTTAACTCAAATGGTTTTAAATGTATTGATGAACGTTTTTAGAGCGACCCTTACTAGGAATTATATGCCTACATTCTCCTTTCTCATCATTGGAGAAAAGTGAGTTTCCGGGGCAGCAAACGAGCAAGGAGGAATCCAAGAATCGATTTACTTCAAGTATGGTTTTAATAAACGAACTTGTAGTAATAAAGAGCAATGTGACAAAGTTGTAATTGGGAGGGTTGTTTGTTTACTCCATGTTTTGGGCATGTTCTATTTGGTATTTTTGGACTTGTGTGAGGTTATATGGTTTGATTGTGGGTTTGGGATGATAATTGCATGCTTGGGTAGAGACCATGCCCATAGGTTCTCTTAATTGATTTGCCATGGATATAATGTTTACCTAGCATGTTTGGATGATTGTAAAAATGATGTTAAACATGTTATATGATGTTTGTTTGATGTTTGAAGCATGTTAGATTGAGCCTAAGTGTCATATGTTTGGCCAAGAGGTCATTACAGGCCCAGTCATACCGAAATGAGTCTTCTGGGATCGGTATGCAGAGTCTGATAAGGCTCAATTTGAGGAAAATAACAAAGGGGTATCGGTATGAGTAGTCACCGTATTAGTACGCCCTTGAGGAATTTTATACTGGAATCGATACTTGGGGTACCGTATCGATATAGGTTTTAGCTACTAAAATCTCTTGATTTTGAAATGTGCAACGGGGATTGGTACTCGAATAATCGTACTGATACGAGTACGCCACGTTGACTCGTACCAATATGATGCAAGTCTGTATTAGTACGGGGTTAGTTAATTCATGTATTTTCATATTGTTTTCTGGATTCTTTGCAAATTGGTCGCTATATTTGTAATGCTCAATTAATGATGGTATTGTGATTCAAATTTCATGCAAATTCACACAGAGGTATGTAATGAACCTAATTGAAGGTTGGTAACATAAATTTGTAATTTAGTCCTTTAATTAATAGAATTTACATTTTGGTCCCTAAAGTGTTAAGTCTTGCAAATCAAATGCTTGTTTCATTTCTCGCTGTTGTACATCATACCTTAGGGTTAATTAAGCATCTAGGCAAGATAAAAAGAAAAAACAGACCGGTTTAGGTTATTGGTTCAGGTTTTCTTTGGCAAACCTAATGTGACGTCCTTAATTCAGTCTTGGCGGCTATGTTGGGTCAAGAGGTTACATTTGGTGGTTTTAGAGCCAGGTTTGATGAAAGTTGTGAGTTTTGTGAAAGTTGGGAGGTAAGTTGTGTTTGCTTGAGAGGTTGTTGATTGCTGTATAATATGTACAGTGTTTGATTATGTGATTATATGACTGAAATGTGATATATTGGGGTAAAATCTTGGGGACACATTGCTTTATTGCTACAAGTGTAAAAGAATTTTGTTTTTAGAACGTGAACATCTTGGATCCTTGCTTGAAGCTAGCCTAATTATGTTTTTGGTTATATTTTCATGCTATAGATACATATTTTGAGTATGCCACCGAGACGAGAGCTTAGGTTGAATACAAATAGTACTATCAGTAGGCAGGGAGTTGAGAGTTAGATAGTATTTCCTGATGGGTTGCCTCTTCTCTACCTAATCCTCTAGTTAGAGTGGGTGCTGGGCAAGTACCGCCAGTTCTACCCGGTTCATTCTTTGGGGATATGAAGCTATTAATTTAGGCTATGACCAGAGCTTTCCAAAAAGTTGTGGCTAGAGTGAATGTTCAGGCACCGACACCGGTAATAACTGTTAATCTAAGACTTATGTTGGAGCATCTACGTAGTTTAGGGGGTATTGAGTTCAGATATTTAGCTTCTGAGGTAGCTGAGGAGTGGTTTACGAGTATCGAGAGAATTCTTGGTCAGATAGAGTACACGGATGTGCTTAAGCTGGGTTGCATTGTATCCTTGATTTAGGGAGATGCCTATAATTGGTAGACTACCACTATAGCGGGAATGCCATTCGAGGATGTGACTTGGGAATTCTTCAGGGATGCTTTTTGGAAGAAGTATTTGGGTACTCGGTCCCAGGATAAAAACAAGCGCGAGTTTATATTTTTGGTTCAAGGTAATATATCTGTTTCAGAGTATGAGGTTTAGTTTGTTCGATTGAGCCAGTATGCACTTGAGTTGGTTCTTGATGATCAACAACGACGTGGTCGTTTCTAATATGGTTTGTTCAAGGATGTTAAGACCTATATGTTGGCTTCAGACTATACTGATTTTGATGTCTTGGTTAGCCAAGCCAAGGATATTAAACAGAATTTGGGCTTGTCTTTTCGTTATAGGGGCTCGAGTTTCGGCAAAAGAGTTATAAAATCAAATATTGGTGGTGGTCAGTTCAAGAAGAATCGAGTAGAAAGTATCGTCCTAATCAGATACATGGTGGAGGTAATGTCGGACGTGGACAACAGGGTTAGAACACCTATGCTGGAGTACCCCGAGTATAGTTGTTGTGGGAAACGTATTTTGGGAGAGTGTTGGGCTACACATAATCCATGTTGGAGTTGTGGTTCGCGGGATCATTTGAGATGTGATTGTCTGCAGATGGCTAAGGATGGATAGGATACTGCACCTGTTGTTGCACCATAGAGAGGTCGTGGTCGTGGTCGAGATAATTTTAAGCATCGAGAGAAAGGCCAGAGGACTGTTGCTCATACAGTGGCTATTCAACCTGAGGCTGGTAGACCTGTGAGGATCTATGCGCATTTCGAGGGAAGAAATAACACATACGTGATTGCAAGTACTTTTACTTTGCAATCTATGTCATTATTTTCTTTGATAGATTCTAATTCCGCACATTCATATATCTTGCGCAATCATGCATGTTTGCTTGATTTACCTGTAGAAGTGTTAGATGTGGGTATGCGAGTAACTAGTTCTTTTAGAGAAACAATAGTTGCTAGGAGGTGTCCTTTGAGGTTCAACGTTATATGTTTGCAGTTGATATGATAGAGTTGTTGTTTCATGGTTTTGATGTAATCTTAGTTATGGATTGGTTGACCGATCATATGGCTGTGTTCAATTTCGAAACCAAGCAAGTTTCGTTGAAACTTGTTGATGATTATGAAATGGTGGTTATAGGAGAGGATGTTAAAATTTTTTCCAATGTGGTTTCAACTTTAAAAGAGCAGAGGTTGTTAGAGCTTCGGTGTCAAGCATATCTAGCTTATTTTATGAACCCATATATAAATGAAGTACGTGTTCAGGATATTTGTACCATTTGTAATTTTCTAGGGGTGTTTTTGAAGGAGTTGCATGGGTTACCACCGGATAGGGAAGTAAAGTTTTGTATCGAGACGTATGTGGATGCTACTTCGGTGTCGATTGCTTCGTATCGCATGGCACGTAAAGAGTTGAAGGAGTTGAAGACGCAACTTCAGGAGTTGCTGGATCATGATTTCATCCGACCAATTATCTCGTTGTAGGGAGCACCAGTGTTGTTCGTGAAAAAAAGGATGGCACTTTGAGAATATGCATTGATTATCGGCAACTGAACAAGTTGACGATTAAGAATAAGTATCTTTAGCCATGAATTGACGATTTGTTCGATCAATTATGGGGTTCTACAGTGTTTTCCAAGATTGATATGAGGTCTGGTTATTATTAGTTAAGGTTAAAGGATAAGGATGTGTTGAAAACTACTTTTCGCACAGTTATGAGCATTATAAGTTTTTGGTGATGCCTTTTGGGTTGACAAATGCACCTGCTGCTTTCATGGATATGATGAATAGGGTGTTCCATGCATATTTAGATCAGTTTGTGGTTGTGTTTATTGATGATATCCTTATGCACTCTCGTACCGAGGAAGAACATGATCGACATTTGTAGATTGTGTTGAAAGCTTTGCTGGATAATCAGCTATATGCCAAGTTGAGCAAGTGTAAATTTTGGTTAAGTGGAGTAATTTTCCTTGGACATGTTATGTCGGCGAAAGGTATTCGTGTGGATCCGTAGAAAATTGAGGCGGTAGTGAGTTGGAAGTCACCTAAGCCTATTTCAGAGGTTCGTAGTTTTCTTGGGTTGGTAGGAAATTATCGTTGTTTTGTAGATGGTTTCTCAAATGTTGCTACTCCATTGAATAAGTTGTTGCAAAAGGATGATCATTTTGAGTGGACGGAGAGTAGACAATAAGCTTTTGAGAAGTTGAAGAAGGCTTTGAAGCGAGTTCCAATCTTGATTCAACCTGAATCGAGTAAAGAGTTTGTTGTTTATAGTGATGCATCCTACGTTGGTTTGGGGTGTGTGTTAATGCAAGACGAGAAAGTTGTGGCTTATGCATCTAGACAGTTAAAGGTGCACGAGCGCAATTATCCTACGCATGATTTAGAGCTTGCTGTAGTGGTGTTTGCATTTCAGATTTGGAAACATTATCTGTATGGTAAGAAGTTTATTGTGCACACAGATCAAAAGAGTTTGAAGTATTTGATGTCACAAAAGGAGTTGAATCTTAGGCAACGTTGATGGTTGAAGTTGCTTAAAGATTATGATTTGACGATTGAGTATCATCCGAGTAAGGCTAATATAGTAGCGGACACCATGAGTAGGAAGGTTACAATGGATTTGGGGGTAATATTTGTGCGGTTAAGTGTGACACGTGCTGGGGGTTTGTTGGCTGAGTTGCAAGTAAAACCATCATTGGTACAGTTGATTAAGGAAAAGCAACCGTACGATGATTCGTTGGTTCCACATGTTAAGTGTAACACCCCCTTCCCCTATTCGTACACCGGATATGAGTCAGAAATGCTGACTTCTTTATTCAAAGATTAGGGTAATTTAAAATTTTCAGAAAACTTCCCGATGGTCACCCATCCTAAAATTTCTCTAGCTCAAACACACTTAACTTTACTTAAAATCGACATAAATTATTTATTCAAGTTCTAATCATGAATAAATTATCTTAAAACCCATAACAACTTTAAAGGCCAATCTCAACTCGAATAAGTTTAGCAAGCATACATGCCACTATAAAAATCAACCTCAATTAGGATGTCATTATTGTGATTACCTGTTGAGCTTTCCAATATTGATGCAATGTTTTTCTCCCTCTCATCTTGATTTACCTACGTGTGTACAATCAAACACACACTAAGTACGAACTTAGTGAGGCAATAAAGGAAATTAATAACAATAATTTAAACTTTATTCAAGTTCACGGCTACGTTTATATAGCATGATATATGTCAATGTCAAAAGATTTTCATGTATGCCCGGTTATCATAATATGCCTTACATTCATCATGATCACTATATAAATTTACCATCATACCAATCATGTATCAACATAATATAAACCATATATAAATTTCTTACTGATATACTTGCCATTTACCCTGAGTGTTCATATAAATATGTCCCGAGAGTTCATATACTCTCAAACCTATTTACCATTTATTATCCCTTTATTTATAGCCTGATTATCAATGATTTCCCGCTTTCCCAATTTCATAAACCAAATATAACCTTGAGGACCCTAGGTACATGAGTCAAATATTCACCGAAGTGCTAACCCGCACGTTTATAAGGCCGTACTTTACAATACACTAAGTGTACTTTTAACACTATAGTGTTATCCCGAATTCCCGATTATGCAACGTGCTGTTGGACTCTATGGCATGCCAACTATACCATGTCCCTCAATGACTCATTTGGACAAAATTCCCGAATTTATTCCATCTATGGCAATGTATATCAATATAATTTAATATTGGGCAGTTCATACCCGAAATAACTTTCATAGCATACCATCATCAATAACTAGTGATCAATGCATTTGTTTTCAATCCTTGACATATTTAAAATATGTCAAATATATGATCAATGACGTAAATATCATGCCAACATATAAATCATGTAGACTTATCGCAAGTCTTACCAATGATGTATAAAACAACCATGTATCATGTTATGTATGCATTGCACTCACCTAGGCCATTTATTAGCACGACTCACTAAATTCTACTCGATCCTTTCCTTTATAGAACCTCAAACTTTCTTTGATTCGGCATTGACTTCATTATTCACATGAATAAGATAAAATATTTGTTAGATTCAAATCTAACAATCCTTAACCATGCGGTCTAATATAATCATTTGAATATAAAAATTTCAATTATTTTTCCTTTCTTGTATTTTCACAAACTCATTATGGTCCCTAGTGACCAATTTGAACATCTAATAATTCTTCCGAGCTTGCTAACCCACATTTAGATACCAAATGTTTCAAATTCTATTTCCTGACAGCTTGTGCTACCTTTAAAGATTTACTTATACTAGGCAGAATACATACCAGATCTTAATTTCCTTTATACTGGAAAAACTAGAATCGATAACGGCTCTAACGGTATAATCCAAATAAATTAATAAAATCTAAAAAAATATGAAAATTCTTCAAACTCCCGTCACAGATAGAAACTGCTCTGTAAATTTTTTGACCTTCATTTGATTAAAAATTTATATCTTTTGTCTCAGAACTTGAAATCAGTTTCCGTTTGTTGGATACGAAACTTGACAAACACATCTTTACAACAGAATAAATTTCATCATCTAACCATTTTTGTAGAATTTATGGTGAATTTTCAAAGTCACTGCCAAAATTCAATCTTCATCATAGCCTTCCGTAATCAACTTCTAATTTATACTAACTTCTTCTTATTTTTCTACTTATCAATTTAGTCCTATCACTTGTTTCAAAACATCAATTTATCATCTTCTTCATCAAATAATTATTCAAATAATTCCCTCTAATTTTCTTTCTTTGCCCAAAATAGTCACTAAAATGCAAAGGTAAAGATTTAAACTTCTTAACTTTGCAATTTAGTCCTCAAATCAACACTACTACCTAAATTCTATTATTTTAAACAAAAATCAGATTTAATCCCCATCCAAGAATTCATTGCCTATTTGGTCACTTGATTTTGACAATTTGTCAAAATGGTCCCTAATTCAATTCAACATCGGTTTAGTATTCTAACATCAATTTCACATATCCAACATCATTAATAACACAAATACACTCCAAATTCTAAAAATTCAGATTTGGTCCTTCAACTTTTCAAGTTGACGAAATGGTTCCTACACAATTTAACTTAGGGTTTTGCTTCCAAACAACAATTCAAGCTTACTAGATTATTATTTCAACATCACAAACCCTAAATTTAACTTAAATCCATAAACCCTAATCATCTTCATAATAATCAAAACATGTAAAACTTAAATCCCAACTCAATATCATGATTTTAACATCATACTAGCTTGATTTCAACTTGAATTCAATCATGGAATCATAGAATCTCAAAAGCCCCAATTTGATCCATAAACCCTAATTTCTTTCTCATATAAATTCTCACCAATCAAGCATGGATTCCATGAATTATTGATATCAAAAGATAGAGCTTGAAGAGTAGAACAACTTTGTAGTTGAAGAGATTACCTGAAAATCGAGTTTCGAGGCTTGAATCGAGCTTGGAAATTTTTTTCTCTTTCTTTCCCTAGCCCTCACGTTTTTGGCTGGAAAATAATGTTCATCTTTTCACCATTATTTTACACATATATCTATTAAATGAATATTAAATTCATTTAATAGTGAAATTACAATTTTGCCCTTTTTATCCAATGGTTGAGATTGATTTTATCATCAATCATGGTCCAAAATTTAATCTTCCATTTTCTCTTTCCAAAATTTCGCATATAAATTTTTAAATATTTCAAAAATGCCATTGGGGCTAAATGACCAATTTGCCCTCCAATTAGTTTTTATTTATTAGTTTGCCGTTCTTGTAAAAATTCAACTAAATCTAGTTGGAATCCAACCAAATACAATAAAATATTCATAAAATAATAATTTATGAATTTTTCCATGTCTTTTGAATCAGTCTCCAAAATTTCCATTCGATCCAATATACCGATAAATAATCCTTTACTCAAAATAAATTGTAGGATTCATCTTGAATCAAACTAAAAATATTTCAAACACTTGGAAATGACTTTTTATAAATTTTCTCTATCATATAGCAAAATTTCATAATTTTTCAGTTCGATTCGGGTATCCGAATTCCACTTAAACATTAACTGCGATTTTCCTAATAATCAAAATATCATATCGAACCAATAATTCCGAATTTGATTCACAACCTTAGGTGATCTGTTTATTTATGAAATAAAAACCGTTAACTTTTGGGAAATTACAACTTTAGTCCCCAAACTTTCCCAAAGTTTATACTTTAGCCATAAAATTTCCAAAATTTACATTTTGGTCACTACCTCTTTAAACTTCAATTCCCTTTCCAATTTTCCTTGGAATTTAACCAAAATTTAAGAATACCTTATTCAATTCACTATCTATCACATGAGACCTTTAAACCTTAGAAATTTCCTTTCCAAAACCCATAATTAAAGAAATCCCAACTTTCGCATATTTGTCATTTTAGTCACTAAGTTAGCTTTTAAGCTATTATCTTAGTACTAAATGACCCTTAATAAACTTAGTAAATTTTGGGGTATTACAATTCTCTCCCCTTAAGAAAATCCGTCCTCGAATTTTCAAAACGTACATGTTTTAAACAAGTGCGGATACTACTTTTCCATTACATCATTTGCTTCCCATGTTGCTTTTTCCACTTGGTGATTGCGCCAAATGACTTTCACCAATGGTATTTAATTGTTCCTTATTTCTTTGACATACAACTCAGCAAACTTGCTCATCTAATAATCCATTCTAGCTGGTATAAAGTGAGCAGATTTAGTTAACCTATCCATAATTACCCAGATAGAATCTTTCTTACTGGAAGTCAATGGCAATCTTATCACAAAATCCATTGTAACTCTATCATATTTCCACTACAGAATAGAAATAAATTGCAATTTCCCTGATGGTACTTGATGTTCAGCTTTCACCTGTTGACAAGTCAAGCACTTAGCAACAAACTTTGATATCATTCTTTTTCATACCAGGTCACCAATATCGACCCTTCAAATCTTGATACTTTTTTTTGGATGCATAGTCAAGGGACTATAGTGTGCCTTAATAAGCAAATCATGTTTCAATTTGGCATCTTTAGGAATATACACTTTATCTTTATAGTAAAGACATCCATCATGTTTAATCTCAAAATCTTTAATTCCACCCGATTCCACTTGCTTTATCTTGGTTATGCAATCTTCATCTCATTGCTGACTTTCTTTAATATAATCTAACAATGATGATCTCAATTACAACTCTACCAATAACGAACCATTTGATTTCCTCTTTAACTGAGCATTTAAAGCTCGTAATGTAGCGAATGTTTTCCGACTCAAAGCATCTACTACAACCTTTGCTCGACCTGGGTGGTAATCAATATAAATCTATTATTGGATTAAATCCAATCTTAAACTTAGTCTCTCGATTAAGCATCAAGTCTGACTGCTCATCTTAAGCAATCTATTTAAAATTTTCAAACAATAGGAATACTCTCCTAACATACCCTTGATGCTCGGTATCGATAGTATAAGTTAAATCATTTTCATATTGATAACAAATTCCAATAAATCTCTGCATGCTCATGCATGCCAATTATCACAACACTCATATGATTGGTTTTGTAGTTTTCTTGAATCTCCAACATTAATTATAAATGCTAGAGAGTTCCTATTTTCCTTGTCTCAATCTTTTTACGGAATTATGTAATAAATTCAGATTGACATTTTTGCCAAAAATCCTCACCACTTTTTTAAAGGTGGTTATCTCGATTTACTATTCCTCTTCACGAGCTATGACCTCTATTTAGATATTTTCTTATTCTGAATCCCTTCCATTGCATCTAGCATAATTTACTGCTTCATAATTTTTTTTTAAATACATAGGGCGGTCAGTACTTCTTTATACCTGACCTCTAGCCCTCTATGAACTGTCACAACAGACTCTCATTTTGTCTGCAGAAAGTAGTTTAGAAGCAAATCAGCTTAGTTTATTAACTTGCACTCATACCCATAAATAATCCAATTGCTTAAATTAAGATGCAAGAACTCCATTGCGTCTCTAGGATAAATTTTTTTACGGAACACTCAAAGAAAGAACTCTAGCTAACAAACTTTAGAGTATGTACCGTAACATTACTTTATCAAATACATGTCTAATCCTTTCAGACGAGATACTACTTTATTTTTAGTCTCCTCTGATCATCAATACAGAGTTCCTTCAACCTAACCTTTATATCCTTAGACCATAGATTAACAATCATAGAATCTCCATCAATATCTTTCTGAAAATCTAGTATGCCAGAACTCTTAATTCTTTTGCATGTCTAAGCAGGCTGATTCAAAATCGAATGTAATATCTGGAAGAAAAGCTCTTAATCCAGAACATGCATATCATGTTACCCTGGAGCCTCTGCACCATGCTAAGCTGAGGGCAGAGAATTATCATTAACTTTATCACTCTCGTGAATATCTTTTTGATTCACTTGCCTAAACACCTGACACAAATATTTTCTCATACATTGGAATTTAACATTACTATCATAATGAAGTAAGCAATCGCATCCATTCTAACAAGTAAAATCATCAGTAATTCTGATATCCTAGTGGCATGTATACACTTTTGACCTTTACCATACTTCGTTTAATCTCTAGAACTGGTTAAACCTATAGCTCTGATATCAATAAATGTAACACCCTTTCCCCTATCCGTACACCGGATATGAGTCAGAAATGCTATGACTTCTTTATTTAAAGATCAGGGTAATTTAAAATTTTCAGAAAACTTCTCGATGGTCACCCATCTAAAATTTCTCTAGCCCAAGCACGCTTAACTTTACTTAAAATCGACATAAATTATTTATTCAAGTTCTAATCATAAATCAATTATCTTAAAACCCATAACAACTTTAAAGGCCAATCTTAACTCGAATAAGTTTAGCAAGCATACATGCCATTATAAAAATCAACCTCGATTAGGATGTCATTATTGTGATTACCTGTTGAGCTTTCCAATATTGATGCAATGCTTTTCTCCCTCTCATCTTGATTTACCTACGTGTGTACAATCAAACACACGCTAAGTACGAACTTAGTGAGGCAATAAAGGAAATTAATAACAATAATTTAAACTTTATTCAAGTTCAGAGCTACGTTTAAATAGCATGATATATGTCAATGTCATAAGATTTTCATGTATGCTCGGTTATCATAATATGCCTTATATGCATCACGATCACTATATAAATATTACCAACATACCAATCATGTATCAACATAATATAATCCGGATATAAATTTTTTACCGATATACTTGCCATTTTCCCTGAGTATTCATATAAATATGTCTCGAGAGTTCATATACTCTCTAACATGTTTACCATTTATTATCCCTTTATTATAGCCAGATTATCAATGATTTCCCAGTTTCCCAATTTCATAGCCCAAATATAACCTTGAGGACCCTGGGTATGCGAGTCAAATATGCACCGAAGTGCTAACCCGTACGTTTATAAGGTCGTGCTAACCATTATCCTGCACGTTTATAAGGCCGTGCTTACCATACACTAAGTGTAATTTTAACACTATAGTGTTATCCCGAATTCCCGATTATGCAGCGTGCTGCTGGACTCTATGGCATGCCAACTATACCCTGTTCCTCAATGACTCATTTGGGCGAAATTCCTAAATTTATTTCATCCATGGCAATGTATATCAATATAATTTAATATTGGGCAGTTCATACCCGAAATAACATTCATAGCATACCATCATCAATAACTAGTGATCAATGCATTTGTTTTCAACCTTTGACATATTTAAAATATGTCAAATATATGATCAATGACATAAATATCATGGCAACATATAAATCATGTAGACTTATCGCAAGTCTTACCAATGATGTATAAAACAACCATGTATCATGTTATGTATGCATTGCACTCACCTGGGCCATTTATTACCATGCCTCACTAAATTCTACTCGATCATTTTCCTTTATAGAACCTCAAACTTTCTTTGATTCGACATTGACTTCATTATTCACATGAATAAGATAAAAAATTTGTTAGATTCAAATCTAACAATACCTTAACCATGCGGTCTAATATAATCAATCGAATATAAATTTTTAAATTATTTTCCTTTCTTCCTTGTATTTTTCACAAACTCATTATGGTCCCTAGTGACCAATTTGAACTTCTAATAATTCTTTCGAGCTTGCTAACTCACATTTAAATACCAAATGTTTCAAATTCTATTTTCTGGCAGCTTGTGCTACCTTTAAAGATTTACTTATACTGGGCAGAATACATACCAGATCTTAATTTCGTTTATGCTGAAAAAACTAGATTCGATAACGGCTCTAACGATATAAGCTACATAGATTAATAAAATCTACAAAAATTATGAAAATTCTTCACACTCCCGTCACAGACAGAAACTGCTCTGTAAATTTTCTGACCTTCATTCTATTAAAAATTCATATCTTTTGACTCGGAGCTCAAAATTAGTTTCCGTTTGTTGGATACAAAACTAGAAAAACACATCTTTACAACGATATAAAATTAATCATCTAACCATTTTTTAGAATTTATGGTGAATTCTCAAAGTCACTGCCAAAATTCAATCTTCATCATAGCCTTCCGTAATCAACTTCTAATTTATACTAACTTCTTCTTATTTTCTACTTATCAATTTAGTCCTATCACTTGTTTCAAAACATCAATTTATCATCTTCTTCATCAAATAATTATTCAAATAATTCCCTCTAATTTTCTTTCTTTGCCCAAAATAGTCACTAAAATGCAAAGGTAAAGATTTAAACTTCTTAACTTTGCAATTTAGTCCTCAAATCAACACTACTACCTAAATTCTATTATTTTAAACAAAAATCAGATTTAATCCCCATCCAAGAATTCATTGCCTATTTGGTCACTTGATTTTGACAATTTGTCAAAATGGTCCCTAATTCAATTCAACTTCGGTTTAGTATTCTAACATCAATTTCACATATCCAACATCATTAATAACACAAATACACTCCAAATTCTAAAAATTCAGATTTGGTCCTTCAACTTTTCAAGTTGACGAAATGGTTCCTACACAATTTAACTTAGGGTTTTGCTTCCAAACAACAATTCAAGCTTACTAGATTATTATTTCAACATCACAAACCCTAAATTTAACTTAAATCCATAAACCCTAATCATCTTCATAATAATCAAAACATGTAAAACTTAAATCCCAACTCAATATCATGATTTTAACATCATACTAGCTTGATTTCAACTTGAATTCAATCATGGAATCATAGAATCTCAAAAGCCCCAATTTGATCCATAAACCCTAATTTCTTTCTCATATAAATTATCACCAATCAAGCATGGATTCCATGAATTATTGAAATCAAAAGATAGAGCTTGAAGAGTAGAACAACTTTGTAGTTGAAGAGATTACCTGAAAATCGAGTTTCGAGGCTTGAATCGAGCTTGGAAATTTTTTTCTCTTTCTTTCCCTAGCCCTCACGTTTTTGGCTGGAAAATAATGTTCATCTTTTCACCATTATTTTACACATATATCTATTAAATGAATATTAAATTCATTTAATAGTGAAATTACAATTTTACCCTTTTTATCCAATGGTTGAGTTTGATTTTATCATCAATCAAGGGCCAAGATTTAATCTTCCATTTTATCTTTCCAAAATTTCCCTTATAAAATTTTAAATATTTCAAAAATGCCATTGGGGCCAAATGACCAATTTGCCCTCCAACTAGTTTTTATTTACTAGTTTGCCATTCTTGTAAAACTTCAACTAAATCTAGTTGGAACCCAACCAAATACAATAAAATATGCATAAAATAATATTTTATGAATTTTCCATGTCTTTTGAATCAGTCTCCAAAATTTCCATTCGATCCAATATACCGATAAATAATCCTTTACTCAGAAATAAACTGTAGGATTCATCTTGAATCAAACTAAAAATATTTACAACACTTGGAAATGACTTTTATAACCTTTCTCTATCATATGGAAAAATTTCATAATTTTCCAGTTTGATCTGGGTATCCGAATTCCACATAAACTTTAAGTGCGATTTTTCCAATAATTAAAATATTAGATCGAACCAATAATTATGCATTTGATTCACACCCTTAGAGTTGGTAGAGTTTGCTTATAACAATAATTATCAAGCGAGCATTCAAATGGCTCCGTATGAGGCTTTGCATGGCATGAGGAGTTGTACGCCGCTTTGTTAGGTTGAGGTAGGTGAGAAGTATGTTTCTCTGTCTGATGTGTTGAAAGACACCAAAGAGAGAGTGAAGCTTATTACTGATCGGTTGAAAGTGGCTTTGGATAGGCAAAAATCTTACACGGATTTGAAGTGTAGGGAGATTGAGTTTGCGGTTGGTGATAAGGTGTTTCTAAAAGTTTCGCCTTGGAAGAAGGTGACGAGGGTAGAGAATAAAATTTATGTCTCTAGAAAAATTGAATTTCCTTGAAAAATTGTTTGAAAAATGGGATTTGTCAGAAATCTTGGTGTTTTTGAAGATAAAATGATGGTTGGAGTCGCCGCCGGCCACTATTCATTTTCAAAATGGGTTCAGGAGTTGGTTACGTGTGGGGAAGTATTAGCACCCCATCAAGCCCGAAAATTGATACCATAATATTTGTTGCTTTTAATTGATGAAAATTACTGAAATTCGAATTAAATTTAACTAAATGATCTTAATTGGATATGTGCTTTAATTAAACGGGCTTTTTGTCAAACTTTGGGCTTGAATTAATTAATCATTTAATTAATAAGGGTGACTACACATCGGATCGTAGATTAAACCGACATCGAATAAGACCGAATACCGTGTTAATTTACGTTTCGAATCGAGTGCACCACCTTTATGCATGATGCAAACAGTTAAGAATGATGTCATGAATTTATCGAATTTTATTTCAAATTAAAGTTTACCTTCAGACGGTGAAAATTAATTCGAATATTTTGTCAACATCCAATTAGCTAGGACTGTCATGACATTAATATCGAAATTAATAAATACATCTTTTTTATGATTAAGGTTGATTAATTAGAAAAGTGGAATCAAGTTAAATAAATTAAATATGTCATTAATGACAAGTTATGTATGTCATAAAAAGACAAATAAATAAAGATGATAAATGCGAAAAATAAATAATGATCAAAATAAATGCGGGAATTAAAGAAAATCCGGAAAGAGATCGGATAAAAAGCAATCCGAAAAAAGGACCGGATCGAAAAATAAGCAATCCAGAAAAAGGATCGGATCAAGGATGAAAAGAAATGCAGAAATTTAAAAATCCAGAAATGGACCGGATCAAACAAAAAGAAATTCGAAAAAAGGACCGGATTGAACAATAAAAGGGAAAGCGGAAAATAAAATGCGAGAAATTAAATTGCAAAAAAGCGGGAAAATAAATGTTAGAAGTTAGGTGTTAAATGTTAGATGAAACGCGCCGTAAATAATATGGATCACTCCCCGTTAAGGGTCATCGTAAGACCGATTCGAACATGAAGTAAATAAAGGAATAAAAATAATAAATAAATATAATATGTGTACTATATGTAATAATATTATAATATAATATATATATATATATACTATAATACAAATAATATTCTAACATATAATGGGAATATATGATATAAATATAGTAAAACATTATAATATATATTATACTATAATACATTATATTATAAATAGTATAATACTATAGTGTATACACATATGTAGCATAATATATAATAAATTATCATGTATAGCATAATAATATATAAATATAGGCATATAAGTATAATATAGTATAATAAATATAGTAAGTATATAATACATAGTTAGTTACAAAGTATAATAAATAGGGGACTGCAATGCAAAAAAAAAAAAACAAGGGGACAAATCGAAAATAAAACAAAGTTTAAAAAGTGTGAAATTGATTTTAGATTAAAAAAGGGATGGACTAAAAAAGGATTATCCCACGGACAATTTGAAATGCGGGCATAAACTCGGATGATCAAAAAGGCAATTATCTCATCGACCAAAGTGCGTGGATCCTTCCCAGATCCGGGTCAACGCGCAAGTCGAGAGAGGCCAAAATGGCATCGTATGGAGAACAATATAAATACGAAATGCCATGACAAAAAACTCTTATCCACCCCATTTATTTCAAAACAGAGTAAAACATTTTTTGGATTTTTTAAAAAAACTTTAAAATGTTCATCATTCTCCCTCATGGTTTTCCAAAAATTGGCGGCTTGGCAGCCATGCGCCTCCGCTAGTCGGCGGCCAACGAACCTTAAACAACCCTAAAAACCTTCTATTTCCTCTAAAATTCCACATTTAAAATTGATTTAAAAAAACACCTCTACTTTTTGAAACATCAAGAAAACCGAAACCGAAATCCCTTTTTGAAAAAAACGAAGGAGAAGATAGCCAGCGACGGGAACCAACCACTCTCTCAAGGGTAAACTCTGAGACCTTTTTCTTTCTCTCTTTTTTTGTTAAAGGCTTATATTCAAAACTGATAAAAAATCCTCTAAAATTTCTTGCCTCTTGTATTGATTTATTTTAATATTCCCTCCTTTACATGCATGCTTTGATCTGGCTTTTATAGCCGTTTTTCATGAAAAAAAAACAAATAAGGAAAATTGTAGTTGTTGTCACTGTTGTTGCTGTTGATTTTGCAGGTTGCATGCTCATATAGAGGGCTAGTTCTGGCATTTGCCCGAATGCGAAAGGGGCGCATGCGTGACGATAGTGATGTGGCGACCTTGCTGGTACGACTTAGTGGATGTGGTGTTGACGTGGTCCCCGACGTGCACCGTGGTGACCAAGAGCTGGAAGGTCAGATCTGGGGAAGCTTCTAGAAGGGTGTCAGCTACTCTCCTTAGGGTTTTTGGTGTATTAAGAGATTAGGGTTAGGGTTGAGGTTACCCGAGTTAGTTGGGTTGGGTTAGGGTAGGTAATGGATTCAGGGTAACCAGTTGAGCCGGTTAGGGAATGGGCAAGTAGAATGGGTCTGTAATTTGGGTATTGGATTTAATTGGTGTAATGGGTCACGGGATTTGAGCTGATGTATTAGGTAAAGGGTTTTAGTTGGGCCGATTGTATTGTGTTAAGGTAGGAAGATTTGAAATGGTGTAATTGGACATTTAATTGAACTTTTTAATTCTAACTTGGGCTTTTATTATGTATTATTTATTTATATTTTATGATTTTGTTATATAATAATAGTGTAGTATAAAACAATAATAGTAATAAAAATCAAAACTAAAAAACAACAACAACAACAACAACAACAACAACAACAACAATAATAATAATGACAATGCATAGTAATAAATAATAGTAATAGCAATGCACAATAATAATGGTAATAATAATAGTAATAATATAATATAATTGAAAACGATAATAATAGATTTTATACTAATGATGCCCTTTTTGTTTTGTTTTGATTTTTTTTTGAATAATTTTAATAACGGTAATATATATATATATATATTAGTAATAAATAAGCTCAAGTTAGAAAAATAAAGTTCAGACAAAATTAGTGATTACAACGAGGTTTGGGCGAAAAGGGTAAGTTGAGTTCGAGGTTTATTGGGCCTTATGAGGTGTTAGAGCGTGTTGGTCCAATTTCTTATAGGTTGAGGTTACCCGTGGAGTTGGAAAAGATGCATGATGTTTTCCATGTATCGATGCTTCGGAGGTACAAATCGGACCCATCGCATGTGATGCCTATTGAAGAGATTGAGTTGAATCCAGATTTGACCTATGATGAGGAACCAGTGAAAATCTTGGATTCTAGTAGTAAGGTTCTTCGTGGGAAGACCGTTGAGTTGGTAAAAGTGTTGTGGCGACATCGAGGTGTCGAGGAAACCACGTGGGAAAGTAAGGAGGACATGAAGAAGCAGTTCCCTTACCTTTTTTGTCAAGTAAATTTCGAGGATGAAATTTCTTAAGTGGGGGAGAGTTGTAATGCCCCAAATTTGGGCCTAGAAGTTAGCTAGGTAGATCAGGCGGTTCGGGTGAACCGAATTAGTTAGTTTGATCAAGTTTCGGGAATTAAATCGTAATAAATATTTTTAACAAGAAATAAAATATGGAAAATGGTGAAAACACTTAATTATTATTTTAAGGGTTTTGGTAAACTCAATTTGATAAAATAAGGGCTGAATTATGGATATTTTGTCCTAGTGACTAAAATGTAAAGTTTGAAAACTATTTTTGGTGACTAAATCATAAAAGAGTCAAAACTTAGAATCTTTAAGGAGCTAATTTACCAATGTTTTTAATCAGAATTTCCCTTAATTTAGGCTATTTTAAATGGTTTTAAAAGGTTTATTAAATAAAAATAAAATGGATTTTATTAAAAAGATGATTTACTTTTCTCACGTAACCACTTTTGCTCTCAATTTTTCTCTCAATTTTCCCAGCAGTCAAACTACCTCTCTTGCTCCAAAATGATCAGGAATCAACTCTTCTTGATCTCATTTTGATTTCTCAAATGATTTCTACATCAAATCTTACTTGTTTTCTTGGAGGTTTCACTCAAATCATGCCAATTAAGGAATAAGCCAACCATTAGAGGCGATTTTCGTTTCCCTCCTCTAATCAAAGGTTCTTTACTAAAGTTACCAAGTTCTTTATCCTTTACAATTGATTTTTGATGTGTATTGATGAATAAATTAAGATTAAAAGGTTTAAAGTTAGTTTTAATAAGGAATTGGTGGATCCTTTACAATTTATTTCCATTTCTATCAACTCGACTTGTTCCATGACATGCACTAAATCTATTTTGATTTGCGTATTCCTTATAAAATTCCCATGCTTCTTCAAGTGACGCAAATGTCATGCCAAAGATGTTATTTGAACTCTCTACACCATCTCCTCATATTTTGGCATCACCTCCTGTACTCGAAAGTTCTATCATGAGTATACTTCGACACCTAAGTAAATGAGTATGAAATAACTGAAACATTGTATGGAATTAAGTTGCATAAAAGTAAAAAAATGCATATTATGTACTTGTTTAGCTTCTTAAGACCGTTGCTGCTGAAAAAAATGTTTATGAGCTTCAAAATAAACAACTTGTTCAATGGGAAGAGGATTAAGAGGAAATAGACGTGTATTGAAGTTGGTAGTACTTGCCCTGAGATGGTAGTTGCAACATTTATTGGAACTTTTATTCACCATTTTGAGAATGACAAATTTTGTTGTTGGAGTAATTACCATTCTGTATAAATTTTCTTTTACAAGTTTCAGAATTTCATCTTTACGTTTCGATACTGATTAGATGTCTTATTTTGTAGTGCTTGCTATAACATCTTGAAACTGGTATCTAAGTTCTGATACGTTAAAAATATTTAAACTTTGAATTCTGTCATTTTCGGTTTTAAACTTCAAATATATAAATTTTTCGGTTGCTGTTCTCGTTTTTTATCGTTAAAAGTAGCGGAATTTATAACCCACTTTCTCTACTTAACTTGAAATATATATATAAAAGCTGGAAGGTCACAACCAAAAATTAATGCCCTTTTTCTTCTCTCATCAGTTGTGCGAACCGATTGGATTCCTCCATTCCTTCAGTTCAAAATCTTTAAATTCAGTGACTTTTCACTTTATCCTTTCACCAATCAAACCTTATAAACCCCATCTCCTCATCCAATTCAGTTTAATTTGAATCTGCAAGGCATCGAAGGTATTTATGGAAACTTAGTTTTTTTAAATAGCGTTGCTTTTGTTTGGATTTCATGTACTTTCCATGTCTGACCGTTGATGTTGAAAATATGGTTGACATTATTGATGGGATTTTTTCAGATTTTTTTGTTTAAATTTTTATAGGAACCCTATACCCATTCCACTCAGAGCCTAACGAAAGCAAAGGTATATTTCTGGAAATCATAATTATGTTAATGTTAGAATACTTTTGTTTGGTTTCCATTTACTTTCCATGAATGACTGTTGATGTTGAAAATTTGGTTGATATTATTGATGGGGTTTTTAGATTTTTCCGTTGATGTTAGAATACCCTAAACTCAGTTTAATCAAATCCTGTCTGCTGGAATCAAATGTTTATTTATGGAAACCCAAACTTTTTTTAAACATTTCATTGCTTTTGATTGGTCTTCATTTGCTTTCTATACGATGTTCTACAAGTATGTTTTGATTGTTTCATGGTTGTGTTATATTGTAATAATTTTTTTCATCTACAGATATGAATACGATCCAACTTACCTCCTGACAAACAAAAAATGCTATAATACATTTGGAAACTGAGTGAAAGCTAACACGTCATCTCATGTAATATGATCCAAATTTTTAAACAATTGCTTGCTTATCATCAATTTAATACGAAATACTCACAAGTCACAACACAACTAGTAAGAAATCCAAACCTATAGTAAAAGTAACATGAGTAAAAGTTGTACTTTGACATGACTCATGGTAGGAATCTCTTATGCACGTTGCTGACACATCATCTCATTATCAAGATTCTCTATTGTACATGCCTGACATGTCTTATCTTGTCAGGAATCTTAGCTGTAACAGAACTAAGAGTTTTGATACGTAAACTTATAAAATGTACCCATTCTTGTAAAGTTTCGATACTAATCGTGTACAATGTTCACGTTCATGTATAGTTTCATGTTCACATATAATTGAAAGTATCAAAATGTATATAAGAGGTCCAATACTTATAACGAGAACGACCACCTTAAATGTTACCATATCCTGTAAGATTTTAGGTTCATATTGAAGAATATCGAAACGCGAAGTATAGTATTGATACTTATCAATTCCAAAACGATGCTGAACGTGTTTAATGATATACTTAGATCTGATTAAGTTGTCAAAATCCCATTACATTTGATACATTTGTACCCAAAACTGATGTGTGCTGAGAAATATGATCACCAACAGCAACAAAAATTAGATTAAAATGTACGATCTGAAATTTGATACATGGTTCATTGCTACTAAGCTTACTTTAGTTAAAATGAATGGAATAAGAGCTTATTTTCGTGTTGTCATAGTCTGTAGATGTATCAGATGTGACGTTCAATTCTTCAATTATTTATTCTTTCTCATGTAGTCTTATGGAATTATGTATACAAGCAGCGTCTTCGTCTGCGAAAGGTGGAGAACCTCCTAGGATTCTTGATGAACTAACACTTTCAAAAAATATACATACAACTCGATGTTGGTACCCCCTACACGGTTATATCTTCTAAACATCTTGTGAAGGTCACTTGTATTACATATCTTTAGCATATAATGAGCTTGATGGCCGGGCTCATCAACGGGGATTTTGGTTTCCAATGAATACAATTTCTTTCTTGTTGATTTGCTAACCTCCGTAGAAATCAACTCAAACAAATCATCTTTCTTGATGTTGTTATTGTTGAATGAAATATAGAGGTATGTTCCTAAATAGAAAACAATTGCAGAAAATCTTGCCATAATTTTAAAATATTTTTGCAAAATATGGTAAGTGTAGAAGTATATATAGAAGATTTGTAAGGGTAAATTAGGTTTCAGTACCTAAAATGTTACCGATATTTAGTTTAGGGTCCGGTACCTAAAATGTTACCAATATTTAGTTTGAGGTTTGGCACCTAAAATGTTACACAAAAAGAGTTTTAGGTTGGACACCTAAAATGTTATCGAAATTTAGTTTGGGGTTCGACACTTAAAATGTTATCGATAATGAGTTTGGGGTTCGTAACCTATAATGTTACCGAAAATTAGTTTTGCATTCTGAATCCAAATCGGAAATCTGTTTGGGTTTCAGAACCTAAAATGTTGATGAAATTCAGTTTTGAGGTCGACACCTAAAATGTTACCTACATTAACTTTGACTCTAAAATATTAATGAAATTCAGTTTCGGGAACGACACCTAAAATGTTAACTACATTCAGTTTGGCCTTATGGAACCTAAATTATTACCAAGATATTTAACTTTTTAAGTTGAGTGAAACATTTCAGTCGCCACCTAAAGTGTTACCGAAAAATAGTTTGAGTGGTTAGGTAACCTAAAATATTACGAACATATTTCACTTTCTAAGTTCAAAGGGAAACATTTAACTTGGCACCTAAAATGTTAGAAAAAAAACAGTTTAGGGATAAAACATTTCATTAGCCAACTGAAAATGTTAACCAAAACTTTTTTGAATTGGTTGGTAACCTGTAACTGAGAAAACAAGTGTCGACGTATATTAGCTGCATTTAAACCTACCGCGCAGTAGACCTACTCTGGAAAAGAGGGTAAAAACAATTACAAACAGGGGCTTATCTAGCATAGGTCATGGTAGGTCACTTGGCCTACCATAAAAAATTTGGATAAACTACATTAGAGGCCACTCAATTATTTATAAAGTTATGATTGGACCACTCAATTATTAAAAGTTACAATTAGGTCACTCAATTAAAATTTTAGTTACTATTGGATCACTCATCCTTAAAATACAAACGAACATCTAACAAGATTTGGTATAACGATAGTTTGAATCCTAAAACTCATATATTCTACCAAATTTAGTCCTAATTCAAAAATTTAACCCTTAATATTTAAAAAGAGATCAATTTAGTCATTTCCCCCCAAATCGCAAGTATACCCTCGTTAACATTAGAGTACTTCATTTAAAATCATTAATTAATCTGATGCACAAATTTATAAATGTAAATATATTTATAATTATTTTTTAATGTTAGATCTATATTTAGTATCTATATTAAAATTAAACTCATTAAACCTGTTTAAAATTATTTTTAAAAACCTTCAATTTTAGTTATTGCTATCCTGTAATTTTCTACAAAAGTTAAGGTTTTCGTATTATTATACAGTTTTTTTTAACGACTTAATTATTTTCCTTTTATTTTAAAATAAACTAATAATTAAAATTTTTAATTTTCTGAATTTTTATTATTACACATATTTCTTAAATTCTTAGCAAGTCTGTGCACTTTCATTAAAAAAGTTGTATGATTTTTACAATAATTTTAAATTTTTTGTTCTTATTTACAAATTTACTAATTTTTAAGAAGTTTATATTATTATGAAAATTATAAAAAAAATATTATTTGATATCTTACTATCTTCTCATGCATGCACTTGTAAAAAGAGTAAAGAACCATTTTAACCAATAAAAATTGATGTTTTTATTTCTATTTTACTTACAAAGAATGATTGCTATAAAAAAGATAAAAATAAGAGCTTTCTCTCTCAAAAATTAATTGTATAATAATAATAATAAGTTGATAAAGATTTGGTGATAGAAATTAGTGATCATTCATATGGAAGTGTTGAAAGTTATTTTAGATGGTTTCAATTACCTATAAGTAATAAAAAAGCTGTGTTCAGGGCATTAGTTGTAAAAATGATGTTTTGGAATGATTGATTAGGGAAATTTTTTGTATAAACTAATGTCGTTCCTCTATCCATTGTCACGTCCGTACAACTTCACTAACTCGAACGTGCGGCCTTAGCCGACTTTCGGATGCTGGTGCGACTAAGTAAGCCTGAAACTGATCAAGCAAGTCCAAGGAATGATCGCAGCTCGGTCACCTTGGTCGGTAGCTTCCACTCATCAATGGCTCGGACTTTGGCTCCATCTATTTGGATTTTGCCACCACCAACAATATGGCCAAGAAAATGAACCTCCTTCTAGGCAAACGAGCACTTCTTTTCTTTCACATAGAGCTTGTTCTGTCGCAAGACTTCGAACACCTGTCTCAAGTGCTTAACATGCTCCACAAGAGTCTTGCTATATATAAAAATGTCATCAAGGTAAACCATAACGGACTGATCAAGAAAGGGTTGTAGTACCTTGTTCATAAGTGTGCAAAAAGTGGCTGGAGCATTCGTGAGGCCGAAGGGCATCACTAGGAACTCATATGAACCATAGCAAGTAACACAAGATGTCTTCGGCTCATCCCATGTAGCGATTCTGACTTAGTAATACCCGGACCTCAAATCTAACTTGGTGAACCACCTTACACCACCAAGCTGATCGAACAAGTCTGCAATAAAGCGAGATCGGATACTTGTTCTTCACCGCGAGCTTGTTCAAAGCTCGATAATCGATGCACATTCGAAGTTCCCCATCGTGCTTCTTTTAAAATAGCACTAGAGCACCGTAGTGTGCCTTAGATGGTTGGATATAACCTGCTTCTAGGAATTCCTTCAACTGTCTGCGTAACTCCTCTAACTCGGGCGGAGCCATTCAGTAAGGGGCCTTGGCTGGTGGCTCCACGTCCGGCACGACTTTAATTTTATGATCTACCTCTCTCTTCAGTGGCAGATTCTTTGGTAACTCGGCTGGCATCACATCTTGGAATTTTGCCAATAATTGTCCCACTTTATCGGGGACCTTCTCGATCATGGTAGGTTCATCTTCCACCAATTCTGCTAGAAATGTGGATTCCTCTTTGCGCACCCCCTTAGAAAACTGAATCGCTGAAAGTATCTTAGCCCTAACTCTAGCCTCTCGGTTTACTGAAACAATGCACTGATGTTTCGGGTTAAGGATACATAAACAGTCAGCAAAAGGGACGAGAAACGTATTAATTCGATCAAAGAAGCTAAGCCCAATAACAAACTCAAAATCATCAAGCGAGATTACCTTGACGACTTTCTTACCAGTCCAACCTTCAATGTTGAGCTTGACTCTTTTTGCTATGCCGGCAATCATAGTTTCTTTTGAATTGACGATTTTAATAAACCCACTCGCCTTCTCAACAAAAAGGCCAAGTTTCTTTGCTGCTTGTTTGGACATGAACAACTCTATGGCACCGGTGTCAACTAGTGCGCTTATTTTCTGGCCAGCTACAGTGATGTCTACAAACATCAGTCCATTCTTCTTGTTGCCTTTCTTGACATCTATGGAACTAAGGATGGATCCAAGCTTGAGAGTCCCCCTCTCATCGACATCTTTCTCTTGGATGGAAGCAACTTTCACATTCTGCAAAAAGTTCATCGCCAAGTGTTTACCTCCACAAGTGTAACACTGGAAAGTTTCATTGTTATTTTCCCATGGCATGCGACCCTTCCAATTGGGTGGCCTCTCATGGCCGTTTGAAGGCTTTTTGGACCTATTCTTCACTGTCTTGTCTTTGTCTCCTCCCCAATTGCCTTTAGACTTGGCTTTTGGTTTGGACGGCTCAGATTTTTTGTTCTCGTACTGGGCAAGGGACTCTGCCACGGTTAGGGCTTTGGAAAGACTTGTAACCTCCCTCCGCTTTAACTCTATTCGGACCCACTTCTGAAGTCCATTCATGAAATCAAAGTAACCTTCATCTTCACTCAAACTCGGCAGTTGGAGCTTAAGTTCAATGAACTTCTTCACATACTCGAGGATAGTCCCATCATGTTTAAGTTGACGCATCTTCGACTGCACCTCTAGTTGAGCATTCTTTGGATAGAAATGCTCCTTAAATGCGAGCTGAAAGTTCTTCCATTTCTTGAAGGGAATTGTGTTGTTTTCTCCCTCGTCACATCTACGTCACCACCATAAAAGAGCGACATCAGTAAGATAAACAAAAGCAATGTTTACCTTGGTTGTATCGTTATCGATACTCGTCACACGAAAGTACTGTTCAAGGCCCCAGATGAAGTTGTCTACATCTTGGGCTGCCCTCGACCCACTGAACTTGTTAGGCCGCGGGGCGTCGATCGTTGGCTTGGGTGCTGCGACATCGGTAAGCACTCCACTCTTTATCGCTGCTTGATAAATGCGAAGCTCACTCTTGAGCTTTTTCATAGAGGCTATCTCGACTTCTAGGGAGTTGTCTCGGCCGTCCAACTTCTCATACAACTCACCAAGAAGGTTCTCAACCTCCTCTCTGATTTTTCCCTCGATGGATTCAATTAGATCGGAGCGTGACTCATCATCATCTCGGGCCTCCTTGACTTCCTTCATAGAATTCTCAAGTCTAACGACCTTCTAATCCAAGGCTGCAATGTTGTCCTTGGAACTTCCTCGCTTCTTCTCGCCATTACGTGTTGTGACTCCCTCGGTTGCTTGAACTTCGGTGGAGCTTTGTGGTGTCATTCCTTTTGATCAAATAGGCTCTGATATCACTTGTCACGTCCATAGAACTTCATTAACTCAAACGTGCGGCCTTAGTCGGCTTCCGAATGCTGGTGCGGCTAAGTAAGCCTGAAACCGATCAAGCAAATATTGCTTAGACCCTTGCGGAAACTAAAAGAACAACGAAAAGAAATAGCTCACAAAAAGAAGCAAGTGTGTTGAGTGAATGCCAATGTATTCTTCAAAAAATGAGTCAGTAAATGAGGTGGGGCAAGCCTCTATTTATAGTTGATGCCCCCTACATCCAACGGTAGAAATTAAAGTACATCAATGGCTTAGATCAATCTAAATCTCTAAGCATCCCTAAATTCAAGGAGAACCATAAAATTATTAATTAAATAAGGGAAATTAATATTACATGGTTGATTTCCTCCAAGGACTTGATCAAACTCGGACTGGGCCAGCTCGTGTTGATTTGGATAGGCCCAGGATGATGCAAAGGGCCTCCTAGGCAGCTGGTTCGCGCTGGTTGCACCTTGGTGTTGGCTGGACTCAGTCGCTGGTCCACGGTACGTGTATAAACTAATGTGGTTCCTCTATCCATGTATTTTATTAAAGAAAGTTAGTAACTAAATTATAGTGGACCTCTTACATATATATTTAGGTGTGATTGAAAAGTCTTTTGTCATGTTAGTTATAAACATCTTAAGTAATTTTTGATGACTTGTTCAATTTACTTATATCTTATATACGATTTTATTTATTATATGCGGTGAACTACTAAGTTTAAATTCTTAGATCTGCCCTTGTATAAACACACATTTATAGTATATATATAAGACACAAATATCACCTGAGAAACCAACCAAATAAAGCAATAAATATTCATGCTAAACTCATTTCCACTAATAAAATGGATCGAGTCCAAGAAGAAAGATATAAGCAAGGATACAAGAAACATATATATACTGAAACAAGTTCGTCACAACAAGTGTAGGAAGTGACTTGCTTTGTACAATTTGAACCACCCTCTCTAACACACTCAGATCAAACAAATTTGTTACAGGGTTTCCAACAACAAACCTTTACCCTCAATTAGTGTCTTCCACCGAAATCTGAACTCCATAAGATTTCAGTTTTCACCACCGATTTTAAAAGCCGGTGAGATGCTATCTCGAGCTTCTACTGTTGATGCTGGTTCTTTCTTGTCCGAACCAAAAAATGAGCAATTTTGGAAAGCATCCAGACTACTGGCTATCAGACAGTTCAAACCCCCAAGGCTATCACCCAAAATTAAATCTTCATTGTGGTACTTACAAGATGGTAGATCGATATCTAGTGGTCCTAGAGAGTCAGGCTGTGATGCCGTGAACAAGAAAGATGGTCAGTTGTATAAAGAACTTACGACTTTGCAAACACTTGTTTTGCAGGTTAATGCAAATGAAATGCTCAGAAGAGGTAACATACCCAATAAATGTCAGTCAGCCGTTTGAAATTGTTTTCGGTAGTATCCATGATGTGTGGATCAGATGGGCACTCATCTGGGAGGTCTTCACAAGCAGAATTTTCCATTGGCTCCTCTGGATCAGGTGACACCTGTGAGAGCAGTAAGATATGGCTTCAGATAACTGTTCTGACACTTGGACAATCAAACTGCCAGAACAGGAAGTAAGACACACCTTGGTATGGGTGCCCGATTCCGCTAAGTTTGGTCTTGCAATCTCTTTGCAGACTGCTTGAGAAGTAGCATCGGAGAATCTAGGAACATCTGCAATAGGAATAGGAATCTTTTGAAACGAGAAGGCATCACATGTTTCTTCAGCATCCCAGATAGGAGATGTAAGGGATGCTAATGATGGAACTTCCATCTTGTTCTGATGCATAGATATATGAGCAGCAATAGCTGCGTCAAATGAATCACAGCTGAATGGAATCTGCTGAAGACAATGCAAGCTTTCCGTAACATCATGATCAACACGGTTACCATCCAAGTCGTCAGGCACTTCTGCAAGAAGATCTCCAACACTTATGTTTGTAAGGCTGTCAGCCCACTCTCCAGCAGATAACGCAGCAGTACTATTTTTTAATCTCTGATCATCCTAAGAAAAGAAAAGAACTGAAATGTCAGGAATATAGGGGGAATCAACATGAAAACTATCCATAATAATAGATCTTGGATGTAAAATGTAGTCACTGCCTATTCTTTAAAGCAAATCTGGAATGCTGCTTGATGGGGAAGTCCGAGCAACAGATTATGTCACTTATCTAGGTCATAGGGAAAGAGATTTACATGGACTCTGTCCTCCTAATAGCAGAATTCAGAAGAGATGATCTCTTGATCTAGCAGATAACTAGTCAGTCATTTGCAGCAGATTACTTTTTGAAGCTCAAGATAATAAATAAAATTGATTGATAGGTCTAAATTAAGGCTATCAGAGTTAGATAAACACAAACATCACGGCTTTGGGAAAGAACAAGTTGGACAGTTTTAAATCATAATTGCCAGCTGACTCTCAAACAGATTTGAAATCTTTGAGAGAGGGATGGACACTTACTCCGTCTTCCAACCATCGCATAATGGCAATACTGCAAGTCTCACTTCTATTTGATGAAGAATTTCTAGCATGAATAGAGGAATCCCCAAGATTATCTTTAAGACCGGTGGTACGGTATTTGCCCATCCCGTTGGGAAAATCAGTTAGAGGAGGTTCAAGAGCATTATTTTCTTTCAGTAACGTTGGGTGAGTCTTGCAAGGATCATCAAGTTTCTTAGATAGATCACTGTTAGTTGAGACAGATACTTGTGCTTCTTCCACAACACGGCGGTGCATACTTTCAACATTCACATTATGCACACCGGGAAGGTAGGTTGAGGAAACAGGTGCTTGCCACGTCAAAGGTTCAACTTCAGCATCAGAAAACCAACCATACCTTCAAATAAAGCTTATATCAGTGTTCATTCAAATCTAACACAGAAGATAGCTATGAGGCCAAAGTAATTCAGGAACTACCTTAGGCGAAATACTTGGGGGCTCCCAATCATTGCATATACATCTGCAGCACTGACAATGGCCGCTTGGGTCCATCTCTGGTACGCCTTAAGGTTTTCTCTTTGAACACCATAAGGGAAAAGCATAAGCTCTCCTGAGGCTACACTTGAGTTGCCCCATTTTCGATTCAGATGCTCCAATATGGATGATATCTTCTTTCGAATACTAAGAGTGAGTTCCAAGTAGGGATTGTGTTTATCCTGACAAGAGATGAAGACAAATTATTTCCTTAATACTTCGCAACTGATAATACTTAGTGGTACATCAAAATAATTTCCTTTAGGCGCCCACCATTTCCAAGGCTCTTCTAGTATTGTCATCAATTGGAAAGAGTTGGAGCTTCAGTTTCAGAGCAGCATGTATGTTGCTCTCAGAAAAAGGATTTTGAGAGAGAGCAGGCAAAGGAAGTTGATTATTTCCAACTGGGTCAGGAATCTTATGCCCTGGAGTTGGAGCTGGAGCTGGAGTGACAAAAAAAAAGGAAGCATTGAAAAATTTTCTCATGTTCATGGTAATTTCAATTCAAGGAAATAACTGACAAATTGATCAAGTTCAATGTTACCTGGTGTTTCTTGTTCATGCTCAACTTCTTTGTCATTAATAGTTTTCTCCAAATGCTCAGCAGCATCGGCAACCAAAGAAACACCAGCAATTGCAGCCTTTTCCCATTTTTTATATGCAGCTGATGAAGCAACTGCCAAGCATTGTATAGTCATACTGTTTGCCATAATTTTAATGGAAACCAAGAAAATTGAACTG
The DNA here is from genome assembly GCA_019671005.1 of Hibiscus mutabilis. NCBI lineage: Eukaryota > Viridiplantae > Streptophyta > Magnoliopsida > Malvales > Malvaceae > Hibiscus > Hibiscus mutabilis. The sequence goes on from CM033732.1 coordinate 12,171,664, forward strand.
AGGGAATTCCCGTACTAAACCTTAAAACTTTAGGTGCTAATAATACTAAGCAAGAACAATAAGAAACTGTAAAATGAAGCTACCATGGCATCAGCAACAATGTTTAGTAATATGAAAGTAGAAAGATGAAAAGTAAATAACGAATGGCTATAACATCACATGAGCAATACATAAAAGTAAATAAAAAGTGGAAAACTTACGGTGCTGCAATAATCGGGAGATAGCTGTTAGAGAATTTATTTAGATGGTAGTACCTGATTTCGATCGATGCCTTGCAGGCTTCATGGTATTTGACTCCCCTTTGCTATTGCTACGATTAGCACCTACATTGCTATTACGCTTAAATGAAACTTTTGCAGGTCCTAATTTTTGAATGTTTTGACTCTCTACAAGAACCAGCTTGACAGTACGAGCATCGTGTCCAGAAGCCCTACTCTGATTTGTAAAAGTGTTGGGAGATGTAGGTGAAATATTCTCTCCATGAGATGGTCGTTTTCTTACATTCTTCCTCCGGTCTTTCAAGAGTTGATGCTCCTTCATTGAGGCGAGCCACCAGTCAGTCCAACACAAGCATAAAGTATCATGTTAAGGGGGGAAGCAAACGAGCAGTATACAAGATTCATTTGACTAACCAAAGCTTCAATAAAAACTTTAAATCTTCGAGGTTTCAAATGAAGTTTTGAGGCTTTGCAGCTATACTTTTCTAATAGAGACCACCTGTAAAAGAATACGTCCAATTTTGAATGAAACAAAAAATATAATGGGTCAAGTCTCTGTTAATGTATCATTGTCGCAGCATGATACCTTATAAAATTTAAAATTCTAACTTTCATGGTTAAAAATGGGAACATAAAGGAAGAGCTTGTCATTTGAAGAGACGCCTCAGCTCAATAAATTTGCTATAAACCAATATACTGATGCCTTGTGATTGACTTAAAACTTATACTATTTACCAATGCTCTAAGAATGCATCCTACAAATTATATAATGTATTTATTTAAATAAGTTTTAAGAAAAAGAAGTTCCCAGCTTTACCAGCGTAGCATTGCTGCATTAGTATCTTCAGAGTTTTTGGCATCCAAACATAGTCCAGGACCCAGAAGCTTGTTCATACGCCTGACAAGACGATAGTAATAATGTCGGACCTACAATTTTCAAAATGAAGAAGAAAATCAAAAATTGATAAGGGGATGTGATTTGACATATATTGATAATGAAACAATCACAATAAAATGTAGTAGCAACCTGATCCTTGTTTTTACTTTGCACGCGGCATGTAATCTTCTCAAAATTCTGCAGGTAATGCAAATGTTAGGAAATATTATAAACAAAAATAAATAAAAGCCAAATGACAAGTAAGATTGGCTTGCCTTCCCAACTTGTCGTAATGCAGTGAAGAAACTCTCTTCCTCTTCACGTGTCCAAGCAGCCCACTGCCTAGTTGGCTTTCTAGCTAGCATTAGGCATTCAATTCATAAATTCGAACAAAAATTAAATGCAAAATAAGTATTTTTCATAGATAGAAATGGTGCGTGGACTGAGTTGCGGAAAATCATTATAAGGAATACAAGTGCATCAACTTACTAGGTTGCTCTAGCACAGAATTATTCGAGGCGGACAATGCTACATTAGGATCTCCAATCTGAATATGAATATTTTCTTGATTATTTTGTGCCCCAGAGGCTAAAGGTACCTGTGACTCTGTCTGCATGTTGATAGCATCACAAGAAAACTAATGGCTCATCCCCTTCGAATTTGTATACAATCAATCAAGAAGACCTATTTATCAGAAGGAAAATAAGTTTAAAATCAAATAGAAAACTGGGAAAGGCAACTACTAAAGGAACACGAACGAAAATATACTCATAACAAACAAACAGAAAGCAAACATGAAAGTTTATGTACGCCCCTTCCTCATGAAAATAGTGAAAATGATTCATTCCCCTCTTTGGCTCTCAACAAATAAAATAGATTTTTATTGGAAGAAACAATCATGAATTTTGTGGCTAAACTGCATTTCAATTATAGCATAGTTCATGGTTTGCGGAAAATCACATCAAACAGAACATTAAACAATGTCTTCATATTGACGAATGGTAAAAACTTCACATGCTACTAGAGCAAAGGCACAATCCATTAATCATATTTGAAGACCTAAACATGTCTCCTCTTAGGATCATAAACCAGTACAGTGGTTAGAAAAATAACTCCAAGCATGCAACCAAGTGAACGCTATGCATCCTTGGTATCCCTCAATGTAACTATCAAAATTGATGGGTTTAATATATAAAGAAAATGATATTCATCTTTTCTTGCCCATCGTTTTCTTTTTTCAGTTCCACTTCAATAAACACAAATGTAAAACAATTTGCATCCAACAGACAACGAAATCAAACAATGCATTTGAATTCATCAAACAATCAATCTTCACATTAAAGAAATTACGAATGACATACCAAACAAAGCAACATTCTTAGCCGCACACTACACATCCTGAGAACATTTGAATTTCCTTGTACAAATAAACAGCAAGACCATCAAATGCCATCTCAGAATTTATCTTCTGATATCCAAATTCACGAAATAAAGCAAGCAATACAGCTTTACAAAAGATACAGATTTCAAAAATAAAAAAAATAAAACCCTATCTAGTTGCTAGGGAATGGGAGAAAGCTAAAAGCATCAAAATCTCGAGCTTAATTTGTTTCAAGTGCATGAGATCCCATAGAACACAAAAGAAATGAACGAAAAGACAACTGTACGACAATTTGATCAAATTGAATTCCATTTTCATATCAAAACAAAACGAGCAGAAAAGGGGAAAAACACACTTCAGACCATTGAATAATTTAAATTCTCTCGCAACCAAACAAAATCTAGGGTTTCGAACTACAGTAAGAGTTGATCGGCAAAAGCTTAAAAAAAAGAAAATTAAGAATAATTTGAAGTTAGTTTTAAAACTACCTGAGATAAGAACAGATTTGGAGGAATCAAAGGAGCTGAGATTTGAGCAAAGAAGAAAAGCTATGGAAACCGGAAGAATCTTCCGACAGACGGCTACGGTTAGGGAGATGGGGAATTTTTTTTCTTTAATTTTTATTTTTTTACTTTGAAGGAGCAAACAATGATTTTTTTTTGTTTATTTTGGTAATTTGAATGATTAAAGAGTAAAGTAATTTAATAAGTTTGAGTATTGGATTTATCATTTAATAAGATAACTTTAAACAGATAATATATAAATATTTTTTCTGAAAAAATAATATATAACTACCGAACAATGCAAAAAATAACAATTAAAATAGAAAAAAATAACATTAATAAAATAAAAAAATTGGATAACACAGATAATATGTTAACAATCAATAAAAAAATTGAAAAATAAAAGAGGAGTTTTTTATTTTCTTGAAAATCTTAATCACCATATATATTGCCTAAGGTGGAATATTTATTTTTTAAAAAAATAAAAAGAACGAAAGAAAGTAGTTTATTTTTATTTAATTAAAGCAAACACGTGTCCTTCACATCTGAGGGGGTGAAAGGGCATAAATGTAATATGCTAAGTGGGTTACAAAATAAAATGGACCGACTTTTTTTTTGATCAAAGAACACTTTATAGCCAAAACAGAAAAATTACAACATACATTTCAAAGCAGCAGGTAAGTTCGTTGTTCAATCAAACGGACAAGAATCCGGGCTTTTGCAACCTAATCGACCGTTTTATTACACGACCGAAAAACAAAAGAGAAAGAAAAAGAAGGATTCGAAAGAGATAAATTTAGAATGTCCTAAAATGAACCGACTTTATTACATATTATATATATATATATTTGATAATTAATAAATTTGGATTATTCTGTGCATTGTATTGTGAGTTTTCTGTTTTATTATTAGTTTATGGAAAAAAAATTGATACCTTTAGTTTACACATGCCTTTTAATTTTAGGGGTTAGGGTTTTAGTTTAGAGGTTTAGGTTGTAGGGTTTAGAATTTAAGGTTAGTGTTTAAAATTTATTGTATATGGTTTAAGGTTAGAAATTTAGGATTTAAATTTTTATAATATAAATACGTATGCTTGTATAAAATTAATTTTACACCGCCCGTGTATCAAGGTTTTACCCTTAGTTTATTTATATGCAAAAGTTATTTAACCCAAATTGGCCCTTCTAGTCAAAATAACCAAAGTTTGTTGTTCCGACGTCGTTCGATCAATCCATGTAGAACTTTTGAAAACTCCAAATCAAACTCTTTGTTTTTCTTCTTTGACTTAAAAACTAGAGTTCAAAGGGATGGGCTGGACATTTCCCACTTGCATAAAACGAATTAATTACGTTTTAAACTCTTTTAAAAATAAGTTTTTTTTATACTTCCGCCACTATGCCCTAAGGTGGTAATCGGGTGGGGAATAATAAAAAATTATGGGGAAACGAACCAACGGATATGGGGAACAACCAAAATCTTTACCCATGGGTACCCATGGGGACAGAGAAGGGGACAAGGGAAGTTCTATCATCGAAGCTTAAATGGGGATGAGGACGATGATTGTTATATCTGAACCATGGGGATAACCGAACTGTACCCGTATAAATCACATAGGGATTCCCGAAAAATATTTGCAGGGATCCCAATATTTTATAAAGTTAGATGGTCATAAGGGTAATTTACCAATATTTCAACAAAAATCTAATCTCCATAATCTGAGTATGACCGGCTGGAGTTTGGAAATTTTTCGTATATTCTATAAAAATAATTAGAAAGTGTTCTATACATCGTTGTAACGTGATTCGGTCTAGTTTTATTCCAAATACACGTTGATCGATTTCAATATGTTTTGGGTTGAACAATCAATGCAAATGGCCAAGAGGGGGTGAATTGGAAATTAAAAATTTTGGTGGAAGCAAATATAAATGCAATAAAAATTGGAACACAAGATTTATAGTGGTTCAACCTTCTCAACAAGGCTTACATCCACTACCTTAGCTATCCACACTAAGGATTTCTCAAATCCACTAGATTTGCTTTCCTTTTTTAGGCTGAAGGAGATAACCTTACAACTCACTTAAGGTTTATACCCAAAACCTTAAGAACAGTCTCAAAGAGAAAATTACAAATTTGGCAAACTAAGAAACCCACAAAGTAGTATGTTTGCACAATTTAAGGCTCACTAAACCCCACACACTTGAATAAAAAGATTACAATTAAGAACACTGAAGTGTGTTTACAAGATTTGACAAATAAGGCTCAAAGATGTTGGATGTGTGCTTGAATGTTTTAGACTTGATGAATAGTTGTTGAAAAAGCTTTAGAGACTTGATTTTATACCCCTTCATTGATTTCTAGCCGTTTGGGTAGTTGAGATATTGATTGTAGCCGTTGGACTGCATTTTTCTCGCAATTAGGGGTGTAAACGAGTCGAGTCGAGCTCGAGTAGTGCTGAGCTCAACTCGGCTCGTTAAGATTTTGAGTCGAGTTCGAGCTCAAGTAATTTTTAACGAGCCTTAAAAATTTGAGCTCGACTCGGCTCATTAAGAACTCGAGTCGAGTTCGAGTTTGATTCGAGCTCAATCGAGTCAAGTGTTGACCAATCTTTGACAGTGTCGGACTCGAGTAGCTCGCCATCTATCACGTCTCATTTAAAGCCCTATCAAGAAAAAACTTTGATACAGAAGTTGTGTAAACTCAAGCTTGTTAATTTTAGGGTGTTAGTTTTGGGTTTAAAGGTTTAGGTTGTTGGGTTTAGAATTTAGGATTTAGATTTTAGGGTTTAAGATTTATGTTTAGGGTTTATATTTTAGGATTTTAAGTATAAGAATTTAGATTTTAAATTATAAAAAATAAAAAATTTAGTATATTATATTTTCGAGTAGCTCACGAGCTTTTCGAGTCGGGTATCAAGTAGCTAGGCTCGGCTCGTTAAGAACTCGAGTCGAGTTTGAGCTCAAGTCGAGTCCAATCGAGTCGAGTTTGAGCTCGAGTCGAGTCCAATCGAGTCGAGTTTGAGCTCGAGTCGAGTCCAATCGAGTCGAGCTTTGACCGAGCTTTGATCGAGTCGAGCTCGAGTAACTTGCAATCTATCTCGTCTCATTTACAGCCTTACCCACAATAAATGCTGTCTGGCAACACTAGGTATCGATACACGAGAGCTCGTATCGGTACATGCCATAAGAAGAAAGAGTCGTTGCAAAAAAGGGGTACCGGTACGCGAAAGAACGTATCGGTACGGAGTGACCATTTTACAAGGGGTATCGGTACGGGCTGTACCGTATTGATACTCATTTTACTCACTAGAATCCTTGGAAGATTTGGTTAAAAGATCGTATCGATACGCCTCTAGGGGTATCGGTACTTGTAACCATTTTTCAAAAATTATGGTTCCAATAAAACTGACAAGGCAATGGTCGAAACATTAAATGCAATAATTGGAAAATCTTTAACCGCATATCGGTACGCCATAGGTTGTACCGATACTCATATACAATTTGGTTTCTAGTTTCAAAAAGGCGTACCGATAGACACATAGCCGTATTGATACCCTATAGCCATTTAAGCACAAACTTCGTTTCCAGTAACAAAAACTTGTATCGATATGCCTTATGTCGTATCGATATTCCTTTATCAAATTGGCTATTTTGAGTACCCAAACACTTAGAAAAAGTTTGGGGATTTAAGTTTTGACTTAAAAAATATTTAAGTTCAAATGCCAGCCATTTTAATAAGTAAATTGAGTACTTTAAAAATTTATTTTTTTACAAATTAGTCCTTGTTATATAAAAATCAAATATAGGTTTAACATTTTTCCCCTTTTGATCTAACAAAACAAAAATAAATTTTTAGTTGACTCCCCCTTTCTTTAAAGCTAAAAGACAATTTATTTTTGAAAACTTTGAAAATTTTATATCTCACTTCTCTCCCTTTTAGTTAAATTAAAATCAATAGGGCAAAATAAATATAAGCATAAAGCAATATAACTCCAAAGATAATTAAACAACATAAATATTATAAATTCAAAGCATTAAAATCCAAGACATAATATCCAACTAAAATAAAACAAACATAAACCAAAGCATAAAACATAAATTCATTGGAAATATCAAATAAAACAAAGGTGCATAAACTCAAATCCTAATATATATAATATGAGATGAGATGAGATGAGATGCAAAGCCTAACAATCGTCCTCATCATTTTCTTCTTCATCTTCATCTTCGTCTTCCTATTCATCATCACTGTCTCCAAGAGCATGTCCACGCTATTCTTGATAAAAAGCGGTAAGAGTTATGTCCATAGAGGCCACACAATGCTCAACGGTAGTCAATCTAGCATCCATGAAAGTTAAACAAGTGTTGATAGTGTCGAACCTAGTATCTATGGTGGCAAACTTCCCATCAAGGTAAGCCATGAGAGCACTAAGAAAGGTGGAGCAACCAGAGCAACGGGAACATCCTCAACTAGATCAACATCTACGGGGGCATCATCGGGAAGATCTGCATTGCGACCCATTCTCCGTTGAAAAATGTGAACTTGGCTTTTTGGAGAGATTTATCAATAGGGTCAGTAAGGGGAACCCCAAGGTCAAGAGAGTAACCGATATCAAGCTTGTGAAAGATGAAGCTAAGGACGGTTCCATAGGTGAATGAGGTGACAATGGTGGTGTAACACCCCAATCTCGATCCGAATATGAAGTGTTATATTTGGGTATCCCAAAAATCGACCCATCAAATTTTCCATTTAAAATCACAACTTTTACATTTCTCAAAAATATCTATTTCCATAAATCTACGTAGATAAATAACATTTAAAATGAGTTTACAAAATAGGAGCTCCAATTTAAAATACACCGTATAGCAAAATAATAATTCAAATAGAGTTATATACTCAACTATGGTAAGGTCCTATGAATACATTTCATTTCAAACTAAAATATCAAGTACTGTACTCTGAAACTAGCTCGGTGTTGGAAAGTCCTCCACGATGTGCTCCTCCAAAAGATAACCTGTCAACCTACGTACAAAAAACCCCTACAATTCTGCACGTTGAGCTAACAAAGCTCAATGGTACATTTCTACTTTATCGTAATTCATGAATATCATAAAACAAGCATGGATGATGATATAATTAAGAGTGTACATGTAAGGCTTCACATATAACGAAGATCACCTTTTAGCCTACCCCAGCTAGAGTTCACAATATTTGTCTCAAGGCATCATTAATTCAAAAAAGTCTCACATGCCATCACCAAGCTTTAACATACTCGAGGTCACACAGCCTATCGAGTTACTCGAGCTCATACAGCCCACCGAGTTAAAGTATATCGTACCCTGATCACACAACCCTATGGTAATATAGCCATCAACTATTATCCACACAACAAGCATAACTAACCATACATGATTACTCTTGCTAACACAGCTGTCGAGTTACTCGTGATCATATAGCCGTTGAGTTAGTTAAACCATATCCAGATCACTATAGCCACATATACGTCTCAGACATACTTGGATCACAATAGCCACAAACAGTATTTACCTTAGGTCACTCAACCAATCAGGTTACTCGAGTTCACATAACCCATCGAGTTACTCATGCTCACATAGCTCATCGAGTTATGTTTTTTTATCTGGTTCACTATAGCCATGGATAGGTTTCTAACTGCACCTAAATCACATAGCCCGTGGATACATCGTATGTATTTGATCACATAGCCCAAAGTACACATCCCCTTATATAAGTGCCCTTGCACTGACTTTAGGACATCTAAATTCCTTATCATAACACACAAGATACATATGCTCCTCGAGCATCCATACAACTCACCAAGATATAAGAAACATCAAGCCGAACCATTCCAAATGCCCTAAGGCATATTTCAATTCGTTACAATTATTAATTCATGTTTTTTAAGTTCATTACGATATTCTCATTAGATTATCTCATTATTCAAAGCAACTAGACTATACATGCGTCCCTTCAGCACCCAGCAAGGACCCTACACGCCAAACAACATCGATTGGTCCACCAATGATCCCTATGGGTTATTAATACAATTAATTCACCCAAAGATTACCAAGTCATTAGCCGTTTATTTCGTATATGGGGTATTAATCTCAATTTCTCGATTTTACAACTCATTTTACACCTTTAGAGAGCCATTGGACCCTTTACCTCAAATTATAGAACCCTCGAACTCAATGTCTAATTCCTTGGGCAGATTGCCTAGCGAGTATCGATACGCCTACATAGATATCGATACGCCTCTCTAGGTACTAATACTCCTATTCGAGTATCAATACCCACTTTAGGTTCGAAAGAAATTATCACGGACCCATATCGATACGCTTTCCTCGCGTATCGAAACCATGTACTGGTATGAATACCTTGCGTACTGAAACCTTACTCGTACCGAAATGCCCCTTTTTATATTGATATGCTATTTTGCTACTGGAATTTGGCAATAGAATAGTGGTATGCACCCTTATAAAAATACCTGAAAGAGCTCACTTCTAAGAGAGCGTACCGATATAGGCTAGCTCGTACCAATATGCGTGCATAGAACTCTATTTCTGGAGTTCATATTTCTCTAATTTTGCCCCCTAAACTCAATAGTTAAACCTCAAATTAAGCTGCACGTTATGGGAAAGTTAATAGGTGAATTCCTACCAATTTTACACATTACCAACATCCAATCTTTGATTTACCATTAAAGGGATTTAAAGCTTCTAAAACCCAAACTTAGCAAACCACAACCATACACCAAGTAATGGAATAATCTCAAGATCCTCATGAAATGTAGGATTCAGAAATGTACTGACCTTAAACAAGTAAATCTAAAATAAAGCACCCACCAAGCTTTTTTCACCTATTTTTATTGGTTCAAGCTTCACACTCAAAATCTGCAAGCTCTAGAGATATCTACCTTGGAAGATAGATCTTTGATTGCTGATTAACCTTCCCTTGACAACAATTCTGGGATTCCACAAATCAATTTTTCTTTTTGCAAGTAAATTAAAAAGGCTTCAGCCTTTACCTTCTTTGGAGGAGTAATTACCCTATTGCCCATCAATGATTTACTTCTTTCAATCACAAACCCAACACCCAGGCCCAACAACACAAGAAAGCCTACTAGAACTCCCATAGAGCCCATTTCTGGTTTAATATCTTGATCCAATAACCAAGGCTCGCGACTCGAGCTCTTGGGTTCTAAAAGTCGGGTCGTTATAACTCTCTTCTCCTTAAAAAATTTTGTCTTAAAAAATTAAATGAAAGAATGAGACAACCAAAATAGACTCATCCATTTCCTAACTCATGCACAATCACCTCGGTTAGGGGGAATTCTCCTTCAAACTTCTTTAGCCAAAACCATAGCACTGAACCATGTGCTTTCAACACCTTTCCCAAGAACTCTAACGCCCCATTCTCAACAACCTACTGCTCATTCACCAAAGGTACCTCCATACCCTCAAAACATCCACAACTCTAAGGCCTATAATTCTCAACCCTCGCGTCTGCAACGCAAGCTGAAAACATCTTGCAACATATATAACCTTTCTTGAGCTAACACCACAAAACACAATGTCCACCTTAGAGAGGTAAAGATCCTACACATCTATCACTAACAACAAAATTCAAAATAATCTAAACTTCAAGACTTCTCGTTTGCAACTCATAGCATAAGTTGAGGTAACCTACACAACTAGTGGGAGAGTGTAAATCCAACAAGTCTGCAAGGACCATTACTCTCAATCCTCAACCATCATCCATGGTAAAATACTTATCTATCAGCATTTGTAATTCTAATTTACTAAAGAATCCACCATCAATCTCAAGATTTAACAGAATACATATTCAACAAGAGGCAACTCAATACACAACGAGGAGTTAAACGGCTATCAAATAACAACTGGAACCAAAACGAAACATAATTACCTAATATATCATCGAAAGCAAAGCCATCAACCTTAGCCTAAGCAGTAGGCTGTCTAGCAACGCCTTGCACGTCAACTCTTGTTGTGGATCTCATAGAACCTCTACCTCGATAAACTGACGGTGCCCTAGCTTTGCCTATAGTAAAACTCTAACTATGACGAGATGTAGCCAACCTTTGAGACTAAGCCAGTGTATCCTCATCCACAACTGGGCAATCCATTGCCATATGTCATGTGCCCGACACCTATAACAGACCCTCTAAAGCAAAAAACACACTCCAACGTGATGTCGGCAATACTCACAGGTAGGGCAACAAAACCAACCTCAAGCCATGTTGTCCCAGTGCCAACTTAATGAACCCACTTCTGATGAACTCTATCTCGGTTAACAATCCTTTCTACAATATTTGGTTGTTTAAAACCCTAAACTCAAACCTCATCTATATTCGTAACGCAGCACCTTCTCCATAATACATCACTAGAGACACTTCTTTGTCTAACATTAATACCCTTGCCAGATGTTTTTAGAACATGCTAAACCTTGACAATCGAACCTACCATAGATTTACTTTGAATTAATGGTTTTTCATCCAGGTTTGGTCAACCAAGTCAGAACTTACACTTTACTTTATCAGAGCTTGTCCCTATACTAACGAAAACTAACTTATTATCTATGAGATTCCACCACTCGAACCTACTTAATTCAGAGCAAGGACTGTTATCACAAACAAACTTCCACTAACAACCAAACCCACAAATCTATCCTCAAAGGTCTAAACATCTTTTTCCAATCCAAACACTTAATCTCAACTAACAATTGTACGAAAACTCTAACAATTCTTAATAATTTCCAACTGGTTTTTTCGACTACATTTCTTTGCAACATTAATATCCGGTTACTCACAACATAGCTATTAACCCCACATTTTCGCTGCGCTACTCTAATAACTTTTACACTGCTTACCTTACCTAAAGATAACTCCCCCCAAACTCGATAGAGCAAACCCTCAACTCTACGAAATCTAGATCGAAAAGGTGTGCATGCTAGGCTATCATCCTCACGACTTGCCCTTAGGGCCTCAACCATCACTTAAACCATGTTTATCACAACCTTTATTTACCTTTACTACGGTACCTTTACTCTAAAAAAATAAGAAACTCTCACATTCTACAACCAAAAAGAAGGTCGTCGATCTCATAAAATAGGCAACGATCTTTCACTATTACTCATCGGCTTAACACATCAAAAGCCACCATACAAGCCACTCCAACACAAGTACATCTCTAGGCGAAACACTTGTCAATAACACCCGAATAGTTGCTTGCACAAGTGTGTCCCCAACAAAGAGTTCGTTAAGTACCATACCATAGAGCAATGAACACTAGTAACAAACTCAACCTTACCTTTATCGCAGTTCTAAACCATGATCAAACTATTAGTACTCCTTTTTGGAGTAGAAATTAAAGAGCCTCTACGAACCCTCAATTTAGATCGTAAACTGACTCTCGGTAGCTAGTCTGAAGCAACTCTCTTCGAGCCCCTCGAAGCACACAACCTCTCTTGCAAAACTTGAGAATAACCTATGATATCCTGGGTCTCCACATCATGGCCCCTCCAGTCCTCCGTGTCGTATCCAAAAGTTATTCCAGTACCTTTGCACTATTGGTTAATTCTAAAAATATCCCAAGTGGTTCCACTGTTATGTACAAATGGAGCTCGACCCTCAAACCTTGTTTGAACCTCTTGCACCTTAACTTTTTCGTGGCAACTAACTCTAGGGCATACCGACTCATATCCAAACACTGTTCTATCTTCTTAAACTAGATGCAAAAATTGGTCTCTCATCTCATCCATATGCACCTCACTGATATACTTCTTTTGAAATTTATCAAAGAAGATATCCTATGAAGAGAGTGCAAGCTGTAGACCCAACTCGATGGTCTCATACCATTCGTGTGCATTACCCTAAAAAAGAGATAAAATACAATCAAGATCATCCTCCGGGCTTCCCCTCATATGTCTCAAGATTCTTTGTGTGTGAGCAACCACTGATCATCCTTGATCGGTTCATCCTCACCCAAACCCTCAAAATTTTTAAGCCCAAAATGGTGAAGCCTCTCAACAAGGGTCTTGCGAGGCATCTCAGATTACCTCAAAATAGCTTGTATTACTTGCAAAAAGATAGAGGTAAGATCACAGAAGTGACTCGCCCCTCCATTTATGGTTTTCCTTTTCATCAACTCTTTCTGGAACACAAAGAAACAAGGCAACACATCAGGATTCCTTGTCTTGTAAAAGTACCACTTAAATTTAGGTACTTGCATTCACTAGACACATTACCACGACCTCTAAACCACCCTGAGATTTTCTAAAACCTACTAAACTTAGGTTCTGATACCACTAAATATAACACCCCGATCCCGATATGGTCTTCCAAAAATAACCTGTCAACCTACACAGAGAAAAAACCACAATTTCACACGATGAGCTAACAAAGCTTAGTGGTATATTTTTACTCTACTGCAATTCATGAATATCATAAAACAAGCATGTATGATGAAAAATTAAGAGTACACAGATAAGGCTTCACATATAACGAAGATCACCTTTTAGCCTACCCTAGCTAGAGTTTACAATACTTGTCTTAATGCATCATTAATTAAAAGAAGTCTCACATGCCATCACCAAGTTTTACCATACTCGAGGTCAAATAACGCATCGAGTTACTCGAGCTCACACAGTCCACAGAGTTAAAGCATATTGTACCTTGATCACACAACCCTAGGGTAATGTAGCCACCAACTATTATCCACACAGCAAGCATAAATAACCATACATGACCTACACAATGGCCAATAAAGCCTTACATTATTGTGCTTACACAGCCGCCGGGTTACCCGTGATCACATAGCCGTCAGGTTAGTTGTACCATATTTGGGTCACCATAGCCACAAATACATTCCGAATATACTTGGATTATAATAGCCATAAGTAGTATTTACCTGAGGTCACTCAGCCAATCAGGTTACTTGAGTTCACAAAGTCCATCGAGTTACTTAAGCTTACACAACCCACCGAGTTATGTTTCCTTATCTGATTCACCATAGGTTTCTAATTGTACCCAAATCACATAGCCAGTGGGTACGTCAGATATACTCACTTATAAAGCCTGAAGTACACATCTCCTAATATAAGTGCCCTTGCACTAACTCTAGGACATCCGAATTTCTTACCATAACACACAAGATACATATGCTCCCTGAGCATCTATACATCTCACCAAGAGATAAAAAGCATCAAACCGAACCATTACAAATGCCCAAAGGCATATTTCAATTCGTTGTAATTATTATTTTATGTCTTTCAAGTTTATTCACGACATTCTTATTAGATTATCTCATTATTCAAAGCAACTAGACTATACAAGCATCCCTTCAGCACCCAACAAGGACCCTACACGCTAAACAACATCGAGTGATCCACCAATGATCCCTATAGGTTACTAATACAATCAATTCACCCAAAAATTACCAAGTTATTAGCCATTTGTTTCGCATATGAGGTATTAATCTTGATTTATCAATTTTACAACTCATTTTACACCGTTAGAGACCTATGTGTAATGCCCTAATTTTGGTCCTAGGATTTTCTACGTTGATTAGACGGTCTGGTGGACCAAATTAGAGGATTCGAGTCAGTTTTAGGATTAATTTGAAATAAATAGTTTTGAAAGGGATAAAAATATGGAAAAAATACAAAAATTATTATTTACTGTGTAGATGATTTTTGTAAAATCAATTTTGGAAATGGAGTTCTGAAATTTGACATTTTGGCTAGTGACCAAAATGTAAAGAATGAAAAACTATTTTTAGTGACTATTTTGTAAAAGGGTCAAAACTTAGAATATTTAAGGAGCTATTTGGCCAAAGTCTAGTATCAGACTTTTCTCCTTAATTGGCTATTTTAAAAAGGTTTTAAAGAGGTATAAATAGGCTTAGAGAAGTAATTTTATAATTAATTTCTAAAAGCAAACTTTACGTAACTATTTTTTTCTCTAAAAAACTTTCTCTCAAATTCTCTCCAGCCAAACACTCTTTTATTCTTCAAAATCCTCAGGTAACTTCTTGATTTCTTCAATCTTTTGATTTCAAATGAGTTTCCTATGAATTCATATCAAAACCTTATTGTTTTAATCTTGTTTTCTCATGTAAATCAATCTAATTAAGGGAAAAGTCAACATTAGAGGTGAGCTTCGTTGTTCTCCTCTAATGAATGGTTCTTTACTGAAATTCCCAAGTTATTGATCCTTTAGAAATGTTTTCTAACGAGTTTTAATGATTTAATTATGGAAAATTGGTTAAATCAAGGTTTAATTGATGAAATTGATTGATTTTCGTATTGGATATATTTTTCTATGTTCTTGATTATATTAGAATATGGTTTTGATGTTTTATAATGTTAATAAGTTGATTTTAACATTGGAATCCTGAAACTAGGTGAAACTCTAATTTTCTAGGTTGTTAGTTGTGAGTTTTTTAGGAGTTGTGGATGTTTAATGAATGCTGGAGGTATAAGGATGATGTAAATGTGTTTTTGGATGTTAATTGATTATAATTGTTGGATTAAACCTTTAGGTTTTGGGTGGGTTGAGTTTGGAAGGTGTTTGATGTTGTTTTCAGTTGTTGCGGAGGGAAATTGGTTAGAATTTGATGAGGATTTGTGTGAATTGATGTTGCTGGGCTATTGAATGCATTTTGATGTATTGAATCCTCTGTTTTTGTATGGTTAAAGTATGTAAGGTTGATCCTCAAGCTTGAGGTGAGGTTTTACAAGTATTAGAGGCTTGGATTTGCATCGGCAATCAAAGTTTTGCGTAGTCGGTGAGTGAGAACGTGGGAATCAGATTTGATTTGGTTTAAAGGTTGTTTTGGAAGTTTGAATTAAGCTTGAATCGCTTTTTTAAACTCAGAAGTATGTATAAAATGGATTCTCTCTCATTTTCGGTTGGCAAAATTGATTTTATGCACTTGTTTTTTAATTACATAGTACCTACTGTTTATGCATGGTTTAAAGTATGTTTTATACTGTTTTGATCATATAGTGATGATGAATGCATTTGGAAAATGGTTCATGAAGTATTGTGATATACTTGTTAATGAGTGGTTTAATGTATTGTAAAAAATGGTTTTGATTGATGCATATGAAAACAGTGAGGTACATGGTTGAATGAATTATATTAGCCAGTGATGTGGTTCAAAATGTTTTCAGATATAGTTTGCTAGCCATAGGATAGATAGTGCACTATAAAAAAATTACCTTGGATGTTGAGGGATTTATGTGTACCAAAAACACCATCCAAGTACCCTAACGGTTGAGGGGTTATATGGTACCGAAAACACCCGTTAGTCGATTATGCATCTAACCAATGATTGGGGTTGTGATTGTACCTGGTGGTGTTGTACCTTGAATTTCAGTTAAGATTACATGAAGTGTTGGGAGGACACTTCTTGAATCCGTGTATCCGATGTAATATTTTGTAAAGTGGAAATTGGTTGATGATCACTTGTAAGCTAATATAGTTGATGATGTATCATGTTGATGGATTATGTTGTATAATGTTGGTTTATACATGTTTTACTCTTTAAGCCTTGCACTTGGTAGTTATGTATAGGAAAGTTTAAATTGAGTGTAGCATATGGGATTTTTCTGTTAATCCATGATACATGTTGCATATGGTTTAATATGTATGTTTTGGAAATGTTAAGTGCATGTTTTGTAAGGCATGATGATGTTGATGACGCTTAGAAAGATGTTTTAAAAGTGGTTTTTAAAGTGGGTTGTTAAACGATTTTAAATGCATTGATGGTGGTTGGTTTTAGAGCACTCCTCACTAAGCCTCGTGTGCTTACACTCTCTTTTTCCATCAATGTGGATAATTAATAGGTTGGAGGCAGCGAGTAAGCAAGGAGGAATCCAAGGACTTGATCTCGAAAGTATGGTTTCGATTTAGACTTGTAGTAATAAAGGCAATGTGATTAATTGTCATTTAGGAGGGTTGTTTTGTTAAACTCACTGTTTGTACAAGTTAAAAATGTTGTTTTAGACTTGATTGAGGCTTATAATGCTTGGTGTGTGCTTGGATTTATGTTTCGGATGTTGAGTAGGAAACATGCCTATAGATGTTGTGGATATTTGAGCTAGGCTTAATTGAGTAGTTTAAATCGCTTGAATAACTGTGATAAGTATGCCTTTGATGATTTATGATGTTTAGGTAAGGTTTGGTAATGTTTAGAGTGAGCCAAAGTGTCATATGTTGGACCTAAAGGTCATCACAGGCTTTTGCATACTAGTACGAGTCCCTTGGTTTTGGTACGCGGGGTCTGGGAAGGCCTATAGCAGTAAAAAATTACAAAGGGTACCGATACGCTTAGCCACCGTATTGGTACGCCTAGAGGAAATTATACACTATTTTTGGTACACGGGCTCCCGTACCGGTACGCTTTTTAGGTACTAGAATTTGGTTTTCGAAAACAATCATTAAGGGATCGGTACGGGGGTAGAATCGTATTGGTACGAGTTTGCTTGACACACTGTATCGATATGGGGTTTTCAGTATAAGTATACAGAACTATTATGTTAGTTGAACCATATCAATACGGTTATGTCTGTATCGGTATGCAATGTATTTTTTTCGATTTCTATATGATGAAATTTTAAATTATGCATTTTAGTCCTTGAATGATATGTATGCAATTAAATGAGTTTGGATGATTGTTTAAAGCTGGACTTTGAAATGTGAGCATGAAATTTGATTAATGAAGGATTGGTAACTTGGAATTTAATTAAGTCCTTGTAATTTGTGAAAATTATATTTTGGCCCCCAAAGTGCATGTTTGAGCAATTGAACCCCGTTTTATAGTTTGGTCGCAACGTAACTTATCCGCTGATGCATGTTTACGTTAGGATCTAAATTGATGCATTTAGATAAGTTAAAGGAAAAAATGGACCCAATTTAGGTTATTAGTTTGGTTTACTTCAGCAAACCTAATGTGGCTCTTTTAGCTCGGTTTCGGCTAGACCATGTTAAGAGGGTTACATTTGTTGGTATCAAAGCCAGGTTTACAAAAAATTAAGATGTTGTTGATGATTTTACATTGCTATTTGCTATGTATGGTGATTATTTATACATATGGTGATTGAAATATGCTATGTTGGGGTATTTTTAGGGACACATTACCTTATTACTATAGTTATGAAATGATTTTGGTTGGAAATGAAAGTCTTGGATCCTTGCTTAAAGTTAACCTGATTATTTTTGTTTTGGTGTAATTATCATGCCTTAGATCAATTTTTATATGATTCCATCGAAGAGAGAATTACGATCAGGCACGAGTACCGCTACTGGAGGACAGAGATTTGAGGGTGAGATAGTACATCATGAGGGGTTGCCACATCCTCCACCTAATCATCCTGAGGATGTAGAGCAAGTACCACCTGGTCTGGTGTACCTTGATATTACACCTTTGATACAAGCAATGACTGGAGTATTTCAAGCTGCAATGGCTAGAGTGCATGTACCTACACCGGTATCGATTACCGTTGCTAATTTGGGGTTGTTGTTAGATCGTTTGCTCAGTATAGGAGGAGTTAAGTTCAAAGGGTTAGCACCCGAGGCATCCAAGGAGTGGTTTTCCAGTACGGACTGGATTTTAGATTAGATAGAGTGCAATAATGTCCGTAAGCTAGGATGTGCGGTGGCCCTATTGCAGGGTTATGCATATAGTTGGTGGACTACTGTGATCACGGGCATGGAACCTGGTGATGTGATATGGGAGTTCTTTCAAGTTGCCTTTATAAGGAAGTATATGGAAGTTAGATACTTGGATGTGAAGAAACGAGAGTTCATACCCTTGGTTCAAGGAAATATGTCAGTATCTGAGTATGAGGTACAATTTGTGAGGCCGAGTTAGTATGCGCATGAGTTGGTGCCATATGAGAGCATCACTGTGATTGATTTCATTACGGATTGGTACATTACGTTAAGACATATATGTTGGCCACTGACTATAATAATTTCGATGTGTTGGTTACACGAGCGAAGGACATCAAGCAGAACCTGGGTTTATCTTTTTGTTTTGAAGATTCTGGCTCTAGAAAGAGAGCTGCGAATTTTGGTTTTGGTAGTGGTCAGTTTAAGAGACACCGTGATAGGAGGTATCGCCTGAGCATATATGGGGTAAAAGTAAATTTAGACGAGTGCTGTAGGGCCAGAGTTCCCAGGTTAGAGCGTTACACAATACATGTTGGGTATGTGGATCACGAGATCACATGAGGCGAGATTATCCATGATTGGCCAAGGAAGGACAAGCTTCTTTGGCTGTTGTTGACAATTCTTGTTAGAGTTCTGGTTTTGGGGATCATATGAGACATGATTGCCTGTTACTAGCTAGGGTTAGACATGAATTTGCACTTAATGTTGCACCACAGAGAGGCCGTGGCGCGGTCGAGGTAATTTTCAGTGAAGGGAAAAAGGTCAGAAGATTGTTGCACATACAGTGCGGTTCAACCTGAGTATGGTAGACCTGCGAGGATCTATGCACATCACGAGGGGAGGAATGACACTGATGTGATAACATGTACTTTTACCTTGCAGTCTATGTCATTACTTTCTCTAATAGATTCTAGTTCTACTTATTTATATATTTTACATGAGCATGCACATTTGATTAATATACCAGTAGAAGTGTTAAATGTGGGTATAAAAGTAACAAGTTCATTTAGAGAGACAGTTGCTACGAGAAGGTTGTATAGGAGATGTCCTTTGATAGTTTAAGGTCACGTGTTTGCGGCTGATTTGATGGAGCTGCCATTTTATGGTTTTGATGTGATCTTGGGTATGGATTGGTTATCTGAGCATAGGGTTGTGGTTGAATTTGTAACCAAGCGAGTTTTGTTGAAACTTGCCGATGATTATGAATTGGTGGTTGTGGGTAAGAATGTTAGGTTTTTATCCATATGGTTTTGTCTTTGAAAGCGCATAAGTTGTTAGAGTGTGGGTGTTAAGCATATCTAGCTTATATTATGAACCCAAATATCGAAAAAAATGCAGACTAAAGATATCCGTAACGTTTGTGATTTTCTGGGGGTGTTTCCAGAGGAGTTGCCTGGGTTGCCACCAGACATAGAGGTGGAGTTTTGTATTGAGACGTACGCAGATATGGCTTCGGTGCTGATTGCACCGTATCGTATGGCACCAAAAGAGTTGAAGACGCAACTTCAGGAGTTGTTGAACCGTGGTTTCATCCGACGTAGTGTGTCACCGTAGGTTGCACCGGTATTGTTTGTGAAGAAGAAAGATAAAACTTTGAGGATGTACATTGATTATCGGCAACTAAACAAGTTGATGATTGAGACTAAGTATCCTTTTGCCGCAAATTGACTACTTGTTCGATCAATTCTGAGGTGCTATGGTGTTTTCTAAGATCGATACTATCAGTTAAAGGTTAAGGATAAGGACATGCCGAAGACTGTTTTTTGTATGAGTTATGAGTTTTT
The DNA here is from genome assembly GCA_019671005.1 of Hibiscus mutabilis. Taxonomy (NCBI): domain Eukaryota; kingdom Viridiplantae; phylum Streptophyta; class Magnoliopsida; order Malvales; family Malvaceae; genus Hibiscus; species Hibiscus mutabilis. Next base: position 12,192,139 of record CM033732.1, read on the forward strand.
GGTGATGCCGTTTGGGTTAACGAATGCGCCTACAACATTCATGAACATGATGAATTGAGTGTTTCATGAATTCTTGGATTAATTTGTAGTAGTGTTCATTGATGATATTCTCGTGTACTCTCGTACCGAGGAAGATCATGATCGATACTTGCGGATTGTGTTGCAAACCTTGTTGGATAATAAAATTTATGCGAAGTTGAGTAAGTGTGAGTTTTGGATTAAAAATATGGTCTTTCTTGGTCATATTGTTTCGGCGAAATGTATCTAGGTAGATGCACAAAATATTGAGGTGATTGTGAATTGGAAGCAACCTAAGTCGATAACGGAGGTCCGTAAATTCTTGGGGTTGGTAGGTTATTATTGTCGCTTTGTGGATGGGTTCTCAAGGGTTGCTACTCCATTGACCAAGTTGCTAGAAAAAGATGTATGTTTCGAATGGACGGAGGCTTGACAACAAGCTTTTGAGAAGTTGAATGAAGCTTTGATGCATGCTCCGATCTTGTTTCAACCAGAGTGAGGAAAAGAGTTTGTGGTTTATAGCGACACAACCTACGTTGTTTTAGGATGTATGTTGATGCAAGGCGGGAAAGTTGTAGCTTATACATCTAGGCAGTTGAAGGTGCATGAGTGCAATAATCCTACACATGATTTGGAGCATGGCACGGTAGTGTTTGCATTGAAAATTTAGAGGTATTATCTTTATAGGGAGAAGTGTATTGTGTACACAAATCATAACAGTTTGAAGTATCTGATATCGCAAAAGGAGTTGAACTTTAGGCAACGTAGAAGGTTGGAGTTGCTCAAGGATTATGATTTGACAATCAAGTATCATCCAAGCAAAGTGAATGTTATAGCCGATGCTTTGAGTAGAAAAACAGTTGTTGAGTTGAGGGCCATGTTTGCAAGGTTGAGTGCGACGCTTGATGGAGGTTTTCCGGGCGAGTTGCAAGTGAAGCCATCTCTTTAGCAGTTGATTAAGGAAAAGCAACCTTATGATGAGGCGTTGGTACCACATGTTAAAGATATCATGGATGGAAATCTGACAGATTTTCACTTTAATGATGATGGGTGTTATGTTTCAAAGATCAGAAAGTGGTGCCTAGTGATGATGAGTTGAGGCAAACTATTTTGACCGAGGCTCATGTTAGTCATTTTGTTATGCATCCTGGTAGTACCAAGATGTATCGAGAACTAAAGGAAGAGTACTATTGGATGGGTTTGAAAAAGGTTGTGGCTGATTTTGTTGCTAGATCTATGATGTGTTAGCGTGTTAAGGCTGAGCATCAGTATCCTTCTTGGTTGTTACAACCATTGAGGATTCCAAAGTGGAAATAGGAGAAGATCACCATGGATTTTATGTCGGGTTACCTTTGACACCGACTAAAAAAGAGATTCCATTTGGGTGATTTTTGGTCGGTTTACGAAGTGTGCATATTATATGCCAGTGCATATGACGTATGGCTTGGATAAGTTGGCAGATCTTTATATTGCTGAAATTTTGAGGTTGCACGTCGATTATTTCGGAGAGGGAACCATAGTTTACATCAAGGATTTAGGAGTGTTTGCATCGAGCTTTGGGTATTTGCTTGAATTTCAGTACTCCGTATCATCCTCAGACGGATGGTCAGTCTGAACGTGTAATTAAGAACTTGGAGGATATGTTGAGGTGTTGTATCATTGAGATCCAAGGAACTTGGGAAAGACAGTTGCCTTTGGTGGAGTTTACGTACAATAATAGTTATCAGGCAAGTATAGAGATGGCACCATATGAGGTTATGCAAACATTTTCATGTCGTTTCCTTTATCATAGCCATTCTTTCATTATGCAATCATTTGCATATCATTTCCTTTATCATAGCCATTCTTTCAGTATGCAATCATTTGCATATCATTTCCTTTATCATAGCCCAAAGTACAAAATCATGTGATGCCATGGTACGCGAGTCATCACGACACCGCAGTGTCTATGATGCTGTAGCGTCAACATCTCTGAAGCGACTAAGATGAATACGTACTCGAGGACGCCCTTTGCTCCTCATCCTAGCACATTTTGTGCCTTTTGACACCGTAGTGTTTGAACTGACTTCGTAGAGTATTTCCTGACTCATTAGAGTCTTTCTTGCACCATAGTGCTTTGACACAGCTGCTAAGACTCTATGGATATCCAACTATACCAAAGATTCTCATATGAACCTATGGTATACGAGTCTGACACCATAGTGTCTACAACGCCGTAGCGTTTGATAGTGAGTACGTACTCGAGGACGCTCTTTATTCCTCATACCTTCAGCGTAGTGCCTACTTTATCTCAGTACCGTAGTGCCTATATTATCTCCGCACCGTAGTGCCTTCATTATCTCAGCACCGTAGTACCTACATTATCTCAGCACCGTAGTGCTGGTTCGCAGCTGCTATGACTCTTTTTGGATATCCAATTATACCAAGACTCTCACACTAGTACTTGGGCATAATAATATATTATTTTCATCTTCAATATCCAATTCATCAATATTATCAACCATAATTCGATAATGAGCATTTCATACCCAAAGTCTGAATTTCGGTTTATCCTAGATAAATCATTATGTCATATCCATGTATCACATATGCCATATAATATTTCATGCCATTTACATAACTTTGGTCAACATATATTTTCCCTAATATCAATGTTGACTTATTGTAAGTTTTTGCATATATATATATATAACAGATAATAATGCATTCATTCATTTCACATATATTATAAATAAGTAAGAATGCACTCACCTGGACCATTTACACTGAAAGACCAACGTTGGAGAATAAAGCTGCTAATTACTATGGCCAGCCAGAGCCCTTGGAGCTGGTGGATAGAGAAATTAAGGCACCTAAACCATCCGTCGATGAGCCACCATAGTTGGAACTAAAAATATTTCCAAACCACCTCAAGTACACCTACTTAGGTAAACAATCTAATCTACCAATGATCATTGTTGCTGATCTATCTAATGATCAGGAGGAAAGATTGCTAGAAATCTTAAGCAAATATAAGCAAGCTCTGGTATGGACCTTGGCCGATATCCGAGAAATAAGCCCCACAATTTGCATGCACAAAATAATCTTGGAGGAATATCATGGAAAAACAATTGAGGGCCAGAGAAGACTAAACCCGAGCATGAAAGAGGTAGTTAAGAAAAAATTATCAAGTGGCTAGATATCAAGATAATCTATCCTATTTTTGACAGCTCGTGGGTCAGCCCAGTGTAATATGTGCCAAAGAAAGGTGGCATGACCATAGTTCAAAACAACAAGGATGAGTTGATTCTTTCCAGAACTATTATCAGGTGGATAATGTGCATGGACTATAGAAATCTGAATAATGCCACCAAGAAAGATCACTTCCCCATGCACTTTATCGATCAAATATTGGATACATTGCCAGGTAAAGCATACTATTGCTTTCTAGACGTCTATATAGGTTATAATTAGATTGCCATCGCTCCAGAGGATTAAGAGAAAACCACTTTCACTTGTCCATATGGGATATTCGCCTTTAGGAGAATGCCATTTGGACTGTGTAATGCTCCTGAAACATTCCAACGATTTATGATATCTATTTTCTCTGTCTTTCCTCATGGACATTCTCTAGCAAAATGTCCAATATGACCACATCGTAGAAGGGCTCCTGTAATAATCTAACAAACCCCTCCATGCTTCTTCCCACAATGCTCACATTCTGGTTTAGAAGTTTTTTCTGACTTCTTTGAGTCTGCAGTAGACATCTGAGGTGCTTGGGTTCTTTTAGGATAAGGATTCCCACGTGTAGATCCAATTCCAGTCTCACTTTGTTAGCGAGAACCTGTACCTCACTTAAACTGTGCTGAAATAAATGATTCTCTGGTCTTTTAGTTGATCGAGATGGTTGAGCTCTAACTCGCTCTAGATAGGCCCTTTCCATAGCCTTTGCTCTATTCACCGCATCTTAATAAACTGACAGATTCATGCCTAACATTAATTCCTTGGGTCTTGGATGAAGCCCCTCAATGAACCATTCACAGCGAGATTTTTCAGTCGGCATTAATTTAGCTGCGTATTGGCTTAATCGATTAAACTCTAACTTATATTCATAAACTAAATGATTGCCTTGCTTGAGATCTAGGAACTACTGAAGCATTTCTCTCTTAAATTGATCACCAACATATTGGCACTAAATGCTTCCTGGAAAAATGTCCAAGTTACTTGTTCAGCAGGTACCAGCTCTATGGCATTTGACCACATATACGAGCATGTTCCCTTAGAAGAGATACAACTCCCTCTAATTTTTTACCATCAGAACAACTTAACTAATCCAGCATAACGTTAACATCATTTAACCACAAGTCTGCGGCCATTGGTCCACATTCTCCATTGAACTCAGGTGCACCCAATTTCTTAAGCTCTTTAGCAGTCGATGCCCTTACGGGTGCGGGAGCCAGAACTGGTACGGGTGCAGATGACTGCAGCCTATTTACCATCGCCTCTAATGCTTGCACTAAAGCTCCATATCCTTGAGCTGGAGCTCCCTGCTGCGCATGTGGCTTAGCTGGGGCAAGAGCTGGAGGTGGATCATGCTGCACCTCATTACTACCGCTTTGAGCCTCTTCCGGGCCCTGGTGATCCATCGTATGACGTGATCCCTTAGCATCTGACATTGTCTATTACAACATAAACTATATAATAATTTATACCAAATCCCATGTCTACGAGTTTAAAACCATATCATTTATCCATAATACTTATATTACAGGCCCATTTAAATAAGTAACCTAACTTATAAATTCAGTAATATAAAACAACTACATATTTAGAAATATGAGTACATGCCCACTAGTCTAGGATGTAAGTGTACATACTATTGCTTATAGGTGATAACTTGATTTCCAATGTGCAGCTCCTTCCTTGATACTACTAACCCGATCGATCTACGTGTAATACGAATCACATGCTAAGTATAACTTAGTGAGGCATAAATATACAATATAAACAAATAACACACACATATATATCATCATCATTCCTGTAACAATGGCATGCAATTCTCTGCATAATTTATAACATTTCAAATCTCATCATTTATCATGGTAAATGAGGAAATAACTTATTTTAGTGAATCATGGTTGCATGTATGTATGTTCAAAGTCATAACACCATTCTTTCTTTATCGGTGATAAATACAATAGACATAATGGTCTATTTACTTACTTAAAAGCATTTCCTGATTTATAGCCCAAAGTACAACTCATGTGATGCTATAGTATGTGATTCATCATGACACCGTAGTGTCTACGACACCGTAGCGTCTACATCGCCGTAGCGACTAAGATGAGTACATACTCGAGGAAGCCCTTTGCTCCTCATTTAACACCTTAGTGTCTATATTAGCACCGAAGTGCCTACATTATCTCAGCACCGTAGTGCCTACATTATCTCAGCACCGTAGTGCCTACATTATCTCAGCACCGTAGTGTAACACCCTTTTCCCGTATCCGTACACCGGGTACGAGTCGAAAATGTTACAACTTCTTTAATCCAAAAATCAGGGTAATTTAAAATTTTCAGAAAACTTCCCGATGGTAACCCATCCTAAAATTTCTCTAGCCCAAGCACGCTTAACTTTATTTAAAATTGACTTGAATTATTTGTTCGAGTTCTAATCATAAATCAATTATCTTAGCATGCTACTCATCACTTAAGGTTATTCTTAACCTTGAATCTTTCCAGAAGTGCCAATTATCTTGAAACCATAACGAACTTTAAAGGCCAATCACACTCAAATAGGTTAAACAAGTATACATGCCACTATAAAAATCAAACCTTAATTAGGATGTCATTACTGTGATTACCTATTGAGCTTTCCCATATTGATGCAATCTTCTTCTCACTCTCAACTTGATTTACCTACGTGTGTACAATCAAACACACTCTAAGTACGAACTTAGTGGGGCATAAGATGAGAACATATATAAAATACTTTGTAATGCATGATACTTTCAAAAGCATGATAATCATTTAAATCATATAATCTGTAATGCAGGAATATTTGTATATAAGATCATACAGTTGTACTGTGTAATCATATAGCCTAAGGTAAATATCAAGTGACTAATATACGAGTCGTGTACATTTTAGTACTATCCTTTCTATCGACACAATGAAGTGTTGGGAACATATCAACACAATGAAGTGTTGCAAACTATCGACGTCGCATACTGTCGACACAATGAAGTGTCAGATATAGTGTGACTCTTATGGTATACCACTATATTGTCCAACTCAATATTATACTACCAAGGGCAACTTTAAAAATCAATTCATGTAAAATGGAAAGCAGCCCATATCCAATTTATATCATGTAAAACATATCATATTAGAGTAGTCCATACTCCAATATGTTCTATACAATTCACATTATGCATGCCATTTAAAAACTATATAAGTAGCTTGTCATGCTATAAACCATTTGTAATCATAAAGATATTCCATGATCTTTAAATCAGTAAAATAATTATCATGCAAAACATATTATGCTATATAAAATATTTAACTTTTAGGTTGACTTATCACAAGTCTCCCAATAAAAATGTATGTCAACAAACATACATTTAAATACATGTATGCACTCACCTAGGCCATTTGTTAGCATGCCTCACTAAATTCTAAACGATCCTTTCCTTTATAGAACCTCGAACCTTCTTTGATTCGGCCTTGACTTCATTAATCACATGAATAAGATAAAATATTTGTTAGATTCAAATCTAGCAATACCTTAAACATGTTGTCTAATATAATCATTTGAATTTAAAATTTCCAAATATTTTTTCTTTCTTCCTTGTATTGTTCAAAAACTCATTATGGTCCCTATGACCAATTTGAACTTCCAATAATTCTTCCGAGCTTGCTAACTCACATTTAAATACAAAATGTTTCAAATTCCATTTTATGACAGCTTGCGCTACCTTCAAAGATTTGCTTATACCGGGTAGAATCATACCGGATCTTAATTTCCTTTATACTGGAAAAACTAGATTTGATAACGGTTATAACAGTATAAGCCACATAAATTAATAAAATATACAAAAATCATGAAATTTCTTTAAACTCCCGTCACAGTGCTTTTTTGAGAGAAACTGCTTTGTAAATTTTCTGACCTTCATTCGATTAAAAATTCACATCTTTTAACTCAGAACTCGAAATCAGTTTCCGTTTGTTAGAAACGAAACTAGACAAACATTTTTGTAGAATTTATGGTGAATTTTCAAAGTCACTACCAAAATTCAATCCTCTTCATAGCTTTCCATAATAAACTTCTAAGTTCTACCAACTTCTTATTTTTCTACATATCAATTTAGTCCCATCACTTGCTTCAAATTACCAATTCATCATCTTCTTCATCAAATAATTATTCAAAATAATTCCCTCTAGTTTTCTTTCTTTGCCCAAAATAGTCACTAAAATGCAAAGGTAAGGATTCAAACTTCTTAACTTTGTAATTTAGTCCTCAAATCAACGCTACTACCTTAATTCGATTATTTTAACTAAAAATAAAATTTAATCCCCATACAAGAACTCGTTTCCTATGTGGTCACTTGATTTTGACAATTTGTCAAAATGGTCCCTAATTCAATTCAACATCGGTTTAGCATTCTAAAATCAATTTCACATCTCCAACATCATTCATTACATAAATACACTCCAAATTCATAAAATTTAGATTCGGTCCTTTAACTTTGAAGCTTGCCAAATTGGTCCATATAAGTTTTAACTTAAGGTTTTGCTTCCAAACAACAAATCAAGCTTACTAGATCATTAATCCAACATCACAAACCCTAAGTTAGACTTAAATCCATAAACCCTAATCTTCTCCATACAAACCAAAATATGTAGGGTTTAAATCCTAACTCAAAAATATGATTTTAACATCATATAAGCGTGATTCCAACTTAAATTCAACCATGGAATCATAAAATCTCAAAAGCCCCAATTTTGTTCATAAACCCTAATTTCCTTCTCATGTAAAATTATCATCAATCAAGCATGTATTCCGTGAATTAAGTACATCAAAAGATAGAGCTTGAAGAGTAGAATAACTTTGCAGTTCAAAAGATTACCTGAAAATCGAGTTTCAGGGCTTAAATCGAGCTTGGAAATTTTCTCCCTTTTCTACCCATATTTTCAAAAATATGAAAGATGAAGAAGGCTTCATCGTTTGCCTTTTAATTTTAAATCTCTTCAATTATGCCACGTTTAATATATAAATGAATTTTAAATTCATTCAAATAGGGAAATTACAAAAGTGCCATTTTATCCAACGGTTGAGATTGATTTTATCATCAATCAAGGGCCAAGATTTAAACTTCAAATTTTTTCTTCCAAAAATATCCCTTGTAACTTCATATATTTCAAAATTGCCATCCCTACCTTATGACCAATTTGCCCTCCAACTAGTCATTATTTACTAGTTTGTTTCAAAATTGTCATTTCATTAAAATCTAACTAAATTAGTTCCTCCTCAACCGGACACCATTCTATAAATATCCTTTTATAATTTTCCATGGCTTATGGGACAACCTCTGAATTTTTAATTCAATCCGATTTCTCGATATTCACAAAATACTTCTACTACGATTTTACCTTTATCGAGCTATCGGATCTATTCTGAAAATTCTATATTTCCATAATATTCCTCGTATCATCATCCTTCATCCAATGACCTAAATTTAAATCTTGAGTTAGTAGTTTACTAACTTTGCCCTTATTATTTTCCAAAATTACGATCTTGCCATTTTTCATCCAACGGCTCATATTCAACATGGAAAATCAACTTAAATCCAAGTGTTCATTTCTTCCAACATAAAGAAAATATCTTAGACTTGTAAAATGACAAATTCAACCTTGGCTTATCATCCTTTAAAATATCCTAGATATTCGATTCGATCCGATTATATGAATATTCTGCCGAACTTTATTGCTTTATAGCCAATAATACAAACTCCGTACGAAAAATCCAGGTAACACGAAAACGTAATTCTTGGGGGTAAACTATTCATTTACGGGGTTAAAAACGCAACTTTTGAAAATTACACTTTGACCCCAAAACTTTCAAAATTTTCATTTTGGTCACTAGCCAAAAATTTGGGATATTACATTCACCTTATAGGCTCGTGTTTGGGAAAGCATGCCACTTGCCAGTGGAATTAGAATATAAAGCTTATTGGGCAATTAAAAAACTCAACATGGAGGGGGAGCTGTCGTGCAAAACGCTTATTGGAAATAAATGAAATAGAGGAATTTAGAATGCAAGCTAATGAGAATGCCAGACTCTACAAAGAAAGAACAAAACGATGGTATGACAACATGAAATAAGGCAATTTGAGGTAGGCTAACGTGTCTTGTTATTTAACTCGAGGCTAAAGTTGTTTCCAAGTAAGCTCAAGTCTACATAGCCAGGACCCTTTGAAATTGTGAAACCATATGCTCATGGAGCAGTTGATATCAATGATTTGAAAACAGGAACACTTTTCAAAGTAAAAGGCCAAATATTAAAACACTATTTGGAAGGTACTCGCAATAATGCCAAGGAGGTTGTCCTCTTAGCAGAGGTTTTGTGAACGTCATCATCATGGTTTGATTTTTGTATATATTAGGTTAGATGTTTTTATTTTTGGAGGTTGTCCTCTTAGCAGAGGTTTTGTTAACGTCATCATCATGGTTTCATTTTTGTATATATTAGGTTAGATGTTTTTATTTTTAGTATTTTTTATTTCTCTTCTTTTATTTTATTTCTCTTTTGCTACATTAAAAGGTTTTTGTTGAGTGGATACAAGAATTTGTTGCCAAGCAGAATGCCAAGGAAAAAGACTGGCATGGGGCGATAAAATAATTTGGAGAATAGATTTATCTTAACCGCCAAGGCTTGATGAAGCTTGGCCTAAGAAACAATGAAAATTTCTTTGCTAAGTGTTGAATTTTACCCTAGCCGCCCAAGGTGAAAAGTTAAAATTCAAATTTTAACATAATCACCTTATCACTATATCTCTTCTTGCGCCGTCTTATCACTTTACCTCTTATCATATCATGATAACCCTTATCATCATCCCTACTCAACCGGGCAAATTAAGAACAACATTCAAACACTCAACTGTTTTACCCTTTCATATACTTAAGCCCTAACTGATTCTTAGCTAAAGATTTTTCACTCTTCCTTTTATTGTCATTATCAAGAAAGAAAAGCAAGATTTAAATCCCTATCTTTGAAAAAACCACTCGAGTTCTCAAGAAATTTTCATGGCATCATCTTCAACACCCTTCAAAATCATTTAAAATGAAAAGATCCGCAAAAAGTATGAGGAGAATTTCTTATCAGGAACCTTCTGCTATTATAAGGGTTTTGAGTTCAAGAACGAATCCAACTTAGGCTATTCCCAAAAAAATTTCAAAGTGATAAAGATGCGTAAGTGGGAAAAATTCTGCCAACCGCTAGAGAAAGTCCATGCCAATGTCGTTCGAGAACTCTATGCTCATCTTATGACTAAAGATTCACCCTTTTTGCTGATGCAAGGTAAGTGTGTTCAGTTTGATGAAGGGTATAAAAATAATATATTTTCTTTGGATGGAACAGAGGACAAACACACCAAGTTTGCAAAATCTTTAGACGATATTGAAGGAACTGTGTGAGGCCGGCACCCAATAGAATGTGTCATCAAAAGGATATCAGACTGCGAAACAGTTGGCATTAAAATCTCAGCCGCGGGGCTTAAATCACTTCTTGAAGGCAAACTTGATGCTGACTACCCACAATGAGACAGTTTTGGAGGAAAGATTGGCACTACTGCACTCTATCATGATTGGCCGCAAGATTAATGTTAGATGGCTTATCATCGAAGAGACTTTTAAGTATGCTGGTAAGAGCAATGGGAGTTTACTTTTTTCTTCTCTAATCTCTACCATTTTCGTGCAGCACGATGTGCCACAGCTCTATTCAAATAGTATTCAAAAGAGTAAGGGGACCACCATAACTCCTGCCTTATGGAGACAGTTGACTGCAATGGAGGCAAAGGAGAAGGGAAAGCAAAAGACGGCAGAGTCTGTGCTAAAGGCAAAGGTTCCAAAGGCAGAACCTGTGACTCTGATGCTAGCTGGATCAGTGGCAAAGCTTTCCCAGATCTACCAACGCCAGGAGATCATCCTTTAAAAATTTGAGAAAGCTGAGGAGTAGAACTCCTTGTTCTAGTAATATGTGTATGCCAAGGAATGTACCATAAAGAAAACTCTTGAAGGCATGTCCACGCAAACACTGCCAGCATTCCCTGAGTTCCCTGCCATCCTCCTTGCCAAGGATGACATGCCAGCCAGTCCTAACTCTATCCACACTCCTACATAATCTGATGCCACCGTCCCAGTCTCTCAAGTACAAGTTTAATCTTCCAGAACTGATACACTGTAATACCTCGAAATTCGCTAAGTTGTTTAAGAGTCATTTAACACTAAGATAATGGCTTAAAAGCTAACTTAGTGAATAAATTGATAAAATATAAAAGTTAGGATTTCTTTAATTTTGGAGTTTAGGTAAGGAATTTCTGAGACTTAAGAGTATCATGTGATAGAGAGCAAGCAAAATAGGGTACTTGCGAAGTTTGGCTGAAATCTGATAAGAAAAATATAGGCACCTGATGGAATATTTTTATTGTACAGATAAATAGTACATGTTACATGAAGTTGATTTGTATAATTATATTTCCAGTAATGGATTTATGTGAAAATCTATTTTTTTATCGAACAATTAGGGGATAAGTAGATGCTTGATTCGAATAAAAATGCAGTATAAGATATCGAAATTAGATCGAACTGCAAAGTTAAGCGTGCTCAAGTCATAGGATGGGTGACCTTATGAGAAGGTCTCATGTCAATAATTGAGACTGACAAAAAGGAAACAGTTCGAGTTGAAATTATTCATATGGATATCATATAAAGGATTTTTAAGAGAATTTATCCAATAAAGATTTCAGGTAAATTATCAGTATATTGGACCAAGTCAAAATTTCAAGATTTTGAAATACAAAATTAAGGAATATTTTGTATTTCAAAAATATTTATTTATGGAGATCGGAATTATGAGAATTTCAGATTTTACCCGATAGCTTAGAAAATGGAAAATCGTAGTAAGTGATTATCGGGTAATCAGATCGAATTGGAATTTTAAAGGCAGTTCCATAAACCATGGAAAATTCATAAAATATTATTTTTATGAATATTTTAATGTTTCTAGTTAGAATCTAACTAGACTTGGTTTCAATTTTACAAGATGGCAATTTTGAAAAAAAAGATATAGTTGGATGATTATTTGGACCTAAAGAATTAAATGAATTTAATATTCATTTTTAATACATGTAGCATATTAAGATAAAAGATGAACAAAAAAAATTTCATCATCTTTCCTCCACTTTCGAAACCAAGGAAAAATAAAGAAGAAAATTTTCACAAAATTTTCCAAGGCAAATTGAAGGCTCCAAAGTTAGAATCAAGGTATGTTGCTTTGAGAAAAATTGATCTATGCTTCATGCTCTTTCTTTTGATAGTAATTTTGCATGGTAATTTGAAGAATTTTTTATGATATTGATGAGAGAGAAATTAGGGTTTCATGTCTATGTTAAGATTGAAGTATGATTTAAGTAAATTAAGTGTTGTGAAGCTGAAATCAAGCTTAGATTTAGATTAATTTCATGTTTGAAGACATAAACCCTAACCCTAGAATTTAGGGTTTTGAAATTAAGGATGAATATGGAAGATTTTTTATTTTACAAGCTTGATATTGATGTTAGAATAGAAAAATCTCAACTAGTTATCTAAGTGATTATTTTGGCATGCTTGGTAAATTAGGGGAAATATTGTGAAAATTATGTTAATGGTGGATTTGAAGAGATTATGAATTTAGAAGCTTGATTATGGCATTAGGACTAAAATAAAGTCTTTGCAAAGTTTAGATACCTAATTTGCCAAGTAGGAAGAATTTGGGGATTTAAATGTTAATTCATAGAAACAAAGATTTTATGTTGGAAAAATTATTTTGGGTATACTAGAATGTTGTTTGAATGAAAAACAACATTGGAAATGTTTAATGATCATTTCGGCCAAGGGTCAAAATAGAAGGGAAATTTTGAGAAAATGGTAAAAATGTTGGATTGAATAATTAGTACAAGTTTGCCAACTCTTGTGTGGAAGTAGTGACTAAAATGTCACTTTAGTAAAAGTTAGTGGATTGAAGAGCATTGACAAAAAGTTAGTGGAAATGTTAGAATTATGGAGAAATTTTGATTTGGGCTTGAATAATTTGCAAAAATTGCAAAATGGTCACTAGGGACCAAATTGAACTAATTGGCTTCTAAGGGAGAAAAAGGAAAAAAATTGGAAAATTTTTATATTCGAATATTTATACTAGTATTTTATATTTAAGCAATGTTAGATTAAATAAATATCTAACATGTATATTGTATATGTTCGATGGGTAATTATGCAGCATCCGAGTAGGACAAGGAAACCCAAGATAAACGAGGCAAAGAAAAAGTGGAGGACTAGCTTAGAGAGGCTCAATATTTTACATAGCCCGGGTGAGTGCATTACATGCATGTACGACATATTACAAATATGACGACTAGCGATAAGTCGACCTTAATATAAATGAAAAATGTATATTGATCAAATTATGCAAATTGAATGAAAATTAAATAGCATATGGGATACAAGAATATGGCATAATGATTTAACTAAGATAAATCAGATTTTAGATTTTTGGGTATGAACTGCCCATTATCGAATTACGGATAATATTATTGATGGACTAGATATTGAATATGAAGATATTATATTGTTTTGCCTAAGTACTAGTGTGAAAGTCTTGGTATAGTTGGGTATCCATAGAGTCCTAGCAGTTGCGTCATAGGCACTATGTGTAATATCTCAAATTTTTGGCTAGTGACCAAAATGAAAATTTTGAAAGTTTTGGGGTCAAAGTGTAAACTTTGGAAAAGTTTAGGGACCAAAGTGTAGTTTTCAAAATTTGTTTATTTTAACCCTGTAAATGAATAGTTTACCCCCAAGAATGACATTTTCGTGTTACCCGGATTTTTTGTACGGAGTTTGTATTATTGGCTATAAAGCAATACAGTTCGGAAGAATATTCGGATAATCGGATCGAATCGAATATCTAGGATATTTTGAATGATGATAAGCCAAGGTTGAATTTGTCATTTTACATGTATAATATATTTTCTTTGTGTTGGAAGAATATGAACCCTTGGATTTAAGTTGATTTTCCATGTTGAATGTGAGCCGTTGGATGAAAAATGGCAAGATCGTAATTTTGGAAAATCATAAGGGCAAAGTTAGTAAACTACTAACTCGAGATTTAAATTTAGGTCATTGGATGAAGGATGATGATACGAGGAAAGTTATGGAAATATGGAATTTTCGGAATAGATTTGATAGCTCGATAAAGGTAAAATCGTAGTAAAAGTATTTTGTGAATATCGGGAAATCGAATTGAATTAAAATTTCAGAGGTTGTCCCATAAGCCATGGAAAATTATAAAAGGATATTTATGTAATGGGGTCGGTTGAGGAGGAACTAATTTAGTTAGATTTAAATGGAATGGCAATTTTGAAACAAACTAGTAAATAAAGACAAGTTGGAGGGCAAATTGGTCATATGGCAGGGATGGCAATTTTGAAATATTTGAAGTTACAAGGGCTATTTTTGGAAGAAGAAATTTGAAGTTTAAATCTTGGCCCTTGATTGATGATAAAATCAATCTCAGCCGTTGGATAAAAGGGCACTTTTTTAATTTCCCCATTTAAATGAATTTAAAATTCATTTATATATTACAAGTGGCATAATTGAAGAGATTTAAAATTCATATTTTTGAAAATATGGGTAGAAAAGGGAGAAAATTTCCAAGCTCGATTCAAGCCCCAAAACTCGATTTTTAGGTAATCTTTCGAACTACAAAGTTGTTATACTCTTCAAGCTCTATCTTTTGATGTACTTAATTCATGGAATACATGATTGATTGATGAGAATTTTACATGAGAAGGAAATTAGGGTTTATGAACAAAATTGGGGCTTTTGATATTTTATGATTCCATGGTTAAATTTAAGTTGGAATCACACTTATATAATGTTAAAATCATATTTTTGAGTTAGGATTTAAACCCTACATATTTTGGTTTGTATGGAGAAAGGGTTTATGGATTTAAGTCTAACTTAGGGTTTGTGATGTTGGATTAATGATCTAGTAAGCTTGATTTGTTGTTTTGAAGAAAAACCCTAAGTTAAAACTTATAGGGACCAATTCGGCAAGCTTCAAAGTTAAAGGACCGAATCTGAATTTTATGAATTTGGAGTTTATTTATATAATTAATGATGTTGGAGATATGAAATTGAAGTTAGAATGCTAAACCGGTGTTGAATTGAATTAGGGACCATTTTGACAAATTTTCAAAATCAAGTGACCACATAGGAAACGAATTCTTGGATGGGGATTAAATTTTATTTTTAGTTAAAATAATTGAATTAAGGTAGTACTGTTGATTTTAGGACTAAATTGCAAAGTTAAGAAGTTTGAATCCTTACCTTTGCATTTTAGTGACTATTTTGGGAAAAGAAAGAAAACTAGAGGGAATTATTTTGAATAATTGTTTGATGAATAAGATGATGAATTGGTAATTTGAAGCAAGTGATGGAAATAAATTGATAAGTAGAAAAATAAGAAGAAGTTAGTAGAAATTTGAAGTTTATTATGGAAAGCTATGAAGAAGATTGAATTTTGGAAGTGACTTTGAAAATTCACCATAAATTCTACAAAAATAGTTAGATGGTGAATTTTATATTGTTGTAAATATGAGTTCGTCTAGTTTCGTTTCCAAACGGAAACTGATTTCGAGTTTCGAGTTAAAAGATATTAATTTTTAATCGAATGAAGGTCATAAAATTTATAGAGCAATTTCTCTCAAAACAGCTTTGTGACGGGAGTTTGAAGGCTTTTCATGATTCTTTAGATTTTATTAATTTATGTGGCTTATACCTTTAGAACCGTTATTGAATCTAATTTTTCCAGTATAAAGGAAATTAAGATCCGTTATGTATTCTGCCTGGTATAAGCAAATCTTTGAAGGTAGCGCAAGCTGTCAAAAAATGGAATTTGAAACATTTTGTATTTAAATGTGAGTTAGCAAGCTCGGAAGAATTGGAAGTTCAAATTGGTCACTAGGGACCATAATGAGTTTTTGAAAAATACAAGGAAGAAAGAAAAAATATTTAGAAATTTTATATTCGAATGATTATATTAGACAATATGTTTAAGGTATTGCTAGATTTGAATCTAATAAATATTTTATCTTATTCATATGATTAATGAAGTCAAGGCCGAATCAAAGAAGGTTCGAGGTTCTATAAAGGAAAGGATCGAGTAGAATTTAGTGAGGCACGCTAACAAATGGCCCAAGTGAGTGCATACATGTATTTAAAAGTATGTTTGTTGAAATACATTTTTATATGGAGACTTGTGATAAGTCAACCTAAAAGGTAAATATTTTTTATATTTGCATGATACATTATTTTACAAATTTAAAGATCATGGAATATCTTTATGATTACAAATGGTTTATAGCATGACAAGCTACTTATATAGTTTTTAAATGGCATGCATAATGTGAATTGTATAGAACATATTGGAGTATGGACTACTCTAATATGATATGTTTTACATGATAGAAATTGTATATGGGTTGCTTGTCATTTTACAGGGATTGATTTTTAAAGTTGCCCTTGATAGTATAATATTGAGTTGGACAATATAGTGGTATACCATAAGAGTCACACTGTATCTGACACTTTATTGTGTCGACAGTATGCGACGTCGATAGTTTGCAACACTTCATTGTGTTGACATGGCAACACATTGTTGTGTTGATATGATTGTGTTATAGCCCATTTTGTCTGGGCCCGTTAACCTTACCCAACACCAATTTACAAACTAAACTGGCCCACAACTAATTAACCCAATGCAAAAGTCCAACCGGTTATCTAGGCCCGATTCAAACCCGACCTGGATGTGATAAAACCCTAAACCTAAATCTTTATCGGCCCTGGCTGCCAACCCCCGGGCATGGCCACCACGCGCGGCTCTTTGAATACCGCATGGTTGCCAAGCGCGGTAACTTGCATCCCACCACCCATCTCTGACCGGCCGCCTGTCACCCTGCTCCACCGCCCAAACCTCGTCCGATCTACAAAAATAGAGAAATCAATAGTAATAATAATGGCCTGTAAAATCAAAAAACGCAAGTGGGTAACTTTTTGGGGTGTTTATAAACCCAAAAGTCTGTGTGTAAATTTTTTACGGAGTTTTTGAATGAAAGAAAAATTGTTCCAATCTTCAGACCGATAATACCAACTAAGCAAAGGTAACAAAATATCCTTTCGTTTCTAATTATTCGTTTTCTAAATAATAAATAAACAAAACATATTTAAAATAAAAAAGCTTTCGAATAAAACCTATATATACGGGTTTAGGGGGGTATTTTGGAAAACTAACTAAAAATCGAGATTAGGATTCAAAAATACATACCTTAGAGTGTTTGGGGCATCTTCGACGGCCAGAGACGGTAGTCGACGGCTGCAACCGGCCAGCTCCTAGGACCGGTCAGGGGGAACTGTGAGCATTTAGAGAGTTTTTTAGTTTGAACTTAGTATAATGGATTTTTTAGACCAAAAAACGCTTAAATAAGGTATTAAAACGGCTTCATTTTTGGGCGTCTGAATTCAACCCAAAACGACGCCATTTGGTTTGTTATTCGGGCGCAAACCGACTCGCTTCGGAGATCAGCGTACAAATAATAAAGGGATAATTCCAGTTTTAGTCATTCCCCATGGGAACATCACTCTTTAAGTCCCCGTATGTTTAGATTCTTTTGTAATCCAGTCCCCCGGTTTAATTAAATCATTTTTAAATAGGTTTAATCACAGATTTAGTCCCTCCACATAAAAAGTCACTACAGACCGCATGGGAAAATCACACCTATAATCCCTGGAAGTTTTTAAGGCATTGTAATTTGGTCCTAAAATCAGTGATAATCATGCTAAAAGGAATAATTTCAAGTTCGGTCCCTCTCTTTTCATTTTTTATTATTATTTCAGTCCTGTTCTTTTACCATTTTCCTTTTGTGTTGTTTGTGTTTTTATTTTGGTCCTTTATTCATTTTATATTTGCATTTCTTTTATGTATTTATTATGGAGGATGTATAATATATTATCATGTATAGTGTATGTATATATTTATGTAACATATGTAATATATATAAGATATTATTTATGTATTTATGTATATATATAATATAGTATTTATGTGTACATATTATGTGGTACTTTATATGTATAAAATATTATTTATGTATTTATGTGTATATATTATGTAGTATTTCATTTGTTTTATTTTATTATTTCATATTCACATTATTTATATTAATTTTATACTATTTATTATTTTACATAAATATTGTACTTAATTTCTGTCCTCATTATTTTGATATTTCTATTAAGAGTATCATCCCGGCCTCTAGGTGATATCTCTTTTGAATGTCGTGGATACAAAGGCTGGTTTTAGATTTATCACACAGATTTGACTATTTTTATCTTTTCACTTTTTATTCATTATTTACTTATTTATTTATTTTTCTTTAATAATTATCGTGTTCTGTCTCATTATTCCGATATTTCTGCTAGGAGTGTCATCTCGGCCTCCGGGTGGCATCTCATTTGAATGTCATGAATACCAAGGTAGATTTAAACTATTGTTCGTCATTTGGAAATTAATTATTAAATTAAATTGAATTTTTGTTTTCCTTAAATAAATATAATGCGAACTCTTAGGTACCAATTTTAGGCGTAGTGGGGGTGCTAACCTTTCCCCACTCGTAACCAACTCCCGAACCTATCTCTGGTTATCTTTTCGGTGTCTGACCTACCAAAAGTGGCCAGTGGCGACTCCACATTTCGTTTTCATAAATTTAATGGTACTCTATTGGAGTGTCTTCCAGGTTTCCGGGTGTCATCTCTTTGGTGCCGCAAAACATTTCAAACATAATCTTCAAAAAGAGAAAAAGGGTCGCTACAGCATGGCGACTCCGCTGGGGACAATTTTTGTTTTGAAAAACAAAATAGGAGTTAGGCCTTAGTCATGGTTCGCATAGCAATTATTAAGGAAAACTTAAATTCAATTAAATTTAATTTTTAATTTTTGTTTGATATAAACTGTCATCATACATTATTGTTAGAACCCTTAAGTGGAAGGGAGTACTTCGCTTCGTGGGGTTTTCACCTTAGTATAGTGTTGTATCTCGCTTCTAGAGTACTGGTCCTTACATTTCGTAGGGTTTTCACCTCCGTATAGTATAAGGGTCGTATTCCCCCGAATCGATGTCCCAGCGACAGTTCGAGTACCTTTACTTTAGATCTGAACCTCATATAATGAACCGTAGTGTCCGCCCTCTAACCACGTCGTTACTCTGCCCGTTTAGGAATAACCCTTTTTAGGTTTTACTTTGACTTTTTATTTTTTATATTCCTTATATTATTATTCACCATTTAATTTATTTTATTTATCTGATTATTCTGTTACACTGACTCGTTTTCTCTTTTGTTCATTTTTTTCTTGCATCTGCATTGTATATCATATCATACATAGGTGTTGATTCAAGAGAAATCCAGTTTAGAAGGCGTTCAATATGGAAGGAGGTTCTGTAATGACAAAAGCGATAATGCTACAGTCTGGGGATGGTCTGAGCGTATGTAGATGGAAAAAGGAGACAGCTACTGGGCCCACGTTGATAGTTTCCCAGCATAATGGCCTTTGTGAACTAAGGGAAATATGGCGGCATTGAGATTCAACTAGGAATAGAGCTTCCAACAAGAGTTTGGTGACATAGCCCTCTTATTAGATGTGCAAAATGACATGTATTTGTTCAGGGCCTTAGCGCAATTCTAGAACCCAGGGTATAATTGTTTCACTTTTGGGAAAGTAGACCTGACTCCAACCATCGAGGAATATTATGCTTTACTTCGTTGTCTGAAAATCAAGGAGGAAATGATCCACATCAAGCCTAAGGAT
Source organism: Hibiscus mutabilis (assembly GCA_019671005.1). Classification (NCBI taxonomy): domain Eukaryota; kingdom Viridiplantae; phylum Streptophyta; class Magnoliopsida; order Malvales; family Malvaceae; genus Hibiscus; species Hibiscus mutabilis. Next base: position 12,212,318 of record CM033732.1, read on the forward strand.
CCACCATCTTCCACGAGAATTTGGTTAGCATCACCGGAATGAGTAAAGAATGGTTCCAAGGGAAGATTCCAAGGAAAGGAAAGGCGGATTGCATACATTGGGCACACATCCGAGGCTTAATTCACCAACATCCTGATCTACCAAAAAAGAGGTACCTATTTGCTTTTGGTATTTACGGTATGGTTATCTTTCTGAAAGTCGTGGGACACATAGATTATGCCACAACATATCTGTTTGGGAAGTTAAAAAAGGATCAACCCAGCTCTAGCCATTCTAGCAGAAACTTTTCGATCACTAAGCGCGTGCAAAAAATGGGTGAAGGCAGGTTCCTGGGATGTGTTCCGTTGTTAGAAATTTGGATCCAGAGTCACTTACGGGATTTAAAATATTCTCATCGGATGTGCCTCGCCACCTTCTCTCCTATAAAGACATTTTTAGAAGAGTACAAAGCTAAGACCATGACTGATGATCAATGGATGCCTAGCTTTCAAGACCTATAAGATGACACAGTCAGATGGAAGGTACCATGGCTAATATTGAGTAACTTTCTCTATCGTTGCGGAGAATATGACTGGGTGCCTCAGCTAGGGATTTGGGGAGGAAATGGATATTGTCCCTTACTCGTGTCACGCTAATATGGCTCGATGTAGATTGTTCCTGCCACTTACGGGTTGAACACGTTAAACTTTGAATACTAGGGAGATGGCTACAAAATGCAGGTCCAAAAGATAAGCCGTTCATGGAAGCGTACGTATATAATTGAAGTCTACAGAGGTGATTCACCTCTTACCAGCGGGTACGAGCAGTGGAGACTTAGCCGGGTTAATGATGTCGTTCCTCGTGTGAACCCAGGAGTTGTCTGGACCATAAAAGAACATATAGAAGAGGCTCATTTAGACTTGGACAAGGCTAAGAAAGCCCATCAAAAAGAGGTACGAGCCTTGGAAAAGCGCATCGCTGACCTAAAAGCAGCAAATTACCTGGCCTCTATAAATGTGGAGAAGTACGAGCGGCAAGAGAAATACCTCCTGAAATAGAAGAAAAACCTCGAAGCTGGTCATAAATACTTGAGAAAAGAGTGGCTGGAGCTGAAACAGAACCTGCGGATAGATGGTTTGGGCACCACCGCCAAAGAATTGACCGCTAAGCTACTAAAGGAAAGAAAGAGAGCAGATAGCTATGCTCGGAAATATGAAGCTAGTCAGAAATAGGTAGACAGAAAGACGAGGGAGCTAGAAGCCATCACTCAAGAATTGGCCGCCAGTCAGGCTCAAAACCAGGGACTGAAGACTCAGAACGAGGAATTTGAAGCCCAAATTCTGTAGTTGGAATGACTTCTACAAGAATATTACAACCAAGACGACGTAGCTGCACTAAGCCTTGTGCGAGGGGAAAATAAGTTGTTAAAGGCTAGGGTGACTAAACTCGAGGATGCTCTCTGTAACTGCAATGAGAGGCTGTGACTTTTGAAGGAGCCTTGTAGGAAGATAATCGCTTAATAGTATATGGACTGCAATAGGCCAGTCAGCTAATCAGAGATCAGCATAGAGTGATGACAGACGCCATGGTGCAAGAACAGGGGGTAGCCCGATACATCCAAGGCTTGGCTAGAAAAGCACGTGAGCTAGGTGCACGCGTCAGTCTGGAATCAGAGTTGGGATCCCGGGTGTATGCTCTACTTCAAGAAGTAGAAGTCTTAGGGATGGAAGCTAGTTGCTATCTGTAAACGCGTTATCTTTGCTTTTTTGTAATTACACTTCTTCATCTAATGAAAGTCTTTCTAAGGACTACTTGTGAATCAACACCTACATATGCATTCATTCTTGCATAAGGGCATCATTGATTTTGTTTTCTAGTAAAGCTTTCATTTTAGCATTGTTTGCACCTTCCATTTTGTAAATTAATACATTCATTGCATTAAACACATTGCTAATAGAGAGAAGATATTCATCTCAGAGTGAGGTAGCAAAGAAAATACAAGAAAATAATCTCACCGATATAACTTCAAAATCATGAACAACTTAGTGGCTAGAGTAGAGAATCTTGAGGAACTTCAGGGACAGCTGACTAGAGATAAATGATGACACATATAAAAGAATCTCAAGAAAAATTCAGAGAGAAAATGAATGAGCTAATGATTATGATGATTACGGCTTGTTAGAGCATCTCTCTATAGTTAGGGTTTTCTTTTGAAGTAATGTATCGAATCAACTTTGCTATCCTTGGCCCGAGTGTAGCAAAGATATTTTTGTAAAGGGCATATGCCATGTTTGGTAATTTTCATTCCAATGAAGAATTTATTTTTCTTAACATACAATGGCCTTGAAAGCACGTATATGTATATCTCTTCTTATCTTTGTAGGTCCCTAGATATCAACTACAAAATGCAACATTGAGATCAATTGAATATTGTGATAACGATAAGGTCTAATTTCTCCCCTAATAGACTCTGGTCAGCAAAGCAAGATTAATGTTCCTTTGATGAAGTTTGATGATGAAAAAGCTCCAAAGTTAACCATGCAGAGTTGCTTGAAATTCAAATTCTAAGCATAGTCTTCTATGCGCTAAAGGATCAAAATATACGGAAATAATAATGAAATACTAAAAGAAAAAACCACCACTTTGCTCAAAAGCCTAGTAATAGGCAAGATTAAAGCCTGGTAATAAGCATAATTAAAGCCTTGTAATAGGCATGTCTAAGCCTGGCAATAGGCATGTTCAGTGCCTGGTAATAGGTGCGTTCATAAAGAAAACTCGGGAAGCACACATGTACACCTAGAACTCTATTCTTAGAATGATATTTTTTCACTCTAATGGTTAAACAAGTCCATTTTCTTGGATGAAGCAAAAGTGAGAATTGAGAAAGAGTAGTCTTCTGTAGTAACGCGGTAATCATGGGGATGAACCGAGTCATTTAAGGTAATTTTACGACTTCGAATCGCCATAATATTCAAAGTCTTCATTGACACAAGCTATGCTTGGAATGATCACCGAAAGGTTAAATCTGGGACACTTTTGCACTTGATATTCAGGGCTCCTATTCTAGTTTTTTATATATTTTAATTTTGGTTTCAAGGTCATGTATGCTAATCCAAAAGAATACCCTTCATTGGAATGACAATCTGCAAAATTGACATTTTAAACAAAAAGATTTCCTTGTATTACTTCAGAAGTAAGCTTCAGGGTACAAGGTTGTGGATACAAATGATCGACCTAACACAGAGGAATAACGTGTCAATGATTACAGCGAAAGTGGTGACAAGAGTACATATGCCAGACAGTTTGGGGATTTAAAATAAGTTTCTCCCATTTAGAGAAATAAAGAATGAACCAGTGACGGGAATAATATCTCTGAACACAACAAAAGTTTACTAATCTGAGGCATTCGCTCGCCAAAAGGTCGAAGATAGAAGAAGACTCTTGTGCTAGGTTAGTGCCGACAAATAAATTGTGCCCAAGAATGAATAGGAAGAAGTACCATAGCAGTAATAAGAGTGCATGACAAGAAAATAGTTGAGCTCGTGATCGAATGGGGCAATGAAGAGCAAAAGAATAGAACAGGTACTAAAGGAGAATGTTCACAAAAATAGGAAGTGAATCTGGATTAAAAGCATGTTGATTTGAGATAAATACCCAACCGATAAGAAGAAGATTGAAGAGCATGCAGCAAAGGAATAAAATGAAGAAGAAATCTGAGGATGACCTTTCAAGGACCAAGAGTTTTTAAAACAACCCTGAAAATATTCCATATCATTTATCATATAGATAGGCATCCCTAAGATTAGGAGCATGCTAACTTGCATTATTCAAGTTTCTTTTCTGTTTTCTTGACAGATTCTCTAGAATTAGAAGAATATCAGATTTTTATGCTTCACAGCGGAAGAAGTAACTCTCAAAAAAGATTCAAGAATTTTTTCATACTCAAACGTTTTTGATTTGATGCCTATGACGGTCAGAAACTGAGGCATCCTTTAAGACTTTTCAAGCTTCATCTTTCATGGAAGCGGCGAAAACTTTTCGGCAATCTTGTGACGAGATACCCTTTTCATGCTTATGACGATCAGAAATCGGGGTATGATCTTTCAGTCTTCGGCTTTCATGGAAGCAGTGAAAATTATGTGGTAGTTTTGAAGCAAGTTACACTTTGATGTCAAGACGGTCAAAACCCGGGGCATTCTTTCAATTTTCTAGTCTTCAACTTTCACGGGAGCAGTGAAAATTTTCTAATAGTCTCACAGCGAGATGTCATTTTGATGTCAAGACGGTCAGAACCCGGGGTATCCTTTTGATTTTCTTGTCTTTGGCTTTCGAGGAAACAGGAAAAATCATGTGGCAATCTCAAAGTGAGTTACTCTTTCGTGCCTATGACGGTTAGAAACTGGGGTACACCATCTAGGGATTTTGCAAGCTTTAGCTTTTGGGGAAGTAGCAATAATCTTCTAGTCGTCTTGCAACAAGATATTATTTCATGCCTATGATGATCAGAAATTGGGGTATGATCTTTCAATTTTCTTGTCTTCAGCTTTCATTGGAAGCAGCAAAAACCTTCCGGCAGTCTTGTAGAAAGATATCCTTCCATACCTATGATGATCAGAAATCGGGGTATGACTTTTAAATTTTTTGGTCTTTAGTTTCTTAGGAAGTAGGGGAAACTCGTACTTCTGGTACTAACACTACTCGGGAATAAGAATAAACTGGCATATTTTTCAGAATTTCAAGATGAAGAGTTCTATATAGGAAGGACTCCCAACTCGAAGATTCCATCTGTAGAAGGTTCTATATAGGAGGAACCTAGAGTTTCAATACTCGAAAGTGAAAAGTTCTATATAGGAAGCACTTGCAGCCTGAAGATCTCTCCAGAAACTTACAAGATTTTAGGCGGAGGAGGAGAAAACATTTCTATATAGGAAGAGCTTGGGACCTCGAACTCCCAACTCAAAGATTTTGCAGAACACTCCAGTTTGAAGATTTTGCCCCCAAAAGCGGTCAAGCGGATCAACTAAAGATCAAGAGAGCGGGCGGTGGTCAGAGAAGAACCCTTAGCCTACCCGGACCAAAATGGTCACTATTTTGTCTTTGCTTTATCCCTATTACATAGTAATGAGCAAAGAGGGCAGCTGTTATAGCCTATTTTGTTCGGGCCCGTTAACCTTACCAAACACTAATTTACATAACCGGCCAACCCATTTACAAACTAAACCGGCCCACAACTAATTCACCCAATACCAAAGCCCAACCAATTACTCAAACCCGATTCAAACTCGACCCAAATGTGACAAAACCCTAAACCTAAATCTTTATCAGCCCTGGCCTCCAACCCCCGCGCGTGGCCACCTCACGCGGCTCTTCGAATACTGCATGGCTTCCACGCGCGACAACTTGCATCTCATCGCCTATCTCTGACAGGCCGCCTGTCACCCTACTCCACCGCCCAAGCCTCGTCAGATCTTAAAAAATGGAGAAATCAATAGTAGTAATAATAATGGTCTGTAAAATAAAAAACGCAAGTGGGTAACTTTTTGGGGTGTTTATAAACATGAAAGCCTGTGCGTAAATTTTTTACGGAGATTTTGAATGAAAGAAATATTTTCCAATCTTCATCCCGGTAATACTAACTAAGCAAAGGTAACAAAAGATCCTTTTTTCTTATTATTCTTTTTTTAAATAATAAATAAACAAAATAGATTTAAAATAAAAAAGCTTTCGTATAAAACCTAGATCTACGGGTTTAGGGGGATATTTTGGAAAAACTGACTAAAAATCGAGAATAGGGTTCAAAAATACATACCTTAGAGTGTTTGGGGCGTCACCAGCGGCCAAAGACGGCGACAATCCACGGCTGCGACCAGCCGGCTTCTAGGACAGGCCAGGGGGAACTGGGAGCATTTAGAGAGTTTTTTTGTTTGAACTCGGTATAATGGATTTTTTGGACCAAAAAACGCTTAAATAAGGAATTAAAACGACGTCATTTTTGGGCGCCTAAATTTAGCCCAAAACGACGCCGTTTGGTTTTTTATTTGGGCGCAAACCGACCCACTTCGGAGATCCGCGTACAAATAATAAAGGGATAATTTCGGTTTTAGTCATTCCCCATGAGAAAATCACTCTTTAAGTCTCCGTATGTTTATATTCTTTTGTAATCCAGTCCCCCGGTTTAATTAAATCAATTTTAAATAGGTTTAATCACAGCCTTAGTCCTTCCACATAAAAAGTCATTGCAGAATGCGGTCGCCGCATGGGAAAATCACACTTTTAATCCCTGGAAGTTTTTAAGGTGTTGTAATTTGGTCCTAAATTTAGTGATAATCATGCTAAAAGGAATAATTTTGAGTTCAGTCCCTCTCTTTTTGTTTTTTATTATTTCAGTCACGTTCTTTTACCATTTTCCTTTTATGCTGTTTGTGTTTTTATTTTGGTCCTTTTATTTATTTTTTATTTGCATTTCTTTTATGTATTTATTATATATATGATGTATAATATATTATCATGTATAATATATGTATAGATTTATGTAACATATTTAATATATATATATAAGATATTATTTATGTATATATATATAATATAGTATTTATGTGTACATATTATGTGGTACTTTATATGTATAAAATATTATTTATGTATTTATGTGTATATATTATGTAGTATTTCATTTGTTTTATTTTATTATTTCATATTCACAATATTTATATTAATTTTATACTATTTATTATTTTACATAAATATTGTACATAATTTTTGCCCTCATTATTCTGATATTTCTATTAAGTGTGTCATCCCGGCCACCGGGTGATATCTCCTCTGAATGTCGTGGATACAAAGGCCAGTTTTGGATTTATCACACAGATTTGACTATTTTTATCTTTTCACTTTTTATTCATTATTTACTTATTTATTTATTTTTCTTTAATAATTATCGTGTTCTGCCTCATTATTCTGATATTTTTGCTAGGAGTGTCATCTTGGCCTCCGGGTGGCATCTCCTTTGAATTTCGTGAATACCAAGGTAGATTTAAACTATTGTTCATCTTTTGGAAATTAATTATTAAATTAAATTGAATTTTTGTTTTCCTTAAATAAATATAATGCGAACTCTTAGGTACCAATTTTGGGCGTAGGGGGGTGCTAACCCTTTCCCACTCGTAACCAACTCCCGAACCTATCTCTGGTTATCTTTTCGGTGTTTGGCCTACCAAAAGTGGCTGGTGGCGACTCCACCTTTCGTTTTCAAAATTTTAATGGTACTCTATTCGAGTGTCATCCCGGTTTCCGGGTGTCATCTCCTTGGTGCCGTAAAACATTTCAAACATAATCTTCAAAAGGAGAAAAGGGTCGCTACAGATTACAATACTTCATTGTGTTGATATGGCAACACATTATTGTGTTAATATGATTGCAACACTTCATTGTTTTGATATGTTCCCGACACTTCATTGTGTTGATAGAAAGGATAGTACTAAAATGTACACAACTCGTATATTAGTCACTTGATATTTACCTTGGGCTATATGATTACACAGTACAACTATATGATCTTATATACGATATTCCGGCATTACAGATTATATGATTTAAATGATTATCATGCTTTTGAAAGTATCATGCATTACAAAGTATTTTATATATGTTCTCATCTTATGCCTCACTAAGTTCGTACTTAGCGTGTGTTTAATTGTACACACGTAGGTAAATCAAGTTGAGAGTGAGAAGAGCATTGCATCAATATGGGAAAGCTCAGTAGATAATCACGGTAATGACATCCTAATTAAGGTTTGATTTTTATAGTGGCATATATACTTGTTTAACCTATTTGAGTGTGATTGGCCTTTAAAGTTCGTTATGGTTTCAAGATAATTGGCGTTTCTGGAAAGATTCAAGGTTAAGAATAACCTTAAGTGATGACGAGCATGCTAAGATAATTGATTTATGATTAGAACTCGAACAAATAATTCAAGTCAATTTTAAATAAAGTTAAGCGTGCTTGGGCTAGAAAAATTTTAGGATGGGTGACCATCGGGAAGTTTTTTGAAAATTTTAAATTACCCTGATTTTTGGATTAAAGAAGTTGTAACATTTTCGACTCGTACCCCGTGTACAGATACCGGAAAAGGGTGTTACACTACGGTGCTGAGATAATGTAGGCACTCGATGCTAACATAGACACTAAGGTGTTAAATGAGGAGCAAAGGGCGTCCTCGGGTACGTACTCATCTCAGTCGCTACGGCGATGCAAACGCTACGGCGACGTAGACATACGGTGTCGTGATGACTCACGTACCATAGCATTACATGAATTGTACTTTGGGCTATAAATCGGGAAATGCTTTTAAGTAAGTAAATAAACCAGTATGTCTATCGTATTTATCATCGATAAAGAAAGAATGATGTTATGACTTTGAACATACATACATGCAACCATGATTCACTAAAATAAGTTATTTCCTAATTTACCGTGATAAATGATGAGATTTGAAATGTTATAAATTATGCAGAGAATTGCATGCCATTGTTACAAGAATGATGATATATATGTTATTTGTTTATATTGTATATTTATGCCTCACCAAGTTATACTTAGCGTGTGATTTGTATTACACGTAGATCGATCGGGTTAGTAGTATCAAGGAAGGAGCTACACATTGGAAATCAAGATATCGCCTATAAGAAATAGTATGTACACTTACATCCTAGACTAGTGGGAATGTACTCGTATTTCTAAATATGCAGTTGTTTTATATTACTGAATTTATAAGTTAGGTTACTTATTTAAATGGGCCTGTAATATAAGTATTATGGATAAATGATATGGTTTTAAACTCTTAGACATGGGATTTGGTATAAATTATTATGTAGTTTATGTTAATCAACTAGCGATTTTTAAATCAAAGAAAGGGTCTAGGTAGCACACATAGTTTACACCCTAAATTATATTTTCAAGTTAATAACTGTCTTAAATATTTATTTAATCAATTCAGGGTTGAATCTAGGTGTTACTAGACAGGTTATATGTTATTAATGTATTGCTTATATAACTTGATGCGGCTCTTTACTAATATGATCATGAATATGTTGTAATAGACAATGTCGGACGCTGAGGGATCACATCATGCGACGGATCACCAGGGCCCGGAAGAGGCTCAAAGCGGTAGTAATGAGGTGCAGCATGATCCACCTCCAGCTCCAGCCCTAGCTGAGCCACCTGCGCAGCAGAAAGGTCCAGCTCAAGGATATGGAGCGTTAGTGCAAGTTTTAGGGGCGATGGTAAATAGGCTGCAGTCATCTGCAACTATACCAGTTCCGGCTCCCGCACCCGTAAGGGCATCGACTGCTAAAGAGCTTAAGAAATTGGGTTCACCTAAGTTAAATGGAGAATATGGTTCAATGGTCGCAGACTTGTGGTTAAATGATGTTAAGGTTATCTTGGATCAGTTAAGTTGTTATGATGCTAAAAAAAATAGAGGGAGTTGTATCTCTTCTAAGGGAACATGCTCGTATATGGTGGTCAAATGCCATAGAGCTGGTACCTGCTAAACAAGTAACTTGGACATTTTTCCAGGAAACATTTAGTGCCAAATATGTTGGTGATCAATTTAAGAGAGAAATGCTTCAGCATTTCCTGGATCTCAAGCAAGGCAATCATTCAGTTTATGAATATGAGTTGGAGTTTAATCGATTAAGCCGATATGCAACTGAATTAATGCCGACTGAAAAATCTCGCTGCGAATGGTTTATTGAGGGGCTTCATCCGAGACCCAAGGAATTAATGTTAGGAATGAATCTACCAATTTATCAAGATGCGGTGAATAGAGCAAAGGCTATGGAAATGGCCTATCTAGAGCGAGTAGAGCTCAACCATCTCGATCAACTAAAAGACCCAGAGAATCATTTGTTTCATCACAGTTTAAGCGAGGTAGAGGTTCTCGCCAACAAAGCAAGACTGGAATTTGATCTACACGTGGGAATCTTTATCCTAAAAGAGCCCAAGCATCTCAGATGTCTACTGCAGGCTCAAAGAAGTTAGAAAAAGCTTTTAAACCAGAATGTGAGCATTGTGGGGAGAAGCATGGAGGGGTTTGTTGGATTATTACAGGAGCACGTCTACGATGTGGTCAGATGGGACATTTTCTAGAGAATGTTCGCGAGGAAAGACAGAGAACCCTATTCAGTTAGAGAGATCTGCATTAGCTCAAACTAAATATTGTGGTCATGGTGGAACGGGACAAGCTAGAATGTCAAATCCATCCAGATCAGAGGCAACATCAGCACGGGAATTTCAAAACCCCAACTCGAGTATATAATATATGTACAAACGAGGATAAGCATGATCTAGATATTATAGCATATACTTTTCGACTTTTTGGTTAATCTGTGTTTGTTTTGATTGATCCTGGTTCTACACACTCGTATATTAGCTCTAAGCTAGCTCCTAAAAGAAGAATTCCTATGGAGGCTATTAATAGTGATGTGATTGCCAGTAATCTGATTGGTCATAGTGCTAGAGTGACCCGGATATGTAGGAATTGTCCCTTAGTGATTCAAGAGATTGAATTTCTAGCAAATTTGATAGAGCTGCCATTCTATGAATTTGAGATTATATTCAGAATGGATTGGCTATCTGCATATGATGCAGATGTTAAATGTAAAAAAAGCAATTAGTAATTCAAGGACCAGATGGTTCTGAGGTAGTTGTAGTGGGAGAAAGAAATGATTGCTTGAACTCAGTAATCTCTGCAGTAATGGCTCGGAGGATGTTAAATAATGGGTGTGAATCGTATTTAGTTAATGTGGTAAATACGCAAGCAAAAAATAAGAAATTAGAAGATATTCCAACTGTACGAGAATTTCCAGAGGTATTTCCAGATGAGTTGCCAGGATTACCTCCAGATAGAGAGGTACAATTTGGAATATATGTGTATCCTAGAACAGAGCTGGTATCGATGGCACCCTATAGGATGGCGCCAACAGAATTAAGGGAGCTAAAAGCTCAATTACAAGAGTTATTAGATCGAGGCTATATTTGACAATGTAATACCCCAAAAATTGCTATGTTGATTAAGGGTCATTTAGTACTAAGATAAGGGCTTAAAAGCTTATTTAGTGACTAAAATGACAAAATATAAAAGTTAGGATTTTCTCAATTATGGACTGTAGAAAAGAAATTTCTAAGGTTTTAAGGTGTTATGTGATAGATAACGAGTAAAATAGGATACTCGCAAAATTTGGTTAAAATCCAAGGAAAATTGGAATGGGGATTTAAGGTTAAAGTTTAGTAACCAAAATTATAAGTTTTTAAAACTTGGGTGGTACAAGTTTAAATATGAAAAGTTGAAGGACCAAAGTTGTAATTTCCCAAAAATTAGGTATTTTATTTCATAAATAGATAGAGCCTCTATTGGTGTAGATCGAATGAGAAATTACTAATTTGATCCGGTATTTCGATTATTGGGAAATTGCAGTCAAAGTTTAAGTGGAATACAGATACTTGGATCGAATTGGAAAATTATGAAATTTTATCATATGTTAGAGAAAGGTTATAAAAGTCATTTCCAAGTGTTGGAAATATTTTAGTTCGATTCAGGATGAATCCTGTGATTTATTTTGATTAAGGAATTTATTTAGTAATCGATAAAATTCTTGGCATTTATTGGTAAATCGGATCAAGCTAAAATTTCGGAGATGATTCCATAAATTTTGAAAGAGGTATGATATATCATTTTATAGATATTTGGAGAATTTATTAGTAATTGTTTTATCCTGTACATGGATTAAATAAATCATGGAGAAAAATCTGATATAGATTCCGGTAATAAAAATGCAGTATAAGATATTGAATTCTGATCGAACTGCAAAGTTAAGTGTGCTCAGGGTATAGAATGGGTGACCTATTGGGAAGATCTTATGTTAGCACTTGAGAGTGATAAAAAGGAATCGGTTTAAGTTAATATTATTCGTATGGATATCTGATAAAAGATTATTAAGAGAATTTTATCCGATAAAGATTTCGGGGAAATTATCAATATATTGGACCGAGTTAAAATTTTAAGTTTGACTTCATAAATATGTAATATTTATTTGATAATATTATTTATTTTTCAGATATGGAAATAAGAAATTTTTAGATTTTATTTGATAACCTAGAAAAGGTAAAATTGCAGTAGAAGTATTTTATGAATATCGGGAAATCAGATCGAACTGGAATTTTAGAGGCTAATCCAAAAGCCATGGAAAATTCATAAAATACTAATTTATGAATATTTTATTATATTTGGTTGGATTCCAACTAGATTTAGTTGAATTTTTACAAAAATGGCAAACTAGTAAATAAAAACTAGTTAGAGGGCAAATTGGTCACTTTGCCCCAGTGGCATTTTTGAAATATTTAAAAAGTTATAAGGGTAATTTTGGAAAAAGGAAATAGGAGATTTAATCTTGGCCCTTGATTGATGATAAAATTAATCTCAACCGCTAGATTTTAATGGCAAAATTGTAATTTCACTATTAAATGAATTTAATATTCATCTTTTAGTCACGTGTATAATAATAGTGAAAAGATGAAAAAATTGTTCATCTTTTCCAGCCAAAAATGTGAAATACTAGGGAAAGAAAGAGAAAAATTTTCCAAGCTCGATTCAAACACCGAAACTCGATTTTCAGTTTGGATCTGAATCAAAAGAAGGTTTGAGGTACTATAAAAGAAAGGATCGAATAGAGCTTAGAGAGGCAAGCTAATAAATGGCCCAGGTGAGTGCATTCTTACTTATTTATAATATATGTGAAATGAACGAATGCATTCTTATATGTTATATATATATATATATATATATGAGAAAACTTGCAATAAGTCAACATTGATATTAATGAAAATATATGTTGACCAAGGTTATGTAAATGGCATGAAATATTAAATGGAATATGTGATACATGGATATGGCATAATGATTTATCTAGGATAAATCAAATTTTAGACTTTAGGTATGAAATGCTCATTACCGAATTATGGTTGATAATATTGATGAATTGGATATTGAAGGTGAAAATAATATATTATTATGCTCAAGTACTGGTGTGAGAGTCTTGGTATAATTGGATATCCAAAAAGAGTCATAGCAGCTGCGAACCAGCACTACGGTGCTGAGATAATGTAGGCACTACGGTGCTGAGATAAAGTAGGCACTGTGGTACTGAAGTATGAGGAGCAAAGAGCGTCATCGAGTACGTACTCACCATCAGATGCTACGGCGTTGTAGACACTACGGTGTCAGATTCGTATACCATAGGTTCATATGAGAATCTTTGGTATAGTTGGATATCCATAGAGTCTTAGCAGCTGTGTCAAAGCACTATGCTGCAGGAAAGACTCTACGGAGTCAGTTCAAACATTAGGGTGTTAAAAGGCAAAAAATGTGCTAGGATGAGGAGCAAAGGGCGTCCTCGAGTATGTACTCATCTCAGTCGCTTCGGCGATGTAGACGCTACAGCGTCGTAGACACCATGGTGTCGTGATAACTCGCGTACCATGGCATCACATGATTTTGTACTTTGGGCTATGATAAAGGAAATGATATGCAAATGATTGCATAATGAAAGAATGGCTATGATAAAGGAAATAATATGCAAATGATTGCATAATGAAAGAATGGCTATGATAAAGGAAATGATATGCAAATGTTTTCATAATGAAAGTATGACCATGTTATAGAATATGATATGTAAATGATTACGTGATGAAAGCATGATTACTTAATGATCATGAACCATAAATATCATGAATTCTATGACAGAGTTGATAGATGGTATGGAACATATTGAAAGCATGTTTATGTTGAAGTAACTTTTATGCATGTGAATACCTGATGAGCAATGATGGCATGACTCTTAAGATAGTCATGATACATGATTAATTATGCATTACAGATGGCTTGAATTTTTATACTTTGGCTATAATACTTGAAATACAATTATGCAAATAGTTTAGCTAAAAAGCTTAATGTATACAAGATTGGTAAGATAGATCAAATCTTATGATTTGAATATTATATTGGACAAATGAACTATACAAGTAAGGCAGTTCTATATATGATAAAATATTATTAACTGCAATTGAAAATCATTCGACATTTTGCAGAGTTGTATTATTATAATTATTATTTATATTATTATGATTATGTTTCACTAAGTTATATTTAACGTGTGTTGTGTATCACACGTAGGTACTCCGAACGAGATAGCAAAGGAAAAGCTGCACATCATTGAATCAAGTTAATCTACAGTATCAGTATCACCAGATCCTAGTCTAGTGGGGCATGTATAAATTTTAAATAAGTAGTTATTTTGTATGATCAAGCATCATGAATCAGTTTGAAGAATTAAAAATATTAGAAAATATTCTTTAAACGGTTTTAAACTTAGTTGGTCATTTATCACGTAGTGATTTTGAAAGCAAGAAAGAGTCTAGGAAGCACACATAGTTTTCACCCTGAATTATATTCTCATTTTAATAACTGCTTAAAGTATTGTACAAACCAATTCAGGGTTAAAACTAGCTGTGGTTGCTAGACATAGTTTTGTTTGAAAACCGAGAAAGGGCCAACCACTGAACTATTTTGCTGAGAAAATTAAAAAATTACAATTCTAAAAATTAGTTAGTAACATCTTTAATGTGTATTCGAATATACGTTAAGGGTGTTACAGACCAAGTGTGTCACCTTGGGGAGCCCCAGTGTTATTCGTAAAGAAGAATGATGGATCTTTACGATTGTGTATAGATTATTGAAATAAGGTGACAATAAAGAATAAGTATCTGTTTCCAAGAATTGAAGATCTATTTGATCAGCTCAGAGGAGCTGCTTTGTTTTCAAAGATCGATCTTTAAGTAGATATGTTTGCATTTAGTTGTTATAATTCATGCATTTGCATAAGGAGTTGGGAGTTATTTTGTTGCCAGGATGAAGGGTTGTTTTGCTGGTTTCGATGCAGAACACTGACAGGCATGCATGGCAGAGAGGCATTGGCAAAGAACGCAGAAAAAGAAGCAAACGAATTGCCGAGTAGCAGTTAGCATGGATGAACCAGGCAATGCCAAAGCTCGACTGGCAAAAAAATAATGCCCATTAACCAGTCAAAGTAGCCGTTGGACCCTGTACACGTCAGCCCTAGGATTCAAATTAGGATAAGAAGATACGACATCTTATCCCTTCGTGCGTTCATATTTTAAACTCAAGAGGCTTATCCTAGAGTTTCCATGTAAGACTATTTAAAGAGGCTCAAGCCACCACTTGAGGGAATCGAATCGGAAGAGAGGCTGCACAATGGTGAACCGAGAGGCAACTGGTTCGACCAGCTAAGACCGAGAGCTTTGGAGCAATCGAAGGGCCGAATCGACAGATTTTCTTCTTGCCCATTCTCTTAGTTTTAATTTTATTTGCATGGTGATGTTAAGAAACGATCATATTTTGTGGATTGACCCCCTAACCATGAACTAAGCTTTTATAGTTGGTTAGGGGATATTTGTGATGAACGCTAAATTTATGTTTGGTTTTTAATAATTTACAATGTCTTGGCATTATTTTCTATCTGCTAGTACTTAATTTTCTCAAATTCTTTGCCATACGAAAGTTGGCATAGTGTGCTTATTGCACCTTAATATCTTAACAGACTTAAGGAGCAATGAACAATTGCCAGATACTAAGGCGAGAAGCTTCGACAGAAGATGTTCAAGTAGATGAACTTAATTCGGAAATGAGTCTACCCCTTAGGAGTAAAGATTGACACTTAAATGAGTTAATTAATGAAAAGCTTCACTATAGACATATAAGGGGTTTATTCATGGTTAACTTAGGGTATTTTCATCGACAGAGGCAACACTACTTTTAATCTGCTCAGCAATAAAACTAAGACATGAATTATTAAAGGCTGGCATACATAGTGTGAAATCCAGGCATCCCTCGCCAACGCTTATCATTCAATTAAACATTTTTGTTGCTAAATTGTTTTCATTTTTCACTGCTTTATTTTTGTTATCTTTCGATCAAAAACCCAATTCATTCCAACACTTCCATTTTCTCACAAACAAGTAAACATTAAGCAAATAAGTTCTTGGTCAATCCTTGTGGATTCGATACTCAACTTACTACTGTATTACTTGCTGACTGTGTATTCTTGCACGCATACGACTCACCTTGGCATTGTTTTCTTGCACTTTTTCAGAAAATATTCAATTGTTTGCTAAGTGTTAGCAAAAGTCGACAAAAACCATCCCAACCTGCCTTATTCCCACCCCTACTAAGACCAAAGCAATGAAATGCGGGGATTATTAATAATAGGATTGATCGCAATCCAAGACAAAAGAGTTTGAACCTTCAAGTCTATATAGTTCTGCATCCGTCGTTGCTGTCAACCCTGTCTTTGAATCTCATTTTGATGTCTTGGTACTCGTTGTTAAATTTGTCGTCTCAGTATTGACGTCCGGTACTCTTCTTCTGCCCAAATTGCTTCGTGCAGCATGTTGTCTTTCCCAAAGCTGTCATTGACTTCTTCTATGCTCTTTGTCCCCTGCCTGTAGGGTGATTTTTCTCATGTTCTCTGTTTCTGGGCTTTTGATGCCCTGTTCTGTTTGGAGTATGGATGTTTGGTTTACGATTAATGAAGTTCTTCATTTCTGGTAAAAAAGAAAGGCAAAAGAGTTGATTAAATCCATGTGTTGGAATAGGTTAGACTTATTCGTGAATAAGTTCGGTCTTGCTGTGATTTGAGTTCTTTTTTACTAGTTTCGGATTCACTATTTATTACTATTTGCTACTCCATTTATATAATTATTTTTTAATTGACAAAATAATGATTAAACTGAGTCGGGCTGGTCCAGTGTCAAAATATTCATGTTTATGTATAGGTCGAGCATATCGAGCCGAGTAAGATGCGCAATGCTTAGAACAATACATTTTTTAATTTATTGCTGTGATTACATGATAGTATATGTTTATATTTTTTAACCCTTTAAAAGACATGCACTTGCACAAACAAATATTTGAACCAAGTTCCAAATATTTGAACCAAGTTCTCCTACGATGAACATCATATTTTTTTCATTTGAGCCACTAGTTGGATTTTATACTTTTAGATGTGTGTCATCGTATATTTAAAGATGAGATATGATCGTACAAATATATATAAACTATTCATCAACCTATGTAAAAATCCTTACGAATGGTTTTCTCCGGCGTTTAAAGATATTGAGGAATAACGGATGAAGCAAGGCGTATTCTCAGGCGTTCATCAAGGGAGAAGAGTAATCACCCTTTATTATGTAGATTTTCTAATCACTGCTTTTTCACTTGTAAATACATATTAGTATTGCATGTATATTATATTTATTGTTTTTTCAATCAAAAAAATTGATACAGTATTACTAATATATATTCTGAAGAAGTGTTTCTGGTGTGTGTCATGTATATTATAAAGCTAATGTATTTTCACTTGTAAATACATATTAATGGTATATGTTTGCATGAGTATTACTAATATATAAGGTGTATGTATCTATATAGTATGTATGTATTTGTTTAATGTATAGATGTTATATAGAGTTAATTATTTGGGTATGATTATATGGTATGATTATATGTACGTATGCTAGTATGTTATATTAATTAATGTTTGTATAAATATGCGTTTATGCGTATGTATGTGTATTGCTATTATAATACTAATTATATTATTATTAATGGGCTGATATAAAATGAAATTAAAAATTAAATATATTAAACCCAAATAAAAATTTCCAAGTCCAATTACAAATCTAATATTATTACAAGGCCCAAACCCAAACCCTATTTAATTACAATTTTCGTATTTCCTAGATCTAGGGCAAATAGAGGTGTATCCTCTGAATCCAACCTCGGATTCGTGTCGAGGGTGAGACGAGGGTTATTTTGGTAGGTGATTGAGGCTCGCCGGCGCCGGTTAGCAGCGGCCGGCGGCGGAGAACACAGCGGCCGGCCGCCGGATTCTGAGTTTCATGGGGGAAAGTTGAGAGAAAACGAAGAACAACAGGCTATTGCAAAACCGAAAAATGAAACAAAATGGGGGGAAATTGGATTCGGCCTAAAAAGAGGGTTTTTATAGTGATTATTATTTCGTGAAATGGGGAAATCACACACTAAATCCCCCCGCGTTTCCAATATTTTCATTTTTGTCTTGCCGCATGGGTTAATCACGATTTCGGTCCTTTTTCTTTTCCATTTTATTTCGATTTGATCACTAAATTAGGCGAATTCAGATTTTAAATGGTAAAATTACCCCCTTAACCATCCCGCGTTTTTGAATTTTTCATTTTGGGTCTGCCCCCTTGGTCTAATTACAGTTTTGATCCTTTTAGGTTCGGTTTGTTTCGCATTTTCGTCCCTAATTACATATTATTGTTCTTTAATTTCTGCCGCTGACTTTTATTTTTCTTTCATTTCAGTCCTATTTTTTTGTAAATACTCATGTTCGTATTATAATCGTATATGTTAATGTATTTTTGTCTCATTTTATATCCCTCGTATATGCCTCGTATTTTATGTTTACATGTATATGTGTATTAAGCTTATAATAGTCATGCGTCTTTTTATCCTAAGTTATTCATATTAAGCATGTTATGTTTTAGTTGATTCATACATGGCATATTTTGTATTTTTATATGTGTGTATGTTTTCTTGTTTTTTAGGGTTACATGTTAGTGTATTTACCCTTTTTATGCGATATGTTGTCCCATATATGTTGAAATATATTTTATTTCTAATATGTATGTCTTCTTGAAATACATGTTCGTCTACACACGTATCTATTCTGTCTTGTTATTGTGACATGTTAAATTTGTTTTTATTTCTTTATTAAGCTTGTTACGTATATGTGTGTTTTAATTACATATTTTATTTATGTTAGATTAGTATTACATTATGTCAATATTTATTGCATTTAAATATTTTGCCATGTTTTATATTTTTGCCACTAAGATTGCATATGATATATAAATTGTCAATGCGGTGTCCTTTTATCCGAGTGTAAACGGGGCGATGACGAGCGTAGTGATAGTGGTTGTGCGTTTACTCTCGGATAACGGGACCTTAAAATTTATTCGCAATTATGACCGAATTTTAAAATAATCGTCACTCTAATCCGAAAAATCCAATATTAATAAAGCGGTAATTATTAAAGTACCAATTTTTTTGGGCGGTGTGGGGTGCTAATCCTTCCCCATCCGTAAATCGACTCCCGAACCCAATATTTTTTGAATCTCTGGTTTTATGGTGTCCGGCCTACCTAAGTGGCCGGTGGCGACTCCATTTTTTAAAATGCAGTTTCTTTTAAAACCCCATGGAATAAATATTTTATATCCAAAAGAATCACAAACACCTTTCAAAAACACCTTCAAAAAACGTCTCGTTTTATTTAGCGATGAAAGGGGAAAAAGAGGGACATCACTACAGATGGCGACTCCGCTGGGGATAATTTTTTGTTTTTCAAAAACAAATGAGAGTTAAGCTTTCAAAATAATTACTGCTTTATTAATATTAGAAATTCCGGGTTAAAGTGAATATTAAATTAACATTCGGTTATAATTGCGCGTTTATTTTAAACGCATTTAAAATATGGCATATAAACCCGTTTTTTTAAGTGGGGGGAAAACGCTAATGCTTTCGTGGAGATATCGTTCTCTCGTATGGGCCTAGCAAGTACCTTCGAGGCTCGAGTACCTTATGCTTTCGTAAGGATATCGTTCCTTCGTACGGGCATAAGCGAATGGGTCCCCCTGAATTGAACCCGGTTGAAAGGAGCCTATAAACGGTGATGATCGGGGGCCTTGCTACCCTTAGTAGGGGACAACAAGGACAATTCGGGTACCTCCTAGAACCAACACTGCATGTAGAGAACATAGAAACCTACCCTGTTAAAGCCATGCGGATAACCTTAGATATTTTAGACGGGATAAATAGAGTTGTTTTTTGTGTTTATTCTGTTTAATTTTGTCCTTTTATTTATATATTTATCAATTTTATCTGGTACTGACTTGTTTTCTTTTCGCTTTTGTTTTTTCTCATACATCTTTGCATTTGCATCACATAAAGGTACTGGATCAAGTGGTTTGCCTGATCAGAAAGTCTTTCACCATGGAAAAAATGTGCTTTAGGAAAGAAGAGCTTAATTTGTCAGTCAGACATTGGTCAGAGGTCAACCAGAAAATCCAAGGGGACAGTTTGCCGAACGAACGCGTAATAGCAGGGTACACCTATGTAAGTCTCCAACAGAACGACTTATGGGATCTTCAAAGCATTTGGGAAAGATGGGACCGAAGACTACAAGACTTGTTCTGCGATAGTTATGGCGACATCGCACAGCTGTTATATGTTCGGATTAATCAACCCCTACTCCGAGCTATAGTCCAGTTCTGGAATCCGGCTTTTTGCTGCTTCACCTTCAATGGGCAGGACATGATGCCTGCGGTGGAAGAATACACTGCTTTACTTAACCAGAAAAATATTCAGGAAGATTGGATCTACGCGAAGCCTCCCAGGAATCAGAATTACACTGCGAAACTCAAAACCTTTACGGGAATGAGTGACGATTGGGTTAATGGCCTCCTTCAAATCCGAGGAGACAATACAGTCTTTGCATGGGAAAGTATTCGGGACATCATACCGACACATCCAGACGAGGCAAAGAAAATGGACTTGTTCGCTTTAGGAATATATGGCTTGGTGATCTTTCCAAGAGTACTCGGGAACATTGACATAGCCATTCTGGATTTGTTTGAGCGGGTGAAACGGAAAGCAAACCCAGTACCAGCAATCTTGGTTAAGACTTTCATTTCCTTAAATGCTAGCCGGAAACATGAAGAAGGACGTTTTCGAGGATGCGCACAGCTGTTACAAGTATGGATTCAGAGTCACATGTGGAAGACGCCGACGAGGGTCCTGCCGGGGATATCCTTCCAAGGTTTTTCGCCTTTACGAGAATACTTAGCAAAGGAATGGCGAGAGGATTTGAAAACAAAAATGTGGACCAGTTTCTTCAGGAACATTCAAGATGAAGACATAGCATGGAGGGTCTCATGGCTCGGTAAAGTTAATTATTTTCTATACAGTTGTGGGGATTTCAACTGGCTGATGATGTTAGGATTGCATGGAGGGATCGCCTGTGCTCCGCTTTTAGTGTCTCGGCAGTTCGGATCACGACAGTTCATTCCCAATACCGCCGGATTAAGCCAAACTGAATTTCTTTTCAAAGGGGAGTTCAAAGGAAAAATTCAGACCATCATGAGGGCCTGGGATCATTGTTACCGGATCAGGGTAGAAGGAGATACCGAGCACATGACTACCCCAGATTACGATCTTTGGAGACGTTTGAGGGTTAATAATGTGATTCCCGAATCTGATCAAGGACCAGCAGTGTCACTCGAAGAGCTTACAAGGGTGGTACCGTCTGAAGCCGACATCTTAAGGAATGAACTCGAAGAAGTTAAAAGGAAAATGGACATCCAACAGACCCAACATGCTAGCGAGCTCTATAAGGCAAGCTTAGAGGTTGACGAGCGGGACGAGATCATTAGGCAATTGAAGAAATTAAATGCAGATTTGAGTGACAAGAACACTCTTTATCAAAAAGATGCCCTTCTATTACAAGCAAAAATACAAAAGGCCGGCCGGAGTCAGTTCATAGCTGTGGAAAGAGAAAGAATGAACGGCATCCGTTTGGTGGAAGAAGAATGAGAAATCAACAAGAGAGAGATCGAAAAAGAGATAGAAAGCTGCCGTTTGGCTATGGAGGAAGAAAAACGGTCCGCCAAGAAGGCCATTGATCAAGAGAAAGAAAGATTCAGGCAAGAAATCAGCAAGGGAAAACAAGCTGTCCATCATGAGAGAGAAAGCGTCGCCGTATGGAAAAGAAAGTCCATGAGTAGCTGAAATAGACTGTTAGAAATGCAAAAACTATACGATGACACTATTCAAAGGCTGGAGCAAAGCCAAAGTCAAAATGGTGAATTAAAAGGAAAGGTGGCGGAAGTTGAACACTCACTTCGAATGTACTGCCGCAGGAATAACTTCGCTGAGCTGCAAGAAAGAGAACGCGAAGTAGGTGTGTTACGAGCACGAATTGAGTCCCTCGAAGCAACTGTTGAGGATTACAAGGAAAGAATTAATGTGTTCGAGGAGGCCGCAGCCGGAGGGGACACCTATTGGCAGAAGAGACTACGCGACGCTGCTCGAATGGTACAGGACAGGGACCAGTATTACGCAAACTTAATGGTAGATATACAGCGAGTCTCCAGGCATATGAATGATTTGGCGGTCGAGGCTGAGACACTTCAACCTTTCATAGCCCCGGGAATGGAAGAAGCTCCCAGGTTCCTCAAGCTGCTCAAGGCAATTGGAAAATTAGGAGATAGAGCTAGAGCCTATCTATAGGACTCTGTGTTGTAATTAGATCTTTTGTATTAGGGATCTTTATTTTGTAACACGAACTTTGTTGTAATCTAGACCCTTTAATTCCCGTGGAAGTAGTTCAAAAGGGTGATTACCAGCGGAATCAGTACCTTATCTGCATACATTCTTGCATTTGCATCATAACATTCGCATCATTATACATGCATTTATTTCTTGCAACCATATTAACATTATGAATATTGTGGCGTTGTGTGTAGTTAACCCGCAATCATTCATCACCCATACTTTACCCAGCTACAAAGAAAGCTCATAGAAGAAAGGATAATCAGTCTAGAAAGAGGGCAAAGAGAGCTCGAGACAAGGCTTGAAGAGGCCCGGAGAAGCCTCAGTGATCAAATTGCGCAGTCGCAAACATCTATAGTATCCGACATAACCGCATTGCTGGCAAAGAGTCTTGGAAAAAAAGTGGAAGGAGAAAATGTTCAAGAGCCAGAAGGTACCCCAGCTCACCACAAGGTTCAACCAACTGCACCAAACCAGGCTAGGAAGGTGTATATTGACCCTGCAGGAATGTCTTCTAGTTTTCAAATAGGGGTACCTCTCGATGCTGAAGCACTCTATGAAGAAGAAGTGCCGGACCTGAACATGGTCGAAAGAATCAGGAATGAGGTAGAAAAAAAGTGGGAGGAAAGATTTCGCCTCATGGAGGAAAAATTTAAAGCGTTACAATCAAATGAAGAATCAGGAAATGACGCTAGCGACTTAAGTCTGGTGTCCGATCTTGTCCTGCCGCCAAAATTTAAAACACCAGAGTTCAATAAATACGATGGAACTACATGTCCTTCTGCACACATAACAATGTACTGTAGAAAAATGGCGGCCTATCATAAGGACAAAAAGCTACTGATCCATTGTTTCGTGATAGTCTAATCGAGTGGCGTTACGTTGGTACACTCGGTTGAGCAAGGCAAATGTTAAGACATGGAAAGATCTATCAAAAGCATTTATGAGCAATACAAGCATGTAAATGTACATGACCCCTAGCAGAATTATGTTAGAAAATATGGGGCGTAAGTCCAACGAAAGCTCATGCAATATGCCCAAAGATGGAGAGAAGTGGCCGCCCAAATCCAGCCACCCATCCCGGAGCATGAAATCACGCCATTATTTGTCAATACTCGAAAGGGGCACTCTTTGATCGCTTTATTAATAACACAACGCAGTGTTTTGCCGACTTAATCAGATCGGGAGTCCTCGAATCGCAATTAAGAGCGGTAGAATTGATGGTGGGGAAGGGTCTCGAAAGTATAACAAGAGAAATGAAGTAAACACCACCAGCACCTATACCACCCCGAAGAACTTCACAGTCTCACAGCCACAAACACCTGTGGGAAAAACACAAAACTCGAATCAAAGAGATGAGAGAGTCATCAGAAAAGAGAAAGAGAGGAGAACTTTCACTCCTACCTGCTTTTCGTACTCGAACTTTATTCCCGGGCCAGTATGAAGCGGACTGGTCCGCCATACATCGTTACTCCTGTCAATCCGCCCTTCCCGCCTTGGTATAATTCAAGCGCGCATTGCGACTATCACGGCGGTACCCCTGGACATCCCACTGAGAACTGCATTGCCTTCAAAAAGCTTGTGCAGAACTTAATCGATTCCGGGATATTGAAGTTTGAAGAGCCGAGTGTAGCCAACAACCCGCTGCCTAATCATAGAAGCAGAGGGGTAAATGTTATCGAAGAATGCTTTACCAGGAGGATAAAGGATGACGTGTCAGAAATCAAGTCTCCTTTACGGTGGGTATTTCAACAGTTATGCATGGCTCGTGTGATCGACAAAGGCATGATAACAAGGCAGAAGGAATGTGGAAAGTATTGGGAATTCCACCAGACTGAAGGGCATGATATCCAAGAATGTGATGAGTTCAAGAAATTGGTGCAACAATTGATGAATGAAAAGCAAATAGAATTCTTCGAGGAGCCCACGGGGAAGAAGGGGGCGGACATACACATGACGGATAGCCCCAAGTCTAAATACGGGAAGGATAGACCTTTTACCATCTCTCCCAGGCCAGGGAATGCAGGTGTCTCCCAGAGAGAAACCATCAAGATAAGTCCCAAGATCATCATTTCAGCACCATCTCCATTCCCATTCAAAGATATGCGACAAACTCCCTGGAATTATGCTGTAAATGTGACCACGCCAGAAAAACCAGAACACGATCAGGTAAAAGAGCCTACGTTGAAAGACCAACAAAGCCAGAACGAGGTGAACGTTGGTGAGGCAGGCCATTTCACAAGGAGCGGCCGATGTTATTCCTCCGAGGCTTTGAAAGCGACTGAAAAAGATAAGGGGAAGAGTACAGCAGTTAGCCCTACGCAGATATTTGGAGAAGAACCTCCCCCAAAGATAAATGAGCCGGTAACTGAGGCCCAGGCCAAAGAATTTCTAAAGTTCTTGAGACATAGCGAGTACAGCGTAGTGGAACAACTACGAAAGCAACCGGCCAGGATCACAGTGCTGGAATTACTCTTGAGTTCAGAGAAGCATCGGGAGACGCTATTGAAAGTGCTGAATCAAACTTTTTTGCCCCATGACATTTCTGTATCAAACCTGGACATGATAGTGGGGCATATCACTACCTATAATCATATCACGTTCAGTGATGATGAGATCCCGGAGGGAGGAATGGGGTCTACCAAAGCCCTTAACATCACTACCCACTGCAAAGGGTATGTATTACCAGGCGTACTGATCGACAACGGGTCAGCATTGAATGTCTTGCCTATGGTGATCCTGCAAAAACTTCCAATAGATGGTTCGCACCTAAAGCCCTGCCACAACTCGGTAAGAGCCTTTGATGGTACGCAAATAGGAACAATGGGGAAAATTGAGGTGCCCCTATTGATCGGACCAACTGAATATGTGATCGATTTTGTAGTGATTGACATAAAACCATCTTACAGCTGCTTGTTGGGAAGACCGTGGATCCACTCCGCAGGAGTTGTCCCATCATCATTGCATCAAAAATTAAAATTTGTAGTCGAAGGCAAATTGGTCACAGTAGAGGCAGAGCAGGAATTTGTTGCTTCATTGACATCAGACGCCCCCTACATTCAAAATGATGAAGAGGCTGCAGAATGCTCGTTCCGAGCATTGGAACTAGTAAATGCCACATTTGTTTCAGAGGGAAGTCGGATCCCCTACCCCAGGTTATCTAATTGTACCAAGATGACCGTCGCAAAAACTCTGGGCCGAGGAGCCAAAATAGGAAAAGGGCTGGGGAAGAAATTACAAGGAAAACTGAGACCCAAGAATATGATAACCAAGAAGGATCATTTCGGGCTGGGTTACCAACCAAGTGTCCAACAGAAGAAAGAGGAATATAAAAGGAAGGAGGAGCAAAGAAAAGGCAGATCTAAAGGAGAAGACATTCCGTTGAGACCAATGTTCTTTCCTAGTTTGAAAACCACTTTTGTCTCCGGAGGGTTCTACCAGCCAGGTCAAGATGTTGGAGAAGCAATGAAGAAAAATGAAGTACTCAACCAGGAGGAGATACTCAGTGAATCATTTGAAGGGATGTACATCAACATGATAGCTGAAAAGGACCGAAGCAGCAAAATGTTGACCAACATCCGCCCTTGTCGTCCCGGGGAAACACTCGATAACTAGAGCTGCATTGATCTACCTGTAGTTTTTAGGAATAGATCAGAGTAATGCTCCGAATCAACCTTTTGTTTTTGCCCGTAAACAATGGGGATCTTTTGTATGGGGCACCTATGTTAACTTTTTGATTGAAATGAAAATATCCCCACTTTCCTAAAATGACCAAAGATTCATTTATTTCATTCATGCATTCTTCATGTTCATTCTCTTCATATAAAGCCGTCTATTTCCCAATACAATTCCTTCTCATTTAATGCAGGTCGCTCATGATTGACAATATGAATGATATTGGATCCAATCCTGGAGTGAATTTCGAATGCCCTAAGGTCTCGGAGGGAATTGAGGAAGGATATGATGAGATAGAAAGTGAGGTCCTGGAAGAGTTAAAGAGAATGGTGGATAACGAAGAAAGGCAGATCATGCCCCATCAAGAAGAAACAGAAATTGTCAACTTGGGGACTGAAGAAGAGAGAAAAGAAATAAAAGTAGGAACGAGGAATTCAAGGATGTCTTCGCCTGGACTTATCAAGATATGCCAGGGTTGAATACCGACATAGTGGTGCATAAATTGCCAACAAAATCGGAATACAAACCAATATAGCAAAAACTTTGGAGAATGAGACCAGATATGTTGTTAAAGATCCGAGAAGAAGTGAAAAAGCAATTTGATGCTGGATTCTTGGAGGTAGCCAAATACCCCGAATGGGTTGCAAACATTGTACCAGTACTAAAGAAAGATGGGAAAGTTCGTATGTGTGTAGATTATAGGGATCTGAACCGAGCCAGCCCTAAAGACGACTTCTCTTTACCACATATTGACACGCTGGTTGACAACACCGCAGGACACTCATGGTTTTCCTTCATGGACGGCTTCTCAGGGTACAACCAGATAAAGATGGACCCTAACGACATGGAGAAGACCACATTCATAACCATGTGGGGCACTTTTTGTTATCGAGTGATGCCGTTTGGGCTAAAGAATGTAGGGGCAACATACCAAAGAGCAATGGTGACTCTTTTCCATGACATGATGCACAAAGAAATAGAAGTATTCGTGGATGATATGATTGCCAAATCCCGAACAGAGGAAGAGCACCTACAAAACTTGAGAAAACTATTCCAAAGACTACGGAAGTACCAACTGAGGCTCAATCCTGCCAAGTGTACCTTCGCCGTTACTTATGGAAAACTCCTAGGGTTCGTGGTAAGCAGAAGAGGGATTGAGATTGATCCGGATAAAGTGAAAGCCATCCAGGACCTTTCACCATCCCGCACGTAGAAGGAAGTCCGCGGTTTCCTGGGGAGGCTGAATTATATCTCTCGTTTCATTTCCCAATTAACCAACCAATGCGACCCGGTCTTCAGACTTCTTAGAAAGAATAATCCTGGCGTGTGGGACGAAGAATGTCAAAGAGCCCTAGAAAAGATCAAAAAGTACCTGACAAATGCTCCAATTTTAATCGCACCAGTACCTGGTCGACCACTAATTCTCTACTTAACAGTTTTTGAGAATTCAATGGGATGCGTACTGGGGCAACACAATGAGTCAAGAAAAAAGGAGCAAGCCATCTACTACCTAAGCAGGAAATTCAATGATTGCGAAACACGGTACCCGCCAGTGCAGAAGCTGTGTTGTGCCCTAGTTTGGGCTACCAAGCGGCTTAGACAGTACATGTTGTACCATACTACCTGGTTGATATCCAAGCTAGACCCATTGAAGTTCTTAATGGAAGCGCCAGCACTAATGGGAAGGATGGCCCAATGGCAGATGCTCTTATCCGAATTCGACATCGTATACATTAATCAGAAAGCCGTAAAGGGGAGTGCCGTAGCAGATTTCCTAGCTAGTCGTGCTTCGGATGACTATGAGGCATTGAACTTTAGTTTCCCAGACGAAGACTTGATGTGCATTACAACCGAAGAAGAGGTTTCAGATGATAAGTCATGGAAACTTTACTTTGATGGAGCCTCCAACGCCCTCGGACATGGGATAGGGGCAGTGCTAATTTCTCCTGAGGACGTCTATTATCCTTTCACCAGCAGATTGGAATTCTTTTGCACAAACAATATAGCTGAATACGAAGCTTGCGTCATGGGACTAAACTCAGCCATCGAGAGAAAGGTTAAGGAACTTCGAGTGTTTGGAGATTCGTCCTTAGTCATTTACCAATTGCGCGGGGAATGGGAAACCAGGGACCCGAAGTTGGTCAAATATCACGAATTGATCCAAGAGCTCACCAAAGAGTTCGAAAAGGTCAGCTTCAATTACCTGCCCCGAGAAGAAAATCAGATGGCAGATGCATTGGCAACCTTGGCATCCATGTTTAAAACAAACACCGGGGCAGAAATGAAGCCCATTGAGATGCAGACGTTTGAAAAGCCTGCTCATTATTGTAATGTACAGGAAGAGATTGACGGAAACCCATGGTACTATGACATCTTGCAATATGTCAAGCTTCGAAAGTATCCAGAAGGAGCAAACGACAATGACAGAAAAACGCTCAGAAAAATGGTAACAAAATATGTCCTAGATGGGGAGATCCTATATAGGAGAAGTCATGATCAAACATTGTTGAGATGTGTGGATGCCCGGGAGGCGAAGGAGATCTTAGCCGAAGTACATGACGGGATCTGTGGAACGCACGCCAACGGGCTGTCTATAGCCGGGAAAATTATGAGATATGGTTATTTCTGGTTGACCATGGAGGGAGATTGCATCGATTACGCCAGGAAATGTCACAAATTCCAAATCTACGCTGACAAAATTCACTTACCCCCATCGCCTTTACACACCATGAATTCTCCGTGGCCTTTCGCAGCGTGGGGCATGGACGTCATCAGGCAGATTCATCCGAAAGCTTCCAATAGACACCGTTTCACTTTGGTCGTCATAGACTACTTCACTAAATGGGTAGAGGCAGCGTCTTATGCCAATATCACCAGGACTACGGTATGTAAGTTCTTAAAGAAGGAAATTATTTGTCGATACGGATTGCCAGAAAGGATCATCACCGACAACGCTTCCAATCTGAATAACAAAATGATGACAGACGTGTGCACTCAATTCAAGATAACACACCATAATTCCACAGTCTATCGTCCTAAAATGAATGGAGCAGTGGAAGCAGCAAACAAGAACATAAAGAAGATCATAGCGAAAACTACGGATACCTACAGGGATTGGCATGAGAAGTTTCCATTTGCCCTTTTCGCCTATAGGACGTCCATTCGCACGTCAACAGGGGCAACACCCTACTCATTGGTGTATGGTACCGAAGCAGTACTTCCCATCGAAGTAGAGATCCCGTCTCTCCGGTCTTAAACGAAGTAAAATTGGAAGAAGCTGAATGGGTGCAGGCTAGACTCGACCAGCTAAATCTCATTGACGAAAAAAGACTAAAGGTCATTTGTCATGGCCAGATGTACCAAAAGCGGATGGTGCAGGCATACAACAAAAAGGTGCGCCCAAGAGAATTCAAAGAAGGGGATCTGGTGCTCAAGAAAATCCTCCCTATCCAAAAAGATTCTCGAGGAAAATGGATGCCCAACTGGGAAGGACCATACGTCGTAAAAAATGCCTTCTTAGGAGGAGCCCTGATCCTAACAGAAATGGATGGGGACGAGCTGAAAAATCTCGTAAATTCTGATGCCGTCAAGAAGTACTATCTCTAAAAAAATGATGATGAAAAATAAAAAAGAGGACAAAAATGGAGAGCTCAGGACGAAAACCCGAAACCGGGCGTCTTGAAGCAAAGGAAGGACCCGAGTTGAAAACCCGCAAAGGGCGGCTTGGGTAAATTGAAAAGTTGAATATCCGAAGAGAAGAGTATCCCCATGAACATCATGAAGAGGAGGCTTCAGGCAAAAAAATTCTACACCGGTTGACAGGATCATGTATCATTCATATCGAAGATAATGAGGGATCTTGTATTTTCATACTTAACTCATGTGTGTCATACCTTTCTTTTTAAGATATCCCAAGCCCTTAATCATAATAAAACCGTGTTTTTGAGCATCCATTCCTGGCCTTCTTGTCAATTTCAGTTAAATAAGTTAACATAGGCTTATAATGAAACAAGAGATTTCGGAGCATTACTGTGATTTAACCTTGAAAATGCAGGTGATCAAAGAAAACGATGTTAACTCCGTCCTCTAGTTCCCTACATAATGGCTGTCGATAGGGAAGGCAGGAAGCTTCAAACAACCAGGTAGGATGACCAATGGCGCACGTCCTATCTATTCAAGGAAGGCATGCGAGATAACAAGAGAGATCTCTTGGGTGAAAACCCAGAAGGGCACCCCTCAAAAAAAACTCTCTCTAAAGTGAAAACCCGAAAGGGCACTTTAGAATTCCAAGTCGTAATTGGAGAAAAAGAAAGGTTGAGATAGTTGAAACTGACAGTGAAGCGGGGTATCGATGCCCGTAAGAAAGGAGAAAGGGAACATCAAGATCAAATAAGGACCAAAACAAGCCCACTAAGATATTGTCACTCATTCATCATGAATAGTCAGACATCACTAGGATTAGGAGCATGTCAATTCATTTGTCATAGCATTTTGTTTTTATCTCAGACAGGTATCTGCAGATCCAAAGAGACATCGATGGCCATCGTGGTGTGAATCCCAAATGAGAAGACAATGTTTTTACATACAAAAGGCACATGTTTTCAAGCTCCAGATAGAGGTTCTATATAGGAAGAATCCTCCGCCCCGAGGCTTCAAAAGCTGAAAGTTCTATATAGGAAGGACTGACAGCTCCAGGATGAAGACTAGCAGTTCTATATAGGAAGGACTCCCAGTCGAAGGAATTCACCCATGACATGCAAGATTATATAGGAAATCCTGCTGTGTCGAAAGCGAAGAGTTCTATATAGGAAGGGCTCCGAGCTTCAATGTCTTAGAGTGAAAGATTCTATATAGGAAGAATCTGTAACTCCAAGATTTTAGACGCCAAAAGTTCTATATAGGAAGGACCGACGGCTCCAAGGTGAAGACTCGCAGTTCTATATAGGAAGAACTCTCAGTCAAAGGAATTCACCTATGACACAGGGTTATATAGGAAACCTGTTGTGTCGAAAGCGAAGAGTCTTATATAGGAAAGGCTCCGAGCTTCATTGTCTTAGAGTGAAAGGTTCTATATAGGAAGAACCTGTAGCTCTGAGATTTCAGACGCCAAAAGTTCTATATAGGAAGGACTGACGGCTCCAGGGTTTGAAGACTAGCAGTTCTATATAGGAGGAACTCCCAGTCAGAGGAATCCATCAGCGGCGCAAAGGTTTTATATAGGAGAAACCAGCGTTGAAGGCGAAGAGTTCTATATAGGAAGGACTCCAAGCTGCACCGTCTCGAAGTGAAAAGTTCTATATAGGAGGGACTTATAACTCGAGGTTTCAGAGCGAAGGGTTCTATATAGGAAGAGCCTGTTGCTCCAAGATCGGAAGGTGACGAAGCTCTATATAGGAAGAACTTACGAGCCTGAAGATTCAGCCAAGGAAGAGCGGAGATGTCCAAAAGAACACGTTTTTCCAAAGCTACAAACAGGGAAGTCTGATAAAAATGAGTGCTTATGAATCTTTGCTTTGTTTCCCATTCCATGAGAACAAGCAAAGAGGGGCAACTGTAATCACTCATTTTCACTTGTAAATACATATTAGTATTGCATGTATATTATATTTATTGTTTGCATGAGTATTACTAATATATAAGGTGTGGTGTGCATGTATATTATAAGCTATGTATGTATACGTATTAGTGGTGTATGTGTGTCGCGTATGTATCTATAGAGTATGAGCGTATTTGTTTAATGTGTAGATGTTATGTTAATTATGGGTATGATTATATGTATGTATGCAAGTATGTTATATTAATTAATGTTTGTATAAATATGTGTTTGCGTATATATGTGTATTGCTATTATAATACTAATTATATTATTATTAATGGGCTGATATAAAATGAAATCCAAAAAATTAAATATATTAAACCCAAATAAAAATTACAGTCCAAGTCCAATTACAAATCTAATATTATTACAAGGCCCAAACCCAAACCCTATTTAATTACAATTATTGTGTGCAGGTGACTGTGGGCCGTTGGATCAAAATCTGATCCAACGGCCACGATCCAACCAAGAAGTCAAAATATCTGCCAGCCGCGTGTTCCACACGTATGGACCGTTCGAGTGCCACGCGCGCGTGTGGTCCACGCGCGGACGCTTTGATATCCCACGCGCGCGTGAGCCCCACGCGTTCTGACTCCTCGACTGCGGAGCTCCACGTGGCAAGATCTGGAGCCGTCTCACCAAATCGAGGCTTCATCCAGGCCGTTCGTCCTTCAAGCCATCTCGACCGTTAGATCGATCGACCTAACGGCCGAGAACGCGTCTGTCATTGGCGAGAACACCCATACCGCCACCATGCCGATATTCAACCACCGTGCTCAGAACATGCCAAATACAACAAGCAACAAGTTTGTCAGTCCAGATCTGAAAAAGCAGTAATATGCAACTTGCACCAAAACAAAGACAAGGATATATATGAAACGGGGACTTTTGTAACAAAAAAGGGAGTGAGAACAGAGAGGTGGTAACAAAAAAAAAACAAGAGGGGAGTGGTAACAGAGATCTTGTAACAAAAAAATTGAAAGTTGTAACCAGTCAAGTTATAATCGAAAGTCAGTTCAGTGGTAAATACTTGTTTCCCTTTCTTATTTTTTGCATGCATATACAAAGAGGTAAACAAAAAAAAAGAGAGAGTCAGAGATCTTACCGTCGCTGTCTGTGGGTCTCCCTTCCTCAGTGACAAGCCTTTCGGCTTCCCCAAGCCAGAGACGGTGAACTGAAGGGAGGGGAAGACCCCTTGTAGTTTCGTTTTGGGTTTAAAAATGTTTTTTTTCATTTCGTATTTCCTAGATCTAGGGCAAATAGAGGTGTATCCTCTGAATCCAACCTCGGATTCGTGTTGAGGGTGAGACGAGGGTTATTTTGGTAGGTGATTGAGGCTCGCCGGCGCCGGTTAGCAGCGGCCGGTGGCGGAGAACACGGCGGCCGGCCGCCGGATTCTGGGTTTCATGGGGGAAAGTTGAGAGAAAACGAAGAACAACAGGCTATTGCAAAACCGAAAAATGAAACAAAATGGGAGGAAATTGGATTCGACCTAAAAAGAGGGTTTTTATAGTGATTATTATTTCGTGAAATGGGGAAATCACACACTAAATCCCCCCGCGTTTCCAATATTTTCATTTTTGTCTTGCCGCATGGGTTAATCACGATTTCGGTCCTTTTTCTTTTCCATTTTATTTCGCTTTAATCACTAAATTAGCCGAATTCAGATTTTAAATGGTAAAATTACCCCCTTAACCATCCCGCGTTTTTGAATTTTTCATTTTGGGTCTGCCCCTTGGTCTAATTACAGTTTTGATCCTTTTAGGTTCGGTTTGTTTCGCATTTTCGTCCCTAAATTACATATTATTGTTCTTTAATTTCTGCCGCTGACTTTTATTTTTCTTTCATTTCAGTCCTATTTCTTTGTAAATACTCATGTTCGTATTATAATCGTATATGTTAATGTATTTGTCTCATTTTATATCCCTCGTATATGCCTCGTATTTTATGTTTACATGTATATGTGTATTAAGCTTATAATAGTCATGCGTCTTTTTATCCGGTTATTCATATTAAGCATGTTATGTTTTAGTTGATTCGTACATGGCATATTTTGTATTTTTATATGTGTGTATGTTTTCTTGTTTTTTAGGGTTACATGTTAGTGTATTTACCCTTTTTGTACGATATGTTGTCCCATATATGTTGAAATATATTTTATTTCTAATATGTATGTCTTCTTGAAATACATGTTCGTCTACACATGTATCTATTCCTGTCTTGTTATTGTGACATGTTAAATTTGTTTTTATTTACTGTTAAGCTTGTTACGTATATGTGTGTTTTAATTACATATTTTATTTATGTTAGATTAGTATTATGTTATGTCAATATTTATTGCATTTAAATATTTTGCCATGTTTTATATTTTTGCCACTAAGATTGCATATGATATATAAATTGTCAATGCGTTGTCCTTTTATCCGAGTGTAAACGGGGCCAGTATCAGGCGTAGTGATAGTGGTTGTGCATTTACTCTCGGATAACGGGACCCTTAAAATTTATTCGCAATTATGACCGAATTTTAAAATAATCGTCACTCTAATCCGGAAAATCCAATATTAATAAAGCGGTAATTATTAAAGTACCAATTTTGGGCGGTGTGGGGTGCTAATCCTTCCTCCATCCGTAACCGACTCCCGAACCCAATATTTTTTGAATCTCTGGTTTTATGGTGTCCGGCCTACCTAAGTGGCCGGTGGCGACTCCATTTTTTTAAAATGCAGTTTCTTTTAAAACCTCATGGAATAAATATTTTATATCCAAAAGAATCACAAACACCTTTCAAAAACACCTTCAAAAAACGTCTCGTTTTATTTAGCGATGAAAGGAGAAAAAGAGGGACATCGCTACAAGAGTATTCAATACAAGAGTATTCAAGGGCAGGTTGATGAAGATTCATTAAGTAAGCTGAACAGATGTTTGATTGGAAAAATGGCTATTGTATGTAGCACTGGTTCTGTGGTTGACAGAATACAAAGGTGAGGATTAGGGGAAGTTTTAGTTAAGTATATGGGAGGAAGGTATTATTTACTGGAATTTAAAGATGATGATTTTCTTCAGATGCTTAACAATTTGAGCTGGTCCAATCTCTTGGAAGTGTTCATTGAAATTATCCCTTGGTCTGTCTCATTTCATTTGCCGGAGAGATTAACTTGGGTGGAGATTTTTGGCCTTTCGTTGCATTGCTGGAATCAACGCTCATTCAAAAACATAGCTGAAGCGTGGGGATCCTTAGAGACCTTAGGTGAAAATGCTTTTCAAGGTCAAAGTTGTGAGGTCTCTATGCTCATTTCCACAGATCAATGGGAAACAATTGATGAATTGGTAGAATTCATTGTAGGTGAAGAAAACTTTCTTATTCGGGTAACAAAATTAACGTTGTTGAATCATGATCGAGTGCAAAAAGCAACGTGCATGGAGAAGATTGTAATTGATGCAGCAGCAAAGCCTGTCTCCCATGACTCCTTATCGAAAAGTTCAGTGGACTCAGTTCGCAAAAACTCTTCATTCATTGGCGACCAACCTATGAATTCGGAAGAAGCTTCCAATGTTATCTTTAATGATAAGATTATTGGTGTCGGTGACCTAAATGTAGAGGAGGGAAGGTGTGTTGGAGAATTGGATATTATGGGAAGTAGAGAAGCTCTTAAACCAGGCCTTTATGCTTTCGAGGACCAGCTGCATTTTCTTAACAAAGAAATTACAAGCAGAATGCTTCGGGAGATGTAAGGCCTTCATGGGTACAAGTAGTAAAGGGGGTGTTCCAATAAGGAAAATATCGAGATGCCTTTAATTAATGAGGGAATTAAAGTGGGGTTGCATGGGAAGTTCAGTTGTGACGAGCTGGCTAACGTGAATTTGCATGAAAATGTAGATGGAAGTGTTGTATCTCAAGGGTGCAGTAAAGCTTTTGAGGATATAAATTTGATGGGGTTCAAAAATCACGAATTAGGCTCAATAGATTTGTTCGAGGATGAGTTATACGTGGAAATGGTTGAAGAGCAAGATGTTTTCGTCAAAAATGGGGATAAGCTTTCGTGGGAAGCGAAGGTGGATGCCTTAAATGGGGCAATTCGATCGGGTGATATTAAGAACAAAGATGAAATGGAGGATGTGGCAAATGGCTCCATGTTAGATTTGTCTGAATTACGTGGGTTGGATCGATTGAAGAAGGGCAAAAAATTATGATTCTTTGCTATCCTTCCAAGATAAAGCGTTATCACCCTTAGAAAGAAAAGGGATAAAGCCAAGAAAAAAAAAAGATGAAAGTTAAGTCATGGAATGCATGATGGAGATGAAGGGATAGGCGTTGTGGTTTAGGGTTGTCTTGGTCCGGAGTTGTCATGGTTCAAGATTTCAATTGGTCTATATCGGTTACTATTGGCGAGATGGCGCGTTGGAATAGTGCGTAAGATCGTTGTTGGCTCTAGATGTTTGTTAGGTATGTGTGCTCTTATAGTTGATGACTTTTGTTTCATGTATTTGGGGGGCTAGTTAGTGTTGTTTGATTTTGGCTAGGTGTTGATTTTTGATTCGTGTCACTTTTTTTAACGAGGTCGAACTGTGATGGGTTATTATTGTAGATCAATAGCATGTGAGTATGTAACATGTGATATTTTTATCTAGTGTATCTTCAAGTTTTGTGTACTCTTTTCCTCTATGTAAGATTAGGGAAGTTTTTAATGAGGCACTCAAATTGAACTATGGTCGTTTATAACCACTTTTGTGGTATTCTAAATTAATATATAAAAATTTCTTTGCCGAGCAAAAAAAACCTATGTAAAAATAAAAGCAAATGTATAATCTAACTTGAAACCAGTGAAGTATTCATGAATTCTGGAAATGTGTTTTTACATAACCATGCATGTTGGAATCCATATTCTTCTTTAGCTTCCTCTAATAACCTCAAAAAGGCTGGGTTCTTTAGATAGCTCCAAGATGAATCGCTTAGGATTTCCACAACCAACTGCGATCACTGCGAAATGGCCTTCCTTCACATCGTCCGGTACTTCTTCGACATCGGACTTGGCCGGGTCCCGATCACAGCCTCTCGATGGTGATTCCGAGAGGTCTCTCTTTCGCTTTTTCATCACGAAACGCCTAAGCATTACAAGCCATGTATGACGTTGTTCCCAATTCTGCATATTCCTCACACAACTCCAAAGAAGGTGATCAAGGATTCAAGAATTTTTCGAGACTTGGGCAATTAAGTACTGATTTGTGGATCCTTTCCTGAGGCCGAGAGAGACATTTATTTATAGTGGGGTGATGTTAAAGAAGATGGAAGGAAAGGTGCAGTTTCTGAGAGACATTATGGGCCAATTATCATTTATTGCAAGGTTTGATACATTATCCATACTTTCCTAGTAAACGGAACGCGGTATACAAGTATTCTCGTGTTTATTTTGTATAAATAAACTCATTATATACTATGACCGCCGGTGCTTCTGTCGGTAGCAAAACAGTATTTCATGCATTCGAATCTGCACTAGTGTTATGCAAACTACAAAAAGTAAATATCTACCGCCATTGAATCTACCGTAGCTTTACCGGAGGTAGAAATTTCAGTTCATGAATCTGCCTATGCGCTAAGTCTAATTTCAAGAGGTCACATTTCATACCCAAAAACTTCCTATGAAAACATTCATAGTTTTAAGTTCAATCAAATAGTAATTATAAACCCTGAATATAATACCAAAAGCTCAATCTAAAACCATATCGGGTTAAGATATAAAATAATGTCACATTGGCAATTAAGTGAAGTATGCAGAAACAAAATATAAGCCCGTGTCACCCAATAAAGATAGTATGGTGGATAGAAACATTACAATAAAATGTAAGCACGAATGTGTCGATCCTCCAAGTGTCAAGTCCAAGGGTAGCCTATGAAAAGAAAAATTTTGGGGTAAGAGATGGGGAGCTCAGTGTGTTTCAATAAGTGCGTATAAAACATATAAATAGTTCAGATAAGTAATAATCATTTCAGTAAAATATGTTTCAAGAGCAGCCAAAGTTTTATTTATATTTAACTATCATCAATCCGTACACCGATATGCAGTTCCCCAAAACTGCATCCATAAGGGCTTACCCTAGGCCCAATAGGCGTAAGAGCCAACCTAAGGGCCGCCTTAGGTCCATAAGGAATTACCCAGGCCAAAGCTTCGGAACCTACCCAAGGGGCGACCTCGGGTCCATAAAGAATTACCAGCTGGATCAGGGCTGAACCTACAAAGACTTCATAACATATCCCCAATAGTATACCCCAGATAAAAAAATCAGTGTTTGTACAGCAGACATTAATATCAAGAATCATGTGGCAGATATATGTTTTATAACAGAAAACAGTAGCTAGAGATCATACTTTCAAATCATATATATGGGCATACTTTCAAGCAGATAAAGTAGTCATGCATTTAATCATATAACAATGTCATGTTTTCAAAGCAGATAAGGTATTCAATTTGTAAAAAATTATTCATGCTTTCAATCAGAGAAAGATTCATGTGCGTATAATTATTTCAGATAATATATTTAAAATCGTAATTTAGCACACAAGGAACACACCTCAGAAAGTTGGTCAGAAGGGTCTATTGGGCACCCTCCTCGCTGCGCTCTACAATGGTGCTAGATCCTAGTTCGTAACGGAACAAGATTACTACAAAAGAATAGAATCTAATTAAATAAATTTCACTGAGGTTCTAATATAATACGAGTAACTACGGGTGTTCGCTGGTGAGCGAATTAGGAGGAGTTAGGCTGAGCAGATGATCGGTCGAGAGAGTCTCGAGTACCTTTAAATAGATAATAATTCACATCAGACCTTTATTCAAATTAACACTCTTAAAGAAATAACTTAATACATATGCATGTTCGGATTCAAGGTCAGATTCTGAGGCTTTCAGGTTAGAATTTTGCAAAACAGACTTCAAAAACGGAGTCGGGGCGTCAAAAACCCAAAATAGGAGTTTTCAAAAAAGTTAACTTTTTTGTCAGAGTTAACGGTCAAAGTCAATTAAGTTGACTCGGATAGATTGACTCAGACGAGTAAACTCGGTGAGTTGACTCAGACGGTTTGACTCGGTGAGTTGACTCAGAATGGTTGACTTGGTTTCGATCGGGTCAAAAAAAAACGGGTCAAGTTTCGGGCCGAGTATAACTCGGCCCACTTACCAAAACTTGGGCTCACCAGCTTCTCACTGGAAACTTTGCTGGCGACCACAAATGACACATTTTTGGCAAAAAACTGAACGAAAATATTCCACTTATTCAACCATTTTATTCAACCAACCAGAATCGAGTCGAAACCTTACCACACTTACAAAAATGAAGGAAAATTGCCCAAAAATGACGCAGCTCCAACAAAGCCTTTAACGACGGCAGATCAACGATCGGCCCCCAGGGTTTTACTCGCCTCGGCACCAGAAACTCACTAGAGGTGATGGCGACTCAAACGGGCGACGAGGGTGGCCAAAAAACGCA
The DNA here is from genome assembly GCA_019671005.1 of Hibiscus mutabilis. Taxonomy (NCBI): domain Eukaryota; kingdom Viridiplantae; phylum Streptophyta; class Magnoliopsida; order Malvales; family Malvaceae; genus Hibiscus; species Hibiscus mutabilis. The sequence continues at coordinate 12,251,555 of CM033732.1, forward strand.
TATAACTGATGAGGGTTTAGCTTTTCAACGAAGCACACAAACGAGCTTCCGCAACAGACGACGGCAAAGACGGGCGAGTGGCTGACGACGTTGGGTTCAGGATGGGACGACGCACACGCCGATGGTGGCGATGATGGCCACAACGGAGCGGTGAGGCAGATCAGACGGTAAAGACGAGGTTGGTAGGAGAAAACTTTGGATGCTCTCTTTCTCACTCTCGAAAGAAGTAATAAAGACGGTAGGTGAGAAGTCAGATGAGTTAAATTTTAAATCTAATTTAAAATACTTTCTAATCATAACTCTAATATTATTCTTAGGCACACTTAACAGAAAATAGCACTTGTCTTAGTGGTTCAACACCCATGGAAGAAAAGCGGGCTGAGGTTGTGGGTTTAAACCCAACAGTTTTTTCATTTCTATATTATTATTATTATATATTTGCATATATCAGTGCTACTTCTCTATTTTAATTCTGACAAAACTGACCTTTTTTTTACAAATAAGATACAGATATTTTATCATTTGAAAATGTATACTTTTTATACCTCATATATAATCAATTAACGTATCAATTGACGATAATTATACCATTCGTAATAAGAAAACTTAATCACGCAATTTTTTTTAATCCATGCTAATAACTAATTACTACACTACAAATGGCCATTCACTAAAAAGGTTAAATTCATGTCTTATTGGCCCATATAGGAGTAGACATTGGTTATTAATTTTAAAATTGCTTCATGTATGTAATAACGGGCCCTCGAGTTTGACGTGCTTTTTTTGTAAAATTTTTTTTTATTTTAAGTGAGATTTGATCACTTGAAAATCTGATTATTTTAATTAAACTTGTTTTTATTATTTTTTTATTAAAACAATGAGTTTTGGTCTGTAAAATAAAAAAATAGGTCTGAGAATTGGTTACGTGTGAGGAAGGATGAGCACCCACAACGCCCAAAAATGATACCTAATCAATTACGTAGTATCTTAGTGGTGAAAATTATGAATTCGAATATGATTTAAAATACGATCCCGAAAGCATGAAATTTGTTTATTCAAAAAATATTTAAAAGCATACTTCAAATCCATGGTTTAGGATTTAACAAGAAAATTACTCCCGAGACATAATTTTGTGAGATTTTCGAATAAAAGAATATTATTTCAAATATTGTAATTTTGATTAAAAGATATTTTTATTTAGAATTATAAAAAAAGCACACTTCTTTAAGTTCGAGATATGATTTTATTGAGAATCTTTAATAAAATATTTTGGTTAAAATATGTTTTTCTATTTAAGTTTAGCGAGAAAATCACACCTCTTTAAACGTGAGACACAATTTTCTTGAGAATCCCAAAAATAATATTGTTTTTAAAAAAAAATGATTACGAAAACCGAATATGAATGCATATAATGCAATATGCTTGTTATATACTTAAGGTAAAAACACATATTTACGTACAAGATTACTATTTATTATATACACATAGTAATATAGAAACGTAATTTAAATAATTATATGAATATGTAAAGAAATATTTAAATTAGGCTTAAACCAAAAAACAACCCTCAAACTATGCATTTTTCTGCTTTTGGCTCTTAAACTATGATTTGGGCAAAACAGGCCCTTAAACGATCATTTTTTGTCACTTTAAGTCCTTAAACTATTTTTAGTCAAAATAAATACCTAAACTATGTCATTTTTTTTCTTTTAGTCCTCAAAACTATCAATTGGTCAAAAAAATTTGTGATGTGTCAACATCTTATTAGTCGAAATAATTTTCTTTTGACTTAAATAACTATCGGACTTAAAATGACCATGAATGATAGTTTAGGAGCTTATTTTGATATATGATATTTTACAATTTAAAAAGAACATAAATATTTATATATGTTAGAAAAGCCTATAAAATGATATTTTTGTAACCATGGACTTAAAGTGACCAAAAAGAATAGTTTAAGGGCTTATTTTGCTCAAATCATAGTTTAAGGACTTAAAGTGACCATAAATGATAGTTTAAGTGGCTATTTTGCCCAAATCATAGTTTAAGGGCCAAAAGCAGAAAAACAACATAGTTTAAAGACTGTTTTTTTGTTTAAGTCTTTAAATTATGCAGACTGGTGTTTGATATATTAGGAAATGAAGAATATAAATATATACGGTAATGATAGGAAAGGTACAAAAAGTATATTAGTTAATGTAATTAAAACAATAAGTACTATCCAAATTATACCATAAATATTACTCCATATACATATAGTAATACTCAAACTAAAATAAATATTTATCTTAGTTAATATAACGTGTGTGTATATATATAGAAAATCACGTCTATTTTTTTGTTTAAACAGTACTGAAAATAACTTCTATTAATATATATATATATATATATATATATATATATGGAAAACATCTACATAATACAATATACTTAATATATAGTACGTAAATATAATATATATATTTAGGAAACTTTATATACATATATATATAATATTATATTAACAAATAATAATAATAATAATAATTTAACCCAAAAATAAAATATAAATCAGTGACAATTAGAAAGAGACATAATTAAAATGCTACAATTAAGTAAATTAAAGTTATTAAACTAAAGAGGAACAAAATTTAAAACATATTAAAAGAAGAAGAACCAATTAAGGAAATACCCCATTAAAATTTGCACAGATCCTTCTCGGTCAAAGCGCGGGTTACATATGGCTAAAACGGCGTCTTTTTAAACATGCCTTAAATACCACTTTTCAGCCCAAAATATTCAATACAACAGTTGATAATAAAAAAGGTAAATTACAAATTTCATCACTTAACCATCTTTTCACTCCTATTTTTATCACTGAAGTTTAAATATTTTCAATTTACTCACTAAACTTTTAAATTGTTCTTATTTTGATCACTCCACCGTTAAATTTTAAAAATTGTGATGACATGAATTATTTTAATAATTTTTTATCATAACGTGATATATTTTTATTAATATTTAATGTCAAGTATGATTTTAAAGAAAAACAGAACAAAATTATAATTCTTAAACCCTAATCCCAATTCCAATACCAAACCCCCCACCTTACCGACCTCACCTCACCTCACCATCTCAACTCCAAATCCTCACCGACTAGGAGCAGCCCCAACGACATTAATTAGGGAACAAAACAATAATCCCAAGTTTCAGTCACTAGTAAAAAATGGGTTGCATTTTTATCTAAACTTGAGTTCCATCGATGGAATTCCATTTGAACTTTGTACTGTTATGGAGTTCATGCAATTTTATTATACTTTATATATTTAAAATTTTCATGTTCTGTATGTAAAATGACAAAAGGGAAGTATTAATTTATCAATTTAAAAAAAATGTTGATATGTTCGGGAAAAATTAAGGAAGCCAAAAGCTATGAATTAACAAGCGACTAAGTATTTGACTTTACCACTTTTAGGAATTACAGAGAGAATATTACTTGTCAAAACAAGTGAAATTGATGTAGAATTTCAAATACCCAGATTAAATGTAAGAATTTTATGGCTGACATGATGGTCAAAATCTGGAATGATTTAGGTCGAAGGAATGAAAAAGAGAGGAGCAAGAAGAATAAAGAGAAGGAAAAAGTTTTACTGGGAACCAAAACGGATTATATTAGATTTTATACATGGATCAAAAACGACGCTTTTTGGTGTAGATTATTATTAGGGATGGCAAAAATACACGTCGATACGATTGCCCGTAAATTAATATTTTTTTTTTTTATTCATATAATTTTTATATTTAGATTTAATAATTAATTAAAATATATTAAGTCGGATCGGGGCGGGTTCGGGTATGAGATGAAAATTTCCCACCTCGCCCCTCCCTGGTATATTTTTTATTATTTTTATTTATTTATATTATATTTATAAAAATATCACTATATATAAACACTTTTAGGGGTTTTAAGTTATTTTTTTAGTTTGTGTTTATCGTAAATTTTTGTTAGATATTGTTCGAATTTTAACATATATGATTTTGAAGGTTAATGGTCCGAGTTTATTTTTTAAAATATGTATTTTTCTTTCATGTGAATAATTTAATTGGTTTTATTTTATTTTTATATAGTTTTAAAGCCCGTGAAATTTATATTTTGTGAATGTAATAGTGGTTCGATCGGATCTAACATTTATCATCGAAAAAATTTAATATATTTTTAAATTTTATTTATATTTTGTGAATGTAATGGTGGTTCGATCGGATCTAACATTTATCATCAAAAAAATTTAATATATTTTTAAATTTTATTTATATTTTGTGAATGTAATGGTGGTTCGATCGGATCTAACATTTATCATCGAAAATATTTAATATATTTTTAAATTTTCGGGTTGGGTCGGGGTCTGATTTAGAATTTATAAATCGGGGCGGGGCGGGTAAATTAATTTTTTAATCCCAGGGCGGGGCAGCCAAAAACCCACCCCGCCTCATTGCCATCCCTAATTGTCATGCTAACGGTGGAGTGACCAAAACAAGAGCAATTCAAAAGTTCAGTGAGTAAATTAAATTTTTTTTAAACTTTAGTGACCAAAATAGGAGTGAGAAGATAGTTGAGTGATAAAATTTGTAATTTACTCTAAAAAACCCTATGAAACTCTCTCCCCTCACCCAGAAGCTGGCCATCGAGTTCTGCCGTCGACCATCGCTTGCTAAATTATGTAATAAACATAAATAAATAACATTGCTAAATTATTACGTTTCCAAAGCCGAAAGCCGAACGCATAAAGTGGCCGCATTTTCTCGCTCCCATTACATCACCGTCAAAAACTTACTACGTAGCCACCCAAACCAATATCAAATAAAACAAAATACAATAAAATAAAATAAAATAAAATTTCTTTTAGTGGGTCACACCGTCACGGACAAGGAATCCCCGGACATGACAGAAGTTTTATATTACCGCTCGGATTTATTTTTGACTTTAGTCCCTCCACTATATTATTCTTTTTTTATTCATGTTTCTTTAATTTAATATAATTCAGTATTCTAATTTTCTAATATTATTAATAGGTCTGATTTTAATTTTATAAAAAAATCTAAAACAGTTTTAAGCATTGGTTGATATATGTTTATTATTAGTTAAAGCGATTAACTGAGTTTCACATAATCTTAATCATGTAACCGAAGAACAACTATTGATATTATCAATTTGAAATTTTTATAACATCGTATAAATAAAATATAAGATTATATATGCCAATTAGAGCGGAGGATTGAAAAAAATAGAGATTAAATCTTTAACTTTACCATAGTAGAGGGACTAATATCAGAATTATACCAAATAAGTCCTGGAAGCAAAAAATTATTTTTGACTTGATAGCCAAATATGTTCTCAAACTATACATGTAGCTCACTTTTAGTGCCTAAATTACTTTTTGCTCTAAATAGATGTATAAAGTTTCATTTTCGTCATTTTAAGTGTCTGACTGTTAAAAAATCATTAGCCAATTAAAATATAACACATGATATGATTTTTTTACAAAATAGTTCAAAATTCGTAACTCAAAATCCTCAAATTGCCGTTTTTGTCACCGTTGACTACCACTACTGCTGCCGGACCACCACAATTATTTCCTCCAATCACCCATTGCCGGTAACTGATGGTAGGTGTGTCGACCGACTTCTTTTTTGTGAGTTTGGCTTACTTCGACGTCAGGAAGCCGATCGACAATTTACCGTTAGTTACCGGCGATGAGTAGTTGGGAAAATGGTCGTAATGGTTTGACGACGAATATGGTAGGCGACGACGTAACCATCGATGATAGAATCGGCTGGGGAGGTTAGAAATTTCGAATTTAAAGGTCATTTAGTGAGTTTTGGAAAATTTAGTCTTTTTTTAAATTAAGTTAAAAAGTAAATTAAGTTAAAAAATAAATTAAATTAAAAATAAATAAAATAAAAAGTAAATATATATTTATCGGTTAAGTATTTAAAATAACCGAAATAAAATTTTAGGCATGTGAAATAATTAAAATAAAATTTTAAGAACTTATTTAAAAGAAAAAATAGTTTAAATACAAAAAATAGTCATAAGTATACATAAGTATACAAATTTAGTTTAAAGGAAAAATAAAATTTAGGCTTAAGTATTAAGTCTAAATTTTTTAGTAAAATAAAGTCGGTTTCGATTCCGTCTGATATAAATTTTGTATACTTAACGCTCACTTCTTGGTGGTTTTGAGCTTTACTCTTTGGAACATTCGCTTATTTTTTTTTTTTACTTAAATACACACTCCCTCACCTTATCATGATCACGATTCTCGAAGGTTAGATCTTATTTTTCTCTTGTTATTTAGATTTTATATTTGTTTTAATAGTTTAAATCAGATCTTTATTTTCATTTTTAAAGGTTTTTGTTTTGAGCTGGAAATTAAGTAGATCGAGAGTGATAACTGGTTGGTGTTTCGTTTACGGATGAATGAGGTATGTTTAGGGTTTTTTGTTATGTTTCTTTAGATGAAGAGCTTGTGATTTAAGTGTCTGTTTGGTTACTGAGAAAACACTGGGAAAAGGAAAACCGAAGAAAATTGTTGGATTTTTTTTTGTTTTGTCCGTTTAAAGTGGATAAGCTTCTTCAATTTTATTTTCTGGTCCCTTTATTTTTCTTGGAGAGATTAGAAAAAGAAAATTTAGCTGAACTAAGAAGCCACAGTAGGTTCACTGTAAATATACACTTATATTTCTCTAAGAAATGTGTATAAAATTGCAAAAATTAATTATTTAATATAAAATTATATTGTAGTTTATGAAAGATTTTTTTTTTGTAAATGTTAAATCACTAGTCGAAATTCATACACTTGATTTTTGTCATTTCCATCTTTTTGTATTAAAATGTAAGTTCTTTATTATCCTCTTGTATTTTTTTGTTGAAAATTCTCATATGGGTTCATGCTCGAAAAACTTTAGGCAAATTCTTAAACTCTAAAAATGGGGTTTGTTTCTCCTTCAAAATAAAAGAAATAAAATGGGGTTAATAGTTGTGAATTTAATGAAAGTTCAATATGGTCCTAGCAACTTGAACATGACAAAATTGCATGATACATTGAAAATAATTAAAATATGAGACGACAAAAACAAAGAATATGACACGAATACATAATCGTCTCAATATATATATATAACATGAATTATTAACGTATCAAAATTTATATCAAATTATCAATATGTAATACCTTAAACACAATTACGACATGTGAAGATACTTGTGTATGATACAAATACATGAATTGCTAGGTCTAGTTCAATTTATCAACCTTCTGTATTGATGATCCCACCTCAAAGGGTTTATTTATTTAAAAACCCTTCCTCTAGGTTGATTAGTGGAATTGCAAATGTTTGTTTGCCTGGATTTGTTAATTCAACCATTATCTGATGTCCAGAAGAATGTAATTTTATCAATTTCTTTCCAATTAATCGTAGGGAAAAACTTGAAACATGAATGCAGGTCTGGAATTGCAGTACAAATTAAGGTTATAAAATGAGAACGGACGGGAAACCGCATGTGATAAAGAAGCCTACTGATGTTAAACATCAAAGGGTAAGAAACTGTTCTTTAATTATTGTTTTTCTGCGTGGATGTTCATTTCAATTCAATATTTTGAAGTCTTATGTGTACCATGACTTCCTTAGCATTAGGTTTTGCAACTTGCAGGGCAACATAACGCTCATATATCGTTATTCAATTATGAAATTTGATGTAATAAATTTTGGTAGTGCCGGTCTGCCTGGGATTCCTTCTTAAAAGGAAAATTCAATGTTCATTAATTGATCCTTCATTTTGTGTTTCCTTGTTTTGTCTCATTTTTGCTTTTGATGCTTAGTCACCTTTATGGTCTTGGCTATTAGGCCCATTCTTTCGCATCTTTTTACTTTTGACATTATGTAAATTTGATAAATTCTTCATTGCTTCCTTGGCCTCCTTCCCTGCTTTTGTTTTCTGGCTATAGGTAGATGACCCCATTGTCCCTGGCTTGGAAGATGAAGCAACTGAGGTTGAGCATTTACTTGAGGAACCACAAAGTGATCATGTTTCAGTAGATGGAGTCTTATGTTTTGGGAAGGAGAGTATAGAGAAGCATTTGAAAATGGAGGACTTCTCTTTTGCTTTTGATTATGGCTGGAAAATTGGTTGCGGTAATACTCTAATAGCTTTTCGCTGCTTTTTCTGCTGATTCTCTCATTTAAAAATACAAAGGAAATGATCTTTCAAGCATTTCTTGTTTGTTAATGGTAGCATGCAGAAGCCTCTAGAGTGTTTGATAAGTACTCCTTGAGGGTTCAATCTCATCCCTTTAAAAACAAAGTGTGTGGCTATTTCTAGGGCTGGAAAAATCAAAACAATATAGGAGAAAAAACCGTGCATAACTAGGTGACTGAACTTTCTAACATTCTTCTGCAGAATGAGTTGAGCATAATTTCGCTCTGCCTTAAGTGCTGCGCGCGCACAAGCGACATCTATTGTGCTTTAAACAGGTGAAATTAAGTGTTTACGGGGCAATGAGTTTTTAACCTCTAAATGGATTGAACTAATTAATCCTGCTTAATTCTGTTTTATTTGTTTTCTCCATTAGTAAGTGTGTATAACTCAAAAGTGATCACTAATTGTTTGAAGTCCAGAAATTTTTTAGTTTTTCCAGGACAGTCCTCGACTAAATGGTGTAAAAATTGATTTCATTGTAAATGAACTGTCATCATCTCAAGACAAGAAAACTATGAGTCACAGGGATGAGACAATGCAATGTTAGAAACTAACACTAACTTTACAACTCTTTTTTAGGTATTTTCCATGTCCGTTTCATTTTGTCACGAACACCAAACTTCACAACTCTTTGGTTGAACAAAAAAATGCTTTTGTTCAGCTTTTTATTTATAATTTCTATTCTTCTGATGCTGTTATATCTTTTGTGCTTGATAAGGCGGGTTAGATTCTATCCATGGTCAAGGAGGAGATGATTTGAAGCTTGAAGTATGTATTGCTTATTCCTGAGGCTTTCATGTCATGTCCAAGTCATTAGTTAATGCATTATTTCTTTGAATTTCCCGTCTTATGCTTTAAATGTGCTTGTTATTGCCGTCCCTTTTATTTATTTATTTATTTATTTATAGTTTTCTTTTTGAATAAGGTTTACAATATGCAAACGTGCATAGGCGATATACTTATCTGATAAAATGCTGCTTTAGTAGGTTCTTGATGGATTGCTGGATGAAGTTGATGAAGTGGATGATATACATGCAGCAAATGATTTCTCCAGTGCATGTGAAGATTTTCTTTTGGGTGTGTCTTGTTGTCTTAATTGTCCCCAGGTGTCGCTATAACATGTGATGCTTAATATTATGTTCCTTCTCCATTTTTTCTTTTGTCCAGATATTGAATTTCCAGAAAAGTTCTCCGAATTGGATTATGTTCCTCATGAAGTATCAAATTTTCATAATTCAAGTTCAGAAAGTCATTCACCTGGAATTAGCGGTAGTAACAGTGTTGGTGGCATATCAGAATCATCAATTGTTACTGTTCAAGAATCGAACTACAAGAACGGTGTGCTTGGGAAGATGGCCAATTGTGATTTAGATCATCCCTTTGGGAGCAAATGCAGTTGTCCTGATACAGTTATGGAAACTGGTCGACCTAGTATAGAACATGATCTAGATTTTGTTGAGTCTGATGATGAAAAACCTTTAGTGAGTTTTATATTGTCTAACAAGAAGGTAAAAAGCTCTGTTAAAGTAACAAAAGGCGGCACTCATCTCAGACAGAAGAGACTACGGAAGCCTACAAGGAGGTATATTGAAGAGTTCTCTAGAAATTCTACTACTGGAAAGAAGTGCCTTAAAGTCGGACCACAAGAAGAATCTCCTCAAGCTCCAGAAACCCAGCCACGAAGAGGACGTCCCAGGAAAATCGTGCCAAAACTGGTAGATATTTAGCATTTTGTGTTTCGCTCTCTCTTCCCTCTCTCTTCAGTAGCTTGTTTTTGTTTTCAGTCATCATTTTCATTTATTTAGATATTGTTCATGAATGCTGTATGGTTGCCATGCCCTTGAAAACCAGAAAAACATTCATAACGAGGAATAAAAACAAATATTGATAAATTCTTGTTGCAGATTGGTGATGTTTACCACAATACATATAAAAATATTAGGGGTAAGGAAATGTTTTTCCATAATCCTCTCTGCCCAGTGGCAACATATATTTGTTTGACATCTTGGTAGGATTAATTCGCTGTATTTTAGTACAGAAGTTAATTATTGTATCATATTAGCCTATGATATACGGACTCAAGTGTGAGAGTTGGATATGGGTATGAATATAATATGGATATGGTTAAGATTCTTTTGAGATTTTCTATATATTTGTACCTTTGGAGGACATATCTCCATATCTATGTGCTGGAACTTCAATAGAAATGAAAAGTCTTGAGTAACATAAATATCAGCAGTCATACATGCTGCATGGACTATATTATTATGTTTTCTTCTATAAAAACTTTGAGCTAGAATGCAGAAGCCAAGCGTCCATCAAAGATGTGATACTTTGATCACACTTGCATGACGAGATAGCATTCTCGTTCCTCAATTTTTGTTTTTGCATGTTGTGGCCTATGAAGTAGTGAACTGTACAACTTTGTTAAGCGTGATAAAAGTTTAAGATAATTTTTTGCGTTTTCTTACCAGGAGTTTGAATCCGATTGTGAGCTTTCGGCATCTGAATCTGAAGATGAGTGTAAGAGGACCAAAAGATCCAAAACTGCTTGTGATAGGAGGAAGCATCAAAGGATGTGGACCCTTGCTGAGGTGATTAAATTGGTTGACGGAATTGCTCTGTATGGTGTTGGAAGATGGACTGATATAAAAAAGCTTCTATTCGCATCATCTGCTTATCGAACACCTGTTGATCTGAGGGTACCTCACTGCTTTATCCAACCACACATGGTTTCCTCATTTTAGAAAACTTGAACTATTTTTAAATATGGATCCTTCTGTGCAGGACAAATGGCGAAACCTTCTCAGATCTAGCTCTGCACATAAACACAACATGAGAGAGGTTAGCTTTTTTGCTTTTCCATTGACGTTTCCTTCTTTATACGCACTTTGAAATGCAAATTATTGTCTTCAAGTTACATTGCTCGCTATAATGCATCAAGAGTTGCATGTTTGAAATCAAAACTCCCCTTTTTGATAAAAATGTATGTAGGACAAATATTCACTTGATAATCATACCATGTTCACTAAGAGTGATTTATGTCGCCGTCGTTTTAAATATGTCAGTTACAGGTCGAGGCTAATACGGAGCATAATGTTCGTCTGCTACCAAAGACAGTGGTATGCCGTATCCGTGAACTGGCAACCATTCATCCATATCCAAAGGTTCGCAACTCCAATCTTTCATCAAAACAACCGACAACAACTGAAGGCGCTCCGGTTAACTCTCACAGAAGAAATCTACGCCGGAAGAAGTGTAATTGATGTAGCATTTTCTGAGAATTTGCAGTGAAGCAAAGCTGCAATTCAAGTTTGGTTGTAAAGCAGTCTCTTGTCACTTACAGTCCCTTTAACACCTATCTTAAACTGCACATATAGATGTTCTCAGACCATTAGGAGAAATGTTGCAACAAGTGAAAAAAACAAATGTATGAATATGAATGACCAGGAATATGGCTAAACTGATGTTTGAGCAGTATGTTTTACTTGCATATTTTGTGCACAGGCTTAAGCTTTAGCATTGAAATTCGAAAACTCAGGTAGTATAATTATGGAACCTGTTTCCTTTTGCCTTATCTTTACTGCATATTTGTTTCTCATTGGATGGAAAATGCGTCTTGTCTTAACAGTTGGTTTTAAACTTCTTTTCTTAAAGTTTTTTTTATTAAAATGATTATACTAAGAGAGAAGATATGGATGTTTTAAGTTAAAATTTCTACCGCGTAAAATACATGTACATACTGTGTGTGCAGAAAATACATAATTTTCTAAAGTACCTGTTATAGTTAATATTTAAATGAGTTAATTGCAGTATACGTCCTCGAACTATGACCATCATTTTAAATTGGTAGTTAAAACTTTGAATGTTTCAATTTCATCTCTAAACTGTCTCTCATTCTAAATTAGTCTCTAAACTTTTAGATGTTTCGTTTCCATTTTTAAATTATGATCTTTATTTTAAATTAATCTCTAAACTTTTGAACATTTCAATTTCGTTCACAAAAGTATCATTTATGCCACATCATATTGTTACATTACACATAAGTGTTTGTGTTAACTCCTAAAAAGTACTATTTTTTATGCATATTTCATAATGCTTTTGCTTGCCTTTAGGTATATATGTTTGCATTAAGTTGTTAAAATCACGCATTTGCATAAAGAGTTAGGGAGTTGTTCTGTTGCCAATATGAAGGGTTGTTTTGCTGGTGTTTTTGTAGGATAGGAGCAGGGCAGGCTTGGCAGAACAGCGCAGGAGCAGGAAAAGCACAAGAAAATTGTCGAGTCTTAGACCAGAGATTGCCAAGATCGGTGGGCAAAGGAGTGAAGTCCGATTCCCGGTCAAAGTAATCATTGAACCCAGTACACGTCAGCCCTAAAATTCAAAAGAGGATAAGAGAATAACACGCCTATCTTGGTGTGTGATCAAATTTTAAACCCATCCTAAGGTTTTCACAAGTGCCTATTTGAAGAAGACCAACCATGGATCAAAGGGGGGCACCGTGGTGAAAGAGGAAGCTAGATGCAACATGGTTCGATCATCTTAGACCAAGAGCTTTAGAGCATTTGAAGGGCTGCATCGACGAACCTCCTTCTTTGCCTATTCTCTTGGTTTAATTTTTATTTGAATGGTGTTGTCGAGATACGATATTTTATGGATAGATTCCTCAACCATGAACTAAGCTTTTATAGTTGGTTGGCGATGTTTGTGATTAATGCTCAGTTTATTTTTAGTTTTTAATAATTTGAATGCCTTGACATTATTTTTTATCCTGCTAGCACTTTATTTCTTTAAATTCTTTGCCATACGATAGTTGGCATTGTATGTTTATTATACCTTAATATCTTAACAGACTTAAGGGGTAATGATCAGTTGCATGATACTAAGGAGAGAAACTTCAATAGAAGATGTTCAAATAGATGAGCTTACTTCGAAAGTGCATCTACCCCTTAGGAGTATAGATTGAAACTTAATCAAGTTAATTTATGAAAAGCTGCACTATAGACATATAGGGGGTTTTATCGTGGTTAACTTAGGGTATTGCCATCGACATAGGTAATACTATTTTTGAAATCTGCTTGACAATAAATCCAAGGTAGGACATTATTAATAACCGGCATAACTAGCGTAAAATCCAAGCATCCCTTGCCAACACTTATCATCCATTTGAATACTTTTATTTGCCGAAATGTTTTTACTTTCATTGCATTGTCTTAGCTATTTTCTAAATCAAAAATCTAAATCAATTTCAACATTCTTGATCCCTTTAACAAGTAAATCATTCAACACTTAAATTCTTGGTCAATCTCTGTGGATACGATACTCAGCTCACTGCTTATTACTTGCTGACCATGTATACTTGCACTGAATAGACTCACTATTGGCATTATTTCTTACATTTTTACACTGTATTTTCAATCTTTTGCCAAGTGTTAGCAAAGTCGACAAGTTTTTGGCACTATTGCCGGGGATTGCAACAGAATTTATTATTTTGATTTTACTTGTTTTATTTTATTTATTTGTTTTGCTTGGTGTATGACCAGGAGCCGCACTGCAAAGAAGGATTGGCCATACGACCCAAAAATTGAAAGAACCCCCGGTTGAAAAAGAAACTCAGAGAAATGGCTCTTAATGGAAATGGTGGAGCAAATGGTACCATTAAAAATCAAGAAAATCCACCAATACATTAAGAAATACCGTTCGTACCTGCCGTGGCGGCGGAAGGAGAAAGACCTATCAGAGAACACTTGGCACCGACCATAGAAAATTTGATGCTAGGACTGATTGGTCTCGAGGTAAATACACCTAATTTTGAACTTAAACTGGTAATGATTAATGTAGGTCAATTTGATGGGTCACCTACTGGAGGCCCAAGACAACATTTAAAGCAATTCATGGAGGTTTGCCAACTATTTCAGCAACCTGGTGTAGCTGAAGAAATAGTAAAGTTGAGACTTCTCATTTTCTCTGAGAGATAGAGCAAAATTGTGGCTAAGTTCTTTGCCACCTGGTTCTATTACTTCATGGGCAGGATTATGTCAGAAGTTCCTCTTGAGATTCCAGCCACCTAAACTTAATGCCAAGCTACAGAGTGAAATCATTACTTTTAGGCAGGCTGATGACAAGACATTATATGATGCCAGGGAGCGTTTTAAGGACCTATTGAGGAGGTGCCCCATGCATGGATTCCCTAATTGGACCTAGATAGAAACCTTTTATAACGGACTCAATGCTCATGCCAGAACTGTTGTTGATGATTCGACAAATGGTTTACTGTTAGACAAGAATTATACAGAGGCAATTGACATCCTTGAAAGGATTGCCGCCAATGATTTTCAGTATCCTACTGCCAAACTAGGAATAGAGACAAAAACTGCTGGAAAATTGGAGCTTGATGCATTAACATCTATCAACGCTCAGATTTCCAATCTCACTAGCATTGTGAAAACATTGGAAAAGAGTAATGAATCCCAAGAAGTCAATGTATTAGACCCATTCTGCATGGTATGTGGAGAGGGTCATCATATGGAAGATTGCCCAATAAATCTTAAATCGGTAAATTTTGTCAAAAATTTCAATCGTAATTATAATCTAAACTCTAATACTTGTAATGCATGTTGGAAGCAACACCCGAACCTATCTTGGGCAAACCACAAAGGAAATTAATTTAATGCCCAACGTTAAAATAACCATGCACAACATGGTTTCAACTAGAATGTAATACCTCAGAAAGCACATAACAATTTTTATGCAGGACAAAGAATTACCTAAGGGACTTTGACAGAGTACAAGGTGCGAAATAATACAACTGTCTAGAGTTTGGTAGTATCTATGAGAAATTTGAAGGTTCAACTAGGGCAGATTGCCAATGCACTCAGCAATCGACCCCAGAGAACTTTACCAATAAATATAGAAGATTCTCGGCATAAGAGAAATAAACAATGCAAAGTAGTAACTTTTCAGAGTGGCAAATAATGCGAGACTGAGACGCTTGTCAGGTAGTCAATTAATTACCAAGCCGAAAAGTTTATGCCAGCAGATGAATCTAAAAAAACAAAGAAAGACGAGGCAAAAATTGATGATACCAGACCTCAATCTGATGCCAGACCACTAACTCATGCCAGACAACAATCTGATGCCAACACCACTTCAGCAAAGCTAGTGGAGCCAACATTTGCTTATCCACCGCCACCTTTCCCACAAAGACTCCAGAACCACAAGAAAGACCATCAATTTAAGCACTTCTTGGAAGTTCTTAAACAATTATAAATAAATATACCATTAGTGGAAGCTCTAGAACAAATGCCCAACTATGTCAAATTCATGAATGACATCTTGTCTAAAAAGAAGAAATTGGGTGATTTCGAGACTGTAGCTCTTACTGAGGGATGCAGTGCAACGATACTCCATCGATTGCCACCAAAGCTGAAAGATCTGGGAAGTTTCACTATTCTCTGTACCATTGGCAATAGATTCATGGGAAAGGCACTGTGTGACCTGGGAGCCAACATCAATTTGATGCTAATGTTAGTTTTTTGAAAGCTTGGAATTGAAGCAAGGCCTACTACGGTAACACTTCAGCTGACAAACCGATCTTTTGTACACCCTAAGGGTAAGATTGAGGATGTGTTGGTAAAGGTAGTCAAATTTATATTTCCAGCTGATTTATCATTTTAGACTATGAGGCATATTCTGATGTCTCAATTATATTGGGTAGACCATTCCTCGCCATAGGTAGGGCCTTAATTAATGTTTACAAAGGTGAACTTACAATGCGCATGATTGACAACATGTTACATTTAATGCGTTTCAAGCTCTTAAATGCACATATGAACCTGAGGAATGCCAAGCTGACGAGATGATGGAGTCCATTTTCAGTATGGACATGACACAGATTTGCCAAGACCCAGATGGTGATGCTAGAGAACTAGATGAAGAAGTTGAGATGAGTGACGAACCTAAATAACCACCTTGGAGAATGAGGTCGTGAGTTATTTTGGACAACCAGAGCCACTAGAGTTTGCTGGCAGAGAAATCAAGGCACCCAAATCATCTATTGAGGAGCCACCAGAATTAGAGCTGAAACCTTTGCCAGACCACTTTAAATATGCTTATTTAGGTAATAACTCAACTTTGCTAGTGATCATTGCTACTGATCTCACTAATTATCAAGAGGAAAGATTACTGGAAATATTAAGCAATTATAAGAAAGCTTTGTGGTGGACCTTGGCTGGTATTCGAGGAATAAGCCCAACTATTTGCATGCACAAAATCATTTTGGAGGATTACCATGGCAAAACAATCAAAGCTTAGAGAAGACTGAACCTAAGCATGAAAAAAGTAGTTAAGAAAGAAGTTATCAAGTGGCTGGATGCCAGAATAATTTATCCCATTTCTGATACTCGTAGGTTAGCTTGGTGCAATGCGTGCCAAAGAAGAGTGGAATGACTGTGGTACAAAATAACAAATACGAGTTGATCCTATCCAGAACTATTACAGGTTGGAGAGTGTGTATGGATTATAGGAAGCTAAATAAAGACACCAAGAAATACCACTTTCAACTGCCCTTCATCGATCAGATGCTGGACAGATTGGCAGGTGAGGCATTTTATTACTTTCTAGATGTCAACTCGGGCTATAATCAGATTTCAATCGCTCTAGAAGATCATGAGAAAACCACGTTCACTTGTCCATATGGAACATTCACTTTTAAAAGAATGTTCTTTGGATTATGTAACGCTCTAGCAACGTTTTAACGTTGCATAATATCGATTTTCTCTAACATGATCGAGAATAATCTATAAGTTTTCATGGATGACTTCTCAGTGTTTGGCAAAACATTTGAAGAATGCCTTTAGAGTTTGGAACTTGTTTTACGAAGATGTATTGAGACTAACCTGGTCTTGAACTAGGAAAAATGCTACTTCATGGTGAAGAAAGACATAGTTCTTAAACATAAAGTGACCGAGAGAGGCCTAGAAGTAGACAAAGTGAAAGTAGAGGTAATCAAACAATTGCCACCTCCTACAAGCGTAAAAGGTATTAGGAGCTTTTTGGGACATGCAATTTTTTATCATCGTTTTATTAAAGATTTCTCAAAAATTTCTAAACTTTATGCTTGTTTTTGGAACAAAATACCATTTTTTCATTTGATGATATTTGTTTAAAAGCATTTTAAGAACTTAAAGAGAGGTTAATTAATACCTCGATAGTCGTGGCACCAGATTGGAATGAGCCATTCGAGCTCATGTATGATGCAGTGACTATACCGTTGAAGTTGTATTGGGATAGAAGCGTGAAAAATTTTCTATATCATCGATTATGCTAGCCGGATGTTAAATGAAGCCTAGCTAAATTACACCATAACCGAGAAAGAGTTTCTGACGGTTGTCTTTGCATTTGATAAGTTCAGATCTTATATGGTAGGTAACAAAGTTGTGGTGTACACAGACCATTCAACATTGAAATATCTCTTGGAAAAGAAATATGCCAAGCCCGGACTGATTCGATAGACACTCTTGCTACAAGAATTTGATCTCAAGATTTGAAATAAAAAAGGGGGTGAGAACTTGGTAGCTGATCACCTATCACGACTAGAGCATCACCTTGAGGATGGCAAGACTGCTGCCATAACGGATGAATTCCTCGATGAGTATTTACTTGCAGTCGATTCTATGCCATGGTACACTGACATAGTCAACTACCTGGTAAGCAATATTTTGCCACCGGATTTGGCAAGCAATGCCAAGAAACAATTTTTGCGAGATGTTCAGAAATATTATTAGGACAAGCCAATTTTGTTTAAGCAATGTACTGATCAAGTGATACGTCAGTGTGTGCCAGAAGATGAGCAACATAACATACTATAATTATACCACGCAACACCATATAGAGGCCACTTTGTTGGGATGAAAACCGCAGCCAAAGTGATGCAGTTAGGATTCTTTTGGCCCACTCTATTCAAGGATGCCCATAATTTTGCCAAGGCAAGCGATCGATGTCAGCGGATGGGTAACATCTCCAGCAGACATCAATTGCCACTCCAGAACATTATGCAGTAGAACTATTTGACATTTAGGGAATAGACTTCATGGGTCTCTTTCCCCCATCATTTGGTAACCTATATATTATTGTGGCCGTTGACTACGTTTCAAAATGGGTTGAATTTGTTGCTTTACCAACAAATGATGCCAATGCTGCTGCTAAGTTCCTACACAAGCATATTTTTACTAGATAGGTGCCCCCAAAGCTTTCATTCATGATGAAGGTACATATTTTAAATGTAATTTAATTTCTAAAGCTCTGCGCAGGTATAGAATCTAGCAAAGAATTGCCACATCCTACCATTCCCAATTGAATGGCCAAGCCGAGATCTTAAATAAGGAAATTAAGAACATTTTGGAGAAGACTGTGAACCCAACAAGGAAGGAATGGTCCTTGATGACTCCCTTTGGGCTTATAGAACAACCTTTAAGACTCATTTGGGAACCTCCCCATACATACTTATTTTTGGGAAGGCATGCTACTTACCAGTAGAGTTGGAACGTCGAGCTTATTGGGCAACCAAAAAGCATAACATGGAATGAATGACTGCTGGTATGAAACGTTTGTTAGACCTGAATAAAATGGCCAAATTCAGAATGAAACCTACAAGAGTGCTATACTTTACAAAGAGAGAGAAAAAGGTAGCATGATAACAGAATATTGCCAAGGCAGTTTGAAGCTGGTCAAAGAGTTCTGTTATTTATCTCTAGGTGAAAGCTATTTCTAGGGAAGCTTAAGTCCAGTCAAACCATATGGTCATAGAGCAGTTGACATCAAGGATTTAAAGACTATAATAACTTTTAAGGTAAACGTTCAAATGTTGAAACATTATCTAGAAGGTAACCAATGTAATGCCAAGGAGATCATTCTCTTGGCATAGATTGAATGATTTTTTCATTTTCAATCAGAGTAAATAATTAGGTTGTTTTTTCTTTTTCAGTATTTTATTTACTTTTTATTCTTATTTTTTTGCTGCTTTGAAAGGTTTGCTTTGAGTGAGTGTAGGTACAAATTACATGCCAAGATCAGGGCTGGCATGTGGGATCCAACGTTGTATAAGATGGACTTTGTATGAATTAGGCCCAAGGGAGTGTGGAAATTTTTTCTAAGTGTGGGATCAACCCTATCCGTATAGGGTAAATCTTTGAAATTAAAATTTTAACCTTATCACATTATCCCTTTCTCGCGTCGTCTCTTCATCTTCATCCTTTAGCTCATCATTATCCATTTTTTCCCTAAACACGCCACTTTTTCATCATTATCCCTATTTAATCGCACCATTAAAACCCTCAACTGTTACTTTTCCTTCTACTTAAACCCCAATTTCCCCTTAGCCAAATCTTTACACTTTTTCTTTATTTTTCCTCACGGGAAGCAAAAATCACTTTTTTTCCCCAAAATTTTCCAATTTCTCCAGAAGTTTTTCCATGGCATCTTCTTCAACACCTTTCAAGATCTTCTTTAATGAATAAATTCAAAAGAAGCACGAGGAAAACTTTTTCGCACGAACGTTTTGTTATGAAAAGAATTTTGAGTTCAAGAACGAACCTAACTTGGGTTATTCACCGAAGTTCGTCGCGGTGGTCAAAAAACACAAGTGAGTGATGTTTTGCCAACAAACTGGGGAAGTCTATTCCAATATTGTCTGAGAGTTTTATGCCTACCTCACAACCAAAGATTTACCTTTCTTGTTTGTGCGAGGTGCGCGTGTTAGATTTGATGAGGGGTATATTAATAATATGTTTGAATTGGATGGTGCAGGGGAAGAGCACTCTGAGTTTGCTGAATCGTTACGTTTTCAAAAGGCAAATACTGTTGAAAGATTTATGCGAGCTTGGTACTAAATGGAACGTGTCATCAAAAGGTCACAGGACGGTGAAGCGGCTGGCATTGAAGTCACAACCAAAGGGGTGGAACCACTTCTTGAAAGCAACTTTTATGCTAACCACCCATAACAAGACTGTCTCGGAAGAGATGATGGCCTTATTACATTCAATCATCGTAGGACACAAGATCAACGTCGGTCGTCTTATTATGAATGAGACCTATAAATACGCTGGTAAGGGCAGTGGTAGTTTAGTTTTTCCCTCATTAATCTCTACTATTAGCATGCAACACATTGTGCCATAGCTTGATTCGGACATTGTCCAAAAGATCAAAGGAAAAATTATCACCCTGCCCTATGGAGACAACTCACTACCACAGAGTCCAAGGATAAGGGCAAAGAAAAGGCTACCAAGCCGTTGTCCAAGCCCTAGGTACCCAAGGCAGCACTTGAGAATCATATGCCAACTGATTCAGTGGCAATGCTTTCTCAAATCTACTAATGCTAGCAGCTTATTCTTCAAAAGCCAGAGAAAGCAGAGGAGCAGAACACCAAGCTATGGCAATATACTTATGCTTGGGACCGTGACTTCAAGAAAACTCTTGAAGGAATGTTCACACACACTTTGCCAATATTTCTTGAGTTCCCTGCCGACCTTCTTAACAATAATAATATGCCAGCCAATCCTCATTCTGTATATACTTCGACGTAATAAGCCCTCTGTTCAAGTCAAGTTCGTAAGAACAGATACACCGTCTGAATCAGAAAAAGAAGGAATCCAAGCCAAACCTGCCACAACACTAGTTACACATGCCTCATCTGCTGCCACTAACGTCCCCACCACCTCTGAGCCAGTGAGGATTATCGAGGAAGTTTTCCATGACATTAGAGCCTCCAAAGCCACATCAAAGCCCAACCTCAAGTGCAATAAGCATATGATTCCCAACCGAGGGAGCTTTGTCAAGAGAAAGACCAGTGTATCACGCCCAGAAAACTCCAAAGGGAAGTCCTCTTCCCCTTAAACTCCTTACATTCATTTTGTTCATTTGTTCATGCATTTCATTTTATTTCATTTGTATATATCTTCATACATTGAGGATAATGCATACATTTGGTTTTGGGGTGTATGTTGCCTCACATCTTTTTCCATGCCATGTATTCATGTTTATGTTTCTATTTGCATTCTGTTACCATATAGATTAGGTATAACCATGCATACCAAACAACTAAAATATTTGCCTCGGTTAAATTTGGAATTTTGCCAGCACTTTGATTCTGCTTGTTAGCATTTGTTGTCAATTAGGAAAACTTTGCCAAGGTACTCGTTTCATTTTTCTGTTTTCTTAATTTTAGTTGCATTACTTGAGGACAAGCAATTAGCTAGGTTTGGGGGAGTGTTGACTCCTAGAAAGTACTGATTTTTATGCATATTTAATAATGCTTTTACTTGTCTTTAGGTATAGATGTTTGCATTAAGTTGTTAAAATCATGCATTTGCATAAGGAGTTAGAGAGTTGTTTAGTTACTAGTGCGAAGGGTTGTTTTGCTGGTGTTGATGCAGGATAGGAGCAGGGGAGGCTTGGTAGAGCAACACAGGAGCATGAAGCAGTAAAATCACAAGAAAATTTTCGAGTCGTAGTTGGCAAAGTTGGACCAGAGATTGCCAAGCTCGGTTGGCAAAAGATTAAAGTCCGATTATCGGTCAAAGTAGTCGTTGAACCCAGTAACGTCAACCCTAAAATTCAAAAGAGAATAAAAGGATAGCACGCCTATCTTGGTGTGTAATCAAATTTCAAACACGTTATAGGGTTTTCACGAGTGCCTATTTAAAGAAGACCAATCATGGATCAAAGGGGGCACTGTGGTGAAAAAGGAAGCTAGAAGCAACATGGTTCGATCATCTTAGACCAAGAGCTTTAGAGCATTTGAAGGGCTGCATCGACGAACCTCCTTCTTTGCCTATTCTCTTGGTTTAATTTTTATTTGAATGGTGATGTCGAGATACGATATTTTATGGATAGATTCCTCAACCATGAACTAAGCTTTTATAGTTGGTTGGGGATGTTTGTGATTAATGCTCAGTTTATTTTTAGTTTTTAATAATTTGAATGCCTTGGCATTATTTTCTATCCTGCTAGCACTTCATTTCTTTAAATTCTTTTCCATGCGACAATTGGCATTGTATGTTTATTATACCTTAATATCTTAATAGACTTAAGGGGTAACGATCAGTTGCCAGGTACTAAGGAGAGATACTTCGACAGAAGATATTCAAGTATATGAGCTTACTTCAGAAGTGAATCTACCCCTTAGGAGTATAGATTGAAACTTAATCAAGTTAATATATGAAAAGCTGCACTGTAGACATATAGGGGTTTTATCATGGTTAGCTATGTATTGCCATCGACAAAGGTAATACTATTCTTGAAATCTGCTTGGCAATAAATCTAAGGCAGGACATTATTAATAACTGGCATAACTAGCGTAAAATCCAAGCATCCCTTGCCAACGCTCATCATCCATTTGAATACTTTTATTTGCCGAACTCTTTTTACTTTCATTGCATTGTCTTAGCTATTTTCTAAATAAAAAATCCAAATCAATTTCAACATTCTTTATCCCTTTAACAAGTAAACCATTGAACACTTAAATTCTTGGTCAATCTATGTGGATACGATACTCAGCTCACTGCTTATACTTGTTGATCGTGTATACTTGCACGCAATAGACTCACTCTTGGCATTATTTCTTACATTTTTACACTGCATTTTCAATCTTTTGCCAAGCATTAGCAAAGTCGACAGTTTGCATGGAAGCCAATAATTTTTATAATTGTTTTATTAACATAGGATATGGTTAGTCTATATTGATAATTTGGGGAAGAAATTAGACCGTCTAAAAGTTTGAGGATCTAGTTAGAATGATGGTCATAGTTTGAGCATGAAATTGAAATGTTCAAAAGATTGGTGACTAATTTAGAATGAGAGACATAGTCTTAAGGATAAAATTAAAATGTTTAAAAGTTAGGGGACTAATTTAGAACGAGGGTCATAGTTTGGGGACGTGTGGTACAATTAATTCTATTTAAATTATTTTTGAAATATAGTCAATTTCCGATTCGATTTATAAAACATTACATTTGGCATGGATTACTAACAATGTTTTCTCATATTCGTTGAATTATAGGAAAAGAGTAATTAATGATGATGATCGTAGCTCTGTCTTGGAATGTTGTCTATGTTTTTGTCCGAGTTATCTTCCGTTGCGTTCTTCCTTCCTTCAACACCATTTCCTTTGTTGACGTCATTGCTCTTCCTGCTCGTATATTCCGCCGATCATGTCTCTCCTCGCCCTTCCTGCCATGCAACTACAATTCACCATCATTGTAACTATAAGCGGCAGCAAAAGTGAATGCCCCATACAAAAGGAACAGGATATTAGGAATATATAGGATGGTTTATCCGGTGAGTTTGGGGTTGGTTTAGGTGTATCCAGGGTGGTTCACGTGTGCAATAAGGGATCGGAGACGAGTATAATTTCGTTGATTTCGCACCGCACCTGCTCTAGTTGAGGCGGGTATGAGTTTAGTGAATAGTGAACGGGTGCAGATGTCAAAACTCATACCCACAGTGAGTAGTGATTAGGTGAATATGTGATGGATTTGAGACCTTACCTACTTCCTATTTGCCTGCCCACTATCCACCATATAAATAAGGTTATTTTAATGAACATGAAATATTATATATATATATATAGTGGATGAATATGTTTGTTATAATTCATGTGAAATATGCTTGTAAGTATTTAGAATAATTTTAGAATGATAACTAGAGTTAAAAATCAAGTTTATGAAATATGTCCTTTTTATGCATAGTCAGAGAGTTCGAAAAATTAACACAAATTTTATATAAATAATTAGAAAGTGATCAATATATCGTTGTAACGATAAGAAAGTCTAGTTTCGTTTAGAATAAAAGAAGATCGATTTTGAGCTATATTTTAAAATATATGAATTATTAAGCAATCGAAGGTTAGAAAAACATAGTAGCAAACTACTTATAATATCAGTCTGACAGCGACTTTAAAAATTCGTCATAAATTGTATAAGTCGAATTAGGAGTACTCCATCTATGGTTAAAAAGACATTTGAGTCTAGTTTCTTTTGGAGCAAACAAAATGCACTTTCGAGCAGAAGTACCATTTTATATGGTTAGAAAGACATATATGTAAATGTTTCAAATTGCCTACATAATAATAGTAAATAATAAAAAATTATCATAATAAAGTATTTTTATATAAAAGTATAATTGTAATAGTCTAAATCCGACTAGAACATTTTAGAAGATTTGAGACATCATATTGAGTCACCGAAATAAATGACTAAATTCACTTCAAAACAGATTTAGCCAAAATATTTTCACAATTCCGATAATCATAATATAAAAAACAAGTAAAACAATAAAACAAATACGAAGTTTCATAGAATAAAATATGTAAGGTCATATGAATATACAGACCCTACCCTACTAAAGAGATAAAGTTATATACTTAGATGAGTAAAGTGCTGAAATTCTTCTCTGAATATGCTCCTCACCCTACGAGCTAAATAAAAAAATATAAAACAAAAAATATTCGAATACTGAATTTTTTAAGCTCAGTGACACATTTCTATTCCACTAGCTTCATGCAATTCATTAAACTAACATGCAAAGTAAGTATAAAAAGAGAGTAATGAATCAGATCATATACATTTATGATTTGACATCTAGACTATACATGCTAGAAATTACATAAAATGGTAAAATTCAATATCATCACACATGCTCATATGCACACACAACAACAATACAATGAAAGCAATAATACATGGGATCATACAATACAGGGGATCGCACTAAATGACGATGACAATAAGAAAAGAGCGACGATAGGGTCTATTTAGAGAGAGTTTTGATGACGATGAGATGAAAGGAGATAATTTTGAGAGAAAGAAGGTGAAAATGAGAAGAAGATACATGTTCATATGATAAATTTATATTTTGTCTAAAGTTAGGGTTAAATTAAAAAGTAACTCTTTTGAATAATGTGCGATATCATCAAATCAATAGAATTTACGATTCAATGATCAAAACGTAATAAATCAATAACGTAAGCAATCTAAATGTAATTTTTTTAAAACGATGATCAAAATCAAACATACTAAAAACAAAAGAGACATCCTATGTTGTTTACCCTATTTTTAAAACAAAAATTTATCATATCGAATTAAGAAAATCAGTGGCGGAACGTTGTTGAGACTTGGGGCCACGCCCCCTAAAATTTTGGAAATTTAAAAATTAGTCCTTTAAATTTTGAAAAATTTTAATTTGGCTCCCACAATTTTTAAAAATTCATTTTAAGCTTAAAAATTTTAAAATATTTTAATTATATCACTCCTATAATTTTTAAAAATTCTCATTAAGTCTCAATTTTTCAAAAATTTTAATTACTCCCGAAATTTTGAAAAAAATACAAATTAAACCGTTTAAACCTTTAATTTTTTAAAAAATTTAAGGTGACCCCAAACTCTATTAGATAGTTCCGCCACCGAAGAAAATCTAAAGAAAGAAGTAATACAAAACTTTAAAATTATTGTGTTTGAAGTCGCTTAATTGTAAGAGAAAATCATACGTGCATCTCGGGAAATGACTGTTGAGTTGAAGCAAAATTGTAATTTAAGGTTTCTCTTGACTGAACGGCATCGGAGCTCCACCGTTTGATGCGAGTTTACTTGCCCAAGCATCGAGCTTGTGCTGTTTTTCTGCCCGTTTGGCATGCTTCCGATTAGGGGCGGCAAAACTCGACTCCAAAAAATTAAATTATTCGACTCGAGGCGAAAAAATAGACTCGTAATTTTTTAAACTCGACTCGAAAAAATTTCAAATAAAGTTTGAGTTATGAAATAGAAATTTGAATAACTCAAATTTTTTAGTAATTAGTTGATCAATTTTTATATTCGAGTTGAGTCTGTCAATTCTGTTGGAAAAACATGATAATTGGAAACTTTGAGGCATCTTTTCTATGGGTAACGATGGAGATTTGAATGATGAATTTATGGACTCATATTCTATTCCATGAGATCTTTACAACGGTACCTCATATGCTCGAAACGGTTGAGTGATGAATGAGAAATTGATGGTCAAAGTAGGGTACTTGTGAATTGTGTAAGGGAAAATGAAGAACCCATATCCTACATTGGTAGGATATCATGTATGAGAGGTATTTATACTAACCCACTTGCTTTTTATTGAATGACTTGGGTTGAAATTGTGCTTTGCGTGCAAGCGCAAGGGTGCAAAATTGAAGCTCGTCGAACCTATTTGGGTTTGGAGTGCACTTGCATGATACGAATGTTCAAATCATTCGAGCTTTTCATGGGCCTGTGGATATTTTACCAATTTTGTGAATTAATTTTTTCTTGAACGTGACATATCTTTTTGAATATTAAATTGGATATTATTTTGATGTTGCTTGTGATTCACGAAAATATATTCGAATATATATGGTATTAATGACTTAATTCATATACAATATTAATGACTATTATTTTTGGAATATAATATTTTCAATTATTCTCCTATGTGAAACTCCTATAGATAGCGTGTAAACCTATTAGGTTAAACACAACTTGAAATTTTTTTTTCTTCTCCTTCAATTTTTGGTGATAGACAAAGGCAAGGGTATAGTTCGTGATCTCTGCAGCTGTGCAACTGTACCTGATTATCTCGCTATTGTATCCAGGGAGACAGACGACCAAAGATCTCAAGAACATAAGAGTGGCCAAAAATCTATCTAAAAAAAACTACGTGGTGGCAGGCCTCAACCAATTCCAGTCAATTTCTGTCCGTTGTTAAGTATTTATTTCTATATTGTATTTACATTTGTTCACTTAATAAAAAGGTTATTTTTCTTTTTCTTTTATCCCATATTGTTATACTTGTAACAAATTTTGCATGATATATTATGTATATCACAGGTGAAAATATGAAGAAATATATATGTATATCATACATGCATATAGAAAGCCTTTAAAATTAGACTCAATATGTATTATAATATTATAAATAATTATAATTAAATTTTTACAGAAACTCAAAAACTCGACTTAATTTGAAAAAAAATCAAATAGAGTTTGAATCATAAAATAGAGTTTACAAACTCGAATAACTCAAAAAAATTTAATTTAACTCGATCGAACGCCCAGCTCTACTTTCGATTTTAGCTACTGTTCACAATTTTAGAGCTGGTTGGCAAAATGTGGTGATTGAGTCGGACAATGAGGTGTCATTAACCGACTTAAATGTAAAAACAATTTCTATGGGAAAGCGCAGCTATTGAATCTGATTTGTTGTGTAACACCCTAATTTTTTTAGTAGTAATTAATTAAAGTTATAAAAATATGGATGTAATGGAAAAAATAATAAATAAAATGTGAGAATTGAGGCTGAGCTGATTTAAACCTACAGCCTCTTGTCCAACACACAACCCTCGATTGTTTAATCATTGGGTCAAGTGCTCATATCTGTCATGCGGTGATCTGGATAATTCTTTGAAGTAGAATTCTAGGTTTCAGCCTGAATTAAATATATCATTTTGACTTCCCACCTACCCAAATTAATGGCCATTCAGATCTGAGTCAGGAAAAATAGACACTTTCGATCTCCATCTCCGGTCGTCCATGGCGTGCACCGTCTCCATCGTTGTGTCTGCCTTCGCACTCCGATCAAGCCCCTTCAGCCACTCACCGGTTCACTTGGCCATTTTTCGAAAAAATGATTTGAAGGTTCGCCAGAAACCTTGGCTCGTCGTTGCTATTTTCGGCCACCTCCACTATTCATTCTAGACGCAATCGCCACCATCGTCTTCCTCGTGTTAAGGCGAACAAAATCCTGCCATCGATTGTCGTTCCACCACTATTTGTGGGTCAATCAAAAATTAAGAAAATTTTTCGGTTTCTTCATTTTTGACCAATTTTTACCGTTCCAAGGTCGTGGTAAGCTTCGATATCCAATAAAATCAAAATAACTTGTTCTTTTTTGTATTTTGGGAGTTTTTCAGCCAATATAGGCTGCGCATGGCTCACATGCGCCTTCGGAGGTGAATTCAGACCACCTTGGTCGTTTCGCCCTTGAACCGAGTTGGTTCAGCATTGAGCCAGCCTGGCCAGAATAGGTTTGGCCTATTGAGCCGACAGTAAGGCTATTTATAAGCCAATGAGCTGGCCTATTTTTTAATGCCCGATAGCATTTGGGTCTAAAACCCAATTCGGTCTAAGCTTAAATCTGTCGGACCTAAACTTGTCCAACCCGACCCATTTCTCTTTAACCTGACCCAAATCGATTCAATTCATCGAGTGAACCCGTCCGAGTTAACTCATTGAGTTAACCCGTCTGAGTCAATCCACCGAGTCAACTCGTCTGATTCAAATCTACAGACTTTGACCATTGACTTTGATAGTTGACTTTGACCAAAAAGTTAACTTTTTCTAAAAACCTTATTTTATATTTTTTGATATCATGAATCCATTTTGAAGCCCGTTTTGCAAAATTCTAACCCGAAGGCCTCCGAATTTGACTTTAAACTCGGACATGCATATGTATTAAGTTAATTTATTTAAGAGAAGTTATTGAAAACGGACCGCCACATGATATTATTTGTTTAAAGCTACCAGAGACTCTCCAAATCGTGCATCTGCCCAACCTAGCTCCTCTCGATACTCGTAACTGCGTGAACTCGTTGTGACTCGTATGTATTGATACATTATGAATTATCATAGAAGAGAATTTCTCTCATATTAATTTAAGATTCGTTGTATCTTAGGTTCTTGCACAACATCAGAGCGTAACACTAGTACTCAATAAATCGTCTGATCGACCTAATCTTTTGAGGTGTGTTTCTCGAGTGCTATATAAACATTTTAAATGTTTTGTTTGAACTAAACATGTGCAGATGACTGATATTCTCTAATTTTGCAAAAACATAATATATTCCTTGATTCTAAGCATGGTCATTTCATCTGTCTGATTTATGCCTAAATGCCTGAATGGATAGCATGATATCTGGTTACTGATTTACTAAAAACAATTGTCTATTTTATATCATTGTTGTCACTGCTTACTGCTGGTTACTATTATTACTTCTTAAATTTTTTTACTAGGGGTACTTGGGATAGAATATGAAGTCTCTGCAGGTTCAGCCCTGATTCGGCTAGTGATTCCTACTGTACCAGGTTCCTATGCTTCGGCCAGGGTAATTCCTATTGTATTAGGTTCCTAAGCTTCAGCTAAGGTGATTCCTACTGGACCTAAGGCATCCTCTTAGGACAACACCTACGCCTAATGGGCTTGGATTAATGCCTTATAGATGCAGTTCTAGGGAACTGTATACAGAGTTCGGTTAGAGAGTAGTTAGGAATTTAAAATAAACCTTATTGCTACATAAAATTATTTATTTCATGAAATAAAATTTTTATTGCATGTATACATTGTATGTTTTAACTCTGCATTGTTGGAACACATTGAACTCCCTAGCTCACTCCCCAAATTTTATTCCTTTCATATATTTTGAATAGGCTGCCCATGGGCGAGGCTGAATTGCCAAATTTGCTGACCCGATAGACGATCTGATGGTTGATCTACTTGCCATAGTAGATGCTTTGGCCCCCGTAGATCCTCTTACTCCCGTAGAGCCTCTCCCCTCTCGTGGTCCTTCAATTTTGACTGACCCACCTCCTGCTCCTAGTATTGACATGACTACTCTAGTTAGATGAGCGATAGTTTTTGGGACAGAGCCTGTGGCTGGAGTTACTAATGAGACCCTTAGTATACAGTTTCTTCAGATGATTAAGGGTGTAGTTAGAGCATCATACATCGTACTTGAAGTCCTTATTTCTTAGACCTTGATTGCTAACGGGGTTTGAACCTTCTCGGGATCTCTTAGGGGAGTATTGACTGAGGCTGATAACTGTTTATATGACATTGAGAGTCGTATAGATCATTTAGGTTTAGAGCCATCCAAAAGATATTTGGGTGTTGTGATGGGAATGCTCACTCTTGGCGGGAGTCAATCATGAGTAGCGTCCATTCTAATTCGATTGACATAGAAATTCTTCAAGGAACGATTTAAGAATCATTTCTTGGGCGAACAATTTTTAAGAGAGAGATGGCACGTATTTAAGGACCTGGTGCAGGGTCATATGACTGTTGCAGAGTACGAGTTAGAGTTTCTAGGGTTGTAGAAATATAGTGCTAGTTTGGTAGCCATCGAGGAAGATAGATGCCATAAGTTCTCAGAGAGACTTCGGATTAAAATACGTAAGCGAGTTGCTAATCACCATGACGAGGTGTTTAAGGCCCATGTGAATTAGGCTAAGACTACTGAGGAGATTTAGTTGTTGAAAGCTAGTCAAGATAGTAGAGGTCGAGATTAAGGTCGAGTTTGAGATCGAGGTCGAGGCCAAGATCGAGGTCGAGATTGATCTAGAAGACCTTCTGGTCAGGGTGAGTTCCACGTACGTCCAAATAAGAGGACTCGCACTCCTGAACCTCAGATGAGTAATACGAGTTCTAGGCCTTTGGTACCTTCGGGCCCAACTATTAGTCGACGTAATTCCTCAAAATTTCTTTAATGTTTATATGTGAGCATTATGGTAATTGGCATCGAGGAGAGTGTAGAAATTTGATAGGTGCTTACTTCCGATGTGGATCTTGTGACCATTTTCTAAGAGATTATCAGTACCCACCTTCTGCAGTTCGGGCATCCACTCAGACTCTTACTCGTTCGCAAACTCTTGTTCGTTCCTAGACTCTTGCTCGTTCATAGACATCTATTTAGACTTCGGTTAAAAAACGTAATCAGGGTAGAGTTTTTGGGTTTGCTGCTAGGTCTAATAGTAGAGGCTAATCATATTAGAGTGAGGGACCAGTCATGACTGAGGCCAAACAGCCTGTGCTTGTTTATGCTACTAGATGTCTTGATGATAGAGGTGAGTCAGACGTTATTGTAGGTACATTTACTACATATTTTGTTCCATACTTTGCATTATTTGACAACGGTTCCTCTTATTTATGCATTTTGAGATTTGTATCCCGAGACCTTCAAATTCTAGATGAAACCACTAAGAGTGCAGTTAGTAAGATTATGAGTCCAGTGGACTAGTCAGTGGTTATGGATAAGGTTTTCAGGCGATGTCTAGATTCTAAAAACTTCTGATGATCAAACGTTGGTTTTAGTAGGAGATAGATGTAGGTATATGTCTAATGTGGTATCCATTTTGACCGTTGGTAGGATAATTTGGAAGGCGTATGAGACATTTATTGCTTGTATCCTTAATACAAAGGGTTCGTTATCTAAGATTAAGGAAATTCCTACAGTGAAAGAGTTTCTTGATGTATTTTCTAAGGAGTTACCTGGATTGCCACCGGATAGAGATGTTGAGTTTGAGATTGAGACTTATTCAGGTTCTATACCAATTTTTATGACTCCTTATCGTATGTCTCCTAAGGAGCTTAAGAAGCTAAAAATTCAGTTGCAAGAGCTCTTTGATCGAGGTTTTATTCGACCTAGCTCTTCACCTTGGGGAGATCCAGTTTTGTTCGTTAAAAAGAAGGATAATTTTCTCAGTCTGTGTATTGATTACTGGAAGCTGAACCAGTTGACGATCAAGAATATATACCCTCTACCCAATATTGATGACTTGTTCGATGAATTTTGGAAAGCTACAGTTTTCTCAAAAATTGATCTTCGCTATGGGTACTATCAGTTGAAGATAAATAGGTCTGATTTTGCGAAGACGAGCATTCGTACTAGATATGCGTATTACAAGTTGCTAGTGATGCTATTTGGTTTGACTAATGCCCCTACAGCCTTTATAGATCTAATGATTCATGTATTTCGGCCCTATTTAGATCAGTTTTTCGTGGTGTTCATTGATGATATCCTGGTCTACTACTAGACTGAGATAGAATATGTCGAGCATCTGGGGATTATTCCGCAGACTCCCAGAAAGCATCAGTTGTATGTTAAGTTGAGAGAGTGTGAATTTTGGCTTAGCGAAGTGACATTTCTTGGGCATGTGGTATCGGCTAGAGGTATTCAGGTTGATCTAAGCAAGATAGAGGCCGTTGTAAGCTAGAAGTAACCCAAGAATTTTTTTTAAGATTCGCAGTTTCTTGGGTTTAGCTAGGTATTACAAACGCTTTGTTGAAGGCTTTTCTATCATTGCTACTCCTTTAATGAAGCTTTTGAGGAAGAATGTCCCATTTATCTAGACTGATGCTCAGTAGGAGAGTTTCGAGAAGTTGAAGACAACTCTAACCCAAGCCTCTGTATTGACTCAACTCGAGCTTGAGAAAGATTTTACAATTTATAGTAATGCTTCGAACTCTAGACTTGGTTGCTTTTTGATGTAGGATGTGAGAGTAATCTCTTATGTATCACGTCAGTTGAGGTCGTATGAGTGTAGTTACCCTAACCATGATCTGGAGCTGGCTATTGTGGTTTTTGCCCTAAAAATTTAGAGACACTATCTCTACGGAGAAAAATGTTATATCTATACTGAACACAAGAGCCTAAAGTATCTCCTTACACAGAAAAAACTTAATCTAAGACAACATCGTTGGCTTGAGCTTCTTAAAGACTACAACTGTGTGATTGAGTATCACCCGAGGAAAGCCAACGTTGTCATCGATGCTTTGAGCTAAAAGGCCATTTCAAATCCGAGGTCTTTATTTGCCAGGATAAGTATATATGATGATGGCAGTTTACTGGTAGAGTTGCAGGTTGAGCCGACTTTGACCGAGGAGATTAAGGCCAAACAGCTCTTAGACAGTTCTTTGCCTCCTATCATACAGTAAGTTGAGCAAGGATCTATATCTGTCTATGCTTTTGATCAGGATAGAGTTCTGTGCTTCAAGGGTCGTTATTGTGTGTCTAATGATGCCGACTTGAAGTGAGCCATTCTCAGTGAGGCCTATAGTATCCTGTATACTATGCATCCCGATGGGGATAAGATATACCAAAACCTAAGACAGAGATATCGTTGGGTTGGTATGAAGAAGACATCTCTGATTATGTGTTGCGGTGTTTGACTTGCCAGCAAGTTAAGGCAGAACATCAACATCCATCAAGTTTGCTACAGCCCATTAAAATTCCAAAGTGGAAGTGAGAGCGTATCACGATGGACTTTCTTACCGAGTTACCTTTGACTCATTCTAAAAAATGATTCTTTCTGGGTAATTGTTGATCGACTCACTAAGTTAGATCATTTTATTCTTGTTCGAGTTACTTATTCTCTAGGCAAGCTTGCTAGACTGTACATATCAGAGATTGTCAGATTATAACCGAGATCTGAGGTTCATTTCTCGATTCTGGTTGGCCTTGCAAAAGGCTTTAGGTACTCATCTAAAGTTTAACACATCCTTTCATTCCTAGACTAATGAATAGTCAGAGAGAGTGATTCATATCTTAGAAGATATGCTACGGGGTTATATGATTGACTTTCGGGGTAGGTGGGAAGATTTTTTGCCCTTGGCCGAGTTTGCTTATAATAACAGCTATTAGGCTAGCATCAGTATGGCACTGCATGGTCATAAATGCTCTATTTGTTAGACTGAGTTGTACGATAAGAAGACTTTGGGTCTAGAATTAGTCCGAGAGACTAAGAAGACTGGTAGATCAATTCGTGACCGTCTGAAGAAGGCTTCTGATAGAAAAATGTCTTATATTGATCGAAGAATAAAAGATATTAAGTTTGATGTCGGTGATCAGGTTTTTCTAAAGGTATCTCAATGGAAGAAAGTTTTGAGATTTAGACGCAAAGGCAAATTGAGTCTGAGATTTATTGGGCCATATCATATTTTAAAGAGAGCCGGACCTGTTGTTTATCAGTTTGAGTTGCATTCCCAGCTTAGTCGTATCCATGATATTTTCTATGTGTCTATGTTGAGGCGGTATCGTCTGGATCCGAGTCACGTTATTCAAATTCAGGATGAGGAATTGAGGCCAGATTTATCTTATGTTGATGAGTCAGTTTAGATTTTGGATAGAGATAAAAGACTTCTGAGGAACTGGCGTATTCCTATGGTTAAAGTCCAGTGGAGTAATCGTGGCCCAGAAGAAGCTACCTGAGAGACTATCGAGTCGATGGAGGAGCAGTTTCCACATCTGTTTAACTCAGGTAAATTTTGAGGAAGAAATTTCTTTTAGGGGGAGAGTTGTAACACCCCTAATTTTTTAGTAATAATTAATTAAAGTTATAAAAATATGGATGAAATGGAAAAAAATAATAAATAAGATGTGGGAATTGAGGCTGAGAGGATTTGAACCTACAACCTCTTTCCCAGGACACAATCCTCCCTTGTTTAACCACTGAGCCAAGTGCTCGTATCTGTCATGTGGTGATTTGGATAATTTTTTAAAGTAGAATTTTAAGGTTTCAGCCCGAATTAAATATATCAGTCTGACTCCTCACCTACACGAATAAATGGTCATTCATATTTGAGTCAAGAAAAAAATAGACTTATAGAGTATTCTTAAGCATCTCACCAAACCCCTTTTATCGTTCCACTTTCGATCTCCATCTCTGTCTGCGGCGTGCACTGCCGCCATCATTATGTTTGCCTTTGAACTTTGATCAATCTCCTTCAGCTACTCACCGGTTCACCTGGCCGTTTGTTGAAAAAAATGATTTGAAGGTTCATCAAAAACCTTGGCTCATTATTGCTATTTTATGCATTTTTGGCCACTTTTGCCATTCATTCGAGACGTAATCGCCACCATCGTCTTCCTCATGTCAAGGCAAACAAAACCCTGCCACCGATCGTCGTTCCACCACGATTTGTGGGTCATCGAAAAATCAAGAAAATCTTTCGGTTTCTCTATTTTCGACCAGTATTTACCGTTCTAAGGTCGTGGTAAGCTTTGATATCTAGTAAAATCAAAATAACTTGTTTTATTCTACATTTTGGGAGTGTTTCTCAGCCAAAATAGTCCTGTGTGGCTCACACGTGATGCCGGAGGTGAATTTCGACCACCATGGTCGTTTTACCCTTAAATTGAGCTAGTTTAGCGTTGAGCTGACTTGGCCAGAACCTGTCTGGCCTATTGAACCGACAGTAAAACTTATTATAAGACAATGGGTCGTCATATATTTTTAGGGCCTAATAGTCTCTGGGTCTTAAACCTAAATCGGTGTAAGCCCAAACCCGCCTAACCTGAACTTGTCCAACCCGACCCATTTCTCTATGACCTAATCTGAGCCGAGTCAGCTCATCGAGTTAACCTGTCCAAGTTAACTCATCTTGTTAACCTGTCCAAGTTAATCCGCTAAGTCAACTCATCCGATTCAAATCTGTTGACTTTGGCTCATTGACTTTGATCGTTGACTGTAGACTTTGATTTATTGACTATTGACTTTAACCAAAAAGTCAACTTTTTGAAAACCCCAATTTTATATTTTCGACATCATGAATCTATTTTTGAAGCCCGTTTTGCGAAATTCTAACCTGAAAGCCTCTGAATTTGACTTTAAACTTGGGCATGCATATGTATTAAGTTAATTTATTTAAGAGAAATTATTGAAAAAAGACTAACGCATGATATTATTTGTTTAAAGGTACTAGAGACTCTCTCGATCATGCATCTGCCTAGCCCAGCTCCTCTCTATACGTTCGACCGCGTAAACTTGTTGTGACTTGTGTATATCGATTCATTTTGTATTATCATAGAAGAGAATGTATCTCTTATTAATTTAAGATTCGTTGTATCTTCGGTTCTAGCACAACATCGGAGCGTAACACGGGTGCTCAGTAGGCCATCTGACCGACCTGATCCTTTAATGTGCGTTCCTTGTGTGCTATATACATGTTTTAAATGTTTTTTTGAACTGAACATGTGCACATGACTGATATTCTCTGATTTTGCAAAAACATAATATATTCCCTGATTTTAAGCATGGTCATTTCATCTGTCTGATTTATGCCTAAGTACTTGAATGGATAGCATGCTCTCTATTTATTATTTTACTGAAAACAATTGTATGCTTTATATCTACTATTGTCACTGCTTACTACTGCTTACTATTATTACTTCCTAAACTGTTTTACTAGGGTACTTGGGATAGAATATGAAGTCTCTGCAGGTTCAACCCTGGTCCGACTGGTGATTCCTACTGTACCAGGTTCCTATGCTTCGGCTATGGTGATTTCTACTGTATTAGGTTCCTAAGCTTCAGCTAGGGTGATTCCTACTGGACCTAAGACACCCCCTTAGGACGACACATACGCCCAATGGGGGCCTGGGCTAACGCTTTATAGATGCAGTTCTGCGGAACTACATACTAAAGTTCGGTTGGAGGGTAGTTAGGAATTTAAAATAAACCTTACTGTTACTTAAAATTATGTGTCTCCTAAAATAAAATTTTTATTGCATGTATACATTGTATGTTTTAACTCTACACTGTTGGAACACACTGAGCTCCCTAGTTCACTCCTCAAATTTTCTTCCTTTAAGATATTTTGGATAGGCTACCCTGTACCTGACATTTGGAGGATCGACGCATTCAATACTCTATCCAGAATTGTAATGTTTTTATCCACCATTTTGTTCCTTTCAGAGTGATATGTGCCTATATTTTTGGATGTATGAAGTTTTATGTTATGGGTATATTACTGCTATATTCGATATAGCTTATTTTGTAACTATCATATGATATGTTTATACATATATATATAAATAGTTTTATTGTTCTACTTCGATTTACACTAGTATGTTCTTAAATTAGAAGTTTGAATTTCCGACATATTTTCTACTTAAATTTAAAATTTAAAATGTGCCCTATTAAACTTGGTCATTTCGCATAGGCTAGTGTTAGGATGGATTAAGCTCGAATTCCTTCAACCGAATTGCTTGCCAAGTGGCGGAGAAGTTGATTTTTGGGTGTTGGTGGTGGAAGCAAAAAGATAGACAATGAACACAAGGATTTATAGTGGTTCAAGCTTCTAACAAGCTCTACATCCGCTACCTTGGCTTCCCACTAAGGATTTCCCAAATCCACTAAGATTTCTTCCCCTTTTAACAAGGCTTAAGGGGCAACCTTTACAACCTAGACTCAATTACCAAGTCTAGCATCCAAAGCTTACAACTAAGCTTTGGGAATCACCAGAAACAAAAAAAATAAAGCAAACAAGAATTCCTCTCTACAAGGTAGATGTTTGCACTCTTTAAGCACTCACCTAAATCCTAAAACACTTGAGCAAATATGACAATTAAAGCTCACAAGTGTTGTCTATACAAAGAATGAGAATTAAAAGCCCTAAGACAATTTTGGCCTCATAATGTTGTTTACAATAGAAACATTAGTTGTTGCTGAAGCTTGAAGGGTCCTTAAATACTCCTAAATGAGTTTCTAGCCATTGAAGACCGTTGGGATTGAATTGGAGCCGTTGAAGGCTTTATTTCCTGCAATAAATGCAGTTTTGTAGCAATTTGTATCGGTATAGATACTAGCCGTTATGCTCAGTCTTGCTATCCGTATCGAAACACCTTGAGCCGTATTGGTATGCCTTGGTCCGTATCGGTACGCCTTGCAATTCAAATAGCCGTTGGGGAGGTTGAAAACTGGATCGGTACGCTACGTGGCATATCGAAATGATCCACTCCGTATCGGTACGCCTAGGGGCGTATCGATACAGTTTTTGGTTATTGGAAAAATACTATAGCTGAAACCCTTGGACCGTATCGATACGGGGTATACCGTATCGGTACGCCTATGTTGAAAACGTTAGTTTAGCTACTTTAAATCATTTAAAACATTTCCAAAACCTCTTAAAAACTTCTCAAACTTATTTTCATGTTGTTTGGACTTAAAACCATTTTTAAAATCTTTTCAATTTAGTCCAAAACTATTTTACAATTATTATATCAAAACATAAATCCTAACAATCTCCCCCTTTTTGATATAATAAAACCAACTTGAAAAATTGTTTTTGAGATTCTCTCCTTTAGTAAAAATAAAAATTGAATAAGAGATTAAATGTTGAAAATCTTATAAGCTCTTTCTTATTCATTTGAAAAATCAAAATTTCAAAACATTATCCCCCTTTTTGTTATATGAAGAATGGTTCAAACTTTAAAGTTCAATAACAATGGAGAGTTAAAAAAAGAATTTTGACACGTATAAGTTTTGTTAGAAAATTGGCCCCCTTACTTAAACATCAATCAAATGTTAGTCCAACATGTATGATTAACTAGTTGAATTAAAAATAAATAAATCAAATTAAAAAAATCAACTAATTTTACCACACTTGAAACAAAGAGAGAATGTGAAGCCTTCCTTCTTCAAGTGTTCATCCTTGTGTGTATAGAGCTCCTCCTCAATTTCTTCACTTGTTGATCAAGGCTCCATCACACCTACAAAAGACAATCATTTGATTTTTGGTATCCAAATTGCTTTGGATCCATAAGCATTAGTAGCGCTCAGTTTAGTCCCCTTAGGAATCCATTTTTCAATTTCATCTTTTTAAGATGAAGTAATTAGTCCTTTTGGGACCCAAATACTTCTAAAAACTTTTCCATTAAAAAATCTAGGGTATTAGATTGTCTTTGATAAAAATTTGATTTTCTATATTGTTTTTCTTTTCAAGCTCTTTGGAAGTCAAATCTTTTTATTTCTTAAGATCATCAACTTTCTTTTGATGATCTTTTTCTAATTTTTGAATAAAATTTTGTAAATTTAAAACTTTAAGTTTAAAATCTTTTAATTTTGCTTCAAATTCCAAATTGATTTTTAAAAGCAAATCATTTTCGTTTTTTAATTCTAAAATCATCTTTTTATTTTTCGAAAATGAAGCCTTGAACTCAAAAACTAATTTATCATAGGCTTCTTGTAACTCATCAAATGTATAAGAATTAGAATTTGAACAAGATGAGTTAGAAGTTACCTCCTCCTCTTGGAGGGCCATCATGCATAGGTAGGCTATCTCATCTTTATCGGTGGAGTCGTCATCACTCCATGTAGCCACATATGCTTTCTTTAATGATGTTCCCTTCATGTTGAAGCGAGGGCAATCGGATTTGGTCTGCCTCGTCTTCTTGCATTTTGAGCACTTGGGGGAATCCACCATATTCTTTTTCGATTCATGCTTGGATTCTTCTTTGTTGCTCTTCTTGAATCGGGCCAATTCCTTGAAGAGATAGGCCATCGCTTCATCTTCACTTTCCTCATAACTTGATTCTACTTGTTGGCTTGTGGAGGATTGTAGAGCAATGGTGTTGACATCGATTCCTTGCTCTTGAATTATCTTCTCCTTCTATCTCTTCAAGGGTAGAGACATCATCTCATGAGTGAGAAGAGACCCTATGAGCTCTTCAAGCTTAAGATTCTTCAAGTCTTTGACTTCAATAATGGCCGTCTTCTTGCTCTCCCATGATTCGGGAAGTGAATAAATTAACTTTTGAACGAGCTTTTCTTTTGGAATCTCTTCTCTAAGACTTTTGAGTTGATTAACGATTGTAGATAAATGGCTGAACATGCTCTTGATGTCTTCATACGGGTTCATCTTGAAGTTTTCATATTCGAGGTTGAGTAGACCAATCTTTTCCTCCTTCACCTCATTTGTCCCTACATGGATTGCTTCAAGTTTGTCCCATAACTCCTTGGCACTCTCACAAGAACATACTTTCGCATACTCTTCCGGGCCCAATGAACAAAATATAATGTGCAAAGCCTTGCAATTGAGCTCTATCTTCTTGCGATTTTCCGCGTTCCACTCTGTCTTGCTCCGATTTGGCACGAACGATCCATATTCAACTATGTCCTAAAGACGGTAGTCTTTTCTCTTCATGAAGAATATCATTTTATGCTTCCAAGAAGCATAGTTGTCACCGTTGAAGAATGGCGGTTTGTCGATGGATAATGCCATGGAAGTCAGTTGACTTGTTTATTGGTTGAGCTTGCTGGATCGTCTCGATAGGTGGTTAAACCTTCTCGATTGAGCCTCTCTCTGATACCAATTGTTGGGATGGATTAAGCTCGAATTCCTTCAACCTAATTGCTTGCCAAGTGGTGGAGAAGTTGATTTTTGGGTGTTGGTGGTGGAAGCAAAAAGATAAATAATGAACACAAGGATTTATCGTGGTTCAAGCTTCTAACAAGCTCTACATCCACTACCTTAGCTTCCCACTAGTGGTTCAAGCTTCTAACAAGCTCTACATCTACTACCTTAGCTTCCCACTAAGGATTTCCCAAATCCACTAAGATTTCTCCCCTTTTTAACAAGGCTTAGGAGGCAACCTTTACAACCTATACTCAATTACCAAGTCTAGCATCCAAAGCTTACAACCCAAGCTTTGGGAATCCTCTCAAACAAAAGAAATAAAACAAACAAGAAATCCTCTCTACAAGGTAGATGTTTGCACTCTTTAAGCACTCATCCAAATCCTAAAACACTTGAGCAAATATGACAATTAAAGCTCACAAGTGTTGTCTATACAAAGAATGAGAATTAAAAGCCCTAAGACAATTTTGGCATCATAATGTTGTTTACAATAGAAGCATTAGTTGTTGCTGAAGCTTGAAGGGTCCTTAAATACTCCCAATTGAGTTTCTAGCCGTTGGAGACCGTTGGGATTGAATTGGAGCCGTTGAAGGCTTTATTTCCTGCAATAAATGTAGTTCTGCAGCTATCCGTATCAGTACGCGTGTACCCGTATCGGTACAACTGCTAGCAGTTATGCTCAGTCTTGCTATCCATATCGAAACACCTTGAGCCGTATCGGTACGCCTTGGCCCGTTTCGGTACGCTCTGCAATTCAAATATCCGTTGGGAAATAGCTATTGGGGAGGTTGAAAACTGGATCGGTACGCTACGTGGCGTATCGAAATGATCCACTCCGTATTGGTACGCCTAGGGGCGTATCGGTACGGGTTTTGGTTACTGGAAAATACTGTAGCTAAAATCCTTGGACCATATCGATACGGGGTACACCGTATCAGAACGTCTATGTTGAAAACGTTAGTTTAGCAACTTTAAATCATTTAAAATATTTTCAAAACCTCTCAAAAACTTCTCAAACTCATTTTCAAGTTGTTTGGACTTAAAACTATTTTTAAAATCTTTTTAATTTAGTCTAAAACTATATTTTAATTATTATATCAGAACATAAATCATAACAGCTAATCTAAGGGTTACATGTTGTATACCGCTAACTATTTTGAAAGCTTTTTCTTTTTCATTTCTTCGACGTTTTTGTAATCAAGCCGTTGACCGACTTACTAAGAACTCTTGTAAAAAATTTTACATCAATGAATCGGATGTTTCCGATCCCAGATGCCTTGTGAATTCTTCTGTAATATCCCCTTTTAATGCAATCTTTAATTATTTGATCAAAGAAAATGTAAAAGAAAAAATATTTTTTTCTTTAGGAAATCTAAATGCACACACGTTACTCAATTGAAAAAAAAAAATACAACTAGAGACGAAATATAATGAGAACTAATGGGCTACAAGACGTCTCCCAAAATTGAAAATAATATTACTAGATTTTTATAAAATTTATTTGGTTTTCTCAAAATATTTAACAAAAATTGTTTTGTCTTCTTAAAATGTAACATCAATATATATTATTTATAGATTAAATTTTATTAATATTTTTAAAATAAAAATTTTATATACACAACTTTAATAGTAATAAACATAAAACATATATATGTGAATTTAAACTTGTTTCTTAAAATATTAGTTTCTCCAAATAAAATCTTTAAAATTATTATTTTTGAACAATTTCTACTTAGGGGAGGGGAAGAGGATTTGCTTTTAATGGCTTTCACAACCTAAGAAAAAGAAAAGAGTGTCAACTGAGAGCTTTAACATCTTTAAAATTAATAAAACAACAATTGATATATATATAGATATAACAGGCTTAGTCTTTTTCTTAGATTTTATTTTAATATTACTATTCAAAAATTTTATTTCAATATTATTTTTTATTCTTGTTTCTCAAATAATAGCTCCTTTTAGCCCCTTCTATTCTTTGTATTATTTTCAAATAAAAATAAAATAATAAAAAGTACATTGGAGGAAACTAAAATTTAATTTTCACCATAAATTTTTGAATTGATGAAAATTGAAAATTTTCAACAATCCCACGTAATATTTTAAGCACTTTTAGGTTACTACTTTACTTTATAAATAAAGGTAAATCTATACTAATTTGCTCAATATTTTACAAGTTTTTTCTACGTATTGAGAGATAAGATTTTTATCATAATTTTTTGAATATAACTATGATATCTGACTTGTTGATAGATTAATTCAGATTAAATTTTACAGAAATCTATAATGGAACGACCTTCTTAACTCAATAAATGATTTGTCAAAAAATACATCATAATTGTACATTTGCTCCATGAAATTATATGTACATGTATGTGGTTTGATGAATATAATTAATGTTAAGGTTACTTTTAATAATTTAATTTGGGGGCACAAACAAAGAAGTAGAGGTGGAATATAGTGTAGATATGTGCGGTTATGACTTTTTAAAATTTTTAAAAATTTATATTAACTTTTTAAATTTTTTTATTTTTTAATTAAACCCTCTCATAATTTTTAAAGTTCTCTCCATGTTTCTCTAATTTTTAAAAATTTTATTTAGTCCCTACTCTCTTTTTTTTAAAATTGTAAATATTTTTTTAATTTTAATTTAAATATTTAGTTTTTAAAAATTTAAATTGATTTATAAAATAAAAAATAATTTGATTTATAAAATCTTACTCTCTCTGTCCCACTCAATATGATAATTTGTGTTTTAAAATTGTCTCACTTAAAATATTTTATTGAAAAAATCAACAACTTTTAAAATACATATTTTCTTTTGTACCTTTTTTAGTTTCATAACAAAATAAAATTCAGCTTTTAAAGGATAAAATTGTCGTTTCAATTGTTTTATATTATTTTTCTTATATAATTTTTTTTTAAATTACGTAAAAAGTCAACATTTTAAATGAGACGGAGGGAGTAAATTATTTGAAAGACACTCTTCAGCTAATCTGGTTTACCGAGATTGAAAAATGAGTGACCCATACGATACGCATGCATATATGGATCAAAAGTAGTTTAATAGTTTGTTTAATGGGAGAAATAAATGTGCTTCACTGCTCCACGTTAGCCGTCTTGTTTTAAATTATAAATGAAATCTGTGAATATTAGGAATGCCATAAATGACTCACCATGTGCCACATTTCTATCCTCTCCTTTCTCATTCTAATTTTTTCTTCTCATTTCCTCAAAAAATATATATATATTTTGTTGAAATTATTCTACTCACTTGTCAGTTTCTAGCACTTTGGGCAGCTCAGTATTTTTAAAGCATGATCCCTTTTGGGACCAAATAGATTAAAATAACAAGATCTTTTCACTTATTCTACCATTTCCCCACATTCCAAGGATGGGTTTTTTCTTTCTTTCAAAATTGTATCTAAGGTTCAAATTTTGGAATTATTAGATAAATTTTGTATAATGACTGTTATATGAAGTTAGGTCGTAAATAAAATATTTTTGATTAAAAGTTATTTGAGTTTGATACTTAAAATATTTGAATTTAATTTAATTTGATTTGATCAAATTATTTAACAAGTAAAATTCAAGTATTTTAATACACAACTTGAGCAATTTATGGAATATTTCATTTTTAGTATATTTATAAGAATTTGAATAATTATCCCAATTTTTTTAAAGAAATTATTATATAAATTAAAGAGTTTTTACCAATAGCACGGAAACTACATCCCATTAACTCATAATTGAGTAGAAACTGTCTTAAAAATATCACAATCGAAGTGTTATAAAACACATAACTTAAAATATTATTAAAATATAATGTTTCGGTTGTGAGATAACATTTTAGGCTGCGCCCTTTTTTAGCTTTAAATTAAGACGCCACACCCTAGAGACACCAGCACTAGATGTGAAATGAAAAACAAATATATTACATATGCATTCATATAATTAACTATTTTCACAAGGAAATTCAAAGAAAAAGAAGCTGAAATAACAAAGGAAAAAATGAATACATCAACCAATGAAAGCAAACTAGCAGATTGGAAGAGGGGCACCATTCCATCCCTTCAAACATTCCATCATTGGATCAATAATGTTGCCTTGGCACAGAGCTGTAAACACCTTATCAAACTCCTCACCA
Source organism: Hibiscus mutabilis (assembly GCA_019671005.1). Taxonomy (NCBI): domain Eukaryota; kingdom Viridiplantae; phylum Streptophyta; class Magnoliopsida; order Malvales; family Malvaceae; genus Hibiscus; species Hibiscus mutabilis. The sequence continues at coordinate 12,295,897 of CM033732.1, forward strand.
GGTGACTTACCCTTTTCTCCACTTAACAACTCAGTTCCAAGCTCCTCCCTCACAAATTTATACAATGGATATGATCTGCATTCTTTAATCTTATTAGGAACTGCTGCATTTCCGTTCTCAACCGAAACCCTTGCCATCTCAACTTCATTCGGCAAAACAGCCTTTAGTTCCTCTTCAAAAGCTGTGATCTTTTGAAAGATTGAGGTGCCTGCATTCTTTTCATTCTCACCATTTGTGATTGCGTGCTCAACAAGTACTTGCCTCAGCTTTTGCATCAATGGGTATGTGGCACTGCAGGGATCATCTATGTACGTAAACACGTATTCGCGGTCCACGGCTTTGAGTAAATCCTTTTCACAAAATCTCGACGGGTGAAGTTCGCCATTGGCACCAGTGGTGAGTGTTTTCTTGGCGATTTGGCTCACGGTGTTCTTCACCGTGTTCCTTAAATTCTCTTCCAAATGCCTCAAATCAATAGCTTGGCAAAGAGCTGCCAAGTATGTAGATGACATAAGCTTCAAGATATCGACTGCCTCGGCTGTTTTTCGTGAAGATATTAGTCCCAAGGAGTTCACATCTTGGTTATGCTGCTCAGCGCTCTGAACGTGGTTAGTAACAGGGTTAGCGAAGTATTGGAGTTCGGAACAGTAGGAGGCCATTGCGATTTCAGCACCCTTGAAACCATAATCTAGACTCGGGTTCCTTCCGCCGGAGAGGTTCGATGGGAGACCATTGTTGTAGAAATCATTGACAAGTTCTGAAAACTGAGCAAACATAAGTTTACCGATAGCTGCAATCGCCAAACGAGCGTTGTCCATTGAGACACCGATAGGTGTACCCTGGAAGTTGCCACCATGTAATGCCTTGTTCCTTGAAACATCAATCAGAGGGTTGTCATTGACTGAATTGATCTCTCTTTCAATCAATTTGGTTGCGAATCTGATCACTTCGATCTGTGGACCGAGCCATTGTGGAGAAGTCCTCAATGCATAGCGATCTTGTTTCGGTTTCTGCAAGGGGTCCATTTCATGCAACTCCTTAGCTGCTTTAACAAAAGAGCTCCCATCAAGAATGTATTCCATTATAGCGGCTGCCTCGATTTGTCCGGGATGGTGTTTCAGTTTATGCGTCAAATGATCAGTGAACTCAGGTTTACCATTCATGACTTCTGCAAAGATTGCTGATAAAATTTCAGACAGAACAGCCAAAATATTTGCTTCAAAAAGAACCATGGAAGCCAAGCCTGAACCAACTGCTGTGCCATTGACCAGAGCAAGCCCTTCTTTAGGCTGCAACACAAAGAATCCCGAATCAATCCCGGCGACGCGAAATGCTTCCACGGCATCAAGGGATTCTCCATTGGGTCCAACAGCCTTGGAATTAGGCCTGCCTGTGAGCAGTCCAGCAATGTAGGAAAGAGGAACGAGATCACCAGAGGCCGTAATCGTGCCACGAAGCGGCAAGCAAGGGGTGATGTTGCTATTAAGAAGCTTCGTGATAGCCTCAAGAATCTCAAATCTAATGCCAGAGTATCCCTGGAGAAGAGTGTTGATCCTAACAAGCATAGCCGCTCTGGTTGCAGAGTGAGGAAGTGTGCGGCATGACTCAGTTCCATTGCCAAAGATCCCAGCATTCAAGAACCTGCAGCAACAAAAACAGATTACAAAACCATCTTTCAAATCTGTAATTCAAATTTCAAACATGGTTTAACATAGAACATGATTGTTAAATTATGTGTCTGTTTTACCCCGAAATTACTCAATCTAAAAAGAAACATTCACCATGAATAAAATAGCTAACTCAATTAATCTCCAGTTTTGACTATGACTCATTCCCATAAAACTACAAATTGAACTGACTTAGATATAGAATGTTCAAAATTACCTAATGAGCTCTTTTTGAAGGGCGGCTCCTTGCTTGGTTCTTCGATGAGAAGTAGCACCGAAACCAGTAGTAACACCGTAGCTATCAGTGCCTTTATTGACGCCATCAAGGACCCAATCGGCACTGGCCTTAACACCAGCCCTGGCATCCTCAGAAAGCTCAACCTTGACACCCAAGTCACGAGTGGCAATGGCAGCAACTTGAGAGATGGTCAAGCTCTCACCACCCAGTTTCACCAATGGCTTCCTAAACTCACCCACCATGCGTTTCACTTCATCCAAATGGCTTCCCTTGAGTGACTCAGCCGCTACACCCCAGTTCAAAGGGTCGTGGACCGCACCACCACCACCAACGACGCCACCCTTTGCAGCAGTGCAAAAGGTCTCCAAAGATCCGTTTGAGTAATCATTTTGAGTAAGGGTCTCCATGTGAAAAGAAATGAAGCAGGCTGTTGATATTGTATCAACTATCAATTACCAACACCTGTTTCTTTTCTTTTTGTTTGCTTGCTGAGGAGAGAAGGGAAGAGAGAGGTGGTTTAAATAGAGAAGGGGAAAGGGGTAGGTAAGCATAAGGCCTGAGGGTTGGTTGAGAGCTGGAAGAAGAGCCGTTGGTTTAGGAAATGATCCAAGGGAGGGAAACAAATGAGCGTGGATAAGATTTGGATCACTGACAATAATTACAAAATGGAAGGGGGAAAAAAAAAGAGGTACGAATATTTGACCGGTGAAAGTGGTGGATGGCTGGCGATGTGTGTGAGTTGGTGGAAACTGAGGACAGCATTGCTGAATGCATGCACGTTTTTATTTTTAAACCAATTTAGCAAATATAAATCTTCTGGCATTTTATTTTGTCTCTAAAATATAGTGTTAATGAAGGGTTAATGTATTTTTTATCTTTAAACTTAGTTTTTCGATATTTAATTGTTTCTAAATTTCTTAGACACATTTGACTCATGAATTTAGAAGTTATCATATATATATATATATATATATATATATATATATATATTAATTTTAACAAATATATTTTTGTAATTAATAATATTAAGTTTAAGAAGAGGTCCGATTTTAAATATTCGGACGTTAATTAATTGGTTGTGTTACACATAGTTTCTTTGCCTCCGAATAAATTCGAAGATATCTCTAGACACCTCCATACTCGGTAAACTCCAAAGGTAGCTTATAACGACAGCTTCTTTAGAGACTGGTTCTTCTGGAGGTAAATATTATCGAAGTCCTCAGGCTGCCTTGGGAACATATATTGTCAGGCGTCACTACACAACATCCACGTGACCAACAAGAAAAGCCTAACACTTGGAAGTTGGACTTATATCTACCTACCCACCTGTAGACTGACACAAGGCATGACACTATCTAATCACCAACAGTACTCATGAGGCTATAAATACCTACCCCCAATGAGAGAGGCAATTCTAAGAACAAACATGATACGCCTGGGCAATGCCAAATTTAGAGGATTGTACCCTCTCTTCCTCCTTTCATCTTCTATACTCTGACCACCGTATTTACCACGACACTCTGCCCAAAATCTATAAGAAGTGAACTGTCTGAAACTGCCATCAACCACATTTACCTTCCTCTCCACCTTTTTTGTTCGGTGCTTCCTTATTTTGGCATCAACAATTGGTGCGGAGAACATAGAGACATTTTTGACCCGACAGAAGCAGTCAAGATGCATCATCAAAGAAAAAAGAATGACCAACTCATCTCTAAATCCATCCGACTTACATGGTTTTCTCGGTTGGTAATGTTGAGACAAAAACTCTAAACTCCACTAAGTGGATTTGAGGCTTCCTTAGGAGTAAGAAGGAGATATAGGTGTCACTTATCGTCGACGCCTTCAGGGCACGTCGAGGCCACAGTCTAAGGGTCTATGAAGTATTTCCACCATCAACACTTTTACTTGAGTGCTTTATGGAGAATCATCACGTGCCATTTGCTTTAAAATCCTCAGCAATGACACCATCTTCTGAACCACTACAAGTTTGTGTGATTATCATAGGTATTTGACACATCTATTTGAGTGTTTCGGGAAGGGATATTATGGCCTCTACACCTCCGGAGCATTTGTCTTCCTCAACATATGCGCACATCTTCCGCAAAGCACTATAAGTCTATATAGTTGCTAGGTAGCGTAGAAACAAAAACCTTTAGGCTAAGATACTTGAGCTGTCGTTACGAACAAATGCGTTGAGACCCTCTACCATACTTCTGAGCTTAGAAATGATAATGCTCCTTAGCTAGAACTTCTGAGAATAATTTTACGAGCTCTTCTGCTCTAAATAGATGTTAAGAATGACTTGCTTAAAGACCATACTTCACCGTTAGCGATGTATAGATAGGTTAGCTCATGGATATTCCTCCACCCTAATAGGTGTCGAGAGATAAAAACATTCTTTAATGTTTTCTAGTCTACATATATGAATTGTTGTGTATGCTTCTAAGAAGGCGTAGAGATGCCTCAACTTAATATTCGTAAATGTTTTATAATTTGCTTCATGGATGAATGAATATACGAAATTTGTAAATGTTTGTGTGTCTCCAGGATTCCAATGCATTCTTACGCTTACATTCTTCAATGAATATTGTTAGATACCTTCTTCCATTCAATGCCTTTGACATTACGTTTTCTCCAAGAGCATGAAGATGTTTGCACTTCTGTGTTCTGAACTACACCTTATATGCAAAAGTGTAGATGCCTACATCTATTTGTGTCTTGCATGACACCAGCTCTACAAGGATGCAAAGGTCGCCTCTGCCAATCCAATGCCACTCGCTGTAACACCCCTACCCGGTCTGGTAAGATTCTGGGTCGAAAAACGTTACCAGTGAACAATACAATGAACGATTTATAAAAATCGGTGACATGAACAATAAGCAGTGAACTAATAATATTTATTCAATGTAAAACTTGATTATGGTCGATGCAAATTCATTTAAACTACGACCGGGGATCAATGAATGAATTAAATAAGTTTAGGGACTGAATTATAAATATTGCAATTTTAAGGACTTGTTCGTAATTAAGCTTACCAATATGAAATTCTCCACTAGATTACCTCGTATATAAATTTTCACAATTTTTAAAGTCTATTAACACTTTCAATTTAGCCAATTACCATTTAGTGACCATTTCGTAAAACTTTCAAAATTAGTAACTAATTTACCTGTATCAGTACTAGTACTCAAGAGGCAGTACCGGTATGCCCTTGAATAAATTTTCTTTCGAACCTAAATCCCATATCAGTACTCAATATACATTATCGATACACAGAATTCAGTACCCTCATATCGATACGGGTTTATACCGATACGCAATCCCTAATACCCAAATTGAACGTGAATGGGCAACGGTACGCCATCACCCGTACCGGTAGCTACAGTAAAATTCCAGTGGCTAATTAGTGTACTGATACGCCATTATCCGTATCGGTACGATGCTATAGTAATTTTCCAGAATCAATTCTCTGTACCGATACACCCAAGGCCATATCGATACGCCTTGTTGACTAGGTTCAATATTGCATGCCCGTACCAATACGCTATCACCCGTACCGGTACGACAAGGTCTGTAATGATAGAATTGGTCTGGTTTTTAGTTGTTTTAAGGGCTTAAACCTTATCCAAAGTCTACCAAATTTTGCATGCAAGTTTATACACACTAAAACTACTTGCATGTCAAATCTCATCCTATTTGAAGTCTATTTGACTTGAAATCACCTATTAGTCCATTTTAGGCCATTTTGCTACTTTTATACCAACTTTCAACATACCATGTTTTATAGCTTACCCATTTCAATAAGGAGGGCAACCCTTACATACAAAATGGGACTAAAATAACATGTCTAGACAATATGCCACCTTGCTAGGAGTTCAAAGACAAAGTTTACATTACATGTAACTTGGTGACTTGCTTCCAAAAACATATTTGCTCTGATCCTCGATCTATCAAACTTTTAACCTGAAAAATGCATGGAAATGAGATACATTAGGCTTACATAGCCAGTGAGGTAGTCATTAATAATGATATTAATATCAATAACAATAATAGCATGTACAACAAGGTGAATGAATCCCAAATCAAGTTTTTAACAATACTTGCAATTACTTATTTATTTTCCTTGCATCGCCATGTAATGTGGATACGTGAATTCCTAACCAACATCTCCAACAATAAATGATCAATATCCTCCAACATCGCCAATAAGACCAATATCAACACATTACGCCAACATCGCCAAATAGAGTCTTCGCTCAAGGACCGCAGTCCACTCCGTACCAATAAGCTCATGAATTATATGGCATGCCAATTGTATCCCATGTCCATTCGTATCCAAGGATTCAATACTTACCAATATCAATAACAATAACAATAACAACGGTAGTGAGGTCAATAGTAGTAACAATATCAATACTATTTGACATGATCAATATATTCCTTTTCAATGTTTCAATGAATATCGATGACAATGTAAGGATTTGATAATTGACTTGTCAATGTAATAAGCTTACCGATGATACTTCCTACGAGGTTATGATGTAAACATACCTTGAATTCATGAAATAGAATGCAATAAATTATACCAATGAAATCGGGAATAGCACCTAGCCAAACCTAAGACTCCGACTACACTCATCGATAATTTTGAGGCTTTCAAGGCTCCCGGATGACAAGTCCTTTATCCTTAGGCTTGTTGTAATTTGATGGATTTGGTGATTTTTCACCGTGAATCTCTTGAGCCTCATAAAAATAAAAATTTACAAGGATTTCAATATCGATAATGGATTCATAGCAATCTAATAGCTATGAGAAGCAATAGGAATTAAACTTAATATCCCTAGAGAATTTCTAGGTTTTCTTGATTCTTAGAACTGAAATTAAACATGATTTGGTCATGGAATCGATAAATCAATTGAGGAATATTGCTCACCCGATCGATAGCTACACTCTAGGATTAAGAAACTTAAGAAAATCAAAGCTCGGTTTACTCTCCAATGGAGGTGCTTACTTGTTCAAACTAAAGGATGAAAAAGATGATGGAAATGGTGATTTTGCAATGACCTATAAGCTTTCTATCCTTTCTTTCTTTTCTCTTACTATTTTAATTTATTAGATTTCCTTAGGATGAAGGAAACTCACTCTACAAGTCCACATATAGGGTGACTAATATTGAGGAGGGGCTAATTGCAAGGTTAGTCCATCGACTCTTCAAACTTTGTACTTTTGTCTCCTAACTTTTAATTTTTCTCAATTTAGTCACTAAAACATGCTTCAAAGCTTACAATGAGGTCATTAAACAATATCATTACTTAATTAGAATTTAAGTATCCTTTAATTGACCACTTGGTCAAAGGTCGACTCTATAATTTGACTTCCTGGTGCTAGATTTTTTGGTTGTCGGAATTAAATTCTAACTAGCCCGGATTTAGGGTGTTACAACTCTCTCCCCTTAAGAAAAATTCATCATCAAATTTTACCTGAACCGAAGAGATATGGATATTGATTCTTCATGGTCTCTTCCGATTCCAGGTAGCTTCTTCAACCTTGTGACTTCTCCAAAGCACTTTAACTAGAGGAACATTCTTGTTTCGAAGCCTCTTGACTTATCTTGCCAATACTTGCACTGGTTCTTCCTTATACGTCAGATTAGGTTGAAGCTCCACTAATTCGGTCTCAAGAACATGAGGTAGATCTAATCTGTATTTACGAAGCATTGATACATGAAATACATCGTAGATCTTGCTCAATTCTTAAGGTAAAGCTAGTCGATAAGCCACAGGACCAATCTTTTCAATCACCTCAAAAGGTCCAATGAATCGGGAACTTAACTTCCCTTTTTTCCCAAAACGAAAGATTTTCTTCCATAGAGAGACTTTTAAGAAAACCTTCTCACCTTTCTCATACCGTATATCTCTCATCTTAAGATCAACATAGGCCTTCTATCGGTCAAAGGTAGCCTTTAAGCGATCATGAATGATGGTAACACGTTCTTCAGTTTCCTGAAATAAGTTAGGGCCCAACATCTTGTCTTCACCGAGTTCAGACCAGTATAACGGTGTTCTACACCTTCTACCATACAATGCTTCATATGGTGCCATCCCAATAGATGATTGATGAATGTTATTGTAAGCAAACTCGATGAGAGGTAGGGACCTTTCCCAAGTTCCTTCAAAATCAATAACACATGCACGAAGCATGTCTTCTAATATCTGAATTACCCTTTCTGATTGGCCATTAGACTGAGGGTGAAAGGCTGTACTGAGGTTGACTCTGGTGCCTAAAGCTCCTTGCAATGCTTTCCAAAATCGTAAAGCAAACTGCGAGTCTCGATCAGAGATGATTGACTTGGGTACTATGTGGAGTCTGATTACTTCCTTGATGTATAAGTCAGCTAACTTAGGAAGATCGTAGTCCATTCTGACAGGTAAGAAATGAGATGACTTGGTAAAACGGTCAACAATGACCCAAATAGCATCATGCTTAGTTGGAGTTAACTGTAAACCACTAACAAAGTCCATGGTTATTCTTTCTCACTTCTATTGGAGAAGTTCAATGGGTTGCAATAATCCCGTAGGAACACGATGTTCAGCATTGACCCGTTGACACGTAAGATATCTTGACAAAAACTCTGTAATATCATTCTTTATACCAGGCCAGCACTATAATTCCTATAGGTCTTTATACATCTTCATTGACCCCGGGTGAACCGAAAAAAAGCTACAATGAGCTTCTTTGAGAATATCATCACGAAGGGATTCATCATTTGGTACACAAATTCTATCATGGAAACACAAGAGTCCCTTAGAACTAATTCTGAAATCAGAGTCAGAATCATTCTGAAGTTTAGAAATGATAGCTTGTAACTCAAAATCTTGATCTTGTAAGGATTTGATTCTCAATACAATGGTAGACTGAACTTGAAGCTTAGCTACTAAAGGTCGGTGTTTCCACAACTTGAAACGAGCATTGATAGCTCGAGGGGAAGACGAAGGTTTGCGGCTGAGTCCATCAGCTACAACATTTTCCTTGCACGGTGATAATCAATAATAAGGTCATAGTCCTTGATAAGTTCTATCCATCTTCTTTGACGAAGATTAAGCTCTTTTTCTGTCAATAGATACTTAAGGCTTTTATAGTCGGTGTATAGGTAACATTTTTCTCCGTAGAGATAATGTCTCTTGATATTTAAGGCAAAAAGAACTGCAGCCAACTCAAGATCATGAGCGGGGTAGTTCATTTCATATGGCTTAAGTTGTCGTGACGCATACGCAACAACATTGCCTTCTTGAATCAAAACACATCCCAACCCTTGGTTTGATGCATCACTGACATGGTGTAGTCCTTTTCAAACTCAAGTTGGGTTAAAACCGGTGCATGAGTCAGCACTTGTTAAGCTAATCGAAACTGCGTTGTTGTTCCTCAGTCCATTCGAACAGAATATCTTTCTGTAGAAGTTTGGTTAATGGTGCTGCTATTATAGAAAATCCTTTGACGAATATTCTATAATAACCAGTAAGACCGAGAAAACTACAAACTTCACCAATATTCTTAGGTGGTCTTCACTCTACTATAGCTTGGTTTTTCTTTGGATCGACTTGAATATCTTCTACAGATATCTCATGTCCTAGAAGTAAAACTTGAGTGAGCCAGAATTCCCACTTACTAAACTTGCCATACAATTGTTTCTCCTGAAGGGTTTGAAACACGATACAAAGATGATCGTGATGCTCAACTTAATTCTTGGAGTAGATCAATATGTCATCTATGAATACTACTACAAACTTGTCAGGATAGAGTCTAAAAACCCGGTTCATGAGATCCATGAAGGTAGTCGGTGCGTTAGTTAATCCAAAGGGCATAACTAAGAATTCGTAGTGGACATACCTTGTACGAAAGGTTGTCTTGGGAACATCACATTCTTTAACTCTTATTTGATAGTACCAAGATCTTAGGTCTATCTTAGAAAAGACAGTTGCGTCCTTAAGCTAATCAAACAGGTCATCAATTCTCGGTAAGGGATATTTATTCTTAATAGTGAGCTTGTTCAACAGTCGATAGTCAATACAAAGACACATTGACCCGTCTTTCTTCTTGACAAAGAGGACCGGAGCTCTCCAATGTGAGGAACATGGTTGAATGAAACCCTTGTCTAACAAATGTTGGATTTGTACCTTAAGCTCTGTAAGTTCAACTGGTGACATTCGATAAGGTGCAATAGAAACATGAGTGGTTCCAAGTTGTACTTCAATCCCAAATTCAACCTCACGGGTGGGTGGTAAACCCGGAAGCTCATCGAGAAATACATCAAAAAATTCTTGCACGGTGTCTATATCTTGCAATTGTAGTTCTTCCTTACTTGTAGCAGCATACAAAAATGATCTATTGACCCTAGAATCCATGAGAGTCACACTCTCCTTACCAAGACCCCTAAGGTAAAATTTCATCTTCGAACAATCCACCCAATCTTGATACTCTCTGAGCCAATCAAGCCCCAAAATTATATCGAATTCATGAATATGGAGGGCCATAAAGTTGGCCGAAAAAGGTATACCTTGAATTACGAGAGGACAATTCTTACATACTAGCCTAACCATAACATTATCCCCTAACAGATTGGTCACGGTGATCTTAGAGACTATAAGCTCGGATGTTAACTTAAATTTTTTAATTAACACAGTACTAATAAAGGAATGAGTAGATATAGGATCAATCAATACATAAATAGAATGAGTATACAATTCAACAGTACCTGCAATAATATCTAGATCTTCATCCTCTTCTCTACTCCTCACGTGGTAAACTTGAGCTGAAGCTTTAGATTCTTGTCGATTAGGAGTTCTTGTAGGGCCATCATGTCTCCTAGAAGCTCCCGATACAACTTGTTTTTACCCCTTACCCTTGAAAGATTGAGCAGGGGACGTAGGAATCACTAGTGCAGAAGACTTGAAAGCATCTATTAGACAATCTTTAATATAGTGACCTTATTCTCCATAAAAGAAATATGCTCCAGATTGTCTACGATATTGCCCTACAGGATGCCTCATCTGATAAAAATTACAAACAAGGTGTTGTGGCTCTCGGCTTGAACCTCTGGTACTCTCAATGGAGGTGGTTCTCGCATCAGACTGAGACATGGCTTGTGGCTTGGCAAAATTGCCTGACCGAAAAGTCTGTTGATAGAACCCTTGTTGTTTACCCTTCTTGTATGGTAAAGATGAGCGAGAGTCATCTCGAGGCCTTTTCTCAAATTGGTCTGCCCACCAAACCTCTGCGACTTCTGTGCAGCCTCAGTAAAAATCGCTCAATTCACAAACTCTTGAAATTCTTTAATTCCCAAAGCGGTGAATAGAGGTCGAAGCTCATCACTTAAACCCGCAACGAACATTCTACACTTCTCTTCTTCTTTCTTAATATACTCAGCTCTATACTTGCAATATTTGTAGAAGTCATGGACGTACTGCTACACCGGTCTCCCACCTTGCTTGAGATGTAGAAAGATTTCCTTTCGGCCAAATAGTATTCACCGATGTACTTCTTCTTGAACTCACGTAAGAAAAACTCCCAGGTTACATCTTCTTCAAGGGCAGTAAGTATCGTGGTTTCCCACCAATGTAGAGCCTCGTTTGCCAACAAGGCTAACGCACATTCGAGTTTATTCTCATTTAAGCATTGTAACTGCTTGGTCAGAATTTTTATTGTGCTATCCAACCAATATTTCGCTGCTTCAAAGTCTTCACCGGCCTCGCCTGTAAAGGTAGTGGATCGGTGTTGATATAACTTATTAATAAGGGCTCGATTTACAGAAGTGGCAGCCACGGAGGACTGCGCAGACTGCAGGATAGCCATAAACTGCTTGAACATCTCAATCATGTTCTTGTAACATTCAAATTGAGCAGTTTGCAACACGAGTTTGGGATTCGATGGTTCTTGGGGAGGTATTTGCGGATTCAGAGGGTTCTCTCCCTTTTATCCTTACCATTAGTCGAGGAGCCAACAGTATGCTCAACTTCTTCGTGGGCTTTATAAGAGTCAGACATCTTATACTATAAAAAAAGAGGATCGGATTAGTAGCAAGTCACAATATAGAAAAATATAAACTTTTGGGTGGCATATAAAATACAATAACCATACAATAGACTTCAGTTTAATCCTAGAATCGACTAAACTCTAACCTGATACTATAAATGTAACACTCTCTTCCCGGTCTGGTAGGATTCTAGGTCAAAAAGCATTATCGGTGAATAATACAATGAACGGTTTATGAAAATTGATGACTTGAATTGTAAGCAGTGAACTAATAATATTTATTCGATAGAAACTTGATTATGGTCGATGCAAATTCATTTAAACTATGATCGGGGATCAAGGAATGAATTAAACAACTATAGGGACCGAATTATAAATCTTGCAATTTTTAAGGACTTGTTCATAATTAAGCTTACCAATATGAAATCCCCCACTAGATTACCTCGTATATAAAATTTCACAAATTTTTAAAGTCTATTAACTCTTTCAATTAAGCCAATTACCATTTAGTGACCATTTCGTAAAACTTTCAAAACCAGTAACTAACTTACATGTATCGGTACCGGTACTCAAGAGCTGCACTGGTACGCCCTTGAATAAATTTTCTTTCGAACCTAAATCCTGTATTGGTACTCAATATACAGTATCAGTACGTGGAATTCGGTACCATCGTATCAATGCGGGTTTAACACCGTACCGTTACGCAATCCCTAATTCCCAAATTGAACATGAATGGGTATCAGTACGCCATCACTCGTACCGGCACCCTAACTACAGTAAAATTCTCGTGGCTAATTAGTGTACCGATACACCATTATCCGTACCGGTACGATTCTACAGTAATTTTCCATAATCAATTCTCCGTACCGATACACCTTTTTGACCAGGTTTAATATTGTATGCCCGTACCGATATGCCTTCACCAGTACCGGTACGACAGGGTCTGTAATGACAAAATTGGTTTGGTTTTTAGTTGTTTTAAGGGCTTAAACCTTATCCAAAGTCTACCAAATTTTGAAGACAAGTTTATACACACTAAAACTACTTGCATGTCAAATTTCATCCCATTTGAAGTCTATTTGCCTTGAAATCACCTATTAGTGCATTTAGGCCATTTTGCTACCTTTTTACCAACTTTTAACATACCATGTTTTATAGCTTACCCATTTCAACAAGGAGGGCAACCTTTACATACAAAATGGAACTAAAATAACATGTCTAGACCCTATGCCACCTTGCTAGGAGTTCAAAGACAAAGTTTACGTTACATGTAACTTGGTGACTTGCTTCCAAAAATGTCTTTGCTTTGATCCTTGATCTATCAAACTTTTAGCCTGAAAAATGCATGGAAATGGGACGCATTAGGCTTCCATAGCCTAGTGAGTTAGTCATTAACAATGTCATTAATATCAATAACAATAATAGCATGTACAACAAGGTGAATGCATCCCAAATCAAGTTTTTAGTAATACTTGTAATTACTTATTTATTTTCCTTGGATCGACATGTAATGTGGATACGCGAATTCCCAACCAACATCGCCAACAATAAATGGTCTCCTCCAACATCGCCAATAAGACCAATATCAACACATTACGCCAACATCGCCAAATAGAGCCTTAGCTCAAGGACCGTAGTTCACTCCGTACCAATGAGCTCATGAATTCTATGGCATGCCATTTGTATCCCGTGTCCATTCATATCCAAGTATTCAATACTTACCAATATCAATAACAATACCAATAACGATAACGGTAGTGAGGTCAATAGTAGTAACAATATCAATGCTATATGACATGATCAATATTGTCCTTTTCAATGTTTCATTGAATATCGATGACAATGTAAAGATTTGATAACTGACTTGTCAATGTAATAAGCTTACCAAAGCTTACCGATGATACCTCCTGCGGGGTTATGATGTAAACATACCTTGAATTCATGAAGTAGAATGTAATGAATTATACCAATAAAATCACGAATGGCACCTAGCCAAACCTAAGACTCCGACTACACTCACCGATAATTCTGAGGCTTTCAAGGCTGTCGGATGACAACTCATTTATCCTTAGGCTTGTTGTAACTTGATGGATTTGGTGATTCTTCACCGTGAATCTCTTGAGCTGCATAAAAATAAAAATTTACAAGGTTTTCAATATAGATAATGGATTCATAGCAATCTAATAGCTATGAGAAGCAATAGGAATTAAACTTAATATCCGTAGAGAATTTCTAGGTTTTCTTGGTTCTTAGACTTGAAATTAAACATGGTTTGGTCATGGAATCGATAAATCAATTGAGGAATATTGCTCACCCAATCGATAGCAACACTCTAGGATTAAGAAACTTAAGAAAATCAAAGCTCAGTTTACTCTCCAATGGAGGTGCTTGCTTGTTCAAACTAAATGATGAAGAAGATGATAGAAATGGTGATTTTACAATGACCAGTAAGCTTTCTATCCTTTCTTTCTTTTCTCTTACTATTTTAATTGCTTAGATTTCCTTAGGATGAAGAAAACTCACTCTACAAGCCCACGTATAGGGTGACTAATATTGAAGAGAGGCTAATCACAAGGTTAGCCCTCGACTCTTCAAACTTTGTACTTTTGTCCCCTAACTTTTAATTTTTCTAAATTTAGTCACTAAAACAGTTTCAAAGCTTACAATGAGGTCCTTAAACAATATCAATACTTAATTGGAATTTAAATATCCTTCAATTTACCACTTGATCAAATGTCGACTCTATAATTTGACTTCCCAGTGCTAGATTTTCTAGTTGCCAGTATTAAATTTTGACTAGGCCCGGTTTTGGGGTGTTACACTCACACTGTGTTTTTCTCTAAGGGCGTCAAGATGTATGCACTCTTATGTCTCGAGCGACACCTAATCTGCAAGAGTGTGGATGCCTACCCAGTGCAAGATTACCTCTGACTCAATCAATGTTATTCGTATTGATGTTTGACAAGAGCAGAAATGCTTGTACACATTTGTATTATGACAACACCAGCATTACAAGGGTACAAATGATTGTGTGTACTCCTCCATTCATTTCCCAAAGTAGATTCTTTTGTTTATATATCAACTTCTCTTATGGTTTTCAGAGTTTAGTCATTTATTTATCTATCTACTCCTACAATAGTTTCTCGTAGTTAAGTAATTTGTTTATATATCTACTTATCCGATGGTTTCTTAGAGTTGAGTCATTTGTTTGTACATATACTCCCCCGATGGTTTCTCAGAGTTGAGTTAATTTTTTAATTATCTACTCCTTTGATTGTTTCCCAGAGTTGAGTCATTTTTTTATACATTTACTCCTCCGATGATTTCTCATAGTCGAGCCATTTACTCATATTCACTCTCCTAACAATTTACTAGGGTCGAGTCCTCTGCTTCTAGATTCACTCCCTGGTGATTTTCTGAATTGAGTCATTTCCTTATATATTCACTCCCCCGATGATGTTCTAGGGTCAAGTCATTTGCTTACATATTCGCTCATCGACTGTGGCTCTCCACTCAAATCAACAGGGGAAAATCGTCTGAATTGAGTTATTTCCTTATATATTCACTCCCCCGATGATGTTCTAGGGTCAAGTCATTTACTTACATGTTCGCTCATCGATTGTGGCTCTCCACCCAAATCAACAGGGGAAAATCGTCATGGTTTTTCCAAAGTGCCGAGTTACCACTGTTCTGGTATTTTCTACTAAGACAAACACAATGGTTACAAGCTAGACTTCAACTACAAGTCTCGAATCATACTACTTTATAAAATTTCCCTCAACTAAAGGGGGCAAGTGTTACTCATAATTTCTTTATCTCTGAATAAATATGAAGATACCCCTCGAAACCTCTATACTCAGCAGACTCTAGAGATAGCTCGTAACGACATCTTCTCCAGGGACAGGTTCTTTCGGAGGTAAATATTATCGGAGCGCTCAGGCTTCCTTGGGAATAAATACTGTCACACGCCACTACACATCATTCACGTGACCCACATGCAAAGTCTAACACTTGGAAGTTGGACATATATCTGCTGACCCATCTGTAGGCTGTCACAGGGCCTAAAACTATCCAATCGCCAATAATACTCAGGAGCTATAAATGCCCACGCTCTCATTGAGAGAGGCAAGTATGAGAATATACATGATACCTTTGGGCAAGGCCAAGTTAAAACTGTTGTACCCCTATCTTCCTTCTTTCATCTTCTATACTCTGACGACCGTATTTACCACGACTCTCCATCTCAAATCTATAGGGAGTGGACCACTATCAACCACCTCGGTGTTCCTCTCCACCTTCCTTGTTCGGTGCCTCCTCATTTTGGCATTAACATGTTGAATGTGGCATGTTAACAAAATATTAATAGAGTTTTTAATTTAATGTATTTGATGATTTTTAAATTTAGGTGCCAACTAGGTCTTTGTAAAAAAATTGAATCAAATAAAAGTCTGGACAATTTATGATGTATAAATTTAAAAATTATGGTTACCCAAATTGAAAATTTAATTTATAATTATTTATTTAGAATGAGAAAATAAGTATTCTATATTTCAAATAATAAAAATAACTTTCAAACATTATGTGAGAATGATTATTTTTTTAATTTTAAAAATATTTACGTAAAATATTTTATAATTTATTAAATCAATGTAAAAAAACATAAAACAGTCTCGTTTTGTTAAAATAAAGTTAAAAAGTTGAAACAATAAATTAATATGGAAATACCGAGAATCGAACCGAATTAAAATGGACGGTTCGAAAAATCTAATAAACCTAATTGAATCGAGCTAATCTCACCTTTGCAAGTAATAAAGAGGTCTAAAAATAAGTTCAGGTACCAATTAGGTATTTAAAACCAATTTTAGAGGTTCGTATTTGGAGAAACTTGTCATCCATTGATTGACTAGAGGTGACACTTTAATAAAAATTAATTTTATTGATTCAATTAATGTATGTGACAATTTCTGGCTAAATAGTTCTAAAAAAATTAAAAGCCAAGTAGATATTTAATATGCATTAAAAGCCAACTAGATAATTAAAAGTTTAAGGGATAAAATATGCATTAATCTATTAATTAAAAGCCAACTGGATAATTAAAAGCTTAACCATGTCTCGAGTTTGAGGCCTTAAGTATGCAAAAAATTCTCACTAGAAAATTCACCTACTAAAATTAGGTGTACGACGTGAATCGGTACGGATTAATCAGGGTAAAGTCCTGAAGATCGGGAGGACAACACAAAGATTACTTTTATTTAAGTTTAGTTATGAAACTACGAATTACTTTTTTAAACTGAAATGTCAATAGTAATTTATTTAAAATAGAAGGTTGAAGGTTGAAGGTTGCAAAGAATTTTTGGGAACAACAAGATAAAATAAAACAAAGTAAGTTGAAAAGACAATTGAAACAAAAAATACATCTTTTGGAGAGATTGTCGAAAGAAACTTGACCCGAAGGAGAGTTTCAACCATTCATAATCTTATGTTAAAAGGAATAAAAGCCAAAGAAAAGAAGCTGAGGACAAGCCAATGTATGTCTAAAGAAAAGTTCTGAAGAAGGAAGCTCCAAAGTAGAGGTACATGGTGGATCCAATCAGATGTATTCTTAATATCCACTCTATGGATTTAACAACACGTTCCATTTTGTTTCCCTTTCTGCCAGCCAAACTAAATTTGCAGGAGATAAAATTATACTCCATCATCTTTGTATCTCAAGTAAGTGAGCCAATCTCAGAATGATCCATCTCTCCAGATTGAGTTTTTACTATAACAAACTTCGAATCACTTTCTACTGCAACTGATATGAACCCCAGATTCATAGCAAATTGCATTCTTTGAATCACTTGTTTATAACAAAAAGTGCACCACAGAAAAAACACCTTCAGTGTAATGAAAATATCAAAAAAAAAACTTTAAATTTTCACACTAAACTGTATAATGACAAACTTTTAAGTAGTCACTAATAATTCCATCATTATTATATTTGTGACAATGGTTCATTTTTAGTGTCAATCAGTTCGACACTATTATCATTAATATGTGTGACAAAACAAATGGACACAATAACTCTATATGTCGTAAAGCTTTTTTTAATACTAAGAACAAATGTTGTGATAAAAAAGTTCGTCACAATAAATTTTGTTGTGAGGGATATTGAACACTGCAATTAACAGAAATTGTGACGAATTTATGTGACAATGAAAATATTTTTTGTGACCAACAAATTGTCACAACAAGTATTTTATTATGACCAAATGTTTGACAATATAATCATTAGCAGTTGTATATTTTGTGACAAATAAAATATATCACAATAACAAATTTTTGTGGCTAAATTTTGATACAATAATTATTTTAAAATATTAATAAATTAAATAATCACATTAAATCTTTAAATTATGACCAATTTATTTGACACCAATAATTAAAGTTGTGACATAAAATATCGTAATGACAATTTTCTCAGAGATGAATGTTTCTTCACTAGTTATATATTTATACTTGTCTCGTCACTAATAAATTAATAATTTTTATATTTAAATATTTTAAATTATCAAAGATGTTATCTGTGAATAAATTGTACAATTACCATAAATGTATTTTTTAATTATCAATTCGTCATTTTTACAATACGAAGACATTTTTTTTGGATAAACGGTGAATGTATTTATTTGAGGAAAAATTACAATGAGGTAATCAAGTTCTTCTTGGGTCAACCAACGTTGATGTCCCAGTCTGTATAAAGCTTAATATTAGTACTATCATTAGTATTAATCCTATGTCTATACAGTCGTATGCTAATGGTGTAGTGTATAGTGTCGAAGAGCACTTTCGGGTTTCGATTTATTCCTTTGAAGACTCTGGCATTGCGTTCCTCCCAAACATGATAAAGAAATGTTGTCCAAGCAAGTTCAAGAATCAAAGTAATAAGTGATTTACCTTTCCAGTTCATTTCTGGCCATTTTAAGTGTTCTTGCCAAGTCCTTATAGGTAGATGCAGTCCACATGTAGTTGCAATTTTCCTCCAAACCAAGCTTGAGTATGAGCAGTCTGAGAAGAGATGGTCTCGGGTTTCATCAGCATTCCCACATAAGGTACAAGTAGCATCATTGAGCAACCCTTATCGTGCAAGTCTTTCCTTGGTAGGTACTTTGTTCAGGATCACTATCCAAGAGATGATAGAGTACTTAGGAATGTGTTTGGGAAACCAAAACAATTTTTTGCCACTGGAATTTGTCGTGAGTAACCCTCGATTTTTCCCATATCCATTGTGTGGTAATATGCGAGGGAACTCCATTAGCAAATAGGGACATTGTCATCAGCCTCATGTTAAGCAGTTTCTTTAAAATCCAGCTATGTGTAGGCTTGATGTCTGATTGCCAAAGGTCAACTCCCTTAAGTGCATATGTATGAATCCATGCCACCTAGAGGGATCCTTGACCAGCCATAAGATTTCTCAGCAATTTTAGGGAGCAAGTTTTATTCCACTCACTGAGACTTTTAAGTCTGAGACCTCCCTCAGCTTTAGTTCGGCAAATGTATTCCCAGCTAACCCGTGCACCTTGGACCTGAATATTGTCGCCTTTCCAAAAGAACCGCATGCATAATTGTTCGATCTTAGAGATTGTAGACTTGGGTAGTATGAGTTGTCTGCTCCAATAGTTAAATATACTAACCAGTACAGCTCGAATTAGCTGTATCTTTCCACCATAGCTGAGCTTTCTCTTGGACCAAGCACCAAGTTTGGCTTTGAGTTTTTCAATTAGCGGGGAACAGTCCTTGTCAGTGAGCTTTCGGGTTACCAGAGGCACCCAAGGTAACAAATTGGGAGATGGCCTTGCTTGAAACCGGTTACCCATCTTATCTGCTCAAGAGTATCAGGGGAAATGCCACTTGCAAAGAATTCTGTCTTGGCTATGTTGAGTTGTAGCCCTGAGATAGTGTAGAAATACTCAAGTGTGCTTAGGATGCCCAGAATTGAGTCAGTAGAGCCATAACTGAAGGCAGGGAGGTCATCTGCAAAGCATATGTGAGTGAGTGGCAATTGACCGCATTTGGGGTGATGTCTGAAATCCCTTCTTTAGCTGCATTATCCAATAGAATGGAGGGGATGTTCATTACAATAACAAAGAGGTAGGAGGATAAGGGATCCCCTTGTCGGACCCCTCTCTCTCCTTTAAAATAGCCTACAAGGCAGTCATTCAAAGAAATGGAGAACTTAGAGGTTGTAATACAGCTTTGGATCCAGCCTCTAAAAGTCTCAGGGATTCCCACTGCTTCGAGTACATTCATAAAAAATCCCCAGTCAATCGAGTCAAATGTTTTTTGTAGGTCGATCTTGATGGTGCATCGAGGTGACATGGTTTTTTGGAGTAGCCTTCAATAATCTCCTGAGCTAGTAAGGTGTTCTCTTTAATGCTGTGTCCCTTGATAAAAGCTGACTGATTCGATAATATCATATTGGGAAAGAATGAAGACAATCTTCTCACCATTATCTTTGTGATTGTCTTATAGACAACCGAACAATAGGATATTGGTCTAAATTCCTTAGCTTGACAGGCATTAGATACTTTTGGAATCAAAACCAGAGCTGTGGCATTGAATGCTGGCAGTAGGGATGAGATCTGAAAAAAATGTTTAATGGCAGCAATGAAATCCTCCCCGACCGTGTCCCATGCAGACTTGAAAAACCATGCACTATAGCCATTCAGGCCACGACTTTTCTCATTTCTTTGTTGAAAAAGAGCTTCTTCAATCTCTAGGGCAGTAATGTCTCTAGTAAGAAGCTGTTGATCATCTTTAGGAATTGAGTAAGGCAGCAATGATTTTAATTGCTCAACAGTACAGCTTGTGACATTTTGATCTTTTGAGCCGATGAGATTAGTGTAGAATTGTATCATTTCATTGGCCATTGCTTCGAAAGTCTCCAATCTGTTCCCATCCTCGTCTTTAAGCATACGGACGGTATTTCCCTTTTTTTTGGTCATAACAGTGGAGTGAAAAAAAATTGTGCCCGTGTCACCTTCTTGAATCCATTGAACTTTTTCTTTTTGTCTGTAGAAAGCTTGTTCTGCTTTCTCAAGCTCAATTAACTCAATGTGCAACAATTTCTCCTTCTCGACATCCTGCATACTAGGAATACTCAGATTAATAAGCTGTTGCTGCTCAAGTTGGTTTTTTTGCTAGCTACCCGAGAGGAGATGTCTTCAAAGTGAGCTTTGTTCAACTCCTTTAAGAATGGTTTAAGCCGTTTTAGTTTGAAGAAAAGAATCTGCATAGGGTCACCTTTTGCATCTGTCTGCCAGGAGTTTCTCACAATATCTTGATAAGTGGGAACGAGCGTCCGGCAGTTAAAGAATCGAAATGACTTAGGGAGATTGATAGGGTTATTCTTCTGGAACCAAACAAATGCTGGGCAATGGTCTGACACCCCTCTGAGCTTTGAATTCTATTTATGAATCTAGGAAATTTTGTAGCCATGCCTGATTGATCAGAACTCTGTCAAGCTTGCGGGCCAGGAAAGATTCCTCCTGCTTATTCGACCAAGTGAAGAGAGGGCCAGTATATGGGTGATCAATAAGCTACAGATCCTCCAAATAATTTTGAAAATCCTTCATTTCGGGTGTAACATAAGGTCCTTGAGTGTAAAAGTTTGAGCTCTCCTCAGCATGAGCTATGATATTATAATCTCCCCCTAAGCCCCAAGGAAGGCTTCCCACCATTCCTTTAATGCTCTTTAGCTGGTCCAGAGTAGCTTTCTCTGGTCTGCATCATTCTTACCATAAACAGCTGTAAGAATAAACTGTTTCCCCAGATGTTCGCCTTGAATGATCACTAACTAGTCAGCATGTTGAATGACATTGCACTGCAAGTGAGCTTTTCACAAAATCCAGATTCTACAGTTCTCAGCATGAATGTGATTTGAAAAGCAATGGCAGTCAGTGGAGTAACTAGACATGATAGTACCTATATTATTACTTCTAATTCTAGTTTCAATGAGGCATTGAATATCAACATGAAGAGCATTACATCTCTGCATAACCTTAGCTTGCTTTTGGGGATGATTAAACCCCCTTATGTTCCAAAAACCAACAATCATTGAGAAAGAGGAATATGAGTACCTCCAGATGCCAGAGCATCACTAGCTGCAGCTTTCAATTTTTCCAAATGGCCTTGTTTCTTGCTCGTAATCTCTTGCATCGGACCCGAGCCACTTTTGGTGTTCAAAGATGTTTGTTTAGAGGCAGACCCTGGAGCTTTTTTGATCTCTTTAGGAGGTCTGTCCATTCCCTTTTTTTTTTTTTTTTTGCAGAGGGTCCTTATTTTGTGGATCTTCAATAGGTGCAGAATCAAGGAGAGTTGCATGTGGAATTTTGACAACATCCTCAAAATGGTCATGTACAATATCTTGGTTCAATACAGTTGGGGAATTGGTTTTACCAGACACGCCTTGGCAACTCTCGGTTCCTATACGAAGACAATTATTATATTTAAAAGTAAATAAATAAACTAAAATATAAATATTAAAACATAAAATATATCAAAAATAAACTCCAAAAAACTACATAGTTAATAATGCATAATTTTAAGAGTAATCGTTTGATGCACTGCAAGTGAAAAGTTTTTTATTCATAAACGGGCTTCAAAACTACCGCATGTCTCTTTTAGGACCCTAAACTTTAAATTCTAAACTTTAAGCCATAAATTATGTTTCCGAACCTTAAAACCTAACCACAAACACTAAAACCCTAAAAACTAAGCACTTATAAAAAACAAAATTTTTACTATCAATGCATAGAATATTTTCCCTAATTTTAAAAGTAAAATATAAATATACTAAATTGAAGTCAAAGTCATGCCCTCTGCACCAAAGTTCATTATTGAGCAATTTCCTACAAAGTAGACTATAAGATAAAGAATAAGTTAATTAGCATAAAAAAGTAATTAATCCATTGTAAGAAGGTATTGAGTAAAATTATATTGTTTATTTAATTTAAATATTGCTAGTCGTAAAAATTTTGATTGATATACTTTGGAAAATAGATTTGAATTTAATTGTTCACATTCAAACATGTAAATATCTTTCTACTTGTTGTAGTTCTATGGTTTATTTCTCAATAGCCTTTTTTTGAATAGTAAATTCTTCACATTGAGCTTTTATATTTTTTTGGAGTTGAATGTTGGTTTCCTTTTGTTTTTTTGTAATTTCAGTAAGTCTTGCAACTTTACTTTCCGCACGTCTTTTTACTTTTTCGATTTCTATTAAAACGTGACTTTTATACCTACAAAATTAAAAAAATAATTACAAAAAATAGTTCAAAGAGAAAGATAATACTTTTATACCAATCAAGACTGCAAGTCTTAAACTTTAGAGGATGGTACCAATCAAGATAACATAAAAGATACTTTAAATTAAAATTTTAATTTCCCATACACACCTAAAGCAATTTTGTTGGTTGTGGGGAGGGTTTATTTATATATATATATATATATATATATATATTAGCGTGATGTACTCTTTATCTTCAGGGAGGTTTTTATCGAGACATACATTGATATTTGTATGATTTTTTTAGGCAATAAAATCATACTTGATCAAAAAACATACCTAAAGCAATTTTCCGAGGTTAATAGAAATAATCTAGTCAACAATTAAATCCAAAAAAACAAAACAAAAAATATCAAATAGTGACAGTACTATTAGTCTTAAATTAAAATTAAAATTTTAAAAAACAACGTAATGTAAAAAAATCAACAACAAGCAGTGGCGTAGCCACATATTGATTAGGGGTCAATTAACCTTACTTGATTTGTTGTGGTATGAAATTTTCGAATGGTTAAATGAGATTTTCAAGGAGATAGTATAAAAATTTTCATAAGAAATGTTAGAATTGACCCCACTTAATTTATGGGGTATGGGGTCAACAATATTTATATTATAGTGGTATGAGAATCCTCATATCTTATACTCTAGCCTGACCCCACTATATAAAAATTCTAGCTTCGCCACTGACAACAAGGAGAAATTACATCATGGGTTATCACCGCCACGTCATCTGTGAGACCAACCAATAAAAATCACCCATCTCATTATTTTTTTCATGTCATATTTTTATCAAGTGAATTTTCACTTGGTAAAAACTGTTTTTAAAATTGATTTACCGTAAATATGAGTTAAGATTCACTTGGTAAAAAATATGACATGAAAAAAATAATGAGATGAGTGATATTTATTGGTTGGTCACATGGATGACGTTGCGGGAATGACCCGTGATATAATTTGTCGACAACAAGCTATTTTAATTTTAAAAAGCATGTAACACTATTAGTCTTCGAATATTCCTGCAATTATTTGTTCCTAAACTGATTCCATATAACATCAAATTATTTGTTCTTAAAAAACAACGATATTTGTATGATTTTTTCAACATCAAATTATTTTATTTTTTTAATTTTAAAAAGCACGTAACACTACGCGACACTACTCCGAGCTCACAAAACCAGCAGAAAAAAATTAAGCTTACTGTACGCCTTTAAGAAAGAATTAAAACTAAAAAACACGGTTCATAAACTAAAATTTGAAAACAAATAAAACTTAAAAGACACTGTTCATAAACACAATAAATCTTGTCTCAAGCCTCAGACGAGTGGAGTATGAAGCGGATTTGGAAACTAATTAGAGCTTTTTTTATTTTCTTTTAATTGAAACTAAAATGAATTTCAGAGCAAAAGAGAATCAACACGGTTATTAAACACCTATGGCCACAACAACCTTTATTCCTCACCTAATAAACTACAAATGTTAATCAATCTAATAAATTAAAAACAGCGGCTCAATCAGTAGGTCTGGTAGGGGAGCAGTATGACATACTGCCTAGGGCTTTCGCCTTCTACTTCCAAAGCTTTATTGATTTTTTAAGTGATAATTTAATAAGTTAATGATTTTTTTCAAGTTTATTAATGTTTCTATAATTTATTTTTTTTAAAATAATCGAGCCTCATTAAAGATTTCTAAACGACCACTTTTTAAGGTCGTGGTGCCCAGGAGAAAAGAGTGTCCTATTTTATTAGCTTAAATATCTCATACCACACCATCACTTTTTGGGCATCTGCCCATACAGCATAGATCGGCATACAATAACTCTTAAGCTACTCATTTTACATACAGAGAATCAATAGCCCTCCCACCAATACCTTGTTGAGCTAACTGATAGGCAACAATGTTTCTTTCTCTATATTCGAAGACGATTTTCCAATTGAATCCAGTACCATAGCCTATGACCTTATTTACTATCTCAGAGAGAAGCAAGGAGGCGCCATAGAGGGCCTCTCGATCCACTTGACCCCCAATAGACTATCAGACTCGATTATAAGGAATTGTAGATCTCGCCACTTTGACAATGGAAACAGCACACAAGTGATGATACTCTAAAGAGCACGTATTTCTCCTATTTATCAATTAATTTGCCCCCATATTGGTATCTCATGCATGCATTCTTGCATTTTTAGTTTACTATTTGTATATTTTCCAACTCAGTTTACTTTGCTCGAATTCTCCTTATTTCTCCCATTTTTTGTTGTTTTGTCACTGCACTGCTAATGTCGCTGTAAAAGCATCCTATTATTGCAGCCAAGACTGTCGTTGTATTGTGATATCGCTGCATAAGCATTGTTTAGATTGCTTCCAGTTACTATCGTTGCATTGACAGCTATTTGCTTCCAGTTACTATCGTTGCACGGACTGGATGTCGCCATATTGAAATAGGATTATTACTGAATTGCGTCCAGGATTGTCGGCGCATTGAAAGCTGTCAAAAAGATAAGATCAAAGGACGGTGAGCTGGCAATTTAGTACAACTTCCTTGTACGAATTTTCACAGCTGCAAATCTATGAGGAACACATGTATTCACCCTATTGGAAAAAATAGGTATCTTGATATATAATCTTATCCTCACATTTTCTAATAGCCATTATCTTTTGAGAAGATCATTTTTCTCCTTCTTGGGAAGCTTCATCCATGGTGGCTTGAGATCGTTCTGGTGAGCCGAGGTGAAGATGAGGCAGATCTCTTAGTGACAAAGAGGATCCAAGTGCTGAAGCAAGGGACATTTCGTGGAAATACTTCGAGATAGCTAGAGATATAGGTTTCCATTTATTTTCACTCATTTCTTGTGTAAAACTTGAATGATGATTTACTGGTTTCTTTCCTTAAGAACAAGAGTTATTTTGGATTGTGAACTTCAACTTATTTTATGAAGCTTTCTTTCTTGTTTCAACTTTTGGATTTGAATACTATTTTGCACGAAAGTGTTTATTGCAGCCACTGACATCAAGAGATGCAGTGACAGTTCAAGTTAATGAGTATCACAATGAAAGTTGG
This sequence comes from Hibiscus mutabilis, assembly GCA_019671005.1. Taxonomy (NCBI): domain Eukaryota; kingdom Viridiplantae; phylum Streptophyta; class Magnoliopsida; order Malvales; family Malvaceae; genus Hibiscus; species Hibiscus mutabilis. The sequence goes on from CM033732.1 coordinate 12,322,209, forward strand.
GTGGGGATGCGACGAAAGTTGGTCCACTCGTTCGAGGACACACAATATCTCCCAGCAACGAAAGTTGTGGTAGAATTATTTGTTTATGTCATTAGCTGAAAGTTGAAGGAAAGTTAGTAGGATAACTTTGATTTATCTCGTTTTATAATCATTTAATGCTTTAACCTTGTAGCAGTTGGTATACTGCCGAGTTACATCGAGGGAATCTAATATTTTTACAGAATATCACTTGCGTTTGCTATTTTGTTACTATTGCACCCACATCACTCGCTGAAATCTTTTGCATTTACATTTCTTTGCATCGACAACTTAACTCATATTTCATTTTATTTTTAGAACTTTTGCACTGACATAAATAGGCAAAAAATCACTTTCCTCGTGGGATAGATATCTGATAGGATAAAACTATCAATTATACTTGCATCGACGTGTATACGCTTGCCCAATTGCTATGACGTTTCACAGCCGATCAAGTTTTGGTGTCGTTGCCGGTGAAGGCGTTCGTTTGATGTTTGTTTTTGTTTTTGCACTTTGAATTATTTTAGATTTTTTTTTAGTTGCTACCATCTTTGTTTTTCTTTTATCGCTATTGTATTTTTAGATTTCATTTTAAATATTTTATGATTGGAACTAATCTAAAGTTTCTAGCTGACTTTGATTCAGAAATTGAAAGAACCGCTAGTAGGAAACTTCAAGAACAAAGGGATGTGGTTTTACCAACAAATAATGCAGTCACATCTACGATATAGCCACAACATCCTACTTACTCACCACTGCGTCCATGTGCTCAATCTCAAAATAGGACTATAAGAGATATTATTGCGCCTGTTTTGGATGATTTACAATCAGCAATTGTCAGGTCCGAACTTCTTGCTCGAAATTTTGAACTCAAACCAGTCATGTTTCAAATATTGAATTTTAATGGGAAATATGTTGGATTGCATATCCAGCCCTTTCTATTTATTTGCGCATCTTTTAGTCAATAAAAAATTCCTGATGATGTCGTACGAATACAATTATTTCCTTATTTTTTACAGGGAAGAGCTTGTACATGGTTTTGTGGACTCCTTTCCAGATCTATCACATTGTGGAATTTATTGGCAACGCAATTTCTTAAGAGATTTAACTCACCGACAATGAATGCTCGTCTGAGAATTAAGATTACATCTTAGCATCAACTAGATGATGATAGTCTTTATACCATATAGGAACGTTATAAATCATTGATTCGACGTTGCCCCATGCACGACATTCAAAATAAAACACATATTGAGATTTTAAATAATGGGTTGAATTCACAAACGAGGAATTTTATTGACATATCATCCAATGATCTTTGTTGGATTGCACTTACAATGAGGCAATTGGTATTTTGGAGAGAGATGCCCAGCATGATTATCAATATCCTATTTCTAGAAATGCTTCGAGAGTTATAGAGTTGGATGAAATTTCTGCTCTTCATGCTAAAATTTCTTCTTCTGACAACATGATTAAAAATATGCAAGGGACTAGTAGAATTCCACCTATTCAAATTGCTTAACCAGTTGATGTCCCTGCATTCTACTATAAGATTTATGGTGACAATCATAGCTATGAAGTTTGCCCACAGTATGCAGAAACTGCATGTTATGTGAACACTATGTAGGGTAATACCCTTGGTATTTCCTACAATGCTGCCACATGTCAATCTTGGGGAAATTCAAATTCCATACAACATGTTACAATATTCAGATTTGGGAATAATGCTTTCCAAAAAAATTCTAATACGCAACAAGGGAACTTCAATCAACCGCAACAACAATATACTCAGCAAGTTTTGTTGCAGTTATAGCAGAACACAATGCAACCACAATACAGTTCACAAATCTTGATGCAGTCATAACCTAGTCAGGAACAATATGCTCAAACATCTACATCTGATTATTTTGCTCGTTTCGAAGCATTAATAAGGGAATATATTTCTCGAACTAAAGTTATAGTACAAGGCAACAAGTTTTCAATTTGTGCTATGGAGGTTCAATTGGGACAGTTAGCATCTATTCTAACTTCTCGACAATCAAGCGTACTCCCTAGTGCCACCGCAACTCTGGCTATCAAAGGGAATGAACATTGCAAGGCTATCACTCCAAAGACTGGTAAACAGTTAAGTAAGTTGGTTCAAAACTCAGTTACATTTGCTCAAGATCGAGGTGAGTCATCTAACAAATATCAAGTCATTGAGGATAGGGTGGATTAAAGCATGAAGGATGTTACTCCTCGAGTTATCACTCTTTTACCCTCAATTCTGAAATCTAAGTTGTTAACGCAGTACCAATTGTCGACGTACTGTCGAACTAAAGAGGGCTATCATTTTGTCTACATACTAGATGATTCAATCCAGAAGGAATCTCAGGAATGTGGGTTGTTAATTACCTGGAATGCGGCTAAAATAATGAATTGTTTGGTACCAAAATGAATGTGTTCAAGAATGTCACCGCAACCAATTCACTAGGTGACAATTCAGAGCTTGAGCTAGATGTAGTGCGAGGGGAAGAAACTGTGGACGAAATGGTAGAATAAGTGATCAAGTTGTGGAAATTGTGGAGCCATTCAAAGTGTTTTTTCTTGAACCAGAGGCAGCTGATGATGTCTAGCCATAGCAGAAAGAGGAAACTGAGGGTCAGCCAACATCTAACACAAGGGAAAGACTTTGATCCTAAGTCGATTGAGACCATTCAATTGGTCGACTTTTTCTAATTAATTGTTTTATTTTTTCTAATATAGATTTTTATTTATTTCTTTTCTTTTTATTTTTCAGCGATGATTTTTTCTTTTCTTTATGCAGAATAAGAAAACTCTTGCATAGCACTTGATCTTTCTCTAATATAGGTGTCGTACACCAGTACAGTAGACTCAAAAGTACAGATTTTGTTGTATCCATGGCTATGAATGCAAAAAAAAGGCCTACCTTTAAGCGTCTGTTGATGCCGAAGTAGATCTAGACCTACAAGAACAATAAGAGGCGTCTCCCAAAAGGAAAGAGACGAAGAGAAAGAGATCCAAACGCAAGGACAAGCAGCGCAGAAAGAAAGAGGAGAAGAAGAAGAAAAAGCTGAAGCATCATGCTCCTTCGCCTCCTCTCAAGAGCCATAAATAACTGAATTAGTGTTTAGATTTTGTAGGAATTTACACCATACAGTATACTTTCATTTTGTTATCTGTATCATCATCACATCTGTATTGTCATTGTAATTGCATTTAGTTCTATTTTCATTGCATTCATCATTGTAACTATATTCTATCATTGTATTCTGCTTTTGTATTGGGGACAATGTAATATTTAAGTTTGGGGGTATACACCTGGGAGTTGAAAAGCACCTCGATTTTAAAAAAATTAAGTAAAAGCAAGGCTTTTTCGTGTTGAAAATCTTTTGCTTACATTCGATGTTTAAATCTTGAACCATTTTAATTATTGATGGGTTGTTTGGATATATATGCTGGATGATTGCATTTTAACTCTGCATGAATACATTTACTTGCTTGAGTAAAGGATATCTGGCATCATCTCTTTGATTTTATATGAATTCTACCTTGTTCAGCTTGTGTTATATATACTAATAGTACTTATTATGTGTAAATAAATTGCATTCCAATGTGAGTGCAATAAGATAGTAGCTTAAGGGAGAACACTCCAATGCATGCGTTAGAAAAATGAATCTGGCCAAAGGCTGTCATTGCATGAGTGTGTGTCGATGCAATGAAGTACTTCATGGGGATTCGTTGCATAACATCTTACTTATCAGCGTTTAGGGTGCATTCGTTGCTCAATATCCCTCGCTATCAATAAAATAAAAAAAGAAAAATAATATATATATATGTTGTTTTGTGTTAAATAAATGTTGTGAGGTAGAATGATTTTGATTTGATAGGCATGATGCTATGTATTGTCGAAATGCTAGTTCATGTATTTATGCTTGAGTTGTTGTTGTAGTCCTCTATCAAGTTGATGCAATTGATTCATTGATTCGTTGAAATGATTCAAGTAGCTAAAATGTCCTTAAACTTTTGTTTTACCTTGCTACTTATTATTTTTGCTTGAGGACAAGCAATGACTCAAGTTTGGGGATGTGATGGTACTCTAAAGAGCACGTATTTCCCCGATTTATCAATTAATTTCCCCATATTGTTATCTCATGCATGCATTCTTGCATTTTTAGTTTACTATTTGTATATTTTCTAACTCAATTTACTTTGCTCTAATTCTCCTTATTTCTGCAATTTTTGTTGTTGTCACTACACTGCTAATGTCGCTGTAAAAGCATCTTATTATTGCAGCCATGAATGTCGTTGTATTGTGATTTCGTTGCATAATCATTGTTTAGATTACGTCCAGTCATTGTGGCTACATTGGCAGCTGTCAAGATAAGATCAAAGGACAATGAGCTAAAAGTTAGTTACAACAACTTTTGTCCGGACCTGATGTGGGCACAATAAATCAGTCATTATCATTGCAATGGCAACAGTCAACAGCTGTCAGGATAAGATCAAAGATTTATGAGCTGGCAGTTAGTTACGACAGTTGTTGTACGAACTATATGTTGCAACATTGAAATAGGATTATAACCGAATTGCGTCCAGGATTGTCGGCGCATTAAAAGCTGCCAAAAAGATAAGATCAAAGGACGATGAGCTGGCAATTTGGTGCAACTGCCTTGTACGAATTTTTACAACTACAAATCCATGATGGTCACATGTATTTACGAAAGAAAGGATGCATCTTGACATATAATCTTATCCTTACCTTTTTCAATAACCATTATCTTTTGGGAAGATCATTTTTCTCCTTCTTGAGAAGCTTTAGCCATGGCAACTTGAGCTTCGTTCTAGTGAACCGATGTGAAGACAAGGCAGATCTCTTAGTGACAAAGAGGATCCAAGTGCTGAAGCAAGGAAAATTTCGTGGAAATACTTTGAGATAGTTAGAAATAGAGGTTTTCATTTATTTTCACTTATTTCTTGTGTAAAACTTGAATCATGATTTACTGTTTTCTTTCCTTAAGAACGAGAATTATTTTGGATTGTGAACTTCAACTTATTTTATGAAGCTTTCTTTCTTGTTTTAGCTTTTGGATTTGAATGCTATTTTGCACGAAAGTGTTTATTGCAACCACTGATATCGAGAGATGCAATGATAGTTCAAGTTAATGAAAATCACAATGAAAGTTGGGTGGGGACGTGACGAAAGTTGGTCCACTCGTTCGAGGACACGCAATATCTCTCAGAAACGAAAGTTGTGGTAGATTTTTTGTTTATGTCATTAGCTGAGAGTTGAAGGAAAGTTATTGGGATAAGTTTGATTTATCTCATTTTATAATCATCTAATACTTTAACCTTGCAGCATTTGGTACACTAACGAGTTACACCGAGAAAATTCAGTATTTTTACAGAATATCACTTGTCTTTGCTATTTTGTTAATATTGCACCCACATCACTCGTTGGAATCTTTTGCATTTACATTTATTTGCATCGACAACTTAACTCACATTTCCTTTTTTTCCAGAACTTTTACACTGATATTAATAGGCAAAAAACAGCTTTCCTCGTGGGATCGATATCCAATAGGACCAACCTATCAACTATAATTGCATCGATATGTCTATGACGTTTCATAGCCTATCAACAAACTTCAAGAATGCTTCTCAATTCAGCAAAAGATGGATCAGTAACACCAATGGATTTAGAAAATTAAATAAGAGTCTTACCGGAAGATCCCTCAGTATGCTGCCAATTCCAACGTTGCAAAAACTCCCACGAACGGCAGCGTCACATTAAATTTTAAGAAATTATTTGAGACTCTACCCACGATACCACTGGCGGTCTCTAGTTATGTGGTCCTCGGATGGTAATGGCGTATAAGCATCTTATAAAATCGTTAGTAGAGGGAATAGAGTCAGTCCTCTTACTTTTGCACCAATGTCCTATCCTGAGGAGGGCAAGATCAAAAATTTGTTCCTCATCACAAACCTTGTTTTTGAAAACAATCTTGTTGCGACATAACCAAATGGTCCACATAATTCCAAAAAATGACATGCTCCAAAATTGTTTGAGAGATTGTTTGATCAGTAGGTTTGTCCACACCTGTAGGAAGGACTTTGCATCAGCCAACAGAGTGCAGTGTTTGTTCCACACTCTACACCACATTTGCCAAATCTCCAAGAAACAATACATTGGCAAAAAAAATGGTTTACCGCCTCTAGCTCCTTACAACAAAGGACGCATATATGATTCAGATCTCGAAATGCCCTATTTTGCAAGCTCCACATAAGTTGGCACTCTTTGATGAACAACCTTCCACACAAATGCTTCAACTTTTGGAGGGGCCAGCTTCAACCATATTAGCATCCAAATGGAATCAACCTTACCTTCTCTATTGTAGAAACCTCGCAGAAAGCTTTAGGAGTGTATAAGTCATTTGAATCACCAATCCACTTTAGGGTATCAATTCCATGAATACATTTTACAGCCCTGTTGATAATGCTCAAGAACTCATCCCAAACGTTAATTTCCCAATCGAACAATATTCTACGAAATTCAATGTTCCACTGTCAAGTGTCATTTACCTTAGACCCAAATTCCAGTATCTTACCGGACTTCTTTACAGCAACAACAAAAATTCTCAGATACGCCAATCTGAGTGATAGGACCTCAGTCCAAAAGTCCTCCCAAAAGTTGATGTATCTTCCTTCACCGTATGCTACTCTGATGTTTTTAGTGCACACGCCCTCGAGACAAGATAAAGGTCGAGTAATATTTCGCCAAACCCAAGAGAATTTCCTATTAGACTTGAGTTTTGGAACCATTGACAATGTATCATAACCATACTTAGCCACAATTACTTTCCTCCACATATTTTCTGTTTCACATCCGAATTTCCACACCCATTTGTTTAGCAAAGACCTGTTCCTTGTCTTCAAATCAACAAGACACAAACCTCTAATTTTTTTTGCTTACATCAATTTTTCCACTTGATCAAGTGAATGATTTGCCCTTCCTTTGGCCCCCAAATGAAATTTACGATTAGCTTGTTCAATTTATTCGCTACCTCTATTGGCATTTGAAACATGGATAAATAATACACAGGTAGATTAGTAAGCACAGACTTCTCCAATGTTATACATCCCTCAAAAGAAAGAAATTTCCCTTTCCAACCATATAGCATTTTCTAAAATTTTTCAAAAATTGGAGCCCAAAGTTCGACAAAGTTTCGAGGATGACCGAGAGGAAGCCCTAAATACTCTGTGGGCAATTTATCCCAGCAACAATTTATTAATTTTGCCCAATCTTGTATAATGTTTTTTGCAACATTCACCCCGTATAAATTACTTTTCTTAATGTTGAGTGTCAGCCTTGATGCGATCTCGAAAACTCTTAATATACGTTTCACATTGCGAATCATTGCTTCAGTAAAAACAATTAAGTCATCCGCAAATTGGATGTGATTTACTCTGAGCTCGCTATTCCCCACTTTGACTCCTTTGATTAATCTCATATCAACAGCTTTGTGCAACAGAACACTCAATGCTTTTCCTACCAGGTTGAATAACAGTGGCGATAGGGGCCAGCCTTGCCGTAGTCCCCTCTTAATGTTGAACATATTAGAAGGGGTCTTATTTACCAATACTGATATAAATGGAGTTGATATGCAAATCTAAATCCAGTTGCGCCACCTCTTGCCAAACCCTATTTTATCCATAACAAGGTCTAGAAAAATCTAATCAACTATATCATAAGCCTGTCTGAAGTCAGCTTTAAACACAACAACATCTCATTTTATTTTGTATCAGATCGTCAATAAGCTCGTTAGCTATAAGAAAGCAGTCTGCAATCTGTTTACCAAGAATAAACGCAAATTGACAATTTCCCACCACTTCTGCTATACACCCAACCAGTCTTTTATATAGAACTCAAGCCAAGATTTTGTACAGGCTTGAAATCTTGTATGACAATAGGAGCATTATTTTTGGGGATTAGGGTGATAAAAGAATGATTCAAGGACTTGTCAATTAGCTTTCCTTTGTAAAATGCTGCAAAAAAGTTCATGACGCCACTTTTTAATTGTTCTCAAAACTTTTTGAATCAGAAATATGTCAATCCTGCTAGCAGATACTGAATTACCCCCTCTAACCCAAGTAAACGTGCCGCTTGACAAAGGTAAATCAACCAAATTGCATTCGAGAATGAAAGCAGCAAATGATCTCATGGAACAAGAATTCCCTGTCTCCCCAAGTTTCTCTTCAGCCAATCTTATAGCATTGCAATTGCCCCCTGTTATAACAGGAACCCCCAAGGAATCTATCAAACTCTTTAGATGTGACCAGAACTCACATATTTCACTTTGGTCATTGGGTGCATAGACATTCAGTAATCCAACTTTCATATTGAATTGCACGAGTGTTCCAACAGAGGCAATAACTCTTCCTCGAATAATTTTATTCTCAACACAGAAAAAACTCTACTCCCAAAGTGAAATTCGGCCCACAACTGAGCCTTCCGCTAGGGCAAAAGCTAGGTCCCCAAATTTGTTACCCCGTAGGCGTTTTGAGGCACAATACTTCAAGATTTCCAACTTCGATTATTGTATGAAAATTACACGGGCTTTACTAGCCTTTATAACGCGGTTCACAGGTCTAATCTTTTCAGGTTTACCTAGTCCTCTCACATTCCAAGTAAGAAAAGAAAAATTTATGGTAATATAAAATTACACACAAGATAAGTTAGAACATGCCCTCCCTTCTGCGAACTCCAGTTCCTCCAACCGATCCGGCACCATCCTATTGGATGCTTTGAAACCCACCCCCAATTATTCCCCTAATTCGAGATTAGCCTTAGCCTCCATTGAGCTCTGTTGTCGAGATCCCAGCCTAGAAGACACTGGTTCATGAATTAGTTGGTTGGTCCCCATGATACCCAACACCGTTTGCCCTACTGATTTTTTTTGTTCTTTCCCCCTTTTTGGTTTGGCCTTCGCTTTGCTACGCCCCTTTGTAGAATTTATCCACCAATTTAATTTGCCAATTCCTGCCCTTAAGCCTATACTCTCACTGCCATTTAAACGGGAGCTCACTTCTTTTTCGCCCATGGAAAAAACTCAAGAGAGTTGTTGGAACTAAATCCCCAAAAGGAGATTGCTCTATGCCCTCTACAACATCAATTGGGACCTTTTGAAGCCTTGACCCATTAGAAATGGACTCTGAGACGGTTCAAACCAATAAACTAAAAAACAATTGCCTCAATCTCATGCCATAGCAACATCACCCCAAGCATATGAAACTAAATAGTGATTTAAAAGGATATTGCATACCCAAGTTAAACCAACATCCCAACATAAACACCCAAGTTAAAGAACAGTAAAATAAAATAATTGAAAACAAACCACAATTAACAAAGTTGGCGGAAAACAAATTGACACAAAAATTAATTAAATAAATCATCACTAAAATAAATATAATACATCATTATAGACACAATTAATATATTCAAGAAAAGTTTCAAATCATACATAATATGAAAAACTGATGAAGAAATGTATACACGGGAGAGAGTTGTTCCTTGAAACTTTTGAAAGAAATCAAAATAGATAGAATAGTTTTATTAAAATTCTTGAAATTAGATAGAACAACTTTAATAAAATAAATTAAAATAGATAAAATTGTATTGAAGCCAAAACTCTTCCAAAAAAAATTTAAGTGTTAATTTTTTAAATTTATATTAAAACAGTAGGCGAGTAAATTTGAAGTCACATGCAAATCAATTAGATCGCGGCAATGTGCGAGTAAAGTTGAAATTTAATATTTTAAATTGAGCATTTGACACCACATCAAATCCAAATTGTATTTATAGTTAATTAAAAAAATAAAATTAAATTTTTATATAATTGAATGCGATTATGTCTATAAACGGTACTATATGTTAAGATATGAAATAATAAAAACTTTATTTAGAAAAATAATATTATAGAAAAAGTTCCCAACAACAAGATCTTCAACGGAAGAAAAATAAAATATTATAAAAAAGATTGTTATTTTGAAGATCCTACTAAAAATTCATCTAAAAATATATATATAGGTGATTGATGTTACCACTTCTGTTAAACTAAACAAATATGCACGTATTGTCAACAAAGAGAATTGACTTGCATTTGCTTTCAAGTATTGATCGATAAAAAAGAAGACGTGATTTTAGGGGGTGACACATCTTTTTGAAACAATGATGTTGTACGTAATCAATCCATCTGGGGAAAAAGTGTTAGAATATGCTCAAAGACCAATTTTGAAATAATTGTAATAAAATACTTATTTACCTAATTAATTAATATAAGGCATTCTTATTATTAATTCAATTTCTATTACATATATTTAAATAAACTGATTTATAATAAACGATAATGCATTAAGAAAATGTGTAGTTGATTGATGATAACATGTTGTCAATAACACGACGACATCAAAATTAATACATGAATGTGTGTTATAGAACAACATATTGAATGGACCCGCTGTGAATATTTTTCTTGGATTATTATGCGACATTCACAACCTTAATCATAGTGATAACTATGTATATGGTCCTCAAACTTAAGATTGTCATTATCCTGATATCGTGAGTTGTATATTTTTATACAGTCAAATGTCCAACATAACTAGTTATGCTATAAAGAATAATGTTGCATATATCACAAGCTATGTGATGCGATATGATTGACCAATATATGATTTGTCCCTCATACATTATGGGAGCAATATATTGGCCACTAATTGAGTGAGACTAGAAATGCATGAGCATGCTCAAAGAAGTTGATACGAGATATCATAATTATTTGTTTATTATATTATACTCAAAATATAAATGAACATTAGATGAACTATACAAATGTAACTATTTTACGACTTGTGTCCAATCTAGATATAAAGGACAAAAAGGATATAATACATGAAAGGTTAATCATAGAAAGTTGTTCTGTCGAATTATGACTTCTTTTAACTTAGATAGCAATGATGCACCGTTGGATGCCCAATTTGAGTTTCGATAGCCCTCAACGTGGCATCCTTGCTTTTATTCTTGGCATCATTTTTGTTAACTTAATCTTTAAGTAAAGACTCTAGAGAAGACACTAGTTCAAATACTTGATGTTTTTTTTTGTTGCAATATCTTGGGTTGTTGCTCTGTTTGATACACAGGTTGCTAAGTAAACATATTCTAGCTTTGATAAGCATATTGATTGGACTGCTTCTAGTTGTAGTTGTTGCACCCTCCGACATTAGCATTCCCATAAGATAATTGGGAAATATCCTCTAACTAGGATTATATGTATTTCCATAGACATTTGTGTCAATGCGATTATAATTCTCCATGTAACGTACAAATTTTGGGTTTTGGGGGCATTCTTCATAAGGGTGATTCTTCTATCGATGTTTACATTGCTTGTATTTTTCTCGGTTGTTAAATATTTTTACCTTATCTTTCAATTTTGATACTTGCCTAACAAGTGCAGACAATGTATCATCATCATGTGTGGTGCTTTTAACCATTTTTCATTGAGAAATCCTCGAGATAGGAAATTGACAAGCATTTTCAGCTATCATATTGATAAAATCAATAGCTTCAGCATAATTGTCCAAGAGAGTTCCATTAACTTATGCATCGACATCATCCTTGATTGTAGATTCATGTCATTTTAAAAGATTTCTATTCAAGTCTATGGTGGATAACCATGCATGGGGAATTTCCTGAGCAACACCTTGTAATGTTCTCAGGTGTCATAGAGGTTCTCGCCATCTTGTTACTTGAAAGAAGTAATGTGGTTCCTCAATTTTGCATTCAATGTTAGTGGGCTAAAGCAAAGCAAAAACTACTGAGCAAGATTGATTCATGTCGACACAAACCCTGTATGAAGAGAATTGAACCACTCACTGGCTATATTTTTAAACGAGTACAAGAAAAGTTTCAGGCGAAATTCCTCTTGTGGAACCCCTTATTGTATGAATAAATCACACAACTCTGTAAACGAGGTCAAATGAACATGAGACTTCTCGTGATGTATTTTACAATACCAACCCATAGATTGTAACATTTAGACATAACATGCTTAAGCTCAAAATATACATCATTGATAGTTGGACGAATAATACTTGGATTTAGACCTTCTAGTGTCAGTACAACATGATCTTTGATCGACCTATCTATGCCATTCACAAATCACAACACAATTTTTGTTCCCGTTGTTGTTGGCTCGATCTGTTACATTTGCGTCATACACATCTTTATCTAAATATTGCGGTGGTAATGGGTGATTGTTGTTTCCTCGATCATTCTAGTCATTTTCAGCATGAGTTTCCATAACTTATCGTAATCTTCGTCGTCTTCTTCCAAAATATCTTTTTTATTATGATTGAGCTGGAAATAATTTTTTGGAAGAACTCTGAGTTATACATCTGCAAAAGCATATAAAATAAATCAATAAAATGAACCAAATTAAAACAATAACAAAAAATAGCATTGTGAAATTTCCCGATAACGACGCCAAAAATTTGTTGTCTATGTTCCGACACTTAAATTAGTGCAAGTATACTCTATCGATACAAGTAATAAAGTGGACACACATGAGATGTGTGTAAGGTTTTCGAATCCCATAGGGAATGTGCAGCATTTATTAGATGTTATTGGCTATAAAAGTTTAATATGTTCTATGAGGTTCAGGAATACAAAAGAGAAACTAAGGAGATAATTAACTGGATGAAGGGATCTTGATACATCTAGAGGCAACCAATAGTTGTGATCTAAAAGATCATATTATATAATAAAATTACAGTAATATCCATGTTTGTATTATTACGGTACCAACATAGTTGATGAGCGATGCTCTTTTGAGGCTACAAATAGATATACCCACACTAACTCCAATGTGTCACTTGACTTAGCATGTCGGTGCATCTATCCATTCAAGTATCGAAACAACCATTCCTGGCAAAGTCTTAAGTGTCACTTGACTTAGCAAGACCGTAACTTTTGTTACTCATGCGCTTAAATCATTTATATCCATTTAATGTATGTTAAATGAAACCCTATATTTCTATAAGGGTTTAGATTAAACACAAGCTAATAATAAAGAACATAAGCAAGGGGTAACTATAATAAATAAAGTATTAAGTTCTACAAAACATAAGATATGAAATAAGTTTAGAAAACACCATATTCTAAGATCATGCAAGATCAGTAGCAAGAAATAAGTCCCTCTTGGGCTCTTGACCTCTACTCTTCTCAGACGCTCGAGCCTTACGATGACCACTACTGTAATTGTCAATCCAAGCAGCCTTTCAACTGTTTTGTTGCTTTTTTTTTTTTGCACCAATACCCCCAAGCTCCTTAAGCTTCTATGGTCGTGGCCTTTTTTTGGGAAGAAAAAGGATTTTCCAAAAAAGTGCTCTAAAAACTCTCTCTAAATAGAACTTCATTATTGTAGAAGAGACTTCTCTTTATATAGACGGAGGAGTGAAAAATGACAGTTAATAATATAACAATACTCCTTGTGGTTCTATGTCAAAAAGGGTGTTTGTCTTGATGTAGCTTCCATCTTACAGCTCCAGGAATTATCTGGTGGCCCGACTTGGCAATTTGTCTTGGTGTAAGGGGCAGTTTGTGGCCTCTAGCGCATAATGATCCTGACTCCTCCACTTTCCACTGGCTTTTATATAGTTCTATTGGGCACCTATGAAGACCATGTTGTCTTAGTGGTCCCGAGTGGTCTCAAACTCTCTTTAGCGAACAACTGTGCTGTGGTCCCAAAGATATAAAAGCAACTCCTTTATTTTTTTCATAATTTACACGCACTAGCACACAAGTTAAGTAACTCTGTATCGATATAAATTAACCGACATTTTAAGGTAAAAATCCTAAAAACAATACAAAATGCATGAAATTCCAAGTAAACGGCAGAAATATAAACAAACAAAGTAAAAACTCTTAGTAAAAAGGTGCATAGATAAATAAATATCTGATAGTTATCAAACATGCAATTTGTTTTAACGGGTTATCTTCCCTTTAACGTCCATGAAAATATCAAAGCAATCGTTAGGCTCAATAAGAGTCTGGTCCGCAATAAGACATGTTGATTTGCCATATGATATGAGGATTGACCAAAAACTTTCCCTCCATGTCAATTCCTAATTTATACATTATCACACGAGTTTGAGTAATTTACATTTTAAATCACTAAATTTAATATTTACTTTTATTTAAATCACAAACATTTATTTAATCAAATTATATTATTCAACTTGTATTGTTTATAAATCAAGTCACTTATATTGATATCGTTATAAAAAAATATAATTGAACTTCTATTTAATATATTTTTCATATACCATCAATAAATAATGTTTAATTGGAAATTTAAATATTTTTATTAGGATTCATAGAAAATGTAGATATTTTTCTTCAAATATATTTAAATGAATTGTTTCAGAAAATTATTATAAAAAGAATATTAAAATTATTAATTAAACATCATTTGATGCTGATATGTGAAAATTATGTTAAATACGAGTGTCAATTTTAATTTTTTATCTTAGAATCATTTAACGTTGCCAATATAAGTGATTCCATTTAAAATTAATAAAAGTTGGTTTATATAATTTGATTAAAGTAATTGTTTGTGATTTTGAACAAAAAAAAGTCAATATTTGTGATGTAGATGAAAATGAATGTAAAATTTGATGATCTAAAAGTACATTATTGAATGAATAATGTTTTTGTTTGCAAAAAATGAATATTTTTTTTGACAAAACCAAAAAAGATAGATATTTTGTCCATCACTTATGGTGCGTTCGGGAATGATTCTAGAAGCGGAAAAGCACTTTTTCACCCATAAATCGAGAAGAACGTTTAATTTTTTGTAGAAAAATCATGTTTGAAACGAGATTTATTCAACCAAATTGAAACCCTAGAAAAGTGGTGCTTTTGCGTTTTACAATTTGCGTTTGTGTGGATTTCACAATTTTAAATTTATCATTGTAGTCGAAATTTTGTTTTTTTTTCTGGGTTGAGGGTAGTCTTCGTTTTGGGTGGAAAGGATAATGATTTTAAATTTGTTGATTTTTAGGCAGGTAAACGAACCGAACGAAGTATGTTCATATTCGTTTATTTAATTTTAATCGAATAAATGAATAAGAATAACTAAACGAACATAATTTCTTGTTTGTGTTCATTTGTTCAGAAATGTAACTTGTTCGTGTTCATTCATGCTCATTCGTTAAAATGATAAACGAATGTAAATGAACATAAACGAACGGACATAAATGACATATATGAATAAATTTAAACGAACAAACATATGTGAAATTTTTTAAATTTTTTTTAAAATGTAATACTTTTGTTATAAAAATTAATAAATATAAATGGACATATGTAAATAAATTTAAATGAACATAAATAAACGGATTACTGAACGTTCATGAACGTAAATGAACGAATGAACCCATTGTTCGTATTTCTTCATTTAATTAAACGAACAAAAAATCTCGTTCATATTCGCTCGTTTAATAAATAAACGAACTTAAACAAACTTCTCGTTGAAAGGTTCACGAGTGGTTCGTTAAACGTTTGGTTCGTTTACAGCCCTATTAATTTTTTTCTTTACATTTTGGAATTTGATTTTTTTATTATTTTATTTTCCAGAAATATTTTCATACCATTACTCACTCATAATTATTAAAAGTCATGTAACATTTTAATAAATAAAAAAATACTAATAAATTTGTCAAAAAAATATTTTAATATAACTTAAATTAAATATATTTCATATACTATTATATAGACATTTAAATATCATCTAAGTTTAATATTCTCTTAGGTCATGGGTTCTAGACCCGTTAGGAACACCCTCTACCTTCCTGTAAAGTCTTTCTTAGGATTATGATAAGATTTAGAATTTGTCAAAAAAAAAATTATAGTTGACTCTGATTAAAATTAAATAAAAAATATTTTATTTAAATATGTTTATAAAGATATATTAATATTAATATATTTTTGAAATATTTTATAAGATACGGGTATTAAAAACGAACCGTCAGACCAAACAAAAATTATTTTGAATTCAGATATAAAAAGTTCCGAAATCAAAAGTGATAAGCTCGAGATTCGGGAATAGGGTGTTTGAATATTTACGTGTAAATTACGTTTTTGGTCAGTCAACTTTGTTGGTGTTTCTTTTACAGCCACTGAACTTTATATATTTTCAATTTTACCATTAAACCTTCCGACTTTCTCTTATTTTGGTCACTTGATTGTTAAGGTCTAACGTCAGAACCAAACACAGAGTTTTGACGCTTTTTATTTATGAAATCCCCATAAAAGTTTTGACATTTTTCTTCATTATGACTGAAATCTTTTTCCACCATTATTCGACCATTGACGACCATCATTTGCAACATAACCAATGCCAAAATGTTCTCTTTGCTCCCCTCTTTTTTATCAGTTTGGTTTTTTCTCAAAATCGACGAAACTGAAATCAAAATTTTGACCTTATCTTGGCCCGGTCTTAAATTTATATCGTCTGATCATCGTGGGATTGAAATGTATTATTTCTCCTCCTTTTCGATGTTCTCATCGTTCATATTTGGATAAAAAAACAAATACTCTAGCACAGATGAATCAATCAGAGTAAGAAAATCTTGCTTTTAGATGAAAGTTCCAGGGGGTTTTTTGCAAAAAAAATACTAAAAATTTAAACGGGGTTAAAAAATTAATGGCCGAGTGTTCAAACCGAGCAAAATTTAAAATTTTAGTGATGAATTGAATTTTTCAAAGTTAAATGTTCCAAAATATACGTTAGATTGCTACTTCAACAAAATATCTTCTTGTTTATAACGTGAAGTATATATGAATCAGTGTTTTGATATTATTTCTTTCTTATTCGAAGTTCTATGTGGTTAGGAATAATTCGAATCCAATAAATATATGTTTGCACATGCTATTGCCAATATTTTTAGGTTCAAATATTGGCAGATCCAAGACATGTGGAATGAATGAAAATCTTGCAGCTTAATTTTACTACGTTGTTTTTATGTATTTCTACTTCAATTAATCGTAAAAAGGATAAATCTTAAAATTATACATAAATTTTATTCAATATTTAATATTATATATATATATGAATTTTGATTTTATGCAATTATATAAATAAATTTTAATTTTAATTTTGTTCACAAGACAATATCATCCTCAATAATGTCAATTTTTTTAGTTAATTTATTGGGGTAATTTC
Source organism: Hibiscus mutabilis (assembly GCA_019671005.1). Classification (NCBI taxonomy): domain Eukaryota; kingdom Viridiplantae; phylum Streptophyta; class Magnoliopsida; order Malvales; family Malvaceae; genus Hibiscus; species Hibiscus mutabilis. The sequence goes on from CM033732.1 coordinate 12,339,509, forward strand.
AATTCTAAATCACTAAACTTAACTCCAACTTTCATTTATATCACAAAATTTTAATCTAAATAAATTACGCCATTCAATTTTTATTTGCAATAAATTAAGTCACATATGCTAACACCATTAAATAATTCTAATGGAAATTTTTTTTAAATTAACACTTTTACTTTTTTCACATATTATCATCAAATAATATTTAATTGACAATTGAAATATTTTTGTTAGAATTTATAGTCATTTAAGTTATTTTCCTAATTTATTTAAATGAAATATTTGAGAAATTTCACATAGAAAATTATTTAAATCATCGATTAAACTTTATTTAAATCATCAATTTTAGTTTTTTTTTTGTCAGGATTATTTAACGATGTAAGTATAAGTGACTTAGTTTATTAATAATAAAAGTTAAATGATGTAATTCGATTAAATTAAATGCATGTGATCTAAATGAAAGTGGATGCTAAGTTCAATGATCTAAAATGTAAATGAATTCTTATTGTGTGCACAAGTAATAATCTTTATCAATAACATAAAAAATTAATTATTTGTTTTCTAAGATGTGATCAATTAATCAAATCATTTTTTTAATTATCAATTAATACAAACTTATAATTATATATTATTACATCAAATTTAAATTTAATTATCACATTATACTTTTGTTTTTAAGTTTGTGTGTAATAATTGATATTTGCCGAACCTAAAATGAAATGATGTTAAAATAGAGGGTAGGTTTGGAAGTTGGGTTTCATGTGATTTTGGCATAGCTACCAGCTGCTGTAGGTAGATGCCGATCCATACTTCAAACTTCACCTACTAGCAAATTATGTGGCGGCCTCCATTCAAACTAAGAGCAAATTAATCTATGTACATTGTTTTAAAATGATATGCCAATTAATATATGGTAAGTAACATATATTATATGTATATTGCTTACCATGCATTGAACATTAAAGATCCTGATTTGCCATGATTTTAATCTTCATATATTTAATTATGATATGTACATTGTTTTAAATTTAATATATATTACTTAAAAATCAGGATTATTATATTCTCTAAGGTCCAATAACATGAGATAGTTTATCTTAATTATTGGAACAAGATTGATTCCAAATAGAGATGTAAATGTATTAGTTTGAATTAATAATAAATCGGATTGGAGCAAAGAGAAATTAAACTTAAATTATTTAAAGTTATTTCGCTTGAGACGTTCATTGTGTGTTTACCTTAATCATAAAAAAATAAATGAGTACATGTGTTTAACTTATACGCTTCAATGTATTACTAACTAAAACGTCTCAAAATAGTAAGTTGTAAGTCGATACATTGAATATATGATTCATGTATAATATGACCCTTTTTTTTGCCCTCCTTATCCCTGTTCATTAGGGTTTGAATCGACCACCTAATTTTGGTAGGTAAATATTAACGGAAATTTTCTGCATATACATGGTCTCGAGTTCAAAACTTGTTTTTATAATATCAAGTAATTTAGCACTTGAACCAACCTCGTTTTTAGATAAGTAATCATAACTTTCAACTACAATTATGAATATTCATAATAAATAAAATATGAGCTATATTTTGATATACAAATTTGTGAAGAATTTGGGAGAATAATTCAAATAGAAAGTAATAGTTGGAATATAGGAGATGTTGGAGGATATTTGGGCATACACGACATTTTCTACAGTGTATGGGGAAGACATCACCTTTTTTAAATATTTTTTTCTCCAAGCGTCCTCATTTTTTTAATATTTTTTTTTCTAAATCTATCATGCACGTGAACACTTTAGGTTAAAAAAATTATAAAAAAACTCAATACACCACCTGCAGGTGGCGTCTTTCCCATAAATTGTAGAAAATATTGTATATCCCCAAATATCCCCCAACAATCTCTATATTCTAAATATTACTTTCCATTTGGATTATTCTCCCAAATTTGCCCAAGTTTGTGTAAAAAATATTACACAACCATTCTTGAAAATTTAAAATCTAAATTCCTAAGCCTAAAACCTAACTCTAACCCTAAATCCTAAATTCTAAACCCTACAATCTAAACTCCTAAACTAACACCCTAATCCCTAAAATTGACAAACTTGTACAAATTAAAGTTTACGTGTATCAAAGTTTTTTCCATGCAATATTGGCGTTTTTATGGTTGTTGTGTCATTACAAGTTAAATTTTTTTAATTTAGTCTTGTTTTCTCTCCGACTTTCAATATAAAGTCTGGTATTCGTGGGAAACTACCGGATTGAACAAGGCGTGTTTTATGGCCCTCAGACCCCATGCCACTATAAAAGGACCCAATGAGGTATAACATTCTTTCTTCTTTAACCCAACTTCATCCTGGCATAAAACATTGTTCATTTGATGTGAGGGCAGCCTCCATACATGTTTTCTGATACTTACTTAAGAATCAGAGAGTCTTTCGATTCGAGTCACATTAAAGCGGTATTGTTCATATGAAATCATATTCATAGTATCATTTTTATTTTTATTTTTTGAATAGTCTTAAGGTGATTAAAATGTAATATATGTTCATATTTTTTCTTAACCCTTTAATAATGCATACACCTTGTAAATAAAGTTGCTCAAACTCAGGTCTTCAAAAATAAACGTCATCCTTATTTCTATTGGAACCACTCGTTTGATTCTATTCAGAGCATATTTTAAGTTTTGGATATAAAGTGGCACGTCATTGAACATATATATTAACAAATAATGCATTAAACATGTCAAAACTATAATCACACGTCAGAAGCACTTTAATCACATCTAATATAATTTAATCATAATGCATATGCACGAATAGTCTATATGAGCAAGCATATTTGGCCAGTTGGCTAAGCTGCTCATCTTTGTTCCCTCGTATTCTCTTAAGTAATGGGTTCAAGATCCACTAAGAACTCTCATCTTTTTTCCCCTAGAGTCTCCCTTCCCCTCCCCTCTAGGTAAAATTAAGATTAAGTTTATTTGTAAAAAAAAATCAAGTCTATATATTTGACAGAACATATAGTATCATCAGGGACGAGCCAAGATTTAAAATTGGAAGAGACAAACTATAAATGCATGAAAGTGGGGGGCAAATTCATAAATAAAATAATTTTTAAAAAATTTAAATAGGGGGATAAAAAAAAATTCTTAGGGGCGCCCCCACCCCACTTAGTTCTGTCACTGAGTATCATGTTTTTTATGCCTCAAACACAACGTAATTCATATATCATGTTCATACCACAACCAATATCAACTATCAAGGCATTATTTTAAGCTTATGAGAAATCAATCAACATTATAACCATAAAGATTTTATATTAAGACAGATCTTGACATAATAACCATGAAAATATCACGATATCGTACTATTCCAGGCCATCGAATCATCTTCGCAAAGCTAGGTCCAAAATTTAAAAGCACTAATCTTGAACTCAACGAGTGGTCTCAAAACAAAAAATATAATGTTCATTTTAGAAAATTCAGTTATATCAGTAAGGTGTCGATACCTTATCAAAATATTTAAAAAATATATAAACATATATTACTTTGTAATTACTTTAAAACTATTAAAAAAATTTAAATTCCCCTGAACACAAATTCTAACACCAATCACCGTATTCAACTAGCCTATCTTTTCCTCAGAATTTTAAGGATTCACTTTTCTCGAAAGCTCCAAATTCAAGTACCCATAAAATTAAGAAGAAAAAAAAAACATAGTTAATAATTTATCAAGATTAATAGAACCAATATAACTAAATATAATTTGGGTAATTACATTGGAGGCCACTCAATTATTAGTAAGGTTATATTTGGGTCACCTAATTATTAAAAGTTACAATTGAATAACTCAATTAAAGTTTTAGTTACTATCAGGTCACTATTCTGTTAAAATACTGATGAACATCCAAAAAGATTTGGTATAATGATAGTTTTAGCCCTCAAAACGTATATATTCTACCAATTTAGTCATAATTCAAAATAATTCAAAAAATAACCCTTCACATTTGAAAATATACCAATTTAGTTAATTTTTTTTCTCCCAAGTCGCTTGTGTACTCTCATTAACACTAGAGTACTTCATTTAAAATCACTAATTAATCTAATACACAAATTTTAAATGTTAAGATATTTATAATTATTTTTTAATGTTAGATATGTAACTAATATACACACTAAAACTAAATTCATTAAAATCTATATAAAATTATTTATGAAAATCTTTAGGTTTTAGCTACTGCTACCACACAATTTTCTACAAAAAAAATATTTTAATTATAGATTATAATTAATTTGAATTTATTTTCATTACTGAATTTTAATGAAATTAAAATTGAATTATGTGAGAAAAATAATAGAAAAAATTAATTTTATGCTAATTAATTTATTTTAAATATAAATTAAAATTAATTTGAATTAATTTTCATTATCGAGTTTTAATTTGTGCATGTAAAGTTTAGAGTTGAAAACTTTATCAAATAAACAAAAATGGTGGAAGCCCAAAATACATGACCTAATACTAAGGCCCTACGTGTCATCCTTAGTCCACAAGCAAGGGAAGTTTGTTTTTGGGTTAGATTACTACTACTTGTTAAATCTAAACTTGTTGTCAAAAATTTTCCTAGGGTATTTTTTTTATTATTAGGGTATTTTTGGATTTTTTTTCTATTCATATATATATATATATATAAGAGCTCACTCTCTTAGTACCCATGAGTTTGAGAATAAAAAATAGGTTGAAAGCGTAGACTTTCTAAAAGATTGGGGGTTAAATAAAGTATCTGAAGACCTCCCAAGAGCAAGGCTTGTATCAACTATAGGATCTCCCCACAAAATCAAATATCAAATTACACAAGTACTTGATGAATGTTATATTTATTGTATTAGATATTATAACTGCTTCGATTGTAAATAATAATTTTAAAATTTATGTTGCACTATTTTTCTTATTTGAACCTTCACGACCAAGATATGAAACGTCTTGAATTTATCTCTAATCGTATCAAGATGACATGGAATGGAATGAAATGAAATTCTCCACCTCTATTTTTCTCTTCAAGATTCAAACAAGATGGGTTCTTGCAAGCAAAAAATTCAAGAGGTAATTTCCTAGGCTGAAAATGTATAAAATGAAAATATAGAAGCTTCTTCATTCATTCTCTTTCCAACCACCGTTTTTTGTTTCCCTTGGTTTTCGGACCTTACTTAATTATCCGGGCCGACTCGCGTCGCACACTTAATTTTGGTGAGTGAGTCTCTCAGGGAAATTTTTTTGCATATATTAAAACTCAAACTCGAAACATGCTTAAGCGATTCTAAGCTGCTCTCACTTGAACCAATCCTTATTGATTCCAACCATCGAAGGCAAACAACTTATGTTGGCTAATTAATCAAGAAAATCGATGATTCTCGTGACTTGTCTCAAGTAATAACTTGACCTTGGTCTCATGATCATAAAGTCCTTTTTTGATGAAATAAAGTCCATGTTAATAACACTTATTGACTCTTTTATTAATCAATTTACAATAATCTCACATTATGCCCAACAATTCTCAAGGCATTACAAAATAGGCTACACCCATAATTGAGATTTTGAATTTATGATCACTTAAATAATTTGTTCGACTTTCGGGTTGGTCCAACATATCATCTCAATTAATGCATAACTTGTTTCATGAGAATTTAATTTAATGAAACTTAAATAGAGTGGATTTTGGCATAACTTTTTTAGGGTTGTTATACCCTTCGCTTTGGAGGTAATGTTATGAAACGATGACGCTCCTTTACCCCCCAGACGCAATCCTTTAGTGAGCAGTTCTAACATTGTACCTTCGCAACACACCTCTGGCCTTTAATCACATTTCATGACTCTATCTATCCGCTCAATAACTAATAAGATAAGACGACCTAACCAATGTAGTCACTTCACTACTAGAAAGATTCTAGACTAGTAAAATAGATATAGAAATCAAGAGAAACATTGGGAGGGCTCCAAACTTATCATAATGATTTGGGTAAAGTTCACAAATAAGCACTAAACTATCTCAAAATGTTTATTTTGGCCATTCAACTTTTAAATGTTAAAAATAGTTATTAAACTTTAGTTTTTGTTACAAAATGATCATTGAGTTGTTAAGTGTCGCTAAGGAGTGACGTGACATTTAAGAAAATTTGTGTAATAGCACTTTTAGTCATTCATATTTAAACATTTAATCCTAATTTGAACAAATTCAATAAATTTAGTCCTCGTTATTTACTTATTCTATAAATTTGGTCCTATTTTTAATTAAAAATAGTTTAACAAATTTTCTCCAACCAGAAGGTGACATGTGTTAATTTAGTATATTAATATTTTAAAAATAAGACCAAATTGATAGAATGCGTAAATGATGAAGGCTAAATTTATTGAATTGTTTGAAATAAGACTAAATTGATTGGATGTATAAATATGGATGACTAAATATTATATACAAATTTTAAATTATCACATCACCCTCTTAATAGCAGTTAACGACCTAATGACCATTGTGTAATAAAAATTAAAATTTAATAGTAATTTTGTAACATTTAAAAGTTAGATAACCAAAATAAACATTTTTGAGATAATTTAGAGACCATTAGTGAATTCTACCCTAGTAATTATTTGGTACCAACCCCACTAACGACTCTTAACTTTTATTTGGTGCTCCACAAAAAATAAAAATCCGTTGGATGGGTTGGGACTCAGGGTATGTACCCAATTGTTTATAAATTAATTACTGAATGCATTTTTTTTGTTTCAAACTTTCAATCGATTAATTAGTTTAATGGAGTGAAATATTCTATATTGCCTAAAAATAATTTTGAACGTTTAACTAAAATTTTTAATAATTTTGAGGGATTTAATAAGAACTTTTAAAAATTTTGAGTAGAAATTTAATTAAAAATATTCAAAATTTTAAAGTTTAATATGATTTTTTAAAATTTTTTAGGGGGACAAAGTGAATATTTCAAAAAAAATCGAATTTACCAAAATTTTGGTGTATGACCACTAGCTTTTTAAAGGATCAACCTCCGGGACAAAACTCTGGTAACCGGGAGGGCAACAAAAATATTATTTTCTAGTGAACAGGTCGCAATCCGGTTAGTTTTGAATTTTAAAATTTTTGAGTTAACTTTGAATTTGACTCAATTTTTTGTTAGAGATATGGTGTGTTTAGGTTAGGTGTTCAAATTTGTTAGGTTAGATCATTTGTTTTTTTAAGTCGTTTGAAGCTATTTATTTGATTAATTTCAGTTCAGATTATTTTAATTTTGAGTTTATTATGCTTTATATTTTGATTGTTGACTTTTTTTTATCAAATTCGATTGATTAAATTAAATAGAATACAATGAAGATTCAATATAAATTTTGTAACGACTGAATATGTATTTTAACTATTGAAAAATGTGTAATGTATTTAGTACCATGGTAGGGATCTTTCTTACCCCAAAATGTATCCAACCTGCTGTCCATTTTCTTGAATTTATTCACTTGTTTGTTTCAATGCAAATGGACAAAGAAACCAAATCCAGCTTCTGCATTTACGTGGTCAAACCCATATGCCATACATAGTCATGTTTTTCAAAGAAATTACCAAATTTTTGAAGATTCTAAAACAATCTCTTTCAGGGAGTGTCCCTTTCCCATGATTCTGTAACACGGACAAACGTTGCATTTAATAATAAAAATAATGATATTACGCAGTTGCTTAACCAGATAAACTCAAAGCAAAAAAATCTAAATTTAAGAATATGAACCATTTTTCGTATGCCCTCCTTTGGTTTCTCTCCTCTAACCATTTCTACTTGATTTATTTATATTCTTAAGTCATTTCATACTTTTTAATATTTTCATGGCAGATAAAATCCAGTGAGTGAAGAAACTGCTGCATATATTGAATTGCTAATGCGATGGATTCTTGTAAATCAAAATCTGTAAGGTATGTAGTTTCAGAAGCCAAATTTTAATGTATGTGAAATACAGTCTGTGATTGTTGATATGATTTCTTCACCGGAATTCTTCTTATACCGGTTTTCAGATTCCGAGACGATCCCGAAAAGAACACTTGTTCATCCCCTAGGAAAACTCATTCCTCTAAGTACATGAGCAAGGTCACGGACTGCAATAAAAAAACAGCAATTGGCAAGACTTTGCACACGAAAGAACTGTCCACGGTGTTTTCCGAAGACTATGAGGTAGTAGAGAAGGCGATATTCGATCCTCGAGGACCTGACATTAGCCGGTGGAACAAGCTTTTCTTAGTAGCTTGTCTGATTTCCCTGTTCATAGACCCTTTGTTCTTTTATCTCCCTCAGGCTAAGAAGGGTTTATGCATTACTGTTTCATTACCTCTCGAAATCGATCTCACCATTATTCGATCAATAGTCGATGTGTTTTACATACTCCAGATTTTCATTCGGTTCCGAACAGCTTATGTCGCTCCATCTTCTCGTGTGTTTGGTAGAGGAGAGCTAGTCATAGACCCTTCAAAAATCGCTTCAAGGTACCTTCGCAAAGATTTTTGGCTCGACATAATCGCTGCTCAACCCCTTCCACAGGTACCGAATTCATTTCTCGAGCAACAAATCAAATTTATTCATCAAAATCAACACTTGTTCATGAACATTGCAGGTATTGGTTTGGTCTGTAATTCCAAATTTAAGGGGTTCATCAATGGTTGCTACAAAAAACATCGTACGATTAATCATCATATTCCAATATCTCTTAAGGCTATACCTTATCTTTCCACTTTCATCTCAAATTATCAAGACTACTGGGGTTGTGACCGCAACATCATGGGCCGGAGCAGCTTATAACTTGATGCTCTATATGTTGGCAAGCCATGTATGTCAATCACTTCAATAAATCCCGGACCTAAATGTGTACAGACACGAGTTCTTATGTATATGTATCGAATTTCACCGAGAATGCTCCTTACTCTGTTACTTTTCCCGGTTTGCAAGCAGGTTTTAGGGTCCGCCTGGTATCTATTATCGCTCGAACGACAAGAAGAATGTTGGATGAAAGTTTGTAGTCTTCCCCTTGTAGACTGTCGGCACGGGTTTTTTGACTGCAGATCGGTTGGTGACCCTGCTAGATCTTCTTGGCTCAAATCAAGCAATATCTCAAGTCTATGTGATCCAAGCAGTGGCTTCTTTCAGTTCGGTATTTATGGCGAAGCATTACGTTTCGGAGTCACATCCGAAGGATTCTTCAAGAAGTACTTTTATTGCCTTTGGTGGGGGCTTAGAAATTTGAGGTAAGATTCATTAGAATGCAAGATAACATATGGTTAAATTCTGTTAGCAATGAATTTTAATTCCATGGTCTTACCAAATTTGGCAGTTCACTAGGGCAGGGTCTTTTTACAAGCACTTATTTTGGAGAAATAATTTTTGCCATCATTATTGCTATTCTTGGATTAGTGCTTTTTGCATTGCTGATTGGAAATATGCAGGTAAAATCTAACAGTTTTGATCTCTACTCCATTGTTATTGTGTGTTTTTTTTTTTTGGTTAATACCAGCCTTTCATTTTCTTAGACGTATCTACAATCTACGACTGTTCGACTCGAAGAATGGCGGATTAGAAGGACCGATACAGAACAATGGATGCATCACAGGCAGCTTCCGTATGAACTAAGGAAGAATGTTCGTCGATATGATCAATACAGGTGGGTTGCGACTAGGGGAGTTGACGAGGAAGCGATTCTAAAGAGTCTGCCAACTGATCTTCGTCGAGACATCAAACGACATCTCTGCCTCGATTTAGTTCGACAAGTGCCCCTCTTTGATCTGATGGATGGCCAGATGCTTGATGCAATATGTGAAAGGCTTAAACCCTGTCTTTGTACCCCGTCGATGTGCCTAGTTCGCGAAGGAGATCCCGTAAATGAGATGCTTTTCATCGTCCGAGGCCATCTAGATTCCTGCACTACCAATGGAGGACGTACAGGGTTCTTCAACTCAAGCCGGATTGGTCCTGGTGATTTTTGTGGTGAGGAGTTGTTAACATGGGCGTTGGATCCTCGTACAAGTATCGTCCTTCCATCGTCTACGCGCACCGTTAAGGCGATCACTGAAGTGGAAGCTTTTGCACTTGTTTCCGAGGACTTGAAATTCGTTGCATCCCAATTCCGAAGACTGCATAGCAAGCAACTAAAGGATACATTTAGATTTCACTCACATCAATGGAGGACATGGGCTGCATGCTTTATACAAGCAGCTTGGTTTCGGTATAAGAGACGGAAAGGGGCTGATGAGCTAAAGAAATGGGAGAGTATGGTGGTCGGTTCGCCTGAACAAATGACGGCTGCCCCTGTTACGGCGGTGGTCGTGGACTTTGCGTCGTATGCGGCCAAACTGGCAGCCAGCACCAGATCAAGAGGGGGGAGTAGAAGGAATGGCAATGACTTTGACATATTAAGCTCTTTGCAAAAACCAAATGAACCTGATTTTACAGTTGAAGGAGAGAGACAATAAACAGCTCATCATCAATAAGTAGAAATGTTTTCCACATTTTCATGTATTTTTTTTCTTATAAAAATATGATTTTTACATGAAAATTTAACTCGAATCTAATCAGACATTAATTATATATCAATAATAAATGTATACTTTGAAATTTTAAACTTATTCAAAAATATTAATCTCAAATATTACACTTTTCAATAATATTAAACATACATGTACACACATATATATTAATAACATGTAGTATAACATTTTATTTAAATAATAAATTATTAATATATTATTATTTATTATTGTAATAAAACTTATTTAATATTATTAATTATTTTAAATAATTTTATTGAAAAACAATTTTTTATTAATATTTTATCAATAAATATATAAAGTATAATTTATAAATAGTTAGTGATAAATATAATATTAATATCAATTCAATACTTTAAAGTGTATTATTTTAGGTATTTAGTATTAATATAATACTTAAAAATTATTAATTTATTACTATTTAAAATATTAATATTAAAAATAAAAATACAAAAATAATTATGAGTAAATAAAGCACTTAATAAAAATCAATCATTAAAAAGTATTTATTTCAATTGAACCTTTTTCCTTGCAAAATCAATTATTTCTTCATGTCACTGCTTTTTGTAGTAACTAATAATTAATAATATTAATTAACATAAAAAAAAATTATCCCCACTTCCCTCTACTTCTATTTATCTGAGAAAGTTATTTTTAAAAAAAAAATTGAGGTCTTCTTCTTCATTGAAGTCGTTTCGGGTGACGACCTTTGTAGCACCCTAAATTCAATGTCATATTTGAGCCTTAAGTTCAACCCATAACTATAAATTTTTGACCTAATTTAGCACAATCTACAATCATTTCCATGAAATTCATTGAGTTCAAATATTTCAAACGTAGATAAACATTTAAAAATGTTTACAATAGAGCTCCATTTAAAATACAATTATAGAAAGCATTCAACTCACGTTATAAATCCAAAGATACGAGTTACAAACATAGGGTCCTATGAATACATAGCTCACATAAGTCTAAGTATTGTACTATGAACAAGTTGATGCTAAAATCCTATTCCGTTGATGCTCCTCCAATGTAACGTGCCAACCTACTAACCTGCAAACGGAAACAACGATTCCGAACACTGAGCTAAAAAGTTCAGTGGATACACTTCCAATCAACCATACTTCATGCAAATCATAAACATGAGCATGTAGCTAAAGATGATGACATGGCAATACAACAAAATGTGACACTACCTTTAATCGCCTAAACACATAGCAAGCAATAGATGCATCAATCTCATAAAGCAAACATATGCTCTAACCAACAAACCTGGAGTGGGGCCCAGTGTCACACAGCCACATGAACGTACACTATGAGTGAGTCCTGGTGTCACACAGCCTCAAGAACATACACTCAGACTCATAATCTCTTATCGGATATCTTCAAATGAGGCCTGATGTCACAAAGTCTCGGGATCATACATTTGGTGTCTCATCTCATAGTTTGCAACACACTCTCTAGGTATCCATATCTCAACAATCAAAGGTGACTCGACCAAGCAAGTGCCCACACAGCACACAATATCATCATGGTTACCAAAACTCATTTTATCTCATTGGAAGTCTAAGGGACCATTGTCCATAATTTTCAACCTTTCGAACTCAAACTCATATTTTTGGGTAGATTTGCCCAGGCAATACTGGTACACAACTCCGCGTACCGATACGATACATAGAGTATCGATACTCGTCCTTTGTGTACCGATACGTCGTTTCATATAGGATAGAGGTCAACAAACACCCCGTACCGGTACTCGACCTTTGAGTATCGGAACGCCCTCGGTACCGATACGCCCGCGAACGTACCAACACCAGCTTTATCTCACTAAAATTCAATGAAATAGTGGGTACCGGTAAGAGTAGACCCGAACTGATACGATTGGAATCTCGTACCAATACGGCTTGAAGCTCGTTTCGGTACCCTTCTCATAATTCATTTGTATTCTTCACCTTGGGCACGAGGTACCGATACAGGTTCATCTCGTACTGATACTCGAGCCCATATTTCCAGTTTTAGAGCTCAACAAGGGTTCTCAAAACTCACCTAAAAGCTACCAAGACGGTCTTACATATTATGAGAGGTGATTTAAGTGGTTTCCTACCGTTTTTAAACAGCATTAACAAGAAATTTGGGTTATGCCATAGCCAAGTCTCAATTCACCTTAAATACCAAAATCAACAAATTAAGCATACACAAGCATCGTTCTTAGAACCTGCATGAAGACAAAGAGTTATAAGTGTACTAACCTTGAGTCTAAGCTAGAAAGCAGGCCTCTTGCCACAACTCCTTAAACTTTCTTCTTTTCTTGTTCTTTAGAGGTCTCTCCCACTTCTCTCACTACACAAGAAGATTGTAACTTGGATTACAGCTTTGCAGGATACGAATTGGTAGATAAATTTTACCACCACAGTTGGAAAAACGAAATTAAATTTTTATTCTCAATCCATTCAACCAAACCCCCTCCAAAAAACCCAAATCTTTGCTCCTCCCCCAACAATGATGATTCATACCATGTTATGTAGATCTTTGGGTGCTTGTTACACTGCCCTCAATAATAAATTTGAATTTTTTACTCTAGAAGATAAAGATTCAATATTTGTCTTAGGGTTAAGGGTGAAAAGGAAAAAGAGAGATAAGGATAATAAAGTTAATATGGTGATGAAAGCGTGTCTTGCTTTCTCTATTCGTCACATGGGGTTTAAGACAAAACCTTAACCTTGATTCAAACTGTGGGAGAATTACCTCATAAACCCTTATCTTACTTCCCCCATCACACTTTAGCCACTAGCCCAGTCCAATAAAACTTATATAAAGCCCACTAAGGTGTCCTCAAGCACCCAATGGACCTAAGATTTTGGCCCAACATGATAGACTCACAGCTAGGGTAAACCGTCCACAGATTTCGAAATCTGGGTCGTTACAATTTTCATGCCTTCAACTATTTTTTAATTTTTATGATGATTGCACATAAATAAGATTATTCTCCTTTGACGAAGAAACGTTTGTTCTTTTTTAGTTTTATTGTTTCTTGTTAGTTTTGCTTTGCCAGATTCATTCTACATTTGCTTTTTTGGCTTTTTTTGTCTGCTTGTATGATAATTTGTTTGTTTGCATTTTTGCTGGTTTGTTTGTCATTGTGACAGTATTGTTTACTATTATGGCAATTTAGCGTTCATATAACAAGAATTATCGAGTGTTTCTAGTCACAAGATGATCAGCGGTCTGGTATTTTTTTTATTCCTTTATGGTAGTTTGTCGATATGCCAATAACTTGCAGCGAAGAATAATTGATTCATAAAGCTTTTTGTTCAAAGTATATCGTTGTTGGATCATTTAAAAGATTATGCAAGTTTTTTTCTGCAAAGTGATGAGTTTTGCTTCTCATGTCTTTCACTCCTTTTAAAATTTACTGTATTTATTTTTCAAATTAAATTTTCAATAATTTTAGTGTGATCCTTTTATAATTTATTTCACTTTAAATATAATCTATTATACTTTTCTTGTTAAAAAGTATTATTTAACAAACTAGTAGTTGAGATGATGGCATATGACACCTTTGAGAAGAGTCACTTCGACAAACAATAAAAAAAATAAAATAATAAATTTCAACTTAAAAAATATATTATAAAAATATATAAATTTAATAAAAAAATTTAAAAGATGAATAATAAAATATATAAAGCTAAAATTATAAAAAGGTAATAAAAAATAGTAAAAGCAATTTTTACTTTTTTTATATATGTATTTTCCCTTTGTTCTTTTTATAAGCACTACAGCTTCCCTTTGTAATTAACAACACTTGCAAATTTCTGTCATGACTCTATATTGAATCCAGTTTTCATTGTTTTATTACTTAGAAAATAATTTCTTGGTATTGATGTGAATTTAATTGATTAAAAAAACTCAACAAAGGTAAACAAACTTTTTCTTTTTTTTTCTCGGTCAAATTTTCCTAGGTTCCAAACATGTCCGTTTTTGTTCTTACGGTGCTTTGATTGTACATATCTCGCGCCTTTTTCTCAGTTCGATGAGCAGGAAAAAGACGTCTTTATAAAAAAAGAATAAAGATTTTTTGACTTTTAGTTTTATTTAGCGAAAGTTTATTTAATTATCGATATTTAATTTATTAGTTTTAACTCGGATCGGATATTATAAATGTACATTATGAGATAATCTTCTCAATCGAATTTGTTCCATTCACAATGTCAAGATTTAAATCGTTAATCTTATTTAAGGGATAGACTCTTTAGCTTTTTAATTTTTATTTCAGCAATAGAAGGGTGTGATGACGAATAGAACGAAAGAAGCTGGGAGAAAATGTGCAAATGTTTTAAATATTTTTATAATATATATATATATATATATAGTTATAACGTATCAACTTTTTATATATTTTTATATTCTTAAAATATTTTAAATTTCTTAATAATTTTAAATGATTGTTATTGTTTGTTGACATAACACTTGTAGAATGTTATTATCATTGATGCTTTTGTTATTTAAACGGTCAAAAATAGTTGACGACATAAATCGTTAATGAATGGACTTAATTGAGTTCTTTGGTTAATAGAAGAGGCTTAATTGAGTGAAACTGAATGGCTTAATTAAATTTATTAAAGACTCTTTTATTTTTAAATAAAAAATTAAAATTTTAATGTTTATGCCATTAATATTTTGTGAAAAAATAGATTTTAAAAAATAACCAACAATAGAAAGCATTTTAAATTTACCGATCCAAACATCATAAAATTTTCATTTTTTCAAAACATCATGTTTTTCAAAAACAATTTTCTAAAAAGTTTTTCACGTCAAATAAACACTCCATAAATCATTATATTTTAATTAGACACAATTTGATCCTCCTTTTATAATGAAGTGTTATTGCTTAGCATAAAGCCTTAAAAATGTGTTACTAGTTAATGTGGAATTTTTTATTAAAATAAGGCTTAGGATAAAAATATTTATAAATATATATTATTTTTTAATCGCCTTTAAACTACTTAAAAAAATTGACCAAAGTCTTTGTTATTTTCGGTCTCATTAATCCCGAGTATTAAACAATCGCCAACACACAAAATTCTGAATCATAGATAAAAGACCATCTCCCATAACTTAGTATTTTGAATCTACCATATCCAGAGCATAATCAATGGCTCTTAAGCATAAAAATTTCATTTGATGTTTTTTTTTTAATTCACGTTTAGGACCTAAATGCATAAACTAAAACACTAAACCTCCCAATTAGATTAAATTAACGCCAAAACTCTTAAACCTCAAAACTAAATAATCAAAACTCGGTAAAAAAAATTCGTATATTGATTTGATTCAAAATGAGCAATCTCTACAAAGCTCAATAATCACATTAAGTTTTCATTGCAATCTTTCTTCTATCTGTTGATTCAAAGTGATTCAAGTTTCAAAGGAATAAGATTTGATTTAACGTGAAATTAAATCTAAGAGGATGGAATCATATTATCTTGGATTTTATAAAAAAAAAAATGAACTTTGAGATTTTCAGCTTGATTTCACGAATCATGATTAAACGGATTAAGGGTTCTATGTTTTTTTTGTTTAATTATCTTTTAGTATTTTATTTGAATTGTAATTGTTATAATTTAAATTAAAATGAAATTATATTCCATGTGTAAGCATGTGCTAAGTTAGATGTTATGTCATTTAAAATGTATTTTACATGTACGTATCATGCCGTTACCATTAATTATTTAACAATTTAATAAATATTCTAGTTAAAAAATAACTTATTTGATAAAAAGATATAGGATAAGGGCTAAATTTATCTTAAAAAAGGTGAGGACCAAAATGATAAAAAAACTGTAAGTTTCCTTCTATCTATAAATAATAACCCTTAATTTTTTATATATTTATATATTTTTCTTTGATTTATATATTTTATAATCATCTACAAATTTCATAATTTTTCTTACAATTTCACATATATTTTTTTTATTTTTTTAAATAATTTATAAATTTAAAGAATAATAAAAATTGTTTTTATAATGTACACTCGATTAAGCTCTTAACATAGAAAAGAATAATCAATTGGTTTGTTGAGCCTTACTTTACGAGAAACTTGATTGATTATATAAAATAAATTTTATATTTTAATTATATATTTATACATAGGTTATAATTATCTACAATTTTTATAATTTTTTCTTATAATTTTCTATTTTTAAATAATTTTAAATTTTTAAAACTTATACTTTTTTATAATTTACACTCAATTAAATTCTTCAAATAAAAATAATAATCAATTAAGCCCCCACTAGATGAAATATGTCACCATTATAAGAGTCTATTAGCCGCGTCAACAAAAAATAATGGTAAATGCACTTAATGTTAATGGAGAAACTTGATTGATTAAATTTTTGTTATAAGGGTTCACTTAAGTACAAATTTTTATAAGGGTTTTGATTATTTTTAAGAATTATTTTATCATCAAACCTTTAAAATGAAATTTGAAACTCAAAAATAAATTATCATTTAAAAGGTGAGATTAGGATTATTAAAATAGTTATTTTTGTTGGTAAAAAATAGTTATTTTCATTAAATTTTTAATCGTATTAGTGATTAGTTTAAGGTATGACATTAATATTAATAAAAATATTAAATTATTCGAAATTAATATATAAAAATTAAATCTCAAATTAAATAAATTAGAGAGGAAAACCAATTTTACCTAATTTTATTCTCAAAGGCCTAACTCCTAAGCCACCAAAATGGATCATAGTTATTTGGGGCCTAAGACCCATAATTGTCTTATACCCATGGGCTTAAACCTCATTTTTTTTCATTCAATCCACAAAAAAAGTAAAATTTAAAAGTTTAATTTTTATTTTTAAGGGTAAATATGCATTTTGGTACTTTCATTTGGCCTCAAGATCCAATGTGGTATCTAAGTTATTTTGTTCCAAATTAGGCACATGAACTTAGCTTTAAGGTTCAATTTTGCACCTAAAGTTTTTTATTCAATTAAATACATGAACTTGGTTTTTTAGTTCAAAGTTGTACCTACATTTGTCTTTTTGGTCCAAATTGATGCTTATGATAAATGACTTATTTGAAGTATAAAGCCAAGTTTAAGTACAAATTTGAACCAAAAAGCCAAGTTCATGTAACAATTTAGACCTGAAAAGTTTGGGTATAAATTGAACATTGAGGTCGAGTTTAGGTATAAAAAAAAAGAAAACAAAAGTTTAGGCATTAAATTGAACCTTGAAATCAAGTTCGTGTACTAAAATTTATATTTACCATTTTTCCTACTTATACTTATGGGAGAACAGTCGGTTGTTTCAACCAAACCAACTTCGACCTACAAAAACTGAACCGACCAAATTTCATATCTTAAATAGACATAAGTGACTCGACTTAAAATTGATCAGTTTGGTCAGTTAATTGATTAAATTTATCAAATTTAAATGTATAATTTTTAATAAAAATATAGCATGTTCATTATGGATTAAATTATAAATATATTTAAAATATTTAATCAAATTAATTGATTTAATTTATTTTATATGATAAATATATGTATAATATTTCATATACATGATTCTCTTAACAGGTTACATAAGACCTTTGCAACTAAGCCCTTGCTCCTCCCAAATATTTTTGGTTTATTACTTTTAAGACCGTTAAGTTAAAATTAATGAAATTAGGTTTTGTCTTTTTAATTTTTTTAGTTTAATCGCCTTTTAAGACCATTTAATTTTAAAATTAATAAAATTAAACTTAATTTCCTTGATTTTTATGATTTAATTATTTGTTAGAACCTATTTATTTCAAAGTTAATTAACTTGCCCCTCTTAAAATTTAATCTTGACTTGTATATACTTAGTTGCAGACATTTTAGATAACGTCTATTAAACACTACAGGTAAAAAAATGTGAGGTTAATGATTTACAACTTTTGTACTCCTCACCTCACATTTATATTAAACTTTAACAAAGTTGAAGAATTCATAATATTTGGCTTCGATATATTAAACACAACAGGTCAAACAAAAATGTGAGGTTAATGATTTTAGATCAAAACATTTTCTATATATTAAAAATCTCTTATTAAGTTGTCGTATTGGAAAATAAAGTGCTATTATCCGTAAGTTATTAAAGATTTAGATTAAAGAACATATACTATATTATAATCGCACCAAACAATTAAAAAAAA
Organism: Hibiscus mutabilis; assembly: GCA_019671005.1. Lineage (NCBI taxonomy): Eukaryota > Viridiplantae > Streptophyta > Magnoliopsida > Malvales > Malvaceae > Hibiscus > Hibiscus mutabilis. The sequence continues at coordinate 12,358,268 of CM033732.1, forward strand.
CTGTGATATCCAAAAAACAGAGTCGCCACCGATCCTTTTGTATAGGCGGATAGGAAACCTAAAACAAACCAGAGATTACGAAATCTAAGATTCAGGGCACGATTACGTATGAGAAATGATTAGCACCCTACAATGCCCTTAAAGTGGCGCTTATTTAATCACTCATATTTTCTAATGTAATTTTGATTTACATGTGTTATATTATTATTATTATTATTAGTGAATTTATTAACAGAAAGTAACGCGTAATATATACATACAAGGAAAGAATTATGCTTAATTAATAATATATTAACATTAATTACATGTTAAAATTTAAAGTTACCAACTAAGTCATACAAAATGAAACAAAGAGATTGAATTGGACTAAGTAATTAAACAAGCAAATAACATGAATACCATATTGAATTAAACATACTCAATTAAATGCAACATATATACATATAAATATACTAAAAATAAATAAATAATATGATAATAACTTTAATTAAGGGGCTAAATTATAAAACAAAATGGACTAGGACTAAACATACAAGTGACGAAATCAAATGAAAATGTAGGAACGAAAGACCAAAATACAAAGTAATCAATGGGTGAAGATGAGACAATATGAGATTAAAAAGGCAAAAAAAAAAGTAAAAAATAAAAGACAACAAATTAACTAAAAAACAAATGGATGGGAAGTAGAATGTACGGATGTTGAATGGGTTTCCACACGTCGTAACGCTTTGGATCTTCACTATTCCAAAGCAAAAAATATATGTGAAATCTCGAACCAAGAAAAATGTTAGAAAATATTTTGATTCTTATTCCTCTCAAGAATGCTTCTTGCGTTTTTTTCTGTGTACAATGCTCTCTTGTGTGGTGTGTCAATTACAATGGAATGAAGCCTATTTATAGGTTTCATAAAACCCTAAAATCAAAAACCCTAAAAACATATTCCCTATTTATGCTAAATAGACTTGGAAAGAGAATAATGTCTTTACTTAGGCATCAAACTACTTGCCTTACACATAAGATGATCTTAAATTAATTAGAATAAATAGGGAAAATCTAAATTTGAATTTAATTACAAATAATCAATAAATTAATTAAAAATTCATAATAGAATCAAATTACCGTATTCAACCCATATCTAGTTTTCAGCATGCGTTGTCTTCAGTAAAACACTCATATCTTGAGCTCCCGATGTCTGATTGAGGTTTCAAGATGCGTTGGAAATGTAACTAAAAGACGGACGGTTTTTAAAAAGACATTCTGGCCCAAAAATGTTTGGATCCTAATGAAAATTTGCCACGAGTCTGCAGTGAGAATTCCTTGCACATCACTTGACATCCCATATTGGTTGGACAAGATCTCTTGCATTCTTCCCATATATGAAATAATTAGGTTCTTCCTATATTTGATGTAATTGATATTTTTAATTGGGATTGAGGCTCGGACAAAAATAGGTGATTAAAGCTGCCCCTATTTGCTCATTCTTTTGAAACGAGAATAGAGCAAAGACTAAAAAGCACCAATTTTGTTTTGCCAAAATATACTGTTGGTTCGCCCTTTTGTGTACAAAATCTTCGTGTTTGAGATGTTGCGGTTTCTTCTTCTTCATGCCAAAAATTGCACCATCTTGACGAAAAGTGTACTTGTTCCCTCATTCTTGAAGTTAAAACTGTTCTAGGAGCAGATGCGACCACTCAATGTTTAAGTCTCCACGACCTGCAAAATTCAAATATTAGACATTTATCTGGGGTTTAATGACTTTTGAAAGATAAATAGCTCCTCCATCTTGAGGCGTTGAAATTTTTTAAAATAAAATGCTTCAATTTGTTTATTGTTGTTATCCTTCATCTTGAGGTTCCAACATCTAGGTTTTGGGGGCATTGCTATCCTCTATCTTAAGGTTTCAACTCCTTTGTTCATGAGGCATTGTTATCTTCTATTTTGAAGTCTCAATTTCTTCGTGGGTTCAGCTTCCTCAATCTTAAGAGTTCGCCATTTTGTTTTTATCCTATATCTTGAGATTTCAACATCTTTTATGGGTGTTGTTATCCTTCATCTTGAGATTTCAACTCCTTTGTCAATTTGGCTTCCTCTATCTTGAGGGTTCGCCATCTTGTTGTCATCCTCTATCTTGAGGTTTTGTTATCTTCCATCTTGAGGTTTCAACTTCTTTGTTGATTTGGCTTCCTTCATCTTGAGGGTTTACCATTTTTAATCTACTTATATCTTGGAGGTTTTTCTCATCTTTATTAAACTGTTTTCAAGCATGAGTAAAGTAAATGTACTTACTATGAACGCATCTATCTTTATGATTAATGTATGCAGTATTCCTAAATGCATGATGTTGTCATGAATATGTCATCCATAATTCTGGCTTTTAAAGGGATGCCCCCGACTTCCACTGGTCATATCGGTTGCTCAGTCTTATGCTTCAAGTTTTGTCTTGATGCCTTAACCTCTCTCCGATTTGCCCATCTTCTTTTGAAATCACCCTTCTGGGTGAGTTTTCTCATATGTATCGGTGCCTTGCCCTCTTTAGGCCCATTTTGTGATGTCTGTATCAAGATGACAGACTTTTTCTCGTGTAATCAAGTGGAACATTTGCTTCAGGTCCCTCTGTTTTCAACCCCTTTACAAAGTAATGCATAAAAATCTTTTGTTTCACTACAAATCTTAGTCTACTTGTCCTTATTCCAATACAAGATGTTTATTCAAGAAAATTGATTTTCGTTAAATCATGAATATATAACCTAGATTAGATGCCTTGAATATCAAGTGCAGGAGTGCCATCGAAATGACTCACCAAGGATTGCCCCAAGCATATCTTGTGTCTAGAAGACCTTGAAAAATGAGTCGATATCTGAAGACGAAAAGTACCTTTCGGATTACTCTGATAGTTAGCCAAGTTTTGAGCCACATTGTGCCTTTGATTCACTTTTCATGGGTTTCTGCTTAAAATTTTCTTTTTCTTTTTTCTGCGAATTTCATCTCATCGGGTGTTTAACTTTGTTAGGATTTGAAAATCACTCATGAAGCCAAGGCATAAAGTAAATGGATCATAGCTACCTTATTAGATACTCAACCTTACAGCTATAGTGGAGTGCCCCGAGATTTTTTTTTCATATTTTCTTTTTTATTTAGAGGAATCTAACTCATCACAATCTTTGGCTCAAGATAAATGATAGAGCATACAACAAAACCTTGAGCTACTTGACATTTTCATGATTTGAAAGTATCATTATCACTCATGTAGTTAATCAACCTTTGACTTAGAAGATGGATGGAGTATACACACTCTTATCGAGGAATGCCTTTTAGCAAACCCAGACATTGGAGTGCTCATTTTCCCCCACGTATGACCTTATATAATTATTTAATTATTGTCCAAAGTAAACCAAAAAGTAATTTGCATCTCCATTATATTCGCAATTCTCGATTTCTGCTAGACACAAGCTGCTCGAAACCAATCTTGGGATTGACATTAACGTCACTCACTCAATTGATATACCAGGATCCAATAGACAAATATATACATAAAATAAAGAGAACTTGCGACATAAAAGATGTATCTTTGATTCGAATAACATCAAGTACACTTTGGCCTTTACAAAAGATCCCCACTACCTTCGGGCTTAAGCAAACGGGATTGGTTCTGAGCATTACTTCGAAAGAAGCTTGCAACTACAAAGAGGTTCCAATAGACACCCTTGATATGAAAGCATGAACCAGACTCGGGTTCAACCACTCCCGAAGATTTGCAATCAACAATAACCAATGGATTGCCCTCCACTAAGCATGTTTTTCACTGTTTGATTATCTCACCTTTCAAAGCCTACCTTAAACAAGCTTCTTCAATTCTTTCTTCAAGATTGTACACCTCGTAATAAAGTATCTGGGTGTCCAAATGTAGAATTATGACCACTGTCTGACTCACAATTGTGGATCAAGTTCTTCACAACTTCCATCGATTATGGCATCTTTCATATTGGTGTTGTCATGCTCTTTCTTGAAAATAAGTGACCATTCAGTCGTAACAAATATAGAGATGAATGAAAGTTTATGCTTCTAAATGTAATATTGATGTCTAGATGCAAAGGAGTTGATTCGTAAATGGTTCTCAAGCATACGAGATTTATTCGCAACCCTTGAATGTTGCATTTAAATTGACATTTAGATTGCTAGATTTTCTCCCAATTGTGGACGCCTTTTATTTGAAACCAATCATGAATTAACACCTTAGGTTGATATAATGCAAGCGAATGAATATTTAACATTTATGATGATGTCATGAAACTATAATGTAAATGAATATTCTATGCTAATGTGATGCAACAATCAAATACCAAAAAGAATAAACAAGTTAGTACAAATACAATAATCAAAAGAAAATTTCAGATTTTATTATACGAAATATGAACCATAACTGACATGCTTTCTACCCAACATGCTTTAGTTACGAAAAATAAAATTTTACCCCATCATGGTATCTACCTGCATGCTTTTATTCGGAAAAAATAAACCTTATCCGCATGATATCTAGTTCTATACTCTTGCAGAAATATAAAAGCAAAAATAATATTCTCTAGGGTTTCCGCATGGCTCTAATATGGTAGGCTCCTTTGATTCTCAATCATGTGGCTTTGGGTCTAAAATGGTATTCAAACCGTCCGTACCCCTTACTAAGGCGGATAATAAATTCGATCCTAACTAATTACAGGCTTGCAGATCAAACACGATTCGAGGGGTGCATTTTGCTATGCTCATACGGAGAATTACTCACGAAGGCATGGTACTTTGGACCCCGAAAGTGTTCACTGGCCCATACGGAGGATTACTCATGAAGGCAAAGGTACTAACTTTCACCTAAAAGGATGAAGCCCGGGTAGAAGGCCCATGTCATGATGCACTGTCAAGGCGAAAAGGAAATAACATTAGTACATAAATATAAAAAAGAAAACAAATAAACACAAAAACTAAAATACAAAAAAAATACATCGTGATCAAATAAAAGTTGTGCCCGCTTACAAATGTCCCCAACGAAATCGCCAAACTGTGATAAGAAAGGGAGTCGCCATCGGTCCTTTTGTATAGGCGAACCATAAACCTAAAACAAACCAGAGATTACAAATCTTGATTTCGGGGGCACGATTACGTGTAGGGAAGGATTAACACTCCACAACGCCCGTAAAAATGACGCTTATTTGGCCACTCATATTTTCTAACGTAATTTTGATTTATATGTGTTAGATTCTAATTAAGGTATTATTATTATTATTATTAGTGAATTTATTAACAGAAAGTAACGCGTAATATATATATATAAGAAAAGATTCATGCTTAATTAATAATATATTAACATTAAATTTAATTAATTACAAGTTGAAATTTAAAGTTACCAACTAAATCATACAAAATGAATGAAAGTGACAGATTGGACTAGTAATTAAACAAGAAAATAACATGCATACCATCTTGAATTAAACATACTAAACTAAATGCAACATATATACATATAAATATACTAGAAATAAATAAATAATATGGTAATAACTTTAATTAAGGGGCTAAATTACAAAATAGAATGGACTAGGACTAAACATACAAGTGACTAAATCAAATGAAAATGTAAGAACGAAAGATTAAAATACAAAGTAACCAATGGGGGAAGATGAGACAACACGAGATTAAAAAGACAAAAAAATAAAAGACAGAAAATTAAGTAAAAAATAAATGGATGGGAAGTAGAATGCGCAAATGTTGAATGGGTTTCTACACGTCGTAACGCCTTGGATCTTCACTATTCCGAAAAAAATAAAAGTGAAATTTTGAACCAAGAAAAATATTAGAAAAATCTTCTGCTTCTTATTCCTCTCAAAAATGCTTCTTGCAGTTTTTCTGTGTAAAATGCTCTCTTGTGTGTTGTGTCAATTACAATAGAATAGAGCTTATTTATAGAACGATCATAAATTAATTAACACAACACAATAGAATAGAGCATATTTCCTATTTATGCTAAATACACTTGGAAAGAGAATAATGTCTTTACTTATGCATCAATCCACTTTTCTTAAACATAGAGCGATCATAAATTAATTAAAATAAATAGGGGAAAATCTAAATTTAAATTTAATTACTAATAATCAATAAATTAATTGAAATTCGTAATAAAATCAAATTTTCGTATTGGACTCGTATCCAGTTTTTTTGCACGCGATGTCTTCAGTAAAACAGACATATCTTGAACTCCCGGTATCTATTTGAGGCGTTTTAAGATGCATTGAAAAGTTATCTGAAAGAATATCAGTTTTTAAGAAGACATTCTGGCCCAGAAATGCCTCGATCCTAACGAAAATTTGCCTTGAGTCTGCAGTGAGAATTCCTTGCACATCACTTGACTTCCCATATTGGTTGGACAAGATCACTTGCAATCTTTCCATACATGAAGCAATTAGGATCTTCCTATATCTGATATAATTGAGATTTTTAATTGGGATTGAGGCCCAAAAGAAAATAGGTGATTATAAGAACCGAAAGTTATATGACAAGTGCTTTATGTGCTTAGAATCCAATTATTGGCTGGTATATATATTAAAATTCTTGTAGGTTTTGGGGGCAGTTTTGGAAAAATAATCCAAATGGATTAAATATTTAGGAAAATATGGCACCTTAGGGGATATTTTAGAATATAAAGTAAATTTTACAATGTAGGGAAAAGTCGCCATCTGTAGGTGACGACTTGGGGGAAGACACCATCTGCAGGTGGCAACTTCATCATGCACTATTAAATTTATCTTAGATCTTAAAATATACTCCAACATCCCAAAAACCCAAAATACTGTTTGAATTTACACTATTCCTCAAAATACTTGGGTTTTTGGTGTTTTTCTTTTCAAACACATAATTCATTCGTCATCTTTTAGTTTTCCTTTTTGCATTGAACGAGTGGCCACTTTTCTTCAAATGAATCAATTTAAAGAAGGAAAACGTAGCTTTTAAGGCATTTCTTATCCACTTCTTTTTCCTCGAAGTTTTTGTGTTTTGAAATTATAAATTGATTAAAAACAAGTTCGCATCTTTTGCTAATTTGGATTCAGGAGAGGAATGATGGTTTATGTGTATATATAGGGATAAGATCTACCTACATAAGATGTAAAATTCATAATTTTACACGTTTTGAATCGTTTGATGGGTAAAATGGATGGCTGAGATTAACTCTTTATTTTTTTCCAATTGATAATCTTCACATAACTCACTATTAATTTCAACCATCCATTTTACCCACACAACGATCCAAAAAAACATGTAAAAATTAAAATAATTTACAGTGTGTTACTGGATTTTATATATACATATATATCAAAGTTTGAGTAGAATGGGGTAGCTTCCCAACCGATGTTTAAAAAATTGAGGACATTACTTGAATCTTAAGACATTTTTTAATGCATGCCTTTAATTCCTTCACATGAGATGGGATATCCTCGTTTTGTCATCATGTTTTTAAATCTCAAGTTCTTTCCACGAAAAGATTCTGTCGTTTTACCCCCATAGGATGTATATATATATATATATATAAGTGGAATGGGGTAGCTTCCCAACCGATGTTTAAAAAATTGAGGACGTTACTTGAATCTTAAGACATTTTTTAATGCATGCCTTTAATTCCTTCACATGGGATAAGATATCCTCAATTTGTCATCATGCTTTTAAATCCCAAGTATGACCGTATGAGGAATCCTATGGGGTAAAATGACAGAATCTTTTCGTGGAAAGAATATATATATATATATATATATATATATATGAGTTAGGATCTACTTATACTATGTAAAACTCAATTAGTTTTATACTAATTCATGGTCATTAGATGGGTAAAATGGATAGATAAGATTAACTCCTTACTTTTTTTTCCAAGTGATAATCTACACATATCCTACTTCTAATTTCATCCATCCATTTCACTCATGTAATGGTTATGGATTAGAGTAAAACCAGTTGAGTTTTGCATAGTGTAACTGAATCTCATCCCTATCTATATATCTATCTATATATATAAATATATATAGAGAAGATCCACTTACACGCTATAAAACTTATTTAATTTTATATTTTTAGACCGTTAAATTATATAAATAAATAATATATTATCCCATATATAAACCGGATCCACTTAAAATAGTATTAAAATATTGGTTTAAATAAAATCAAAGTCAAACTTTGGTGTTTAGAGTACAGGTGAGCATTCGTTCGAGTGGATTTGAGTCAATTTTTTTGAGCTAGTCGAGTTTAGGAGTCCTATTTTATAACTCAAACTTTACTTAAAATTTTTCGAGTCGAGTTATTCAAGTTTTTGTTCAAATTTAATTGAAAATATTTATATTGTTATCATTGGCGAAACTTGGGGTGGCCAAGTTAAATTTTTAAAAAAATTGGAGACTTAAACTAAAATTTTCAAAATTTTTGAGGGTTTAACTAAAATTTTTAAAAAATTTGAGAGATTTAACAAGAACTTTTAAAAATTATGAGAGATGAATTACTTAAAAATATTCAAAAACTTTATGTTTAATATGAATTTTTAAAACTCTTGAGGAGTCAAATTAAGAATTTTAAAAATTTTAGGGGCCAAATTCTAATTTACCAAAATTTTGGTGGGGGCATGACCCTAGTCCCTTATACCTTCCACCCATGACTGTTATGATACTAATTGATTCTAATTTAAACGACTTTCTATAACCGTATACGATATACATATATATCTTTTCATTTTTTTTTCAAATGCATTATACATATATGAGACAAAGTTGAGCGACTCAACTCGAGCTTGATAATCAGTCCACTAATTTTTTAAAAAAATTGAGTTAATCGAATTCTCATTCTATAACTCAAACTTTATTTGAATCAAGTCGAGTTTAAAAAATTTCGAATCGAGTTAACTCGAGTCGAGTCAAAAAATTTAATCTTTTTTTAAGTTGAATCAAATTTTGTTCACCCCTAATTTAAAAGATTATACTTTCGTGTATATATTTGAATAAACATATTTTTATCATAAAAGTACCAAAAAGAAAAACATAGTCAGACTCAGACTAGGGGTATAAAAGAGTCGAGTCGAGCTTGAGTAGTGTTGAGTTCGACTTAGCTCGTTAAGAATTCGAGTCGAGTTCGAGCTTGAGTTATTTTTAACGAGCCCGAATAATCTGTGCTCAACTCGGCTCGTTAAGAACTCGAGCCAAGTTCGAGATTGAGTCGAGTTCAATCGAGCCGAGTATTGACTGGTCTTTGACCGACTCGGACTCGAGTAGCTCGCGATCTGTCTTGTCACATGTAAGCCGTACTAGGAAAAAACTTTGATACACAAGTTATGTAAACTAGAGTTTACACAAGCTTGTTAATTTTAGGGTTTGGGGTGTTAGTTTAGGGTTTAGAGGTTTTGGTTAATGGGTTTAGAATTTAGATTTTAGATTTTAGGGTTTAGACTTATGTTTAGGGTTTATATTTTAGGGATTTAGGTTTAGGAATTTAGATTTTAAATTTTAAAAATTTTAAAAAAATAGTATATTATGTTTTCAAGTAGTCGGGTATCGAGTAGCTCGATTTGGCTCATTAAGAATTCGAGCTCGAGTCGAATCCAATCAAATTGAATATTGACCGAACTTTAACCGAATTAATCTCAAGTGACGCGAAATCTGTCTCACCTCATTTACAGTCCTAACCCAGACAACACTTTCTGCTTAACTATCCTTTTCTTTTATTTAATTTCTTTCCACAAAAATATTTATGACAGCTTAATTACTTGGCATGACGATTGCTTTTGGGCGTGCATCCACTGTCACTAGAACTTTACCTCCGCACTCAGCAAAGGCCGATCTACCTTTTAGTAGTGCCCTACCCTAGAGTAACATTTATATAATAATTAATTACAACACAAGTTACGAAATTATGATTCTTATTTTAGATTAATTTTTAAATATTTTAATTTTATTCTCACACTATATCTTTATTTTAAATTGGTTCCCTCAAATTTTGAGCATTTCAATTTCATTCCTAAATTTTGAGAAATTAAACCATATATTCTAATTTCAAAAGTATACTAAATAAGGAATATTTTTTTTTATTAATGTATGAGTTCCCTCCATCTTTCTATCTAGATTATTTCAGTTCAAGTCAAACTCTAGGATGATTTGATTTTCAGTTAAGTTGTACTACGATGTTTACTTATAATTATATGTAGATATGAATTCCACCCAATTGTACCTTGTTGTTAATTCTAATTATAATTTTTGAATATATTAATTAAGGTTGTATTTGTATATATTCGTTTAACGTTCATTGTACAATGCATGTATCACCCAAACCTATCATCACCCATAAATCAGAGAACAGTGGGCAGTGTGATAGAGATACCGACAGCTAAAAATTGAGTTTAATTTTATAATTTTTTTATATTTAATAATAATAAATGCCACAGCATACAAAAATTAATAAAATCATTCAATGACTAGTACAAGAGCAACTCAAAAGTACAGTTATTAATTTGAAAATTTTAAAAGTTGAGTGACCAAAATAGGAGTTAGAAGATAGTTGATTGGTGATATGTGTAATTTAGCCTTAGAGAAAACGTGTTCAAAATGTACATAAATGTGAGATTGGTAGGGGTGAGCAAAACTCGATTTTATTTGTTTTAAAAATCGATTTTCTATTTAATTTTGAGTTATTCGATTCGAGTTATTTAAGTCAACTCGAATAACTCGTGAAGATTTCAAGTTTGAGTTTTCCAACTCAAATAACTCGAGTTTTACTCTTTTGCGATTAATCCATGATTTCCTTTATCATCAATTCCTCCTTCATTCTAAGTATGTTTTTGACCAAATTTAAACCACATGCTCCTAAACCACTATGGAATACCTATTTAATTCAATTCATATTTTTGAAAACAATTTCCTCCTTTTACGATTTAGCCCCTCAACTTTTTACGATTTCTTTATTTTTTCAATTCCTCCTTCGTTCTAAGTCTATTTTGACCAAATTTAAACCACATGCTCCACTACCACTATATAATATCTATGTAACTTCAGTTAATATTTTATCAAAAAATTTATTCTTTTTGAATTTATCCCATTGACTTTGCATTTTATTCAATTTGGTCCTTCAACTATATTTTTTAAAATTATTTCTTTTCATCAATTCCTTAGCTCCTTTATACTCCAATAAATAATTTGTCCTAAAAAATTCATTCTTTAAAAAATATTATAAATATATTTAGAATTTTAGATGATATTTGTTTTATTAAATAACATTACAATCTCAATCACACGTGTGAAAAAAGAATATGAAGAAATATATGCATATATATGTATATCTTGTATGATTAGAAAAAGTCATTTAAATTTGAATCAATTACAAATATAATATTATAAATAATTATGATTAAATTTGTACAAATATCGATTACTCGACTTAAATTTCTTAAACTCTAATCAAATAAAAAGAATTCAACTAACTTAAAATTTTTTAACCTAATTCATGAATGCTCACCCTTAGATACCGGTGTAGATTTTATTTTACTTATTTATCATTGAAAGTTAGTTTTGTAACAAAATTTTGATTTTAAATTTGAAAATTATCGATGGTAAGAATGGGATGATGGTAATTTTTGGCCGTTCACCCCTCTGATTTGGGTGGAGTGAAGAATTTCCATTATCATCTTTAATTTGCTGTAAACCATAGTGCGAAAACGTTTTTCCATTAATCGATCGTTAATAGCCTTATGGGTAATTAAATACACCCTTGATGATATAGGGCTATATCAATTTTTAGTTTTTAATTATGGAAAACCTAAAATATTCTGTAATTTAAGGAGCAGTTTCTTTACGTGGGTACCAACTGCTGTGTTAATCAATTATTTATTTTAATTTAGGTTTTAGCCAAATGATCAGTTTGGCCCTCTAATTTTCCACAAAGTCCAAATTGACCCTTTAGCCTTCAATTTTAACAAGGAGCGGAGGGAAAAGGATTTTCACCCTTAATTTCGATCCGTAATTACTGCCAATCATCACTACGGGAACATACATCGAAATTATCACCTTTGAGTTACATGAACCATAAATTAGAATTAAAAATTCTAACATTCTCCCTCTTGGTTTATGTGACTGTTGTAGTATAATGAAAACTTTAATTGTACACTTTAATTCATTTTCTACACAACACATCATCTATACATGAATCAAGCTAATTGAATCATGGCGGTCACAGACAAATAAGCCAATCTGATTCCTTCCATGTATCACCATTAACTTAATTCAATAATTCTATAAATTGTTCTTTAATTATTAAGAAATACTTTAATTCTTAATATATGAAATCTTATTTCAATATCTCACATTGTCATCAAACAAATAATCATGCATGCCTAAATAGATAACAACTATAAATGTGCAAGAAACAAATATAACTGATATCTGATAGTGTCATAAAAGTAATGATCATAAAACTATAATGTATATACATCACCATAAACTATACTACAAGGTGTTCTCTACCAAACCCATACTGTATACATGTTCCTTAAAAGCTTGTACTCGTAGAGCTTTCGTTAATGGATCCGCTATCATTTCATCGGCCCGTATATGCTCAATCGACATTGTTCGTTTCTGCACCTCCTCCTTTACTGACAGATACTTTAAATCTATATGTTTGGCTCCTTTACTATATCTGTCATTCTTTGAGAAGAACACTGCTGCGAAGTTGTCACAGTAAATTCTCAGCGGTCTAGATATACTGTCGACAATTCTTAACCTTGAGATATAATTTCGCAGCCACAATTCTTGAACCATGGCCTCATAACTTGCCACAAATTCAGCCTCCATAGTGGAAGTAGCAATGAGGACTACTTACCACTCTTCCATGATACTGCTCCTCCAGCCAACAGGAACATGTAGCCGAAAGTAGATTTTCTCGTGTCAACACATCCGACATAATCTGAGTATGAATAACCTACAACCTCTAGGCTACTCGTTTTCCTAAATGTGAGCATAAGGTTTCGGGTCCCTTGTAAATACCTTAACACTTTCTTTGCTTCTTTTCAATGATTCATACAAGGATTTGACTGATATCGACCAAGCATAAACAACAGCATGACTGATATCTGGTCGAGTACAGGTCATAGCATACATTAAGCTCCTGATCACTGAGCATAAGGAATACTGTCCATCTCCTTACTTCTAATTTATTTCTAAGACACTGTGAGTTGCTGAACTTTTCTCCTTTATGAATTGAAGCTGGACTAGGCTGGCTGTTTTTCATTCTGAACCTTTTTAGAACTTTCCATATAACTTTTCTGAGAAAGACCCAACAATCCTTGTGATCTATCACGAAATATTTCTATCCCTATCACATAGGCTGCATCTCCCATATCTTTTATTTCGAAGTTCTAAAAAAAACCTTTACATCGTGCAACAAACCAAGATCATTCGCAGCTAGCAAAATATCATCGACATACAATACTAGAATTGCAAACTTGCTCCCACTAACTTTCATGTAGATACATTTGTCTATAGTGTTCTCTACAAAACCATATGATAGAATGGTATCATTGAAATTTAAGTACCATTGTCTGAAAGCTTGTTTTAATCCATAAATTGACTTCTTTAACTTACACACCATGTTCTCCTTTCCTGTGGTCTCAAAACCTTTAGGTTGATCCATATATACTTTCTCTTCAAGTTCTCCATTCAGAAAAGCAGTCTTTACATCCATTTGGTGAAGCTCCAGATCATAATGAGCCACCAAAGCCATAACAATCCTCAAAGAGTCATTCTTTGATACTAGAGAGAAGGTCTTTCTGTAATCAATGTCGTCCTTCTAAGTGAAACCTTTGGCTACATGTCTAGCCTTATACCCTTCGATATTACCTTTTGAGTCACGTTTGGTCTTAAAGACCTACTTACTGCCGACTCTTTTACACCCTGCAGGTAAATCTACAAGTTCTCAGACTTGATTCTTTTCCATTGATTCCAACTTCTCTTTCATGGCATTGTATATTCATTTGAGTTGTTAATTTACATGGCTTCTTGGAAAGAGACTGGATCCTTATCAATACTCAAGTCACATTCATGTTCAAGTGAATAAATCATATAATCATAAAAAATAATAAATCTGCGTTCTCTTATTGATCTCCTTAATGCTACTTCTTCTGGATTCACTTGAACTTCTTGAGTTTGTTCATTAATTGCTATTTCACTGTTATCGCTAATATCAAGTGAGATTGGATCATTTATCTGCTATTGTTGTTTATGTCTATTGTCATACCGTAATACAACAGTAGGAATTACAATAACAGTAGTAGCCTCGGGTACAGACTGTTCTATCAGAGTCTCTCTAATATCCACCTTTTGTGTTTTATCACTCCCACTGACTTTTATATTTTTAATGAAACGGGCATTTCTAGACTCAACTATTCGTGTATTATGGTTAGGACAATAGAATCTGTACCCCTTTGATTTTTCTGAATATCCTAAGAAGAATCCACTGACGGTTCTAGACTCCAGTTTCCTTTCATGTAGGTTATACACTTTCACTTCTGTTGGGCAACCCCAAACATGCAAGTACCTCAAACTTGGTTTTTTTCCTGTCCACAGTTCATAAGGAGTCTTAAGATCTGACTTACTAGGAACCCTGTTGAGTAAGTATATAATGCGTACATCTACAAAGAGATAGGTACAGGATTATTACATAACATACTTCTAACCATATCCATAAGAGTACGATTCCGCCTTTTAGCGACACTGTTTTGCTGTGGTGTACGAGGCATTGTATGCTGTGCACAAATGCCTTTACTTTCAAGGAATCTTGCAAAAGGACCAGGACATTGTCCACTTTCAGTAGTTCTGTCATAATATTCACCACCTCTATCAGACCTTACGACTTTGACCTTTCTATTTGTTTGTCTCTCAACTTCAGTGACAAAACTTTCCAAAACAGTCACTGCTGAGCCTTTTGAGAAAACAGATACAGGTAACAATATATATAATAATCATTTATAAAGGTGATGAAATACCTTTCACCATTCCAGGATGCAATATCAAACAGGCCACATATGTCAATGTGTATTAATTCAAGCAATTTTGTAGCTCTAGTGGCAGGTTTCTTTACTATATGTTTAGTCTGCTTACCTTTAATGCAGTCTAAACACATGTTATTCCAGTCAGTGAAATCCAATTGAGGCAAAATTTTATTCTTTACTAGCCTCATTATCATTTCTTTAGAAATATGACCCAATCTGTTATGCCATAGAGATGCAGAATGTTCATTTATAGTACTACGTTTCACACCATAATTGCATTCAACATAAAATAAGAGATCAGAAAACTTTTCATCAAGATTGAAACGATATAAATTGTCAAACAAAGTACCACTACCATAAAAGTACTTCTGTTTAAACAAAGAAAATATGTTATGTCCAATCCTAAACTCAAAACCTAAACAATCCAACTTAGAAACAGAAACTAAATTCCTCGCACACTAAGGAACATAAAGGCATCCTTTTAAATCCAGGTGATTTCCGTTATTTAGGACTAATCTATAATTGCCAATGCCCTTAATCCGTGCCTTCATTTTGTTCCCCATATACAAAAAATTTTCATTTCTTGTTATGGGCTGGATCGTATTGAATCCCTAAGAAATACAAGAAACATGAGTTGTAGCACCACTATCAAGCCACCAAGTATTTTTAGCCACCGCAAGTAGGTTTGACTCAAAACATACAGAAATATAATGCATACATTTCTTTTCAAACTAGGATTTCTTCTTGAGGCAATCCTTCTTTAAATGCCAACTTTTATTACAGAAGAAACACTTTTGCACCTTCTGGACTGATCCCTCTATAACTTTCATAGGACCCTTCTTCTTGTTTGGCTTGCCCTGACTGCTTGTTCCTTGAGAGGGGTGAACTGTAGCATGAGCAATGTTGGCTTTTCCATCTTTCCTAAATCTCGCTTCTTCCTGAATAACTTTAGCCTTTAATTCAGGAAGGGTCCATTTCTTTTCTAGATTGTTGTAGCTAACCACAAAGGACCTAAAGTCGGTTGAAAGCGAATTGATAATAATTTCCACCATCCATTCCTCACTAACCTCCACTTTCAGACTCTTTAATCTAGATGATAAGTTGACCATGATGGTGATATGGTCATGTATTGACTTACTCCAATCAAACTTCTTGGTTGTTAGCTCAGCCATCAATGTGCTAGCCATAGCCTTACTTGCACCTTCAGTTCTAGCACATTCTTTAAGCTGTTGTATGAACTCCTTCACCACATTGGTGGTGGGCCTTGATGTCTATATAGTAGAATCCATCGTCATCTTCATGAAGCTCAACAGAGTACTGTTCGCATCATCCCAAGCTGCATAATAATCCTTATCAGCTTGAGAGCTGCCCTCTGTCAACTCTGCTGGTTTATCGTTAACTAGTGCTTCTCGAAGTCCGTAAATTCCAGCATGGAAGTTTACATATTCTTACCATTCAGCATAGTTAAGTCTGTTAAACCTAATTGCTTCAACACCACCTACAATTTTCAATTCTGTTGCAAATTTAATTAGCTCACACATCAATCACTTTGAATAAACTTAATAGACTCAAACATGGACTTTAATATTACATTTAGGTTCACCTTTGGGTAATCCCTAAACATAAACAATCACAAAATTGCACCCAATAAATTCATATGTGTAACTATGATATACTACCATATTAATCCAAATCAAATATACAAGTTATCTTTGGATATTCTCATACATCAACCAGACTAGTTGGTTTGTCTCTATAATTGTCATAAATAGTACGGTCTACCTTTGGTTCACCTCATAGAACTAGCTATTTACGATCATAATTGTGCAATCTTAAACTTTAATTGTCATTAGATGCCTTTGTTCATGAACAATTACCAATATTTAATCTGTAATTCAATCTTACAAGTCAGGCCACTTCGGTGATTAACAGACTTCTTTTAATATAAATTACAAGTTAAATAATATTGCTTTAATGTGAACTTATGATTATGTAAGAGTCGTGTTTTGACAGTTTTTCAGAATTCAAAACAGTAGTTACCGCACGAATTTCTTCCAAAAAATCCCAGAAAAACATGCAATCTAATCACATTGATCATAATTAATTTTGTAAAACAATTATAAATCAATCAAACTTTAATTTGGTCATTAAAAACCATAAGGCAGGCTTTGACACCATATGATGAATTTCCATAATCATCTTTAATTTGCTGTAAACCATAGTACGAAAACGTTTTTCCATTAATCGATCGTTAATAGCCTTATGGGTAATTAAATTAACCAATGCTTAATCAGATAGAAAAACTTACTATTTTCCATTGCTGTAATTCTCCTTCAATGCTGTTGTTGTTTTGTTATTATTTCGCCTCTTTCTCCACAAACCGTAATACACCCTTGATGATATAGGGCTAGATCAATTTTTAGTTTTTTAATTATGGAAAACCTAAAATATTCTGTAATTTAAGGAGCAGTTTCTTTACGTAGGTACCAACTGCTGTGTTAATCAATTATTTATTTTAATTTAGGTTTTAGCCAAATGATCAGTTTGGCCCTCTAATTTTCCACAAAGTCCAAATTGACCCGTTAGCCTTTAATTTTAACAAGGAGCAAAGGGAAAGGGATTTTCACTCTTAATTTCGATCCGTAATTGCCGCTAATCATCACTACGGGAACATACATCGAAATTATCACCTTTGAGTTACGTGAACCATAAATTAGAATTAAAAAATTCTAACATCGTATGTGGAGAAGATGAGAAAAAAGACAAATAAAAGAGGGTGATGTCAAACCTAATCTTGATAGGTATTGATGATTTCACAATGTAGCCCTGATCGTATCAATAGTATTGCAACTTTCTGACAGGATTCACATCATGAAAAATTTAGAGGCTTCTGGTCTTGAGTCTAGAGGATATGTTGTAAAATAGTTTTGGTAGATGAGTCGTTGTGGAGGACCTGAAGGCTGTTGATGGTAAGAATGTGATGGTGGTAGTTTTAGGCAGTTTGTCCCTTCTGATTTGGGTGGAGAGTTGCAGATAGTGGCCAATATGTGGAGAAGTGAGAGAAAAGATAGAGAAAAAAGGGTTAGAGAAGAAAGTGAATAGTGAAGGGGGATCCATACCCCTCTCCTATGTCCAACCTGTGTGGATATATAAATGCTCTCTGATAGGATTCACATCAGGAAAAATTCTGGAGGCTTTATGGTCTCGTGTTTGGAGGATTTGGCGCGAATGAGTGATGGTGGAGGAGTCGTTGCAAAGGACCCAAAGGTTGTTGAGGGTAAGAATATGATGGTGGTAGTTTTAGGCGGTTCATCCCTTGTGGTTTGAGTAGAAAGCTGCAGATAATGGTCAATATGCGGAGAAGATGAAAGAAAAGATAGAGAATAGAGGGTTAAAGCAGAAGGTGAATAGTAGAGTAAGGATTCAAATCTTTCTCCTCTGTATAACCTTTATGGATATATAAATGTCACTATGGTGGGTGGTGTTAGGCCTAAATTTTATAGGTATTGTTGGTTTGATATTGTAGCTGATAGTCAGGAGAAAGAGCTAGTTGGTGGGTGAAATGGACTTAATAACCATTTTATCAATTGTACTATAGCTCTCTAAAAAGATTTGCGTTATAAAAATGACATAGGATTTAGGGTATCGTGTCTGGTGAATTTGGTTCTAAGGAGTCATTGTGGAGGACTTGAATGCAAAAGACATGAAGATAGAGGTACAACACTTGTCCTTTTCTTCGAGAAAGTGTCATAAAGTGACACGAACGAACTGAGACTTGTAGCTGTATCATGGTTTGTTCTCTTCAAACTATTATCGGCCTAGTAGGGTTGGGAGGACTTTCAAGAGGGTGTGAAGCTTGTTGGGCTGACTGTGTTATAAAGTGTTGGTGAACCAATAGGATTTCATCACTTTCAGTAAAAGCTTACGGGTCAACAACAAAGGGCAAATGCGACAGTCGTACACTCTCCGATGAGTGAGGTGTACAACAAAAACAAAAAGGGAAATGGAAAAGAGAAATAAGAGAAAAGAAAAAAAAATGGGAAACAAATGACCTTACCTAAGTTTTCCACGACAGATCCCACGATGGAGCTCAATAACACTCGGTGAGGGAATAAAACTAGAAAGTGTTTCCATTTTGTTTCCACTCAGTGAAGTGATTGATGGAGCCAGATTTCACAATAGTTGATGGTTAGGTTAGATCAGAGATTCGTCGGACATAAGATAAGGAAAAGAAAAATGAGTTTAGATGATTAAAGCATTGGAAAAAGTGAAGCAACAAAGACCTTGGGGCAGGGAAAAAGAAAACCTAAATACCTAGGATTTTATCCTGGTTTAGAATGGTTTAATAATAGAGTGATGCACAATCTATCAAAAAGGTGTAGCAAGCCTAAATGGTTGAGTGTGTGGCTGAAAATGTTGGCGGTGCGAGTTTGAGAACTTTAATGCACATTTCCACTTTCTCTTTTTTTATATATAAGGGACTGAAAAGGGAAAATTATAGGTTTAGTCCCTACATTTTCTAAACTTTTCAAATTCAATCCATAAATTTTGAAAAGAAGTCATTTTCAAAACATTTCTCGTGTGTATATCAACTAAAGAATATTATCTTCGATATCTTGAGGACCAGTCTCTTAGGATGCACCATGATTATAACATCATGATTGGGGAATATCCCCAAGGTCATTAGTCCCTCAATGTTGGGCCACTAATAACTGTTGTAGAATTTTTTGAGTGGCTTCTTATTGTTGTTGGTCGTGTTGTTGTTTTGCAAATTTGGAGGCTTTCATATGTTCTTGGAGGATTCTTTCTTCCTATTCCAGCTTAGTGAATTATTGTAAGTTTAGACTTTGAAAAGAAGCGTGATAAAAAAGGTTGTTGGTATTGGTAGGCCGAATGGATACAATAAATGTAGTTTTGCTAGTTATGGTCATAATAGGTTTTTTCAAAAGGGTTGTATTGTTAAGTGATAAGATTAGGGTGCTGATTGGAAGAGCCAGATATTGGTAGAGAATTTGATTCTGTTTGAGTATTTGAAGGTTGTTGTTTTTGGTTTCCATCGTAACTGATTTTTTAGGGTCAAAAGTGGTCAACATTCACCACACTAAATGTTGATAGAAGACTTCTCACTCTGGTTGAGTTTTTGGAGAACCAATGTATACGGTGGTCGAGATATTTTTAGAAATTTTAGATTTTCTTAAGGTTAAAGAAGGTATTGATTGTAATAAAAAAAGGTATTGATTGTAGTTCTCGCGTGCCCCCATCTTCTTCATGTCTATAATTTATAACATTTCTTGTATTTATAGTAATGACATGTGCCGGTTTACTAAGATGAGGTGGTGGCTAGCATGCAAATCTATTAATGGTTTGTCAGGTAGACTAAGGCTTAGTTTGACATTGCTTTTAAAAAGTGCGATGAAAAAAGTGATTTTAAAAGTATGGTAGAAAAGTAGCTTTAAAAAGTTGGGCTAATGTTTGTATTGATGTCAAAAAGTAATTTTGAAAAGATAAAATGTCTATTTTAGATATAATATTGTAAAGTAAAATAAGTAAACTTCGGTAATATTCAAATTCGTTAATATTATAATGTATGAAATAAGTCAACTTAAATTATAATAAAAATTTTAATTAAAAAATATAAACTATAATAAAAAATTTTATTCTCAATATAAATACTATAATATATATTATTTTATAATTATGTATAATTTAATTTAACAATCAATTATAATTAAATAATAGAAGATAAAAAAATAATTTTACTTTTTAAATTAACTTATCCACTATAAAAACTATAAAATTTAATTTTTTAATTTGAGTGAAAAATCACTTTTAAAAATAACTAAAAATATTTATTTTATTTTAAAATTACTTAAAAAGTACTTTTAGATTACTAAAAAAACACCTTTTAAGTCATTGTTTTATCTAAGCCTCTCACTTGGAATTTGGGTTTTAGTCAGATTTGCACTTAAATTTTACATGGAGAAATGTGTGTCAGAATACACTTTACAGATTTAGTGGACTCTTTTGCAGAGCCCATGTAAGATGACTTTACAATAAAGCAATCTTCTTTGAAAGCTACAAGCGAAAGTTATAATAATAACCAGGCTTAAGGGTTTATGACACGGGAATAAGAGGCGTAATACTAATCATTTTAAATAAGAAATTGAAGTTGTTTTTGAAGGCTAAAATATCATTTGACTTGCGATAATTTTTTGTTTGAGATTCAAATATTTTTGACCTTTTTAGTTTGGATGATGTTATTATTATTATTAGTTAAAATAATATTTTTATCTCTTTTGACTAGGATAACATTATTATTTTTTTAAATTAAGATAATATTTTAGCTTATTATTATTATTATTATTTATCTAGTTAGTATTTTAAATTAAATCAAAATTATTTTCCTTAGCAACTTAAACGACCGAGAAGAACGGCAAATACTCACTACAGAACAATTAGACACCCGCACTATGAAGCAAAAATAAGATGAAAATCTTGAACGAAATGAAGAAACTCTCACAAAGAATTTTAGAAAAATAATTGTATTGATTTGAATTGAATTGGGTTGTTTAGAAAGGAAATGAACCTATTTATAGGCTAGTAAAATCATAAATTACAAAGAAAATAAGTTTGATTTAGTTTATAAGACTATCTAGATAAAAATAATAAAAAATAATATTATTTCAATTAAAAAAGATAGAAATATTATCTTAATTTAAAAAATAATAATATCATCCTAATCAAAAGAGATAAGAATATTATCTTAATTTAAATAATAATAATATCATCTAAATTAAAAAAGCCAAAAATACTTGGATCTCATCCGAAAAGTTGTCGCAAGTCAAATGATGTTCTAGCCTTCACAAACAACTTCAATTACTTGTCCAAAATGACTAGTTTTACCTCTCTTATTCTCATATATTCCCCCCACTCAAAAAGACTCGAATCTAAAATACGAAAAGAAGAATGATTATCAATTTCAATTGAAAATGAATCCTTGCCAAAGGTAGAATGATTTAGTTGAGCTCTTCGTAATGGATCGATAAATTCAAGTTTTTTTTTTCTTTTGTTTGATCACTTTCACTTTCATCTTGTGTAGAAAATGATTTATCTTCAACATCTGATTCTTCATCAATACAAAAATAAGCAGAATAATCAATATTATCATTTAATTGATGTGAACCTTTAAATTCGATCGGCCTTCAATGATCCGCTTGATCAGGCCTAATAGATTTGTCATTGGAATAAGAACATGTATTTCTTCAACGATTATTCAGTTTTTGTTCTACTTCCAAAGCGTGGAAATATATAACATGCGGTTCTAAAAGTTCATGTTGTTCAACTGCGATACGGATCTCATCGTTCATGTTTTGAAAGAAAATGATACACAGTATCATTGTCATCTTCATCAATTTGGGCTAATGATTTGAACAGTTGCACACTCATGTAGTATTCATTTACTGTCCTACAACCTAGATGAGTGTATAGTGTTTGAACTGACAATACTTAATAATAAAAATGTTTTCTCATGATGCACGCCAAGTCGTACTAAGAATATATATTTTTACGTTTTCACTCAAAATCAAGATGCATCCATCAATGAAGGACAAAATCTATAAATAAATTGGTGATAAGTCGTATCTCATCTTCTATGTCATAGTTATAGAAAAAGAGCTCGTCAACTTTTATTTTTCACTCTACTTATTCGTCAGGATTAGTGGAACCACTAAATGGTGGGATGATTACTTCCGTTGATATTCCTGAGAAGCACAAAAAGTACAATTTGTCTAAACCCTAGCACAAAAAGAAGAAAAATAAGTATCTAAACTTTTTTAGTGCTTTAAAGTAGTAGAGTTAATCTCAAATTTTCATTTGTAGCGCATAAAGGAGTTAGAGTGAAAATCCTAAGGCCACTCTCGGAGACCAAAAAAATTTCGTGGCAATTGCAGTGAAGGTTGTGGGAACAAAGATCTTCACAATCATTTTAGTGTGCTAACACAAAGAAGAAAAAATGTTTTAGCAAGCGTAATGGAATGAAAATATATACGATGAAGAAATCTTAGACCTAAAGTTAAAGAAAAAGTTGTAAAACAAAATAAACTTAGAAAACTTGGACTCTACCCTATTTGAAAAAAAGAGTTTGGTTTGTTGTAGTTTAAAGCGTTTGAAAACCTTTTAAATTGAGTTTTATTTTGATACACAGTCCGTGTAAAATATTTTTACACAATCCTTCTATAAAATTTAAAATCTAAAACTCTAACCCTAACCCCTTAACTCCTAAACCTTAAACTCTAACCCTAAATCTTAAATTCTAAATCCTACAACCTACACCCCTAAACTTTAAACCCTAAACTAAACCCTAACCCTTAAATTTGAAAAACACGTGTAAACTTTAATTTACACGGCTGTGTATCAATTTTTTTCTCTTTTAAATTAAAACTCCAAATAGAAAAAAAATACTAAAAGTTAAAAAAATCTAATTTTTTTCTTTTATAATTGAAATAAAACCACTACCGTAAATCGAGAATGCCTAGAAACCGGTACCAAATGATAGAAAATGAGTGAAAACTTGGATCAAATAATCCCTTGAACATAGATTTGGATAAAAAACAAGAATTAAAATTTTTACTTCCCAAACGACTTAATAAAAAATGACATGAAATTAAAAGAAAGCTAATAAAAAATAAACAACAATGAAAGTAAATAGGATAGGATAACATCCCCTTCTAAGATTCCGTTTTAGACAAATATGAGTCTAAATTAAAAATATCTAACCCTTTAAGAATTTAATGTCCTTAGCAACCTAGATGATAAAAAAGTACGACAAATATTCACTGCAGTGCAATTGAACATTCGCAAATAAAAAAAAAATAAAAAAGATAAGAATATCGTCTTAATCAAAAAAGATAATAATATCACTCAAATTAAAAAAAAACAAAAAAATGCATGGATTTCATTCAAAAAGTGCAAGTCAAATGATATTCTAGCCTTCAAAAATAGCTTCAATTTTTTTGTCCAAAATTACTAGTTGTACCCCTCTTATTCTTGTATTAGTGTAAGAAGCTCTTGAACCTTTGGAAAAAAATCAATTAAGCATTTAAACTTTTTTTGCACCCAATTAAGCTATTGAACTAATAAATTGAATCAATCAAACTGTTTGATTAATTTTAACATCAAATCTTGATAATTTTTTTTCTTTAGATATTACTCTCACATGATATACACTACAGTTCTACCATGTGGCATTTATAGATTTTTTAAAAATATTTTTTTATATTTTTCAGAATTTTAGGACATATTAAGAATATTTTAAATAAAATTAAAATATTCAGAAAATGGAAAGCGACAATATTATGTCACGGCGTGCTGCACTAAGTGATAAAAAATCTGATAGATTCAACAATCAATGATGGTTAAAGAGCTTAATTGATTCAATTTATTGATTCAATGGCTTAATTAGATGAAAAATAATTCAAGGACCTATTTTTTTTTTTCTCTTAAGAGTTTAAGAGCTTCTTATGGCCTTCGGCATAACAACAATAATAATGTTACTTTAAACGATATTTTTTTTGAATAATTCCTATCTATGGGGAGGAAGAAGAGAAAATTTGCTCCTAATAGGTCTAGATCCCACAACCTAGAAGAGGAAAAAATATTAACTGAGAACTTTTAACTACTTGCTCTAAAAATTATTGACCTTTATATGATATTAAAACACATATTACTAGAATTTATCATAACACCTCGGCATGGCTTGAAGTAACGTATTATCTATCAAACTTTCGGTTGCATGATGGAAGTTAATAAGTAAATCTGGGACATTATTTTTTTCATTTTATTGTCTTTCCTTTTCAAAATTGTTCGTTTCTAATTAAACACCAAGACATGCACGTTGGCACGTTGCCCTACTCGGTAACCATCTTATAAAACTTTCGACAGCACCTTAAAATCAGGCTTTCTTATTCCATCCTGCGGTTGAATACAATCACTTTCAAAAGGTTTCATTTGATTGATGCAGCATATATGCTACGAGCGGTTTTGTGTGTGCTTTCATAACGTGTTTCGACAGTTGTATGGATTGGTTGACGTCAGAGACGAAACTAAAAATTTATTACAAAGGCTTTCTAGCTTTTGTGAGCATGATCCTTAGGCTCGTGAAAGATTCATTACAACGCAGGTATGGTGTGGCTCTTTTCTTGGAGTAGGCTAACTCGAGATAGGGGTAGGTGTAAGCTACTGCATGCTTTGAAGATTATGTCAGTTTTGTTGGATTGGGTGCGTATTATTTTATCTGAGGAATTTTTTTGGGATCTTATAGGTGTTTTAGATTAAAAAGATGCATAGGGTTTGTGCCTGTTGGATGTTTTGGAGTCGGGTGTTTTTTTTATTGGTGTGGTTTTTTTAGTTGTTTCTGTAACATCATTTTATAGGTGTTTATTTTGTATCTTCGAAGATTTCTTTGGCTGTGCTGTACTTTTTTCCTCATATAAGATTAGTGAGACTTTTTAACGAGCCAAACAATTTAGGAAATGGTTTTTTTTTAACCTTTCATTAATAAAATTATGATTGCTTAGCAAAAAAAAATGACACATCTTACTTGGTTGATCAAAAGTACAATAGAAACAAAAAAAAGGAAGACATGAACGATAGCATATAAAAATAAATTTTCAAAACATGCATACTTTATTTAATTTTATTTGAGTTGAGCTCGTCTCCCTTTGATAAAAAATTATCAATGATCTCAACTATTAGTCGACCTATAATACCAACAATAAATAAATTAGCAAGAAAAACTAGCAAACACGTTACTTAATTATTCAACAAAAAAATAGGAATAAAAAATTGATCAATGGAACTATAATAGAATTATAATAATCAAAATTAAAAAAAAAAATATCTGTGAATAATAAAGGCGATCAAAATGGAACTTTAGAACAATGAAGTATTTTATTTTGTGTGTTCTTGCAAAATCTTGAAAAATGAAAAAAAAAAGTTAGGAATTTGTTTTTTTTAAATTAATTTAATTGATAAGAGGAGAAAGTGAATAAAACATTGTTAATAAAAAAATTTGAAACGTTTTTTCACTTTAGTTTATCTTATGAACTTATCTTACCTTAAATTTTATCAAAATTATAATTTTTTATTCCTAAATAATACTTAAGGAGAACATCTCATTAATTTGAAATTTTTTTCCTTAATTGAGGGACCAATAGAACTTATTATATATATATATATTTAAAAAATATCTATATTCAATATTTTAAAAAAATTGGCCGGGACCGGGCCCTTTAGGCCCCTGCGAAGGTTCGTCACTGATTGATGTTTTGGCTAAAGGTGGTGTCGATCGCTCATCTTGGTTTCATGTTTATGCACTGACCTGCAGATTTGAGGCGAAAGGTGTGTGCCTCGAACAGTACTGCTGCAGTGTTACTGAAGCTTTGGTCTTTAGATACACGGCCGGCTCTTAGTTTTTTCCTTAGGCATTTGTTTCTGATTTGAACAATCTTTGGAATTTCATGGTTATCCATGGTATTAATAAGATTCTTTATTGCTGATAAAAAAAATTCTCCACCTGTTAGTAGCTGCAAACACCCACCGCCACGTGTCAAGAAACTACGGTTCACGAATGCACGCTGCAGGCTAATGGCCTGCGAACGCATACCGCGGGCCAACGACGGTAATCTACCCTTGCAAACCCCTATGCAGGCGAACAAGTAGGAGCAATCTGCGAAGGTATCCGGGCAAACAACGTTTAGTGACCACGTGTCGACACATGCGATCGCTGTCGATGACAATGCAAACCTAGGACGTCGAATCATAACTAATTCAATCGTAGCGTCACAGCCACCCTGTTACAACACCTGTCCAGATGGTATAAAGCAAGCATGCAATAGAGAAAAGGGGACGATCTCTCATTCTGAGAACACCAAGACCATACCAAAGGAACTACACCCGAACTTAGATCCATAACCACTGTTAGAACCGTCATCGGACTTCCATCCACGATTCTTGTTCACTTTATCAGTCAACACCACCCTAACGTACCTACTCTTGCCAATTACTTTTTGGTTAAAAACCACGACATATATATGAATTTGAACTCCATACTTATTACATATAAGATGGAACGTTAACCAAACCAAATATACTCCAGCTCCACTTAACAGCACTAATTTACTAGTCGTTCTAACCAGATTTACTTGTATAAATATATACTAGGTTGATTGCATCGATTTTTCTCAAACTATGGTTTACATTCTAGGTTCTTAATCTTCAAAACGTTCTAATTGAGCCTCAAAGTATCAATATCATATTTAAAATAAGTGGATTAAAATTTAAATATGTATGCGTCAGCTGCATGAACAATTTTGTATCTAACGTGTTAGAAAAACAATATCAGTCAATTTAACGACTCTATTTTTTAGCATGTCAGATCCAATGTGTAGTTACTATAAATAGAGATTTAACTACATGCAACATGGGAGGCCCTAGCCCCCCAACTTTTTTTTTGTTTAAATTATTTGAAGTCCTAGTAGTTTGAATATTACTGGAATGAAGCCTTGATTCCCAAAAATTCTCTTTAGGTCCCTAAGAAACTCACCCCTAATATTCTAGTCTAATTTTGTCCCTTGATAAACATGTGTTTGAATTTTAGTTCATGTGTTTTGAATATACTAAACATCATATTTGAGTTAGCATTTAACCCCAAAGATGAAGCCTAGCTAGGCTGATGGAAGGACCCAGGGCTGAATTTAGAATGGGATAGACAGACCCTTGGTCCCCTAAATTTTGTGAAATTTCTTCTAGCCCCTATGAGTTTAGAAAAAAAAAATTGATCCTTCCTTATGATTAATATTTAAAAAATAAAAAAATGCTCAGATCAAACCAAGTTTTGATAACAAAAATTTTACTTGTACAAAGCTCAATCTAGTCAATAAGGTAATTTATAGTTTGTTTAATTAACAATTACTTCTATAATTTTAAATTTATTTTATGATTAAAATAAAATAAATTGGATAAGTCTTTCATTGCACTTTGTCACTTTAAACGTATGTGTATTCTTCATCCCCTAAAGAATTTTTTTTACTTCATCCTTACAAGAATATAATTAATAAAATATAAATATTTTCAAGACTCAATTAAAATATTTTGAAATTTAAGAACCGATTTAGAGTATGAATTGTTATTGCTCAAAAAGTAATAAAAACAAAATCCAACGCGGATGATATAAAAAAAACAACAGCAGCAGGTGGAAATGGACATGGAGAAGAGTTGAATATTGCAACATGAGATGGAAATTATTTGTCCCAAAGTGAGATGTCTAAACATCCCAATGAAAATGTCACTTGCTGTAGGGGGGATGCAAAGGATCTTCACCTTTACCCCACATAAAATTGTGAGACAACCCACAATAAATTATTGCTTGTCATGTTTTCTGCCCAATGAAATAACAAAAAAGAAAAAGCATCTCTTTCTTTGGCGCTACATGCCGGCAACTCTGCCAAATAACCATATGTAATAATAGCAAAAAGATATTTACGGTGTGCTAAATAATTGGTTGCAAATTTGGTTATGTTTGAGTATTTGAGGGTTGTTGTTTTGGGTTGCAACCGTAGTTGGTTTTTTAGGATCAAGATGGTCAACGTTTACCGCACTAAATATTGAAAGAAATAGAAAGCGAAGTAAAAAAAACTGTTCACCCTAGTTGAGTTGGAAGAAAATTATTATATACGGTGGTCGAGATATCTTTAGAATTTTAGAGATTCATAGGGTTGAAGTATTTGTTGTTGTTCTTGCATGCTCCCTTCTTCGTCGTATCTCTATAATTTATACTTTTTGTTGCATGTATTGTAATGTTGACCGACTAAAATAAGATGGTGGCTGGTATGAGAATTTATTAATGGTCTTGTCCAAGGTAACTAAGTCATCATTTTTTTCTTAGGTAACTCGAAAATTGGGCTTTTTGTCATATATGTACATGAATTATATTTATAAAAATAATATTTTATTTATTAATTGACTAATTTAAAATTAATTTTTTTATAAATTATGACGTGCCTAATTAACCATTTAGCTGTTTATAAATAGATTATTTTCGTCATGCCGGATAGGAACATAAGATCAACTTGTATCAATTGACCCAAAATTTTAAGGAAACTATAGCCTGAAAAGTATAAATCTTGACTTAATTCATCGAACATATCGCAATTTGAACTGAGGTAAAAAAATGAGATTTAAATATAAAAATGTGAAATACTATATTTTAACGACATGAACTGGCAGAATATTCTCTTAATTCTGTAATTTTGCAATATATTAGCCTAATTAAATTCCTAAGAAAATAAGAAGCCTAATTTAGAAGGAGTGAGACCTATGACTTATAGGATATTGTCTATATATGAAGACAAAGCCAAAAATAAGAAAGCCTAATTTAGAAAGAGTGAGACCTATGACTTAAAGGATATTGTCTATATCTGGAGACAAAGCCTAGCAGTAGCACCCTATTCTATATATATGACATTTTTATAAAGAAATTGAGAAATAGTAAGGAATAAACGTTACAAATTTCCTAAGAAGACTTCTACAAGTGGAATATATTTTGTCCCAACTAATTGACTATTCATTTGCATGCTCCCCCACCTTTAAAAATATTAATTTATCATTAATAAATAACGATCATATTCACACCATTAAAATAGAGTTCAACATTCTTACTCAAGCCACGCTGTTTTTTTATTTTTTATATCTGAAAATTTAAAAGTCGAAATAGTCATTTTAGTGTGTTTGGTTTAGTTTATATGATTCTGGATGTAAGTTGTTAAAAAAATCATTAATCCGAGAAGTAATAAATAATAAAATAATATTATTATTTAAAATAAAAGATCAAAATATAACAATATAGAAAACTGTAAGAAACTTAAAATAGAAAATGAAAACAAATTCAAACAAATACTGGAATTCGATTAAAAAACAAGTTGAGGTATGCTTTTTTAAATTTTTCAAGACAAATTCGGACATTCTTACGATGCTTAAGAACGTTGATAGTCTGTCTCTCAATATACAAAAACTCGACGAGCAAAGCAATAGCACGGTTGCATTGATCACAATCTCTACCGTTGCTTTTTCCTACCACTGAATATGATCCAGATGTGACTTTTTGTCTTATGGATCTTTTCAACCGAATATAGGGTGTTATAATTGTATACATAAAATTTTCAGTTTGGTAAAGTCGATGAATTTAAAAGAGTTTCATAAATATATAGACCATAGTTCTCGTGAGCATATTAACCTTTTCTTTTAATTCATTTTTTCAAAAATTTAGAGCATACTATTTATCTAACGACTCTTTATATTTCTTGAGGCGAATACTTTTAGATATGATATTAAGGATCTCATACCTCAAGAACTTTCTAGCTACATAAAAAAATAAAACATATACAACATAGATACACACTCATGGAACCCATAATTGGGTTCGATAAATATAGATAACCAATGGT
Source organism: Hibiscus mutabilis (assembly GCA_019671005.1). Classification (NCBI taxonomy): domain Eukaryota; kingdom Viridiplantae; phylum Streptophyta; class Magnoliopsida; order Malvales; family Malvaceae; genus Hibiscus; species Hibiscus mutabilis. The sequence goes on from CM033732.1 coordinate 12,388,820, forward strand.
AATTGTGAATAGGGTTGTAAACGAAAACGTTCAGTGAACCATTCGTGAATTATTCGGCGAAAAATTATTTTAGGTTCGTTAATTTATTAAACGACCGAACATGAACAAGATTTAATTTCGTTTAATTAAATGAACAAACACGAACAAAGAGTTCGTTTGTTCATTTATGTTTGTGAACGTTGGTAATTCGTTCGTTTATGTTCGTTTATATTTATTCACATGTGTATTTCTCAACCAACAGCTCACTATCCCTGTCATTTCACGATAGGTGGAAAAACCCTAGCACGAGCACCAGCATCACACCACCGAGTCATCAAAGACCAGCAGCTAGGTAAGCCGTTGTCATTCTCATTATCTTCTCTCCTTATTCTTCTCTTCGTTTACATTCGTTTGTGTTCATTTATTATTTTAACGAACAGACAATACTGAATACAAACAAGCTACATTCCTTAATGAAAAAATACGAACAAAAATTTTTGTTTGTTTATTGTTCGTGATCGTTCGTTTGTTCGGTTACAGTTAAATGAACGAACATGAACATACCCTTATCCTTGTTCATTTAGTTTGTTTGTTTATTGTTCGTGATTGTTCGTTTGTTCATTTAGTTTGTTATGTTACAGTTAAATGAACGGTTATGGGATTTTGTAGCTTATGCAAAAACAAACAAAAACGGTTTTTGTTGATAGTTGTAAAATCTGTTGATAGGATTATTTAATTTTAGGTTCAATCTCTATCAACCCTTGATATAAGAAAAATATATATATTTTAGAATTATTGAAAAATGGTTAAAATCTTGAATGTTGGACTAGTGGTATTGATTCAATTGAGAATCTAAATTAAGTGTATAAGCCTAACATTTTATTGAAATGCGTTGAGGCTTAGACCATTTTTGATTTTGTTGAGAAATATTATGTTCTTTACGAGAAATTATATTATGGGTCATTCCCGCCACGTCATTCATGGACCAACCAATAAAAATCATATATATCATTATTTTTTTCATGTCATATTTTTACGAAGTGAATCTTCACTTGATAAAAATTGTTTTTAAAATTGATTTATAGTAAATAGGAGTGAAGATTCACTTGGTAAAAATATGATATAAAAAAATGATGAGATGAGTGATTTTTATTGGTTAGTCCCATAGATGACGTAGTGCGAATAACCCATAATATAATTTCTCTTTTTTACTGTTGTACGGTCGATGGTTACCGCTCTATGCGCTTTAATCTTAGAAATTTAGAATTTCACAATTTCATTGATCCAAAAGCATCAAAGCTACCAGCCTATAAATCTAGAAAATTGAAGCAATAAGAGATATCACCCAAAAAAATAATAATAAATCAAGAGAACAGCGATGGATGTGGCTAAATTGATGCTTGTTCTCTTGTTTTCTTTGGCCACATTAATTCCAAGGCTATGGGAAAATATTGTTGAATTTGATGACTTTTGGAAGCAACGTGAGGAAGAAGCCTGGAAGCTTACCTTGGCAGCATATGAACCGAGCCCAGAAAACATCACCGATCAAATCAACTATAATGTTAACAAGTAATTCTTATCATACATTTTTTCTCTTATCTATCCATTTCCATGTACCATTTTGTATTATCTTGAACAACTTTGTTGCAGGATTCTGGATAAAATGAGTTCCAGTCGAATCGTAAAATTCGAGGATGTTATTACGAACAAAACAAGAAGATACTTGAGGGGTAAACACAAGAAGTACAATGGTCCATGCTTGGCAACCAATCCAATCGATAGGCGTTGGCGATGCAAGAAGATTTGGGAAAAGGTTCGGAAAAACCTAGCGAATTGTGTGCTTGGTTTTGGCCACAAGACTCGTGGGGGACAATTGGGAGAGTTCTACTTGGTGACGGATAGTTCGGATAATGATGTTGTAAATCCCAAACCGGGAACTTTACGTCATGCTGTGATCCAAAAGAGGCCGTTATGGCTCATTTTTGCTCGTGATATGCACATCAAATTGTCGGCGGAGCTAATAGTTCAAAGTGATAAGACAATCGATGGTCGCGGTGCGAATATTCATATAGCTCATGGATGTGGCATTATGATTCAATATGTGCACAATGTCATAATTCACAATGTTCATATTCACCACATTAGTGAAAGTCCTGGTGGCATGATCAGGGACTCCGAGGATCATTACGGTTACTGAACGGTTAGTGATGGCGATGGAATTTCAATCTTTGGATCGTCAAACATTTGGTTAGATCATATTTCCATGTCTGAATGTAAAGACGGACTCATTGATGCAATACAGGAATCTACCGCCATCACCATCTCCAACTGCCATTTCACCCATCATAAAGACGTAAATTTCATCTTAAAATACTTAAGCTACACATTTTATCACCCATTTTAAAATTTTGGGTTTTCTTTCAGGTGATGTTGTTCGGTGCAAGTGATGATTATTCTAATGATCAATACATGCAAATCACACTTGCATTCAACCATTTTGGCAAGGAATTAATACAAAGAATGCCTAGATGTCGATGGGGATTCTTTCATGTCGTCAACAATGACTGTATTCATTGGAAAATGTATGTCATTGGTGGTAGCCAGCACCCTACCATTATTAGCCAAGGCAATAGGTTCATTGCTCCAAATGACAACCGAGCTAAAGAGGTAAAGTAAAATATAATCAAAATTTTGATACCATTCAATAGTTTTCAATTGAAATAAACACAAAGTGTCCAGGAATATATCAATTGTTATACCGTAAGTTTGTTTTTTTTGGTTGTATTTTGTAGGTGACAAATAGGAACTATGCTACGGAATCGGAATGGAAGAATTGGGCGTGGAGATCGGAAGGGGACTTGCTGATGAACGGGGCAATCTTTGTAACATCTGGACCACCGACACCTCCAAAATTAGCATTCAGCAAAAAGGAAATGATCAGAGCCAAACCTGCAACTTTTGTGAGAAGGCTCACTCGTTTTGCAGGTACCCTAAAGTGTAAGCAAGGGATTGCATGCTAGAAATAACTTCCAATTCTAACAAGTTCTTAAAAGAATTTGTCTTCTCTCCTGTCATGTAAAATATTGGGTGATACATGGAAAAGATTATCTCCCATGAGGAATGTTAATATGGCATAAATAAAGTGTAACGAGTGTATTGTTTTCTTAATTCAACAAAATAATATATTAAGTATAAAAATTGAAATGATATTATTTTAAGTATAGGCAGTAAATAGCCATATTGGTATTTTTAAATTGTTTATTGTGAAACCTATTCGGATCTGGAAAGTTGGATGATTTTGTATTTTTTTTGTAATCCATGTTTTCAGAATATTTAAGTACATAAAATAACTTACTTTATCTATACCAGCTACGGAAAACTATCCCATCAAAGCAATTTAATTGCTAAGTTTTGAATTTAAAGTTTTTGCTTTGGATTCCGCTAACCAAAGGCAAATATATATCTGGGTTAGGATCCATTTGCATTCTACAAAACTCAATTACTTTTACATATTTTTGGATCGTTGGATGATAGTAATAAATGACCAATATTATTTTCTTATTTTTTTCCAAGTGATAATCTTCACATTTTCTACTGTTAATCTCATCCATTCATTTACTTCATCCAACGGTCCAAACAAAGTATAAAACTTTCAAGTTTTACAAGAAGGAATCAAGATAGATAGATAGATAGATAGATAGATAGATAGATAGATAGATAAATAGATAGATAGATATATAGATAGATAGGTAGGTAGTTAGATAGGTAGGTAGAGGGCAATCATACTTGGTGTGCTCCAACTTCTTGCATTCGAAGCATATAATCCTCTTATACTATGTAAAACTTGAAGGAATCAAGATATAATCCATTTACCTTCATCCTTCTTCTTATGGCTTGATTCCTTCTTACTGAATCGAGGGTAATCATACTTGGCGTGCCCCAACTTCTTGCATTCGAAGCATATAATGGGATCTCTCCTCTTCATTTTCTATTCATGTCTTGATTCTTCCTTTTGTAGCTTCATGAATTGGGCGAACTTCTTGAAGAGTTTGGCCATCTCTTCTTCACTCTCCTCTTCACTTGATTCTTCTTGAATTCTTGAGGAGGATTTAAGAGCAACATTCGAATCTTTAATTCCTTGCTCTACTTTCTTTTTCCCTTTTGACATCATCATCGCATGATTGTCGTCTTCTTGGAATCCCATGAATCGGGAAGTGAGTAAATCAACTTCCTCACAAGCTTATCCTCTGGGATCATCTCTCCAAATCCTTTAAGCTCGTTGACAATGGTGATGAAACGATGAAACATAGCTTTGATGTCTTTTTCTGGGTCTATCTTGAAGTTCTCATTGTTGAGGTTGAGAAGTCCAATCTTGGTTACCTTCACCTCATTTGTACCTTCATATGTGACTTCAAGTTTTTCCCATACTTCCTTAGTATTTTCACAAGAAGAGACCTTTGAATATTTTTTCGGACCAAGTGCACAAAAGAGAATGTACAAGGCTTTTGCATTTAGCTCTATCTTCTTGCGATATTTCGCACTCTATTCCACCTTGCTTCTTTGGGGGATGAACGAGCTATCAAGAATGATATCCCAAAGATGATAGTATTTGGATCTCATGAAGAACATCATCCTATTCTTCTAATAGGAGTAGTTAGCACCGTTGAAGTAAGGAGGCTTGTTGATGGAATACGCCATAATCTCCGGTTGATGTAGAATGGTTGAGCACTTTAAGGATTGACTCTAGAATGTTAATCTGATGTAGAGATGAAGCTCTGATATCAATTGTTGAGAGGCTCGTACGATCAACATTAAGGATTTTTTTACAAATTCACTAATTTGTCTTTCCTTTTTCCAAAATCAATGAGATAACCCTCACAAACCTAGACTTATACCCCAAATTCTAGAAGTACTCTCTTACAAAAAGAAAACAAATAAGCAAACAAAGAAAACCCTTACAAGGCAAATGTGTTTGCAATTTAAGCACTCACCCAAAATCTAAAACTTGAGCAAATATAACAATTAAGCTCACAAGTGTCTTCTACAAAGAAATGTGACAAAAATAAGCTCTAAAACAATTTCTCTAACATTGAATGTTGGTAGTTGGTTTCTTGTTATTGCATGGCTGCTTGATTGAGTCTTTTAAACCCTCTAAGGGGTTTGTGGTCGTTACAAGCCGTTGGGGTCTTTAATTCCAGTCATTAATATACTTTTAGAGCAGGGCATATCGGTATTCGTGCAAGGGTATCAGTACCTGCCTCAAGAAGAAATAGACGTTGGAGCATTTAATACAAAGGGTATCGGTACACGATACAGGTGTATCAGTACGACTGAGGCTGTATCGGTATACCAAATGGCTATTGGAATTTTGTCAAAAAAGGGACAAAAGGGTGTATCGTTACTCAGAAATCTTTACCGGTACGAGCACTATGGGTATCGGTACGAGTCAATCTGTATTGGTACTCAAGGCCTGTTTTTGACACTTTGGTTATTTAAAATATTTAAAATATATTAAAAACCCCTTGAAAATATTTCAAATATATTTTTTTAAGTTAATGGACTTTTGAAATGTTTTTGCAAATTAGTTTAAGTCCAAAAACATTTTTCTTTAAGTTATATCAAAATCAAATATCTCAATATATATATATATATATGAGATATGATCCACTTACAATGTAAAACTAAAAGTTCTACACGTTTTGTGGATCGTTGGATGGGTGAAATGGATGATTGAGATAACTCTTTATCTTTTTTAAAAGTGATAATCTTCACATAACCCATTATTATTCTCAGCCATCCATTCACTCGTCCAACGATCTAAAAAACATGTAAAAATTAAAACTCTTACACTATAATATATATAAACTATAATAAGGAAATTTGTTAGGAGTTTATGAGTGAAAAGAAAATTAGACAAGTACAAAAAATGAGATTTACCATAGTTCGATTTTATTTATCTTCACCGGCGATAAAAATAATAATCCACTACAAATATAGAATTCACAAAGAGCATAAATACATTGAATTCTCTAGATCACATAACTTGGTATATGTATACATCTCTAAACCTGATGTATTATTAAAAAAAACACACACAAAAAAAAAAACAAAACCCGATATATCTCAAAATCTCACTAAAATTCCCTACAAAATCTATCTCTTGAACAATGGATGTGCAACAATATCCGATTAGACCGATCCGATTATCCATTGATTCGATTTGAAAATTCGGATACCCGATTCGATTTTTATTTTGAGATCAGATATCTGATATGGTTTTTAACTTTCTAGATCGGATATGAATCATAATATTTCAAGTTTTGGATTATCCGAAAATTTTAAAATTAAAAATTTTATGAATATTAATATCATTATATTTAACAATTTGATGCATGATATATCCAAAAATTTAAAAAATCAAAATTTTTATAGATACGAATCATGTTATATTTAGCAATTTGTTGTTTGTTATATTTGAAATTCCAAAATTTTCATAAATACGAGCGTCAAATCTGAAAAAAAACTTAAGTCAAATTATATATTTGAATATATGAATATCTGATTTTTTTTCTAGATCAGATACAAATCGCTATTTTATCGATTCAAAATTTTGAATATCCTATTTTTGGATCCGATCTAATATCCAAAAATGAACACCCATATTTGTAACATAGCCAAAATAATTGTTGGATCACAAAAAATTACATTTCTTCAAAATAATTACCCACTTAATTCTAAATGATAAAGACTTAATCTACATTTATATAGTCAACTACTTGGTCACAAACTTCTTAAACAAATGTAAATATTTACTTGATCACTGGCGATATTCTCGCAAAAAGAATGTCTATAAGTAAATTCGTTCAAACAATAGTCATTTGAAAAGTTAACCATGTCTGGAATGACTTCTAGAACTTTCTTAAGAATAAGAAAATAAAACTCATAAACGAATTTTTGAAAGACAATATGACAGTGCATGTCTAGGATTGGTTCTTTGAATGACTTGGTATTTAAGTGTGCCTAGTGCACCACCTCTATTGTCATAAGTTACGTATTTGGTGCACTGTTCATTATTATTATTTCTATTAGACAGTATGAACTTATGTTTACTAAAGTCCTACTATCTAGAAAAAGTTGAAAATTGTGTTCTATTTCTGATTTTTTATTTTTGACTAAATTCCTGACGTAAAACAGGTTCATAATTTTCTGTTTTTGATTTTTGACTATGAGCCACAATAAAAAACTAGTAAAATCCATTGGAGGAAATTTTAAAATAAAGCAACATTGATTGTTGTTCGATCTAACCATGATAAACTTGGCCAAATATATGAAAGATGACCATTCTATTGTTGGAAAAGATAAGGTAAATATTTTTATCACCTGTAAATGTTGCTAAGACAAATATTGCCATGCCAAACATAGTAGAAGTAAAAAAATGACTTCAAACAGCATACTAGGCGTATGCCCAAAAAGCAAAAATTCATAGCCAATATTTAAATTACCATAATATAGGGAACAAGTATTCGAATTAAAGACTTTCAAATGAGGTCAATTTTATGGAAAAATATTAACGTAACAATTGACATGGCAAACAATTGTTTGAAGGAATAAATTTATTACCTTCCCTGATGATTGTACAAATTACTGTTGTGTGTATTTGCTTAAAAACAAAGATGAAGCTATAAGCATGATGTTGAAACTCACACTTAATAAATGAATTAAAATAGGGAGAAGCTCTATATAAATAACAGCGTTACTATGATTTTGAAGATAACTGAAACTTTAAAAAATGTGTCTGACATGTGGGTAAGCTTTTTCCATCAGCTAATTAACTTTTAAATAAGGCTCCCACAATAAAAGACACCATAAGAGTTTCAGAAAAGAATAAAATCTTCCTACAACTACTTAAAAATGTAGGGATGTCTTGCAAAGGTAATGACCCACTACCAAAGTAAATAAAAATAAGTGTCAAAACTATATTTAAATTAGCTACGTAGAACATAACAATGAATATCAAATTCCTGTGTACGAATAAAAAAACCATGAGATTCACAAGAATATGAAAATAAAAATTACTTCATTATTTGAAAATATAACCCCTTGTACAGTTAGGGTTATTGATTCAAGTACAATGAAATGAACTTTAGAGACTGTCAATGAAGATAGTCTGGACTTTCAATGAAATGTTGAAACTAAGATATTGTCATGATGACAAATAAGTGTAACAAATGTGCGTATGTCAAAATTACCGATATTTTATAGGGATGTTTGGTAGGGATGATTTCGACATAGCCAGAACTCCAATAAATATTAGCCAACATTTGTCCAAAAACAAAAGGTTAAAATGATTAAGCAAATGGAATATACAAGGGTTATATACAATCTAATTGAACTATACCAGACTAGATATTGCTTTCATTGTAAGTAGTTTAAGTAGATTCACAAGCATTCTAAAGTCAAACCTTTAGAAAACGATTGTGAGAGTACTGAGATATCTTAAATATACTCAAGATTATGAATTGCATTATTCCAAAGATCCTAATATTTAGAAAGATTCTCTGATGCCAGTTGGATATATGATATTCAAGATATCTAAGGCACAAGTGAATATGTTTTGTAAGTTATTGAGAAAAGATTTCTCTGTATTTTTATTGATAAACTATATGGGAATATATACGCATCCAATCTTCCTATACTAGTAACAAAATATATTACAATAAATACAATGTATTTAGTCCTAAAAATCAGAGTCCTAAAAATCAACCTACAAATCTATACATTATAATTAACAAATGCAAACTTTAAGACACACGGCTACACAATCTACACTCCCCCTCAAGCTAGTGAGTATATGTAACACCCCTTTCCTGGCCTGGTAGTAAACTAGGTCGGGAAGCGTTACCAGTGAAATTTAATGTAGGTATATCTTGCTTATAAGTTTTCAGAACATTCAGAGCTCGTTTGAGCCCTTAATTAAGCCTTACACAAATTCAGTGACCAAATTACAACGTTTAGAGACTTCTTAAATTACCTTTTAATTAACTTATCTGTCTCTGTACCGATACTCGAAGAGGCTATATCTGTATGCCTATGTCATGGTCGTTATATTAGTTATAAACATTAGGGACCGTATCGGTACGAGTCCATTCATATCAGTACGCTATACTGGACTCAAATTCAGAAATGACCAACCATACTGAAATGCCTAAGGCCGTACCGGTACGCATACCTTGACTGTTAAAATGGTTATCTTCTTTAAATTCGTACCGATACTGAGTATCAGTATGCAACTAATATTTATTTAATTGTTCTTGGGTTTTGATAAGGCATATCGGTACTGTATTGGTACCGATCTACAGTAATTTTATAGATTCAAAAACCCATATTAGTACAGCTCTAGCTATATCGATACTCCCTTTTATCTAGTTCTAATAATACAAGCTGGTACCGATACGCCACCACCTGTATCGGTACAGTAGGGTCTGTAATGTATATTTTTATCTGGTTTATTAGCATTTTGCCTAACCAAACCATGTTCAAGTTCAATGAAACTTTACCAACAAGTCTATTTTGCTTAAAACTACTGTCATGTCAAATTTTAGGGTCGAATGAATCCATTTGCTATGTTTTCCCTAATTTAGGCCAAATATGCATATAAAGCCATTTTTAACTATTTTTAAAAGGTCAAGTTTATGCCCTTAAACTTACACAAGGCAACTATATTACATACATATCAAAAGAGGCAGAAATGACTTGTGCAACACTTATGCCACCATACTAGGAGTCTATAGAGTTGACATACATTACTTTATGAATAAGGTGACTTGCCAAAAACTTTCTCCAACCCCGACCTCGATCTCAAAAACTCTTTAACCTAAAATGCAGGAAGATAAATGCATTGGGCATACTTTGCCTAGTGAGGTAGTCATAAACAATGAATTAACCATGAAAAGCATTCTAGCATACTTCTATAAAATTAATGGAAATAGATCATAAACATATAATTCAATGGCAAACTAACTCAATGACAATGACCAATGCACTACAATAATTGATGCAATATCAATATCCGATAACAATTCATATTGCATTTTCATAGGTTTCCTATGATCGATGTAAGGTGTATGGACACGAGAATTCTTACGCCGCACCAAAATCAATTGTGGTCTAGTCCCTCCACGACACCGATATGACCAAATCACAACATACCTCCGCCGTATCATAGGAAAGGTCGTAGCCTAAGGACCATAGTCCACCGGTACTAATGAGCTTATGAATTCCATGGCATGCCAATTGTATCCAATCCTAATCAAATGCAAGGTTCAATAACAATAGTCTGGTAACTATAAGTTCAATAGCAATATTTCAATACAAAGAGTCAATAGCATTATTTCCTTCTGAATGGATCAATAGCAATAGTTCAATAACCATGTCTTAGGTCCGATGAGAAATAATAATAGTTCAATATAGTGTTCAATGGCAATATTTCATTTTCAATATTTCCTTAGCCAGATCTAATATTCAATAACCAACAATTCTACATATCAATGCTTCAACGATTTCGGTCACAACAACAATGATACTACGGACAATGAACCGATGAAGTACTTACCAATATGACCATCAACAATGTTTTCATGCAATATCCTTAATACACATGGTTTGCAATGCAATAATCAATATTCAAAGGTTCGGGATAGGCACCTAGCCTATTCCCGAGACTCTGACTATACTCACCTTAGATTCTGAGGCTCTCAAGGCTCCCAAATAGTGATTCCTTTATTCTTAGCTTTCGAAGGAGATGATGGTCCTTCGTAATCCAACACTTGTGCTAGGTAAAACAAAGGGAAATGTTAGAATCAATACTTATGGATTCAAAATCAGTATTTAGGCCTAGAAGAGCTTTTGGCCAATAAGACTTCTATGGATTCATGCTTTAAAAGCATGGGTTCAACTATGGTCTTCGAGACCTAACATTGAAATTAAACTCTAACTACCTATGGATTCTCAAAATCGTTTGAGGCTTAATCTTACCAATTAAAAAGCTATCTAATGGTGTAGAGAAATCAAGGAAAGCTTGCATACATAAGACAGGTGCTTGCTTAAGCTAGAGGTAGGAGATGATAATGGAGGTGTTAGATTGTTTAGAAAAAGATAAAGAAAGATAAGAAGTAAGGGAAGAAAAGCTCGGTATATACTCTCAAGATGTAATCCTCTTTTCAAAAGGGTTTAGCCGGCTATAGCTTTCCTCCCACATGAGGAAATCTTAAAATATCAATTTATTCATTTCCTATATTTTTAGGAAAACTAGATTATAATTACACTAGATTATAATCAAAATCTTCAATTGTCATATTTTCCTTACAAGACACAATGAACTCGCGTGGAGATGTCTCAAGCAAGGAGGTGACTTACCCTCAAAATGGAATAATTATGGGGGTAGTCCCTCAACTTTCCAATCTTTATATTTTTACCCTTAAACTTTCAATTTTCACAATTTAGTCACTAGGTTATTATTAAGGAGTCCAATTAGGTCCAAAATCTATAAATTGAACTCAATTAGAGTCTCATACGATCTAATTGATTTCACAATTATGATTGATACGATATTTAGATCTTTCCGATTTAAATATTTTGATTACCGAAACCTAATTCCAACTAGATTAGTTTTTGGGTGTTACAACTTTCCCCCTTAAGAAAAATCCGTCCTCGAATTTTACCTGAACTAAAGAGATGAGGGTATTGTTGTTTCATTGTTTCCTCTAGTTCCTAGGTAGCCTCTTCAATAGCATGACTTCTACAGAGAACTTTAACCAACGGTACAAATTTATTGCAAAGTCTTTTAACATCTCTGCTAAGAATTTGAACCAGTTATTCCTTGTAGGTCAAATCCAGTTGGATCTGCACCGATTCTGGCTCGATAATGTGCCTTGGATCATAGTGATATTTTCGGAGCATTGAAATATGGAATGCATCATGGATTTTATTCAATTTCAAAGTTAAAGTCAAACGATATTCCACATGGCCAATTCTTTTGATAATTTCAAAGGGGCCAATGAATCGGGGACTCAACTTCTCTTTTTTACCAAACCTTAAAATCGTCTTCCACGGAGAAACATTAAGGAATGCTCTTTCACCAACTTCGTACTGAATATCCCTTCTTTTAAGATCAACATAGGACTTTTGATGGTCGAAGACAACCTTCAAACAATCATAGATGATAGCAACCTGTTCTTCAGCTTCTCGAAGCAAATTGGGGCCCAACATTTTACCTTCACCGAGTTTAGACCAGCATAAAGGGGTTCTACATTGTCTGCCATACAACGCCTCATACGGGGCTATTTTGATGGAAGCTTAGCTGTTGTTGTTGGCAAACTCGATAAGAGGTAGGAATTTCTCCCAAGATCCTCTGAAATCAATAATACATGCTTGTAGCATGTCTTTCAAAATCTGAATTACCCTTTTCGACTAGCCGTCAGATTGAGGGTGGAAAGTCGTACTAAGATTAACCTTGGTACCTAAAGGCTCTTACAAGGTCCTCTAGAATCAAGATGCAAATCGAGGATCTCGACCAAAGTTGATAGATTTTGGCACTCCATAGAGTCGAATAACTTCCCTGATGTACAAGCCTGCTAATTTAGAAAGCCCATAATCCAATCTGACCGATAAGAAATGTGCTGACTTGGTAAAGCGGTCAACAATGACCTAGATAGTATCATGTTTTATAGGAGTTATAGGTAGCCCACTAACAAAATCCATAGTGATCCCTCCCACTTTCATTACGTTAAATCAACTGGTTTTAATAACCTAGTGGGGCTACGATGCTCAGCTTTGACACGTTGACATGTGAGGCATTTAGACACAAAGTCGACTATGGCTTGCCTCATACTTGGCCAGCAATATAGCTCCCAAAGATCTTTGTACATCTTTACAAAGCCTGAGTGTGTAGAAAAGAGACTTGAATGAGCTTCTTTTAAAATGTCAAGACGAAGGGATTCATCATTAGGTACACAGACCCGGTCACAAAAAAACAACAGCCCTTCAGGATCTACCCTGAAGTCAGAATTTTCATCATCATGCAATTTAGACGCAATAGCTTGAAGCTCAGGATCTTAATTCTACAGCGTCTTAATTTTCAATACGATGGTAGACTGAACTTGGAGTTTAGCTACAAGCACTGATGTTTTCTTAAATAAAGATAAGCATTAATGACTCGAGGGGCTACAATGCAAAAGTTTTACGTTGAGTTTGAAACAATGACATTGTTCAAAATTCAATATTCAATAATGATACTTACCAGGTAGAGGTTTGCGGCTGAGTGCATCAGCTACAATATTGGCCTTGGCCGAATGGTAGTCATTGACAAGATCGTAGTCTTTGAGGAGTTCCATCCATCTCCTTTGTTGGAGATTCAACTCTTTTTGAGTCAAAAGGTATTTGAGGCTTTTATGATATGTAAAGAGATAACATTTTTCTCCATAGAGATAATGTCTCCAAACTTTTAATGCGAAGACAACTGCAGCCACCTCTAAATCACTGGTAGGGTAATTCATTTCATATGGCTTGGGTTGTCTCTAAGCATATGCAATGACCTTACTTTCTTGTATTAGAACACATCCTAACCTGAGATGCGAGGTATCATTGTATACTGTGTAGTCCTTTCCAGACTCGGGTTGGGTTAAGATTGGAACAAGAGTTAAAACTTGCTTTAACTAGTAGAAGCTCCTCTGTTGGTCCTCGGTCCAAAAGAATGGAGTCTCTTTTCTTAACAACTTGGCGAAAAGGGTTGCTAGTATAGAGAACCTTTGACGAATCTTCTATAGTAATCTGCTAGACCAAGAAAGCTTCTAACTTCTCCAACGTTCCTCGGTGGATTCCAGTCTAGGATAGCTTTAATTTTCTTCGGATCTACCTATATTTTCGAGGCATAAATGATATGTCAAAGGAAGACAGCTTCAGATAGCCAGAATTCACATTTGGAAAACTTGGCATACAACTAGTTTTCTTGAAGGGTTTAGAGTATGATACGAAGGTGATCACAGTGTTCAACAGTATTCTTAAAATAGATTAAAATGTCATCGATGCGTACCACCATGAAATTATCTAGATAGGGTCTAAAAACCTGATTCATTAAGTCCACAAAGGATGCTGGTGCATTGGTTAGCCCAAAAGGTATTACCAAGAATTCATAGTGGCCGTATCTAGTATGGAAAGCTATTTTAGGCACATTACATTCTTTAACTTTTATCTAATAGTACCCAGACCTTAAATCGATCTTGGAGAACATAGAGGCATCATTAAGTTAATCGAATAGGTCATCAATTCTTGGTAGGTGATATTTATTCTTGATGGTTACTTTGTTCAGCTATCGATAATCAATACACAATCTCATAGAACCATCTTTCTTTTTTAAAAGAGGACCGGTGCTCCCCAAGGTGAGGAACTCGGTCAAATGAAACCTTTATCTAACAAATCTTGAATGTGAGCCTTTAACTCCTTAAGCTCAACTGCTTCCATACAGTAAGTTTTAATTGAATCTGGGGTTGTTCTAGGTTGCACTTTGATGCCAAACTCTACTTTACGAGTAGAAGGTAAACCTAGAAGTTCGTCTGGGAAAACATCAGGTTATTCACACATAGTATTGATGTTTTGCATTTGGGGTTCCTCCTTGACCTACAAAGATAGAGCGTACAACGATGAAGTTCATGAATTCATGAAGGTGACGCTTTCCTTTCCCAGACCCCAAATGTATAACTTCTTTTTACAACAATCTACCCAAGCCTGATGGTCACTGAGCCAATCCATACCAAGTATAGCATCAAATTCATGAATCGGTAATGCCAATAAGTTGGCCGAAAAAGGAATCCCTTGGATTATTAAGTGATAAAGTTTACACACTAAGCTTATGATGACACAATCACCCAAGGGATTGGTTACAGAGATATTTGATACTATAGGTTCACAAGATAGTTTATATAGTTTTACTAACACAATACTTATAAAGGAATGGGTAGATCTAGGATCAAACAAAGTATAAACCGGAGGTGAATATATTTTAATGGTACCTACAATGATGTTAGGGTCATCTTTGTCTTCCTTGCTCCTCACGTGATAGAATTGTGCATGAGCTTTAGTTTCTGGTCTAAATAATGCCTTAGACGAGCCACTAGGCCTCTTAAAGATCCTTGCTTTGCTCTCTTGCCTCGGAAGGATTGAGCAGGTGATAAAGAATTAGCTGGTGCAGAAGTAGACTTGGCAGTATTCTTGGTACAATCACGAATGAGATGTCCCATCTTGCCATAGAAAAAGCATGCTCCAGACTTTTTACGGTATTGTCTCATAGGATGCCAGTGCTAACAAAAATTGCAAACTGGGAATTGTGTCTCTCGCCTAGAGCCACTAGTGCTGTCGACAAAATTTGTCCTAGAAAAGGACTGGGTTACTGTTTGATGTCTAGAAATATATCCCGAACGAGGATGCTGTGAATACATATTCTGCTTCTAACCCAAGTACTTTTCTTTCTTAAAAGATTTTAGAGGACGAGAATCTTCTCAATATCTCTTCTTAGACTTGCCTGATCCACCGGCCTTCTAGGCAATCTCGGTAGCCTTGACCCGATTCACCAGGTCCTGGAAATCGGTGATGCCCAATATTGAAAACATAGGGCGTAGATCATCATTCAGCTCACTTATGAACATTCTACACTTTTCTTCCTCTATTTTGATATACTCAGCCCGTACCTACAATACTTGCAAAAATTATGGATGTACTGCTCCACAAGTCATCATCCTTATTTCAATTGAAGAAAGATGCCACGTCTCTCAGTGAGATAATACTCACTAATGTATTTCTTACAAAATTCACAAAGGAAAAAAATCCAATTTACACCTTCTTCTGGGACTACGATGATGGTATTTTCCCACCAATACAATGCTTTATCAGCTAGCAAAGCGAGAACACATTTGAGCTTGTATTCATAAGAACAATGTAGCTGCTTAGTCACGATTCTCAAAGTACTATACAACTAATAATCAGCTATTTCAGAATCATCATCATCACGACCAGTAAAAGAGTAAGCCCGATATTGAGGTAATTTATCATTAGGAGCCAAGGCAATCGGGACAGAAACAATAGGAAATTGAAAGATCTACTCATCCTTTATCGAGGTCATAATTACTTTAAACATGGCAGCCATGTTCATGTAGCATTTAGCTTGAGCGGACTGTACCTCAGGCTCAAGGTCTTGTGCAAGAGGATTTTGCATAATAGAACGGTCCCCCCTAATCTCCTAACCATGAGTTGAGAAGCCAACGATATGCTCGCCTATACGAGCCTCATTAGAGTTAGACATCTATACATAAAGAGATCAAGTTAGTCGGCAAGTCACAATATACAATAAATAACTCCTAGGTGGCATAATGCAATGCAATAAAAATATAATAAATTTTAGTTTAGTCCTAGAATTGACTAAACTCTAGCTCTGATACCATAAATGTAATACACCCTTCCTTGCCTGGTAGTAAATCAGGTCAGGAAGCATTACAGGTGAAATTTAATGGGTGGGTGGGCGGGTGGATGCTCAAATGAGGGTTTAGGGGGGGTAAATTCAGCAAAATCTAAGGGTTCAAATTGCATACCTGGTCTAGCTATGAGTAAGCTATACTGTTGCAACTCTTTTGGATATTCCTTGAGCTCATCGTCGTCTTCTTCATGAAGCTTCAAGTAACCATTATTCTGCAAAAAACTGCTACAGCAAAATTCTGCAGTTTCCTCTTCCATCATATATTCCACATCTTGAAGCGATTGACACTCCCTAGAATCATCAGCATATTTGAGAGTATTGATAATTATTTTGTGGTCATCCACTCCTGCTGGTGGGTGGTTATCTTTTGTTGTGGCAATATTTTTCTTCTCATCATTGGGTCTACTCATCGAACCCTTACCCTTGCTCTCTACTGAAAGTGAGTCCTCTTGCAACTAAGATTCTTCATGCACAATCTCATGGCTGGGATCTCCGAGTGTCTCCCCCTCAAACTTAGCTTGTTTGGTGACACAGGTGTTATTCCTTAAAGTGAATGAACTAAATTGCTCATTGCTATGAGTTTTAGTGACTTCAATATCACTAGGTAGACTGCCCTGAGGTCGAGTATGTAAAGCTTGAGCAATTTGGCCTACTTGGGTTTCCAAATCTCTCAAAGACAAACTATGACTTTGTAGCAATGCTCCTTGGCTCTTGATAGATGCAGCTTGATCTTGAAATAAAGCCTTCGTAGTCGTCATAAAGTCTTAGAAAATAGCTTCTAGAAAATTGTTATTCGATAAAGATGTTGACCTCTTATTAGTATTTTGCCACAACATATTTTGCTGAAAACCTAGGGGTTCAGTCAGATTTTGTTGTCTATTCGAGCTGCTGGGATTGTTTATGCCTTGATTCCCCCAAGAAAGATTACGACGCTGACTCCATCCTGGGTTATAAGTGTTAGAATGGGGGTTGTGGTTGTTCCTATTGAAGTTCCTCACGTAGTTAGTAGACTCGTAATTTTCGGGGCACTCACTTACATGATGATTTCCATCAGAACGAACACAAGCAATTGCTACCTTCACTTCCTTCACCTCATTAGGACGTTGGAGATTGTTCAACATATTTGTAATGGCTGACAGCTCATTATTATCAAGCTCTCGTGTCCCATGAGTCTTCATCCCCGTTCCAAGTCTTGAAGTGGGAAATTGGTAGTCATTGTTTGCTATCCTGTCAAGGATATCAAATGCTTCTTTGGGTGACTTGTCCAGCAAAGTAACATTTGCTGAAGCATCCACCATCATTCCCGTTGGAGCATTTACACCATGGTAGAACATGAAAACTTGCATCCAATCGTGGAATCTATGGTTCGTACAGTTGCATAGGAGTCCCTTGTATCTATCACAACACTAATACATCGACTCATCATCAGCTTGACGAAAGGAAGCAATGCCATTCCTTAGTTAAGTGTTCACATTGGGTGGATTATACCGCAGCAAAAAGCTCTTGCATAGGCCTGTCCATGACTTTATCAAGCCAGAAGGTACTCCACTAAGCCACGCCCTTGCTCGATCTCTCAATGAGTATGGTAATAACTTTAATTTTAGCACATCCTCGTGCACACCTTGCTTTCAAAAGGAATCACACACCTCTAGAAAAGTATATACTTGCGTCTTTATGAGGCGAACCACCAAATTGCCCAATGGAGTTCAACATGTTAAACATCACCGGTTTAAGTTCGAAGTGGGCTGCCTGAATCTCGGAAGCTACGATCTCAAGGTCGAGATCATCCAAGAATGAAGTTAAATGGTCTCTAATAGGACGTGGGCGAACTATAACTCCACGATTTGCTGCAGCATTAGGATCCTGCAGATTCTCAACTGGTTGACCTCCTTGGTTTTGAACTCCGTACATGGTGATAAGTGTTCAAAAGTACTATTTTTCTTACCCTTTTTACTCATATTATTGTTAGACTTAGGCTCATATTAGTTTCATAATTAGCCATTCATGCATTAATCCATGTTTCCTTCCACCGTTGACCTTGATTACATAACTTGGTAGTTTTTGTGGGAAAAGATGCTGCTTTGGTGTGTTTTGTGTGTATATGTAGGATCACCTGCCAAAGCAAGGCTAGAGCTAGTTGCCAGGGCAATACATGAAGGATATGCCGAGCTAGTTGCCAGGGCAATGCATGAAGGAGACGCCGAGCCAGTTGCCATGGCAATTGTCGACAAGAGCAAATGTGATATGGTAGTCGAAATTGATGACTAGACAAGCCCAAGATGACGTGGAGCAAAGCCCAAACCCAAAGGAATTTGATTTCCATGCAGAGATTAAAGAAGAATTAAATTCCAAGAAGATAAGAGAAGTTCTAGTAGGAATACAATTATAATAAAGAATTATATTCTTTAAAGATAATTTAATTCCAACTTAACTTCCTCCTCAAAGAAGGACTTTGGCCTAGCCCTATAAATAAGATGGAGATTTCGACAATCCAGGGAGAGCAAGAGAGGGGAATTTCGACAAGTCCAAGAAGGGCAATAGGAGAGAAATTTCGACAAGAGAGCAAGGGGGAGAGAGTTCGATTTCTTCTTCTTCTTCTTTGCTTCCATTAGATTCATGGATTGGAGATTATTCTTTGTATATCTTTTGAACCCAACCATGAACTAACTTGATTGGTTGGGGTTATTGTGTTTTGTTGTTGTGAAAAACAATTGGATTTTGTTTAGGTAATAAGAGTTTGCACTTTCAATTCAAGGTTTACTCATTCTTGGTTCTTATTCTTGTTTGCGAGTGAATTGGGAGAGGATCTCGTAACTTCATCTATTTATCTAATATCGGGAGAGTTAGATTCAAGAAATAAATGAGTATGGTCTTTATTCAATCTATTGATGGTGAAGATTAATCCGGCTTAGGAATAAGTTAAGGATTTCAACGGCTAAGAGGAGCGCAAGATTGGTTGTTGTTCACCCTTGATTCACGCATGGATGTATTATCAAGGCATGCACAAGTAGCTAGAGTTTCGACTTAGGGATAAGAAGAAACCATTGAAGAACACTCTGCCGAACCTTGAAGTTGCTGCCCAGAAGCCCAAGTAGTTGCCCAGCTAGTCGCCCAGGCAACCATCGATTAGTTGCCAAGGTAACCCCGCTGTGCAAGTTGCCACGGCAACTGAGTTGCCCTTACACTCTTTTACCAAGATGATCCAATCGGCTATCACACCTCAACTCATGATAACCTGACCTATTCTCTCTTTTGATTTAATCTATTCTTTTAGTTTATTGCTCTTAGTTTACTTGTTAATTAGAACTCCTATTATCAATTGTGTTTTTACTTTTCATAGTGCATTAACTTAAGCAAAGTGGCCCAAACCAATCCCTGTGGAGACGATACTCGATACTCATATCACTTTATTACTTGCGACGTGTATACTTACACAATTGTGTAGCACTTATCACACGCAACAAGTTTTTGGCGCCGTTGCCGGGGATTGGCAATTGGTGTTAGTTGTTTTTGTTATTGCATTTTTTTTCTCTTAGTTTTACTAACTTTTTTTTTGTTTATAAAAAAAAATTTAGGTGCGTTACAAGTTAAAGGACATCAACATGTCGGGAAATAAAATCCAATCTATTCGAGAGATGATGTTGGAAGATATGAATCAATCCAATCAAGAGTTCCTTGCACCCTTTGATGATTACCTATACCAACCGAGAAAAGCCCAAAGAACTTATACCATGGAAAAATCTTGTGCTATGTGTGGAGAACATCATGTGTTTGAAAATTGCCCTCACATTTTCGGTGCATATAACTACATGGAGGATCATAGAGGGAACCAGCAGCAAAATTCTTCATGGTATGGTCAAAAAGCTCAAATTTTTTTTTACCATAACAATTTTGCCGCAACAACAGATATGTCATGGCAATGTAGTCATTTTCAAGAGCATTCCAATTCCTTGGAGGAAACGTTACTAGCTTCATTGGCTAGACTTGACGGATCAATTGAAGAGATTTGAGAGCTATCAAAATCTATGGATACGAGGATAGCTCAGTGGGATGCAACTTTAGGGGATTTAGAAGATCAATTGGGGAGATCAACATATGTCATGGATAACATGCACCAACAATTCATTCCTAGGGATACTGACGTCCCAAGGCAAGAGGATAAGAAGCAATGCAAAGAAAGCTCTCCGATATGTAGGGAACAACTAGAACCTCAAAGTTAAGAGGATGCCAATGAGAGAGACTGCCCAACACATGATGAGCCTGAACAACAAATTGCCTCGGCAATGATTGAGGAGCCTGAACAGAGCAATGCCACGACAACACTCAGTGAAGCTCAGAACAACAATACAACAGCAAATTCTGAAGAACCTGATACCCAGAAGGTTACAACGTCGATGTTGAAGCAGGAATCTGTAGATTGCTCTCAACTACAATTGCCACGGCAATTACACGACCACATGCAAGATCAACGAAATAATAATACTTTACCAATGGAATATGAACAGGTAATAGTTGAACCTTTTGAATTCTTTAAAAACTCATCTCGTCTATTGCAGGTATGTCTTGAGGAACCGAGGTTGGTAGATTTGAAGCCATCGAAATCTCTACTGATGGAGATGTTTGAGAGGCCAAAAGAAAACGATGTTTGGATTCGTAAAGCTTTTCAGAAAATTGGTTCTTCCCTTGACTTACAACAAATTTTGGCAACTGATTGCCACGGCAATTGGCTTGAGCAGCAATTTCCACGACAACAAAGGATACATCCAATCATGATAGAAGTCGACAAGAATGAGGTAATTGAATGGTTGGGAATGGATATAATTTTTCCTATTAATATATTTGTGCCTTCAAGAATAGTAGCAAGGTGGAGGGCATGCATGGACTACAAGGGAACACGAAAGAAAGACACATCCACCATGGTAATGCAAAAGGGAGTAGCTGAGAGCACATTGGCCCAACTCTTTTTGGGCAATATTGTCACCCGATGGAGGGTACGGATGGACTATAAGAAGTATCGGAAACGACCCTCCTCAAGTTTTCTCAGATATGCAGTAAGATTAGAAGATGCATGATGGCACTCTTTTCAGACATGGTCGAAGACTTCCTTGAGATCCTCATGGATGATTTTTCCGTTTTTGGTAATGAGTTCGACAGCTGCCTCGGCACCCATTGTCGTTCCACCAGATTGGACGCCACCTTTTGAGCTCATGTATGATGCAAGTGATTTCGCGGCAGGAGCAATCCTAGGCCAACGCAATAGGGAGGAGGACGCGGATTTAGAGATATGTGATGCATTCCCGGATGAACAACTTTTAGTTGCCTCGGCAACCATGGATGTGCACGCTTGGAAACCCTTGAAGCGTCGGCAACCATGGATGCACACGCCTCGGCAACCCTCGACGCCGCAACAGCTCTTGACGTGCACGCCTCGACAACCATGGATGCGCATGCCTCATCAACCCTCGACGTCGCGGCAGCTCTTGACGCGCACGCCTCGGCAACCCTCGACGCCATAGCAGCTATTGATGCGCACGCCTCGGCAACTCTAGACGCGCACGCCTCAGAAACCATGGACGCGTATGCCTCGGCAACTCTAGACACACACAACTCGACAATCTTGGGAGTAGTCGCCACGGCAGCACATGCCTCGGTAATACCCTGGTACGCGGATTTAGTTAATTTCCTTGTTTGTGGTATTTTACCTTATGGCCTAACTCACCAAGGGAAGAAGCGGTTCCGCCATGATGCTAAGCATTACTTTTGGGACGAGCCTCTTTTGTTTAAACAATGTGCAGATCAGGTTATACGCCGATCTGTCCCTGAAGAGGAGCAACAGAATGTACTCTGACAATGCCATTCTTCACCCTTTGGAGGACATTTTGGAGGAACTCGTACCGCGGCCAAAGTTTTTCAATCCGGTTTGTATTGGCCAACACTGTACAAAGATGCCCAAGAGTTTTACAAGCAATCTGATCGTTGCCAGAGGACGGGCAATGTCACCTACAAACCAATGGGCAATCAAGACCGTGAATATGGATTAGGAAAGTGCCGGAGAAAAGCGTTTGTTGTACCTCAACGAGATAGAATAATTTCGTGCACTCGCCTATAACAATGCACAAATCTACAAGGAGAAAACAAAGCAATGGCACGACAAGAAACTATTGCCGCGACAATTCATGCCAAGGCAACTAGTTCTCTTATTCAATTCTCGACTAAAACTTTTCCCGGGAAAACTAAAATCAAGATGGTCGGGACCATTCGAAGTTGTCAAACCATTCTCCCATGATGTCGTGATAATCAAGTCCATTACCAACGAACATGAATCCAAAGTTAACGGACAGAGATTGAAGCACTACAACGGTGCCCATGTAGAACGAAACAAAGAAGTTGACACCTTAGGAGATGCATGAGCATGCTCTCCTTTCGATATTTTATTTTTCTTTTTCTTTTTATTTTTTTCGAACTATTTTTTTTCTTTCTATTATTTTCGGTTATTTTTTTTCTCTTTATTTATTTTTGAAATTTTTTAGGATATATTTTATTTTTCTTCATTATCTTTAGTTTCCAGGTTCTCTTTTCCACAACAAGACTCACAACCACCATGCTAAGGAAATTCACTACCGACTACTTGCCACAGCAACCACAACAGAAACTGGCGATGCCCAGGCAACAACTATGGCTTCGGCAACTACTGATGCCCATGCAAGTGAACCTGCATAGGCAAACATGGATCAAATCAAAGCAATGTTATTCACGTGGTACCAGCATTCAACCACCGATTGAAAAATGAATCAAGCAAACGACACGAAGGAAACTTATCACTCGAAGTGACGACCTCTCCGACTAACTCATTTCATTTAGTTTCTTTTAAATTTTGTTTCACTCTTACATGCATTGAGGACAATGCTTCTCTCGAATTTGGGGGGTGTTGGTTTCTAGTTAGTTTCATGATTAGTTGCATTCATCTTTAGCAATCACATATAGGTTGCATATGTTACTTGCCATGCCTTTAATTGGATTTAATTGCTTAAGACTTGTTGAATATCCAATGATGAATTTTTGCCACAACACTTAATTGAAAGAACCTTTAATTTTAGGATTGCATGAAAAGAACTTAGAATTTTACTATGATGCGGAATTTTTTTTCTTTTACACGGTTGTGGCTTGTTGATTGAAAGAAACTTAGTGAACTTAGGTTGCTTAAAATTAGGGTAATTTTAAAATTGAAAATTAAAAGTTAATTTCTTGCTAAAGGTGCCCAAAACTGGCTCTAGTAGTAAATGCACTTTCTTGCTAGAGGTGCCCGAAACTGGCTCTAGTAGTTAATGCACATTAAAGAATCGCTAGAGGTGCCCGAAATTGGCTCTAGTCGACTAAAATAAAATGAGAAATTGCTTACTTTGCTAGAGGTGCCCGAAATTGGCTCTAGTGAAAATAAAAATAAATGCCCCAGTAATTAAATTGATAAAAGCCTATTGTTCACATAGAATCTTGAAAATCAACTTGTACCCAACTACGCATACACATTGTCACGAGCATTATAGTTTTGTTCTGGGTAATTTTTGGGCTATCCGAAAAATTAAAAGGTGATCATACTTTGTGCCACGGTTCCGAGGTTTGAATTCACGTTTGAAGCATGTCTTTGATGATTAAAGTCTTGGCAGGTAATTGTTAGTTTGCATTGCTTGAGGACAAGCAATAGTTCGAGTTTGGGGGCGTGATAAGTGTTCATGGCTAGGAAAATAACATCTAAAATCATTCGTTTAAAACAACCCATCCAGAAAAATATGTAAAAGCGAAAAACAACTAAGAGTAAAGGAAACTCCTAAGCCGCTGTGGACTACCGTGAACCATCCTAAGCTTGATGCTTCTCTCAAAGGCCAGCAAGATCTTCCGTTGGAGCTTCAACAATAGAGGACACAATGAAAGAGAAGAAGAAGAGTGGCCGCCTCTTCCTCTCTCTCTTTCTTAGCTCCCAAAACATTTTTTCCAGCTCCCCTTTAAATGTGGGTGTCCTATCCTTTATATTATGGGGGCTCCTAGGGTTTTGTGCCCTTAATTCCCTGTGTACCTTAGGCAATATTCCCTTCACATGTGTGGCACAGCTTCCTGGTGGAATCACGTGTGGGGGCTATAAAATATCTTTTTTCTTTGTCTTTTTATGCACCCCGAAATGTCGTTCAAAATGTTGCAGTAAGTTTTCCTTTTCCAGAAATGCTCCTTAACTCACCTGCACATCACCACCACAAAACAAACCTTTCCTAAAAGCAACACCAATTTCATAAACATATAAAAACAACCAAGCAAACACCACCATATGCAACTATATGAATTAAATGCAACAAAATGCAATGAAATGCGCTTGAAACCAAACAATAACCTAAGTAAAAAGGCATGAAATTTATACTTTTTATAAGGTTAACATAGGTATATATTGCTTATAAGTTTTTATAACATTCAAAGTTCCTTTGAGCCCTTAATTAAGCTTTACACAGATTCAGTGACCAAATTACAATGTTTAGAGACTTCTTAAATTACCATTTAACAAACTTACCTGTCTCTGTACCGTTACTTGAAGAGGCCGTATCGATACGCCTATGTCATGGTCGTTATATTAGTTATAAACTTTAGGGACCGAACTGGTACGGGTCCATCCGTAACGATACGCTATACTAGACTCAAATTCTAGAATCGACCAACCATACCAAAATGCCTAGGGTTGTATCGGTAAGCATACCTTGACCATTAAAATGGTTATCTTCTTTAAATCCATACTGATACTGAGTATCGGTATGCAATTAATATTTATTTAATCATTTTTGGGTTTTGATATGGCGTATCGGTATCGAGCTACAGTAATTTTACAGATTAAAAAACTTGTACTGATACATCTCTAGTTGTATCGATACTCCTTTTTATCCAGTTCAATAATGCAAGCTCGTATCAATACTTCATCACCCATATCGGTATGGAAGGGTTTGTAATGTATATTTTTATCTGGTTCATTAGCATTTTGCCCAACCAAACTAAGTCCAAATTTAATGAAACTTTACCAACAAGTCTATTTTGCTTAAAACTACTATCATGTCAAATTTTAGGGTCGAATGAATCTGTTTTCTATGTTTTCCTCAATTTAGACCAAATATGCATATAAAGCCATTTTTAACTATTTTTAAAAGGTTAAGTTTAAGCCCTTAAACTTACACAAGCCAACTATATTACATACATATCAAAAGAGGCAGAAATAACTTGTGCAACACTTATGCCACCATACTAGGAGTCTATAGAGTTGTTACGCATTACTTTATCAATGAGGTGATTTGCCAAAAACTTTCTCCGACCCCGATCTCGATCTCAAAAAGTGCTTAACTTGAAATGCAGGGAAGATAAATACATTAGGCATACTTTGCCTAGTGAGGTAGTCATAAACAATGAATTAACCATGAAATGCATTCTAGCAAACTTCTATACTATTAATGGAAACAGATCATAAACATATAATTCAATGGGAAACTGACTCAATGACAATGACCAATGCACTACAATAATCGATGCAATATCAATATCCGATAACAATTCATATTACATTTTCATAGGTTTCCTTCGATCGATGTAAGGTATATGGATATGCGAATTCCTACGCCGTACCAAAATCAATAGTGGTTTAGTCCCTCCGCCTTACCAATATGACCAAATCACAACAAACCTCTGTCGCACCACAATAAAGGCCGTAGCCTAAGGACCGTAGTCCACCCGTACCAATGAGCTCATAAATTCAATGGCATGCCAATTGTATCCAATCCTACTCGAATCCAAGGTTCAATAACAATAGTTTAGTAACTATAAGTTCAATAGCAATATTTCAGTACAAAGAGTCAATAGCATTATTTCCATCTCAATGGATCAATAGCAATAGTTCAATAACCATGTCTTAAGTCCGATGAGCAATAACAATAGTTCAATACAGTGTTCAATGGCAATATTTCATTTTCAATATTTCTTTAGCAAGATTTAATACTTAATGACCAAAAATTATACATATCAATGATTCAACGATTTTGGTGACAACAACAATGATACTACGGACAATGAACCGTTGAAGTACTTACCAATACTTACCAACATAGCCATCAACAATGTTTTCATGCGATATCCGTAATACACATGGTTAGCAATACAGTAATCAATATTCAAAGGTTCGGGATAGGTACCTAGCCTATTCCCAAGACTCCGACTACACTCACCATAGATTTCGAGACTCTCAAGGCTCCAGGATAATGATTCCTTTGTTCCTAGTTTTTGAATGAGATAGTGGTCCTTCGTTCTCCAACACTTGTGCTAGGTAAAACAAAGGGAAATGTTAGAATGAATACTTATGGATTCAAAATCAATATTTAGGCCTAGAAGAGCTTTTGGCCAATAAGACTTCTATGGATTCATGCTTTAAAAGCAGGGTTCAACTATGGTCTTCAAGACCTAACCTTGAAATTAAACTCTAACTACACATGGATTCTCAAAATCGTTTGAGGGCTTAATCTTACCAATTCAAGAGCTATATAATGGTGTAGAGAAATCAAGGAAAGCTTGCATACACAAGAGAGGTGTTTGCTTAAGCTAGAGGTGGGAGATGATAATGTAGGTGTTAGCTTGTTTAGGAAAAGATAAAGAAAGATGAGAAGTAAGGGAAGAAAAGCTCGGTATATGCTTCCAAGATGTAATCCTCTTTTTAAAAGGGTTTAGCCGGCTATAGCTTTCGTCCCACATGAGGAAATCTTAAAATATCAATTTATTCATTTCTCCCTTTTTAGGAAACTGACTTATAATTAAAATCTTCAATTGTCATCTTTTCCTTACAAGACATAATGAATTCAATTGGAGGTGTCTCAAGCAAGGAGGTGACTCACCCTCAAAATGGAATAATTACAAGGGTAGTCCCTCAACTTTCCAATCTTTATATTTTTACCCCTAAACTTTCAATTTTCATAATTTAGTCACTAGGTTATTATTAAGTCCAAAATTTATAAATTAAACTCAATTAGATTCTTATACGATCTAATTGATTTCATAATTAAGATTGATACGATATTTGGATCTTTTCGATCTAAATTTTTTGATCACCGAAACCTAAGTCCAACTATACTAGTTTTTGCGGTGTTACAATATACATTGTATACACCAACTTGGATGTGAGCTTATCAAAGGTATTTCTTGGAAGTTCCTTTGTAAGTATATCAGGTAACTGCTCTTAAGTAGGGACAAAGTTTAACTTGACAACTCCACATGTATTTTTTCGAAATACAGTGTCTGTCAAGTTCTACATACTTTGTTCTATCATGATGCACTGGATTCTTTACAATGCTAATTGTAGACTGATTATCACAGTGAAGTTTAAATTTTTTATTGCGATTCAACTTTAATTCTGATAAAAGCCTCTAACCCAAATTCTTTTATAGATTCCATTTGCCAAAGCTCTGAATTCTACTTCTGCACTACTTCTTGAGACCACTGTCTGTTTATTGCTTTTCCAAGTCACTAAATTCCCCCGCACTCGAGCACAATAGCCACTGGTAGATCTCCTTGATGTCAGCTCTCCTGCCCAGCTTGCATCTATAAAAATCTCTACTTTTCTGCTATCATTTTTAGTAAAGAAAATTCCATGTCCTGGTGTTATTTTCAAGCATCTGAGAATTCTTAACACTGCCTCTAGATGTTCTTCTCTAGGATTATTCATAAATTGGCTAACGAAGCTAAATGAAAAAGCAATATCAGGCCTAGTGAGTGACAAATATATAAGTTTACCAACTAGTTTATGATATTGTTCTTTATTGGTGGGAACCCTTGGTTGTCAGTTCTAAACTTTAGGTTGTATTTCATAGGTGTCTCGGCAGGCTTGCATCATAACATTCCTATTTCTAAGAGTAGGTCCAGTATATACTTCCCCTGGTTTATCATAATTCTAGAGTTTGACCTTGCAACTTCCATTCCAAAGAAGTATCTTAGATATCCCAAATCTTTTACCTTGAACTCAGTGGCTAAAAATTCTTTTAGCTTCCTAATTTCTTGATCATCATCACTTCTGATGATTATGTCATCAACATACACTATTAAAATAGTCTTCTTGTTCCCTAAAGAAGTCTTTACAAATAATGTATAGTAAGTTTGGCATTAAGAATAACCAAAATTCAAAATTGATTTAGTAAATCTGTTAAACCAGGCCCGAGGTGATTGTTTTAGACCATATAATGATTTTAGTAGGTTGCATACTTTATTCTAATATAAATTCCCACTTAAACTAGCTCGCTTGTGCATGTAAACTTCTTCCTCTAAATTCCCATCTAGGAAGGCATTTTTCACATCAAGTTGATAGAGTGACCAATCTAGATTTACAACAAGGGATAGTAGAATTCTCACAGTGTTGAGCTTTGCTACTGGGGTAAATGTTTCTTGGTAATCAATCTCATAGAAACGAGTGAATCCCCTTACAATGAACCCTGCCTTGAACCTTTCAATACTTACATCTGAGTTGTATTTTATTGTAAAAATCCATTTATAGCTCAATGCCTTCTTTCCAGGAGTATATCAGTCATCACTCAAGTTTTGTTGGCTTTTACAGCCTGTATTTCATCTTCTACAGCTTTCTTCCACCTAGGATCTTTCAAGGCACTTTTTGAGGAATCTGAACCTTTTCAATTGTGGTAGTAAAGGCTTTGAAAGATGTCATTAGCTTCCCATAGGCCACATATCTTTTGATTGGATGTCTTGTACATTTTTTGACATATTTTCTTTGAGAAATAGGTAAGTCAGATGTATCGATAAAAGAGTCAACTTTATCATTTATAGTTTTCATACCTCCATCCTCTAAGGATAGTGGAATTGGTTCTATTTCTTGAGCAGTCCTAGGTAGTGTAGTTTCCTGAGTAGGCCTATTTTTCTTTCGTGTGTAAACACTTAGTTCTTTAGTTCCAAGGTGATTCTTTGAGAAGATTTGATGTGATGTAGGTAATTTTTCAGTTGTAGGTGATGAAGGTACATGACTAGATTCTGTAAATTTAAGAACATGGTCTGGTTTTTGAATGGGATTTGATGTGGGCATTGATTCGGTAAGGGGTAATTAGATTTGAAAAGAATGAAATTCATCCCCCAAGTATCCCCTAAATTTTAGAATCTAAAAAATAAGGTAAGTGTTCATGAAATGTGACATCCATAGAAATGAAAAATTTTCTATTTATAGGGGAATAACATTTAAAGCCCTTCTTAAGAGAAGAATATCTTAGGAAGATGCACTTAATTGCCCTAGGATCCAGCTTACCTCGAAATTGTTTTTGAACATTAACAAAGGCAGTCAAACCAAAATAATCTTAGAGGCAAATTGCAAAACAAAGGTTTGAAAGAAAGAAATGTTTGAAGAAATACTTCCTTAGGATTTTTGAAGCTCATATAGGTAACCTGTTGATAAGAAAGGTTGCATGAAGTAAAGCCTCTCCCCAAAAATCTTAGAAACATTAAAAGAAAACAACAAGGATCTAACAATCTCTAAGAGGTGTCGATTTTTTCTCTCAGCTACTCTATTTTTCTAAGGAGTATCTACATAGGAACTAATGTGAATGGAACATTTTTCTTTAAAAAATTCCCCTAGATTACTAGTGAAGAACTCACTACCATTGTCACTCTTAACAATCCTAATTTTGCTGTTAAACTGATTTTCAATCATCAAGTAGAATTTTTTGAATATGCTCTAGGTTTCAAATTTATTTCTCAATAAGAATGTCCAACTAAGCCTAGTGTGATGATCAATAAAAGAGATAAACCATCTATCCCCAATAACCCAAATGTCACTATGGATAAGGGAGAAAGGTGTGGAAGCATTATATAATGAAGAAGGATAATTTTTTCTTTTGTGCTTGGCAAGTTGGAAGACATCACAAGAAAAAAGTTTATATATTTATTGATGAATAAATGTAAAAACAACTTATGAAGATAAAGAAAACTTGGGTTCCCAAGTCTAAAATGCCATAATAAAACTTCATTAGAACCTAAATTGGAAATATCTAAGGATAAAATAGAATTAAATGTGCAACTTGGTTGTACTTGTCTCTTGGGAGTAGTATAACCTTCAATGATATATAAGCCACCACACAGCTCAACACTACCAATCTATGTCCTCGAATCCACTTCCTGAAACACACAACTAGTAGCATCAAACTTAGTGGAACAATTGAGATTAGTGCATAATTTACTCACTGATAAAATATTACACTTTAAATTAGAAACATACAAAACAGAAAAAAGAGTAATATCCTTGTTAACAAAAACTTTTTCTATCCCATCCACTTTAGTTTTGGAACCATCAACTATTTTCATATTCCTATAACATTTCTGCTTAGTAAGATGAAGGAAAAGAGTCTTATCCCCTGTCATATGGTCAGTAGCACCAGAATTTACTATTAAAAAATATTTAGCAATAGTTTGAAGGTAAGAAATAATAACATTCTAACTAGCAGAAGACTCATTTGTGGATGTCATATGGGAAAGGATTTTCTGTAAGTCGGCAATATGTTGTTTCCTGAAATTTACTAAGAATTTGCTGTCACTACATTAGTTGAAGGTTTTTTCTATTGCTGCTGCAATCTCTGTGGCTTCCAATCAGTAGGCTTGCCATGTAATTTCCAACAACTTTCCCTAAGATGCTCAACTTTTTGAAAGTGGTCACACCATGGCTTGCTTCCCTTTGGCTTGTGTAATCACTCATTTTTATTTGGTTTGTAATTATCATATTAATATATTAGTTTAATAATTAATATATTACATATATACATATTATATTATATGTTTATTATATATGTATAATTAATGTACGTAAAATACGTGGGTGATGTGTGTGAGTGCATGCATATATATTATATGTGTGCGTGTTAGTAATTATTATGATATGTATGTCGTATGTCTGCATGTAATGTATGCTTTGTTTGTTTATATATATACCCTATGTGTGCATGTTAACATTGGTATGCTATAATTATGTTAATATATGTGTTTGTATTATGTATATGAATGTATGTGACATATTTTAGCATTTGCAGATATGCTCGCATATATGTGCGTGTATGTGTTTATGTATTTATGTATTATTATTATTATTAGTATTATTATATGTATAATATAAACAGATGATATATTAAAAAACCAAAAAAATAAATACTTAAGTCCAATCCATAATTACAGAACCCAAAAAATATGTTACAAGGCCCGTTTCCGGCCATCCCAAATAGTCCAAATAACCCTAAAAACCCTATCCCAATTCATATTTGCTCTAATTTCTTCTTTGTCTCTTGCATCCGCACGATCTGAACTGTTGGATCAAGATCTAATCCAATGGCCCAGATCAGAAGGATAGGGACCCTTCGGATGCCACGTGGGATGCACACTCGGGCCGTTTCGTTTCTCACGCACGCGTGGCATGCACGCGTTGACCATCCAGATCTCAAGGCGCCACGTGTCTTCGATCTGGGCCATTTGATCTTCAAACAATCATGGCCGTTGGATCAAATCTGATCCAACGATCAAGGATGTTTTTGGCCGTACGATCACTCCACCATATCGATCTTTAGGAAATCTTCACCGGCTCTCCAACCACCGTGCAGGGGCGTGCAAAAATAAAGAAAAGAAATATGTCAGTACCAAATCCAAAATATTTATTATTATTTTCCTACCAGAAAGCAAACCACATGGCAATATATGTATCCCAAAAACAAAATCTCTGTACTCACTCAGTTTTTGCCATATTCAAAGGAATATAAAAAGGGTTCCGAGTGGTAATCATCTATCTATCCCATTTTTTGCATGCATATTTTTGATACAAAGGAAATAATAAAATAAAAAGGGTGAGAGTTTACCTTTGCCGTCCGTTCCTATCTCCGGTGAGAAGCCCATGCATGGGTGAACCAGAATAGGGTGACGATGTTTAAAGGAGGGGTGGTCATTTCGCTTTCCTTCATTTCCCTTTTAAAAGGAGTTTTTAAAACACTTTTTGGGTTTGGTATTTTCTCGATCCAGGGGAAGATAGGGTTTGTTTTTCCAAAATCTAAGGTTAAATTGGAGTATTCGGTTTAAAAACTAGTTGTTTTGGTTTTTTTTGGGTCTAGCCGACTAGCAGCGTCCGGCTACAAAATAAGCGGTGGCTGGATGTTTTAAGGTCTCGGTTAAAAGAGTAAAATAAGAAGAGAGGGTTTTTATCTTTTAAGTTGATTTTTTAAAATGGCAAATAGGGGAGAGGTTGACCAAATGGGTATACTTATAAGGGTTTAGTTTTTTAAAATGGTATAATGACGGCATTAGCCCCTCCGCGTTTCCGGTTTTTCTATTTCGAGCGTGCCGCATGGTCCAATTACAAGATTAGCACTTTTGTGTTTCTAAAATCTTGCAATTTCGTCC
Organism: Hibiscus mutabilis; assembly: GCA_019671005.1. Taxonomy (NCBI): domain Eukaryota; kingdom Viridiplantae; phylum Streptophyta; class Magnoliopsida; order Malvales; family Malvaceae; genus Hibiscus; species Hibiscus mutabilis. The sequence goes on from CM033732.1 coordinate 12,421,752, forward strand.
CCAAATTTACCGAAATTAGTTTTTAAATGGTGAAATTACCCACGAAGCCACCCCGCGTTTTTGAATTTTGCACTTCGAGCTTGCCCCTTGGTTATATTGCATATTTGGTCCTTTTAAGTTTGTTTCAGATTATAATTCGGTCTTGAAATATCTTTTTCTTTATTTTAATTTTTGTTTTCTGTTTTAGTTTATTTCATTTCAGCCTTGCATATTTATGTTCTATTTCAAGTTATCAAGTATGTTAATATTATTTTCTTAGCCTGATTGGTGATGATTTCATGGGGTTAAATATTTATGTGTTCTAACTTGCATATTAAGTTCATGAATGATCGGTGTACATGTTTTTTAGGATTATGTTTAATTTGCTTGTTCATGGTGCATTTATATGCTCGTGTATTATGACCATTTTGCATTTTAGGTTGTATTTTAGAATTGGGTGGTAATTTTGTTACATGTTAGTATCATGTTATGTTTATAATATGTGTACATAATACGTCTTTTTTAATTTGTGCATATAGGTTGTGTCATGTGCTAAGTGTTAGGTTTTTTATGTTGCCATGTTGCTAAGTCTTGTATATGTTACGTTTGTGGTTCCTTTTAATGTGTTTAAGCATGTTATAATTAGATAGTTTAATCTTGAAGCATGCTCTTATTTCTTTAGCATATTGATGTTTTATGTTTATTTTAATGTCAGATTGTATATGTTTTTAGATTTTTATGCTTTCATTATTACCATGTTAATGTGAATGTATGTTTTTTTGTTCTCTAAGTTCGAATAATGGAATATTTTTGTCCATGCGGTGCCCTTTTATTCAAACGTAAACGTGGCCAGTATCAAGCGCAGTGATGATGGTCTATCAATTTATTCTCGAATAACGGGGCCCTTAAAATCTACTCACACTTATGGCCAAATTTTAATTTAATCGTCACTTTAATCTGAAAATTTTAATATTAATAAAGCAGTAATTATTAAAGTACCAATTTTGGGTGATGTGGGGGTGCTAATCCTTCCCTATCCGTAATCGATCCCGAACCCTACAGTTTTCAAATCTCTAGTTTTATGGTGTCCGGCCTACCTTTGTGGCCGGTGGCGACTCTATTTGTTAAATAAAATGCGGTTTTTCTAAAACCCCGCGGCATATAATTTTAAATACCCGAAAGACCTCTAAACACATTAAAACCTCATTTTTAGCGAAGAAAAAGATCGCTACAGATGGCGACTCCGCTGGGGACAATTTTTGTTTTTCAAAAACAAATGAGAGTCAAGCTTTTTTAAATAATTACCACTTTATTAATATTAGATGTTCCGGCTTAAAGTTACTATTAAATTAAAATTCGGTTATAATTGCGTGTTTATTTTAATGCATTTAAAATTTGGCATGTAAAACCGTCCTTTTAAGTGAGGGAAAACGTTAGTGCTTTGTGAGGATATCGTTCCTTCGTATGGGCCTAGCAAAGTACCTTCGGGGCTCGAGTACCTTATGCTTTCGTGAGGATATCGTTCCTTCGTAGGGGCATAAGCGAATGGGTCCCCACGAATTGAACCCGATTGAAATGAGCCTATAATGGGTGATGATCGGGGGCCTTGCTACTCTTAGTATGGGACAAATAAGGACAATTCGGTACCTCCTAGCACCAAAACTGCATGTAGAGAACATAAAAGACCCACCCTTTTAGAGACATGCGGATAAACTAGGTGTTTTAGACGTGATGTAAATAGGGTTGTTTTTGTGTTTACCTTATTTAATTTGCCCTTTTTGTTTATGTATTTATTTATTTTATCCGGTACTAACTTGTTTTCTTTTTTGTTTTGATTTTTTACATATATCATTGCATTTGCATTACATAAAGGTACTGGATCAAGTGGTTTGCTCGATCATAAAATCTTTCATTATGGAAAAAAGGTATCTTAAGAAGGAAGAACTCAACTCAGCCGTCAGACATTGGTCAAAATTCAATCAGAGGACCCAAGGTAATAGTTTGCCAAGCAAGCGCATAGTGTCAGGTATACCTACGTGAGCCTTTAACAAAATGACCTATGGGATCTTAGAAGGATTTGGGAAGGATAGGATCGAAGACTACAAGGCTTATTCTGTGATAGTTACGGCGACATAGCATAGTTGATGTATGTCTGAGTCAACCAACCTTTACTCTTAGCCATCTTCCAATTTTGGAATCCTACTTTTTGCTGTTTCACTTTCAACGGGTAAGATATGATGCCCACGGTAGAAGAATACATAGCTCTACTTAATCAGAAGAATATCCAGAAAGATTGGATCTATGCGAAGCCGCCGAAGAACTAGAATTACTCTTCGAAGCTTAAAATTTTGTTGGGATGAGCGATGATTGGGTTAATGGCTTGATTCAGGTCCGAGGAGATAGTCTAGCCTTTGCATGGGAGAGTATCCAAGACATCATACCCGCGCACCCAGATGAGGTAAAGACGATGGTCCTATTCTCCTTAGGAATATATGGTTTGGTCATTTTTTCGAGGGTTCTTGGAAACGTCGATGTAGCCATCCTAGATCTATTTGAGCGTCTGAAGCGGAAGGTGAATCTAGTACCGGCAATCTTAACCAAAACTTTCATTTCTCTGAACGCAACCCGAAAACATGAAGAGTGACATTTCAGAGGTTGTACACAGCTACTACAGGTTTGGATCCAGAGCCATATGTGGAAGACACCAACAAGGGTTTTACCAGGAATATCATTCCAAGACTTTTCGTCTTTGCGGGAGTACTTAGCGAAGGAATGGCGAGAAGATTTGAACAGGAAGAAATGGTCCCAGATCTTTAGGAACATTCAAGATGAAGGCATAGTGTGGAGAGTTCCGTGGCTCGGTAGGGTTAGTTACTTCTTATACAGCAGCGGAGATTATGAATGGTTGATGATGTTAGGGCTATATGGTGGGATTGCTTGTGCTCCACTTTTGGTGTCCCGACAATTTAAATCGCGATAGTTCATTCTTGTCACCACCGGTCTAAGTCGAAGTGAGTTTTCGTTCAAGGGAGAGTTCAGGATGAAGGTTTAGACCATCATGAGAGCTTGGGATCACTGTTACCAGATCAGGGTATAATGAGATATCGAGCCTATGATTACCCTGGATTACGATCTTTGAAGGCGTCTGAGGGTTAACGACAAGATTCCAGAACCCGACTAGGAACCAACCATGTCACTTGAGGAACATATGAGGATAGTACCGTCCGAGGCTGACATTTTGCGAATTGAACTTGGTGAGGTTAAGAAGAAGATGGAGGCTCTACAAACTCAGCATATGGATGAACTTTACAAGGCAAGTTTAAATGTCGACGAACGAGATGAACCATTAGGCAATTGAAGAAGCTGAATGCATATATGAGTGAGAAGAATGCTCTTTATCAGAAAGATACTCTCCAGCTCCAAGAAAAGGTGCAAAATGCCAACCGAAGCCAATTCCTAACAGTGGAGAAGGAAAAGATGAACGACATGAGTTTAGTCGAAGAAGAACGAGAGAAAGGCAAGCAAGCATTCGAGAAAAAGGTAAAAAGTTGCAAGTTAGCCATCGAGAGTGAAAGACGGTCTTGCAAGGACTCTATTAACCAAGAGTAAGAAAGAGATGGACAAGAGATTGACAAAGACAAACAAGCAATCATCTACGAAAGAGAGAACATTGCTGTTTGTAAGAGAAAGTCCATGGGAAGTAGGAATAGACTACTGGAGATGCAAAACTTATACAACGAAACTGTTCAAAGTATGAATACGAGCCAAGATCAGAATGCCGAGTTAGAAGGGAAACTTACAGAGTTGGAGCAGTCCTTTTATACCTATCATCAGAGGAATGGCTTCATCGAACTACAAGAAAATGAGCGTGAAATTGGTATGTTACGAGCCCAGATTGAGGCACTCGAGGCAACCGTTCAAGATTATAGGGGAGAATTGGGGTATTCGAAGAAGCTGCATCAGGTGGGGAAAATTATTGGTGGCAAAGACTTCGTGACGCCTTCTAGATGATTCAACACAGAGACTAGTATTACATGAACCTGATGGTGGAGATACGACGAGTTGCGGGACATGTGAATGACTTAGCTACAGAAGCTGAAGCTCTTCGACCTTTAATAACCTCGGACATGAAAGAAGAACCTAGGTTCATCAAGCTGCTCAGGGCTATTGAGAAGTTAGGAGATAGAGCTAGGGCTTATGTGTATAACTCTACTTTAATATTTTGTAATCTAGACCCTTTAATTCCTATGAAAGTAGTTAAAAAGATTGATTGCTAGCGGAATCAGTACCTTTATTTGCATACATTCTTGCATTGCATCATGACATTTGCATCATTATCTTTGCATCATTATACATACATTCATCTATTTTTGCAAAAATATTAATAGTGTAAATATTGTGGCAGTTAAACTAAAAGTTAAGCTGCAACCATTCATCATCCATACTTTACTCGGTTCCAAATTGACGGAAGACAAAATAGTTAGTTTAGAAAAGGGGCAAAAAGATTTGGAAGCACGTTTCGATGAAGCCAAACAGAGGCTCAGCGAGCAGATTGCTAAATCACAAGCTGTGATAGTATCCGACATAACTGCATTGCTGGAAAAAAGCTTTGGGAAAGAAAAGGTTACAGACGAAGTTGCCCAGGAGCCAGAAGGTATCACATCTCACAGCAAGGTTCAACCAACGGCGCCAAGTCCGACGAAAAGAGTATATATTGACCCTGTTGGGATATCTGCTAGTCTTCAAGCAGGGGTATCTGAAAACCAACCCATTAATGCAGAGGCATTCTACAAAGAAGAGGTGTCAGATCTGAACTTGGTCGAGAAAATCAGAACAGAGGTAAAAAAGAAATGGGAGGAAAGATTTCGTCTCATGGAGGAAAAGTTTAGAGCACTACAAGCCACGAAGGAGCCAGAGAATGAGGCAAGTGATTTGAGCCTAGTATTCGACCTTGTTTTACCACCTTAATTCAAAACTCCAGAGTTCGATAAGTATGATGGAACCATATGTCCTTCTGCGCATGTGACCATGTATTGTGGAAAGATGGCGGCCTACATCAAGGATGAAAAGTTTTTGATCCATTGTTTCCAGGATAGTTTGACTGGAATGGCAACTCGGTGGTACACCCAATTAAGCCGGGCAAGTATCAATTCCTGGAAGGACCTTTTGAAGGCGTTCATTAAGCAGTACAAACATGTAACGGATATGACCCCCAGCAGGATCATGTTAGAAAATATGGGAAATAAGTCTAACGAGAGTATGCGATAGTACGCCTAGAGGTGGCGATAGGTGGCCGCTCAGATCTAGCTACCAATTCCTGAGCACGAGATCATGCCCCTATTCATCAATACTCTAAAGGGAACACTATTCGATCGCCTCATCAATAATACAACTCAGAGCTTTGTCGATTTGATCAGGACTGGGGAGTTTCTCAAATTGGTAATCAAGAGCGGCAGGATTGAAAGCGGGGATAACTCTCAGAAATACAACAAGAAGAGAGAGAATGAAGTAAACACTACGAGTACTTACAACGCTCCCAAGAACTTCACAGTCTTTCACCCGCAAGCATCTGCGGGGAAGGCTCAAAACACAAACCAAAGAGAAGGAAAAGCTCTGAGAAAGGAACAAGAGAAAGCATCCTTTACTTCGTTGCCAGTTTCGTACTATGATCTTTAGTCTCAGTTGCACAAAGCTGATTTGGTCTGCCCGTACTATGTTACCCCGTTCAAACCTCCATTCCGTCATGGTATGATCCTAATGAACATTGCGATTATTATGGCGGTGCTCCTGGTCATCCCACAGAAAATTGCCTCACATTCAAGAAACTCGTACAAAGTATGATCAATTATGGGGTGTTAAAGTTTGAAGAACCGAGCGTGATCGCTAATTCGTTACCTAATCACGGGAATCACGGAGTGAACGCTATCGAGGAGTACTCTGCCAGGAAGGCTAAAGAGGATGTGGTAGAATTAAGTCTCCCTTACGATGGGTTTTCCAACAATTATGCATGGTCCGCTTGATCGATAGAGGCATGGTAGTGGTGCAAAAAGGGTGTACAGCTTATTGCGAATTCCACCAAGATAGGGGGCATGAGATCCAGCAATGTGAAAAATTTAAGAGATTGATTTAACAGCTGATGGACAGTAAAAACATAGAGTTCTTTGAGGAGGTTGCAGGAAAGAAGAGGTTATATGTGTGTGCGTCAGATAGCCCCAGCCTCAAGTATGAGAGAGACATGCATTTTGCCGTCTCCTTCAAATCAGAGGAAGCAAGTTCATCACAAGGAGAGCCTGCAAAGGTGGCCCCTAAAATTATCATATCAGCACCGGCCGCGTTTCTGTTTAAAGACATGCGACATACCCTTGGAATTACGCTGCCAACGTAACTATACCAAAAAAGTTGAAGCCTAATGATGAGAAAGAACAAATGATAAAAGAAGAGCCGACACAGGAAGAAAAATAAACAAAGAATGATGAAATTGTCAACGAAGTAGGCCTCTTCACGAGGAGCGGCATGTGCTACTCTTTGGAAACTTTAAAGTCCGCTGAAGTTGCCAAGGATAAGGGAAAAGGTACATCAACCGGTCCTACACAGATATTTGGAGAGGAGCCCCCTCTAAAGATTAATGAGCCGGTAACTGAGGGCCAAGCATAAGAATTTATGAAGTTCCTAAGGCGCAATGAGTCCAATGTAGTAGAGTAGCTATGAAAGCAACCAGCGAGGATTACAATGTTGGAGCTGCTTTTAAGTTCTGAGAAACATCGTGTGGCATTGTTAAAGGTGTTGAATCAAACATTTGTACCCGGTGACATTTTTGTGTATAAGATGGACAGAATAGTGGGGCATATCACCGCATACAACCACATCACATTTAGCGATGATGAGATTCCAGAGGGAGGTATGGGGTCCACCAAAGCTCTCAACATCATGACCCACTGCAAAGGGTATGTGTTGCCAACAGTACTGATTGATAATGGGTCAGCGTTAAACGTACTGCCGATGGTGACTCTGCAAAGACTACCGGTAGACGATTCCCACATGAAACCCTGTCATAATTCTGTGAGAGCATTTGACGGTACTCAAAGGGTAGCACTGGGAAAATTTGAGGTACCTTTATTGATCGGGCCGACCGAGTATACAATCAACTTCGTGGTGATGGACATAAAGCCAACCTATAGTTGCTTATTGGAAAGACCATGAATTCACTCGGCAGAAGATGCTCCTTCATTACTCCATCAGAAGTTGAAGTTTGTGATCGAAGGCAAGTTGGACACTTTTGATGTTGAGCAAGAAATCATCGCCTCGGTAACATCAGATGCCCCCTACATCCAGAACGATGAAGACGCTGCAAAATGTTCTTTTCGAGCATTGGAGCTTGTAAATGTTATGTTTGTTGTGGAAGGTAATAAGATCCCTTGCCCTAGATTGTCTAACTGCACCAAGATGACCGTTTCTGAAACTTTAGGCCGAGGATCCAAAGCATGAAGAGGGTTGGGAAGGAGATTGCAAGGAAGCTTACGACCCAGGAGCGTCATCACTAAGAAAGATCGTTTTGGGCTTGGCTACAAACCGAGCATTCTGCAGAGGTGAGAATAGTATCGAAGGAAAGAAGAACAAATGAGGGCTAGACTCAAGGGAGAAGATATTCCATAGAGACCGATGTCTTTCCCTCATGTAAGGGATATTTTTGTCTTTAGAGGAATTGACTGTACATGATAGAAAGTAGAAGAAGCAATTCGAGAAAATGACACACTTAATCAGAACAAGATGTTCAGTGAATCTCTTGAAGGGATGTCCATCAACATGATAGTTGAAGATAACAATGGCAGCAACGTGTTGACCAACATCCATCCTTGTCATCCCGAGGAAAATCTCGATAACTGGAGTTACAATGATCTACATGTAGTCTTTAGGGTTAGATTAGAGTAATGCTCCAAATTAACCCTTTTGTTTTTGCCCATAGGCAATGGGGATCTTTTGTATAGGGCACCTATGTTAACCTTTTGTTTGCAATGAAAAGATGACCTCCCTATTTTCTAAAATGGCAAACATTTCATTTACTTCATTCATTCATTTTTACTCATATTCATTCACTTCATTCTCTTCCCAATACATTCGTTCTCATTTCATGCAGGGTTCCCATAATTAACTATATGAATAATTTCGAATCCAATCCTGAGGTAGGATTCGAATGCCGTGAGGTCTCAGCAAAAATTGAAGAGGGGGCCGACGGAGTAGAATGCGAGGTCCCTAAAGAGTTGGTAAGGATGATGGTCAACGAACAAAAGGAAAATCATGCCCCACCAAGAAGAAACTGAAATTATGAACTTGGGAACCGATGATGAGAGAAAAGAAGTGAAAATCGGGACTACATTTTCCTCAAAAACTAGGCGTAAACTTATAGCCCTGTTCCAAGAATTCAAGGACGTCTTTTGCTTGGACTTATCAAGATATGTCGGGGTTGAATACAGACATAGTAATGCAAAAGCTACCAACGAGGCCAGAATGCAAACCAGTCCAGCAAAAGCTCAGAAGAATGCTGTTAATGATCCGGAAAGAGGTAAAAAATCAGTTTGATGCTAGTTTCCTAGAGGTTGCCAAATACCCTGAATGGGTTGCGAACATCGTGCCAGTGCCGAAGAAGGATGGAAAGGTCTGTATATGTGTAGATTACAGGGATCTCAATCGGGCGAGCCCTAAAGACAATTTCCATCTGCCACATATTGACCCGTTGGTTGACAATACCGCAGGATACTCATGGTTCTCATTCATGGATGGTTTCTCAGGATACAACCAGATAAGGATGGACCCAGAAGACATGGATAATACCCCATTTGTAACCATGTGGGGCACGTTTTGTTACAAGGTGAAGCCCTTCGGACTCAAGAATGCAGGGGCAACTTATCAAAGAGCGATGGTGACTTTTTTCCACGATATGATGCACAAAGAGATAGAAGTATACGTGGATGATATGATCGCTAAGTCCCGAACTGAGGAAGAGCACCTTCAAAATTTGAGAAAGCTATTCCAAAGACTGCGAAAGTACCAGCTGAAGCTTAACCCGGCTAAATGCACCTTTGAAGTCACATCCAGAAAACTCTTGGGGTTTGTAGTGAGCAGGAAAGGGATTGAGATCGATCCAGAAAAAGTAAAGGCTATCCAGGACCTCCCACCGCCTCATACTCAGAAAGAAGTTCGAGGTTTCCTAAGAAGGTTAAACTATATCTCCCGTTTCATCTCTCAATTAACAAATAAGTGTGACCCTGTCTTCAAACTACTTAGGAAGAATAATCCAGGTATCTGGGATAAAGAATGTCAAGAAGCTCTATAGAAGATTAAGAAATACTTGACGAATGCTCTGATTTTATTCGCACCAGTACAAAACAGGCCTTTGATCCTTTACCTAGCAGTTTTTGAAAACTCGATGGGTTACGTGTTGGGGCAACATGATGAGTCTGGAAAAAAGGAAACTGCCATCTACTACCTAAGCAAGAAGTTCACTGATTACGAAGCACGATACCCGCTAATTCAGAAGCTGTGTTGTGCTTTGGTTTGGACTACCAAATGGCTTAGACAGTACATGTTATACCATACCACCTGGTTGATATCCAAATTGGACCCCTTGAAGTTTCTAATGAAAGCACAGGCATTAACGAGAGGATGGCCTGTTGGCAGATGCTGTTATCCGAGTTTGACATTATATATTTGATCCAGAAAGCTATGAAAAGAAGCGCTATAACGAATTTCTTAGCTAGGCGTGCTTCAAAAGATTATGAATCGTTGAACTTCAATTTCCCGGATGAGGACTTGATGTGCATCACAACTGGAGAAGACGTTGTTTCAAATGACGGCTCGTGGAAGCTTTACTTCGATGAAGCATCCAATGCCCTTGGTCATGGAATATGAGCAGTGCTAATTTCTCCAGAAAACGTCTACTATCCCTTCACCAGCAGACTAGAATTCTTTTGCATGAACAACATAGCTGAATACAAGGCCTGTGTCATGGGTTTGAATGCAGCCATTGAAAGAAAGATCAAAGAACTTCGAGTATTCATAGATTCGTCCTTAGTTATCTATCAGTTACGAGGAGAATGAGAAACTAGGGATCTGAAGCTAGTCAAATACTATGAGTTGATCCAAGAGCTCATTAAAGAATTTGAGAAGGCCAGTTTCACCTACCTTCCTAGAGATGACAACCAGATGACAGACGCCTTGGCAACCCTGGCCTCCATGTTCAAAGAAAACGTAAAAGCAGAAATAAAGCCAATTGAGATGCAGACTTTCGAAAGGCTAGCTCACTATTATAATGTGCAAGAAGAAGTAGATGGTAATCCTTGGTATTATGATATCTTGCAATATATCAAATTTTGAAAGTATCCTGAAAGGGCAAACGAAAATGACCGAAAATCACTCAGAAAGATGGAAACAAGATATGTGCTGGATGGGGAGGTTCTGTACAAAAGAAGCAATGTTTTATGCTGTTGAGATATGTAGATTCTCGGGAGGCGAAGGAAATTTTGGTAGAAGTGCACGATGGTTTGTGTGGAACTCACGCTAATGGTCTGTCAATAGCCCAAAAAATCATGAGGTATGGCTATTTCTGGTTGACTGTGAAAGGAGACTGTATCGATTATGCTAGGAAATGCCATAAGTGCAAAATATAAGCTGACAAGATCCATGCTCCTCCTCTACCTTTACACACTATGAACTCACCATGGCCATTCGCAGCATGGGGCATGGATGTCATTGGACAGATTCATCCGAAGGCTTCCAACGAGCACCATTTTATTTTGGTTGCCATTGATTACTACACTAAATGGGTAGAGGCAGCATCCTATGCCAATATCACAAGGACAACGGTGTGCAAATTTCTTAAGAATGAGATCATTTACCAGTATGGGTTGCGAAAAAGGATTATCACCGACAATACTTCCAACCTGAATAATAAATTGATGACTGAGGTGTGCAACTAGTTCAAAATAACACACCATAATTCCACAACCTACCGTCTTAAGATGAATGGGGCAGTAGAAGCAGCAAATAAGAACATAAAGAAAAACATTATGAAGATGACAGACACCTACAAAGATTGGCATGAGAAGCTGCCATTTCTCTGTTCGCACATCAACGGGGGCAACACTTATTCTCTATTGTACGACACAGAGGCGATACTACCCATTGAGGTTGAGATTCCATCACTCCAAGTTCTGAATAAAGTGAAGTTGGATGAATCATAGTGGGTGGAAGCCAGGTACGACCAGTTAAATCTCATCGAAGAAAAGAGGTTGAAAGCCATCTGCCATGGTCAAATGTTCTAAAGACGAATGATGCGGGCATATGAGAAGTAGGTATGCCCGAGAGAATTTCGAGAGGGAGATCTGGTGCTTAAGAAGATCCTCCCGATTCAGAAAGATTTTTGAGGACAATGGATGCCTAACTGGGAAACGATATATGTCGTCAAGAAGGCCTTTTCGAGAGGAGCATTGATTTTAATTGAAATGGATGGAGAAAAATTGAAAAATCCCGTGAATTTCGATTCAGTTAAGAAGTATTATATTTGAAAAAAATGTAGAAATAAAAAATAAATGAAAATGAAAATGAAAAAATGAGGCAAAAACCCGAAAGGGTGCCTTAGTTAAAAAAGGGAAAGCTCGAGGAGAAAACCCGAATAAGGGCATTTTAAAGCAAATGAAGGATCTGAGTTGAAAACCCATTAAGGGCGGCTCAGATAAATTTTGAGATCGAGCCTTCGGCAAGTAAAACTATCCTCACGGATACCAGAAGAAGGAGCTCCAACAAAGATTCTACTTCGGTTGACGAGATCACGCATCATTCAGTGGATATTTGGGGGGTTTGCATGTCATGTTCTGCTTTCCCTTTTCCTCATGTTTGCCATGACTTTTCTAAAATTGTTCCAAGTCCTTAATGTTAATAAGATCCCATTTTTTTGCCTTCATTTCCTTGTCTTCTCATTGTTTTCATAAGCATCATGCAAACAGATTAACATAGACTTATGATAAACAAAAGATTTCTAAGCATTATTATGATCTAACCCTGATAATGCAGGTGATCAGAAAAATAGAATTAGCTTTGATCTCGAGCTCTCTACATAATGTATGTCGAGGCACGACGAGGGGAAGACTCGAGCATCAGAATAGGATAACCATTATCATACGCCATTCATAACTGTCTGAGGAAATATTCAAGACGACAATGGAGGTCTCCCAGGTGAAAACCTGTAAGGGCACCTAAAAAACTCTAAAGAGAAAACCTGAAAGAGCTCTTTAGAACTCCGAACTAAAAACTCAGAAAAGAAAAGCTGAAATGGTTGAACCCAACAGTGAGATGGGGTACCGCCACCAGTAGAAGAAAAAGAAGAAAAAACAAGCAGAGAGTCGAGATTGACTGACTGCGGAAGTAAACACATCGAGATATTGACACTCATGCATCATGTATAGTTAAGTATCCCTAGGATTAGAAGCATGCTAACTCATTCATTACAACATTTGTCTGTTTTAAATAGGTACTTACAGGTTACCAATGACTTTTGATCTCCAGCTTCATATTGAAGAGGTGAATTTATTCAAAGAAAGATTTCGGAAGCCTTAGTAATGTGAGTCCAGAAAGTTCGGTAGCCGTTCTTAGTGTGAATCCCCAAATTTGATGAAAGATTTCGGCAGCCCTAGTAGCGTGAGTCTAGAAAGATCTGTATCCAGTTTGGTGTGAATCCATTATTCGAAGGTAAAGGTTCTGTATAGGAAGTGCCTATATTTTTGAGCCCTCACAGTGAAAGGTTCTGTATAGGAAGTGCTTATATTTTCGAGCCCTCACAGTGAAAGGTTCTATATAGGAAGAACCTGTAACTCTGAGATTTTAGAAGCTAAAAGTTCTATATAGGAAGGACTTGCGGCTCCAGGGTTTGAAGACTAGCAGTTCTATATAGGGGGAACTTCTAGTCGGAAGAATCCATCTGTAGCGCAGAAGGTTTTATATAGGAGAAACCGCAGCGTTGAAGATGAAGAGTTCTATGTAGGAAAGACTCCAAGCTTCACCGTCTCAAAGTGAAAAGTTCTATATAGAAGGGACTCGTAACTCAAGGCTTTAGAGTGAAAGGTTCTATATAGGAAGAACCCTAACTCTAGGATTTCAAGGTAAAAAGTTTTATATAGGAAGAACTTTTAGTCCGAAGAATCTGCCTGAGAAAGCGAAAGACTCTATATAGGAAGAGCCTGTAGCTCCAAGATCAGAAGGTGAAGAAGTTCTATATAGGAGGAACTTACAAGCCTGAAGATTCAACCGAGGAAAAACAGAGAGTTTCAGAAGAACACGTGATTCCGAAGTCACAAATAGAGACGTCGGATAAAAATGAGTGCTTATAATCTTTGCTTTGTCATTCCACGAGAACAAGCAAAGAGGGGCAACTACAATCACTCATTTTTATTTGGTTTATAATTATCATATTAATATATTAGTTTAATAATTAATATATTGTATGTATACATATTGTGATTAATGTACATAAAATACGTGGGTGATGTGTGTGAGTGCATGTATATATATTATATGTGTGCGTGTTAGCAATTATTATGATATGTATGTCGTATGTTTGCATGTAACGTATGCTTTGTTTGTTTATATGTATACCCTATGTGTGCATGTTAACATTGGTATGCTATAATTATGTTAATATATGTGTTTGTATTATGTGCATGAATGTATGTGACATATTTTAGCCTTTGCAGATATGCTCACATATATGTGCGTGTATGTGTTTACGTATTTATGTATTATTATTATTAATATTATTATATGTATAATATAAACATATGATAAATTAAAAAACCAAAAAAATAAATAATTAAGTCCAGTCCATAATTACAGAACCCAAAAAATATGTTATAAGGCCCGTTTTCGACCAGCCCAATAGTCCAAATAACCCTAAAAGCCTTAACGCAATTCATATCTGCCCTAATTTCTTCTTTGTCTCTTCAGCCGCACGATCTGAGCCATTGGATCAAGATCTGATCCAATGACCCAGATCAGAAGGATATGGACCCTTTGAATGCCGCGTGGGATGCAAGCTCGGGCCGTTTCGTTTCTCACACGTGCGTGGCATGCACGCGTTGACCATCAAGATCTTAGGCGCCACGTGTTTTCGATCCGGGCCATTTGATCTTTAAACAATCATGGTCGTTGGATCAAATCTGATCCAACGGTCAAGGATGTTTCTGGCCGGACGATCACTCCACCATACTGATCTTTAGGCAATCTTCACCGGCTCTCCAACCACCGTGCAGGGGCGTGTAAAAATAAAGAAAAGAAATATGTCAATACCAAATCCAAAATATGTATTATTATTTTCCTACCAGAAACCAAACCACATGGCAATATATGTATCCCAAAAACAAAATCTCTATACTCACTCAGTTTTTACCAGATTCAAAGGAATATTAAAAAAGGTTCCCAATGGTAATCATCTATCTTTCCCATTTTTTTGCAGGCATATTTTTGATACAAAGGAAATAATAAAATAAAAAGGGTGAGAGTTTACCTTCGTCGTCCGTTCCTTTCTTCGGTGAGAAGCCCATGCATGGGTCAATTAGAATAGGGTGACGGCATTTAAAGGATGGGGTGGTCGTTTCATTTTCCTTCTTTTCCCTTTTTAAAAGGAGTTTTTAAAATGCTTTTTGGGTTCGGTATTTTCTGGATCCAGGGGAAGATGGGGTTTGTTTTTCCTAAATCTAAGGTTAAATGGGAGTAACGGTTTAAAAACTAGTTGTTTTGGTTTTTTTTTGGGTCTAGCCGGCACCGACTAGCGGCGGCCGGCGGTGAAATAAGCGATGGCTGGTGTTTTAGGGTTTCGGTTAAGAGAGTAAAATAAAAAGAGAAGGTTTTTATCTTTTAAGTTGATTTTTTAAAATGGCAAAGAGGGGAGAGGTTGACCGGATGGATATATTTATAAGGGCTTAGTTTTTTAAAATGGTACAATGACGACATTAGTCCCTCTGCGTTTCTGGTTTTTACATTTCGAGCGTGCCGCATGGTCCAATTATAGGATCAGCCTTTCTATGTTTCTAAAAGCTTGCGATTTCGTCCCCAAATTATCCAAAATCAGTTTTTAAATGGTGAAATTACTCACTAAGCCACTCTGCGTTTTTTAATTTTGCACTTCGAGCTTGACCTTTGGTTATACATATTTGGTCCTTTTAAGTTTGTTTCATATTATAATTCGGTCCTGAAATATCTTTTTCTTTATTTTAATTTATGCTTTCTGTTTTAGTTTATTTCATTCCAGTCCTGCATATTTATGTTCTATTTCAAGTTATCAAGTATGTTAATATTATGTTCTTAGCATGATTGGTGATGATTTCATTAGGTTAAATATTTACGTGTTCTAACTTGCGTATTAAGTTCATGAATGATCGGTGTACATGTTTTTCAGGATTTGGTTTAATTTGCTTGTTCACGGTGCATTTATATGCTCGTGTATTATGAATATTTTGCATTTTAGGTTGTATGTTAGAATTGGGTGGTAAATTTGTTACAAGTTAGTATTATGCTATGTTTATAATATGCGTACATAATACGTCTTTTTTAATTTGTGCATATAGGTTGTGTCATGTGCTAAGTATTAGGTTTTTTATGTTGCCATGTTGCTTTGATTAGTTAGTTTAGTATCATTACATGTTTGTCTTGTATATGTTATGTTTGTGTTCCTTTTAATGTGTTTAAGCATGTTATAATTAGATAGTTTAATCTTGAAGCATGCTCTTATTTTTTTAGCATATTGATGTTTTATGTTTATTTTAATGTCATATTGTATGTGTTTTTAGGTTTTTATGCTTTCATTATTACCATGTTAATGTGAATGTATGTTTTTTTTTTGTTCTCTAAGTTCGCATAATGGAATGTTTTTGTCAATGCGGTGCCCTTTTATTCGAACGCAAACGTGGCCAGTATCAAGCCCAGTGATGGTGGTCTATCAGTTTATTCTCGAGTAACGGGGCCCTTAAAATCTACTCGCACTTATGGCTAAATTTTAATTTAATCGTCACTTTAATCTAGAAAATTTAATATTAATAAAGCGGTAATTATTAAAGTACCAATTTTGGGCGGTGTGGGGTACTAATCCTTCCCCATCCGTAACCAACTCCCGAACCCAACAGTTTTCAAATCTCTGGTTTTATTGTGTCCGACCTACTTTAGTGGCCGGTGGTGACTTCAATTTTAAATAAAATGCGGTTTTTCTAAAACCCCACAGAATATAATTTTAAATACCCGAAAGACCTGTAATCACCTTAAAACCTCATTTTTTTAGCGAAGAAAAAGATCGCTACAGCTTACTGCTAGATGTAACATGTGTAAGAAGTGCTGAACTATCACCAGTAGGAGAATCTGCCTGCATAAACAATCGTTTGCTCTCTTATCTTCTTACTTCTATTAAAAAACATCTCGAATGGTGAAAAGGGTTCAGTACTTAATATTCTTCCCTTGACCACATCCAAATTGTTGTTTAAGCCATTCAAGAACTGAAAAATTATCTTCTGATCAATCAATCTTTTGTAGAGAGCTACATCAGCGGCATTAGTCCATCCATTGGACTCATATAAGTTAATTTGTTGTCAAAGTCGTGTCATTGTGTTGTAATAGATAGTAACATTCATGTCTTCCTGTTTCAGATTTGAGACTTGACTTTCAATCCCAAAGAGCTCTGAAATATTTTCTAAACTCGAGTATGTCTCTTAAACTGCTTTCCATATATCATCTGTATTTTCATAGAGTAGAAAATTTCCCCCAATAGCTGGGGACATAGTATTAATCAACCAAGACATTACCATACTATTTTCCCGCAACCATTTATCATAATCTGGATCTGTTGAAGCAGGCTTCTTGACTCCTCATGTGATATAACAAAGTTTTCTCCTTTCAGTGATATAATTTTTTTGAGAGAAAACGGGTCTCATTAAAAACTCCCACTATATCATCATTGGGAGAAAAGCTTTACGGATTGAGACCATTAAAGGTAGTTAGGTCCCAACAGTTTGTGGCATGTAACTATTGAAGAAGTAGAGTCTGCTTGCACATCAGAACATGAATCATTGTCGACTCCTAAAGTAATCTTTGATGAGGAAGAGTTTGTCATCGAAATAGGTTAAGGAACGAAACTTAATCTGATACCATGTAAGTTATTGAGAAAAAGATTTCTCTGTATTTTTATTGATAAACGATATGAGAATATGTACACATCCAATCTTCCTATACTAGGTAACAAATTATATTACAATAAATACAATATATTTACTCCTAAAAATCGGCTTACAAATCTGTAACAACTATAATTAACACATACAAACTTTAAGACACACTGCTACACAATCTACATGCTTTACATTTGAAGGTTCAAAGGAGGATACATACTTATCAATTTCAATATTCATGTTGGGACTGTTGAAAACACAGTAATTTTGGAGTTTTGAATGAGAAATTGATCCAAAAATTCTTGAGGAAAATGTGGAACCAACTATTGGCTAGTAAATGTGCAATGATGCACAATGTGGGTAACGTGATGTCCGGACCAGTCTGGCCCTCCGTGGGCTTGGGGATATTTTAACCCAAATTTAAAATAATTTTTTTCAAATAGAGCATATCTTTTCCGTATTATGTTTTGGAATTAAAAATGATAAATATTAAAAGGATCCTTTAATTCAGACAATAATTTTGGAAATTGTTCTTTAAAGTTTCATTGATTCTCAAATATTAAATGCTCCATTAGGTCAAAAATTTCCAATAGTTCATCATGTGAAACCCCTATAAATACCGTGTAAACCTACTAGGTTTAACAGAACTCGAAAAATGTTTTCTCCTATAGTTTTCGGTGATAGACAAGGTTAAGGTTATAGCTCTAGATCTCTACAGCTGTCCCACTGTAGCTGATCATCTATTTATTGTATCCTGAGAGAAATATAATCGACAATCTCAAGCATCAAGGAGTGGTCGAAAATCCATCTTAAAAAAACTATGTAGCTACATGCCTCAACTCATTTTTAATCAATTTTGTTTTAGATATATAGTATCTATCTTTTTCTGTTTTATTCAATATTTTAATATAATATTTTTATTTTATTAATTATTTTATTTTTTGGATTAATGCTTGTCTAACCGTTATTTGTTTCAAAATAACAAGAACGAAGGTTGGATCCATACTGATATTTGTTTAGGTTGTTGTTTATGTTAAATGATATGAACAACGACGTATGTTCCGACCGACCTAACATATTAATGATCATTGTTTATAAAATTAGTCTAAACTGGTTAATGATGAAATTAGTCTTGTATATTGACTCCTCCGAGCAGTTCTATGTTGATGGTGATGGTTTGCAGGTTTGTTAGAATTGAATGTTTCAATTCCATATTTGTTGTAAATTACATCAGATCTAGAATTGAATGCTTCCTCCGAGAACTATGGTTTGAGGTTTTGTTAATTTTCTTAGAATTTTAGATAATTTTGGGAATTTTTTCTTTGGGTTTGAAGGTGGGTTTCAAATTTTTATTGGGTTTGAGCTTAATATATATACAATCTATTTAATATTTAAATTTCGAGTAATTTATTTAATTAATCGTCTCAAACTAAATTAATCGATAATTAAAACTTAAAATAAAACCAACTACTAACTGATCGAAAAAACTTCAATCACCGACCGTTTAACCAATCTAATTTAATTTAATTGATTAATTCAATTTTAACCGAGTAGTGAATATTCCCACGACTTATCTATATTTATAAAGTCAAATGCTTCATCATCAATAATCATTATTCCATAAGACTTCTTAACTAAATAAAAATATGGCTTAAAACTAAAAAATATCATTAACGTTAATAGTCATTTTGGCACATATTTTTTTAAAATTAATTTAACCAACAAACGTTTTATTTTAGGTTAAAATGACCATTTTGCAGATAAAAACTGTTAGTCAATTAACGATAAACAACTTGAAATGACTTGACAGAATGACACGTTAGAAGAAAAAATATTTTATATTTTATAAAATATTTTTTGACTGGTGTGTCATTTGTAAAGTCAACATATTTGTCTATATGACAATGCTATCGCGATGTGTACTTTTATATAGGTTTGTCACTTCATTTCATTTTATTTATCGTTAGTTGACTAACTTTCATCCGCCAAAGAATTATCGTGACTCAAAATAAAATGTTAAGAGATAAATTTATTCAAAAAAATATAAATCAAAATAAATATTTAATTAAATATTAAGAATATTTTTTTGACATTATTCCTAAAAATATCTACCTATTTAACTAAATAAAAGTAGCGCGACCACCAATGATGAAAAATCCGAAGGTACGTGTCGTCTCAGGGAGATAAAGCAAATAATGTCCACGGACCACCAAATATTTTGGCAGCCTTTTCCTTCTTTCACAGCAGAAAAAGCATTTGAGTGCTTCTGATACTGCACATTGAGTAAGAGTTTGATGACAAAAACAAGTTGCCAAACGCCAATCCTTTAAAATTCTTTGGAGATTGTGAACCAAAAATGTCGGATTTAATTATATGTCATGAACTTTTCGATTTCTGAAAGCTACTCCTCTACAGTTTCAGAAAGAAACAAATTTTTAAAAGATTATAAGTGGTTAAACTACCAGATAGGTCCCTGTACTATTGTCTCAGTAAGCTAATCCTACTAATATGAGAGTAAAATCTTAATTTTAGACGACGGCGAGGTTGAAAAAGTTAGAAGATGCGATTTTTTGTGTTTTAAGTTTTTTGTTTGAATAATTTTATGTTTTAGACGACAAGAAAGGGGATTCTATTGGAAGAAAAAAAGTGTTCCTAGTTGGGCTTAGAACTCACGACCTAAAAAAATATGAGAGAACAAAGATGAACAACTTAATCAACTGCCCAAATGTGCTTGCTACTTACTTCAAAGTTAAATGTATAAAGATTAAATTATACTTATATGAAAGAGAGACTAATTTACTATGTAACTTATAAACATAAGAAACTGTCAGATATGGGTGTATATATTCTATAATTAGGTTAATTTTTTTTATATAGTTCATCAATTTTCGATTCGGTTAATTTTGATTTTTCATTTTAATTTTAGGTTAAAATTTTATATTTTATCTTGACAAAATAGTTTTATTTTATTACTCATAAACATTGGTTTGTAAAGTTTTAAAGTCATTTTTATAAATATTTCTTAAAAATTAATTTTTAAAGTAAATAAAAAGTAATTAATAATTCATGTATAGTATTTTTAATTACAAAATATTTATTTTTATATTACAAAACAATTAAAATTAAATAAAAATAAAATTCAATTCAATTCGAGTAGCACCAGCTTACAAAAGTTGAGATAGTGCATCTTAACGGAGCTCCTAGAAAGGTTCTGTAACACCCCATTCCCGGCCTAATCAAGAATCGGGTCGAATTATGTTACCAGAGTTCAATACGATGATCGGTACAATATTTTAATCATTATTCATTAATTTAGTAAGTTAAATGTCTCTATACATTACTAAACCCATACAATGGAGCAACGATTTGCTACAAGACTATAATGATCAATTTAGGACCAATTTTAAACTTTTACGAGTCTCAAGGACTACACTATAATTTTTTTAAATTAGAGGTCTTTTACTGGAATTGAACTTACCACAAAGAAATTCAACCTATAATCAGTGTACATGCAAATTTCCATACTATTTAGAGGTCATTTACTCCTTCAATTAAGCCAAACCTTAACAGGTGATCAATTTGTAACTTTCCAAAATTATTTCAAAAGTTTTTAACGTCATTACCTATATCGGTATCCATACTCGAGGGGCCGTATCGGTACGCCATGCGCATTTCACAAATTATCGATTTCCAATGACCAAGATGCGTACTAATACCCTTAAACACGTATCGATACGCTTCTGATAATATCAATATTATTTTATTGGAGCTTAGGTTGGTATCGATATGGGAATATCTGTACCGGTATGGGTGCCCTAATTCTCAAATTGGATTAAATAGGGTATCGGTACCTATAGGATCGTATCGAAAACCAGCTATATTAATTTTCCAGTGTTGAAAATCCGTACCGATATGCACAAGGCAGTATCGATACGCCTTGTTGACCAGTGTTGACCTGTCCAAAAATGCATAATCGTACCGATACGCTATTTTTGACTTTTGCTAACACTTGGCAAACGATTGAATATTTAGTGTAAAAGTGCAAGAAAACAATGCCAAGGTGAGTCTTATGCGTGCAAGTATACAAGGTAGCAAGTAATACAATAGTAAGTTGAGTATCGAATCCACATGGATTGACCAATAACTTATTTGCTTAATGTTGTTTGCAAGAAAAATGAAAGTGTTGGAATGTTTTGGGTTTTTGATCGAAAGATAGCAAAAACAAAGTAGTGAAAAGTGAAAACAGTCTGGCAACAGAAGTGTTCAATTGAATGATGAGTGTTGGCAAGGGATGCCTGGATTTCACGCTACTTATGCCAGCCTTTAATATTGTCCTGCCTTGGTTTTATTGTCGAACATATTAAAAGTAATATTGCCTCTGTCGATGACAATACCCTAAGTTAACCATGAATAAACCCCTATATGTCTATAGTGAAGCTTTTCATTAATGAACTCAATTATGTATTAACCTTTACTCCTAAGGGGTAGACTCACTTCCTATGTAAGTTCATCTACTTGAACATCTTATATCGAAGCTTCTCACCTTAGTATCTAACAACTGATCATTGCCTCTTAAGTCTGTTAAGATATTAAGGTGCAATAACCACACTATGCCAACTGTCGTATGGCAAATGATTTGAGAAAATTAAGTGTTTGCATATATAAAATAATGCCAAGGCATTTTAAATTATTAAAAACCAAACATAAATTTAGCGTTCATCGCAAACGTCCCCTAACCAACTGTAAAAGCTTAGTTCATGGTTGGGGGTCCATCCACAAAATATGATCGTATCTTAACATCACCATTCAAATAAAATTAAAACTAAGAGAATGGTCAAGAAGGAGATCCGTTAATGTAGCCCTTCGATTGCTCTAGATCTCTCTGTCATAGCTGGTTAGACCACATCGCCTCTCGTTTCACCATGGGGCAACCTCTTTTCTGATTCAATCCCCTCAAGTGGTGGTTTGAGCTTCTTTAAATAGGCTTGCGTGGAAAACCTAGGATAAGCTTTTTGAGTTTAAAATTTGAATGCGCGAAAGGATAAGATGCGATATCCTCTTATCCTATTTTGAATCCTAAGGCTAGCGTGTACAGGCTCTAACGGCTACTTTGATCGATCATCGGACATCAATCCTTTACCAGCCGAGCTTGGCATTGTTTGGTCTATCTATGCCAACTACTACTCGGCAATTCTCTTGCTTCCTTTTTTGCGTTCTCTGCCAGCCCCTTTTTGCAATGCTTGCCTGCCTGTGTCCTGCATCAAAACCAGCAAAACAACCCTTCACACTGGCAAAAAATAGCTCCCAACTCCCTATACAAATGCATGAATTTTAACAACTAAATGCAAACATATCTACTTAAAGACAAGCAAAAGCATTGTGAAATTAGCATAAAAATTAGTACTTTTGAGGAGTTAAAATCCTCCAAACCTAGCTCATTTCTTATCCTCAAGTAATGCAACTAAAAATCTAGAGAAATAGAAAAAATAACAAAAGTACCTCGATAAAAAATGTCATGGTTCCCAACACCTACCAGCTTGCAAAATATTATCCTAGGTCTATCCTTGAATATTTAGTGTATCAATGCCAAACAGATAAGAAAATTCAAGTGCAACAATATAGTTCTAGTCTAGGGTTATCAAGTGTTCATGAAGTGTGGGCAGTATGCATCAAGTTTACTCAACTCCTTTAGTCAACTTTACTACCCAAACTCAGAATTTTTCTATATATAATAATTTTCTCTTTTTTTTATTTGCCAAGGGTGTTTTTACACTGGTAATTAATTAGGATTTCATCATGTATTGTTTGGCGTGAGACATAAGATGGAGGAAACCTCGAATACCCACGTTAATCCAGATTACATCACGAAGCTAACTCATTACACTCATACCCTAAAGTTATGATGGCTTGAGAACTAAGAGGGAGCAAACCACGAAGACCCAAGTTAATTATTTTTCCTAAGACAGAGGAGTGTTCTCAAATTTTTTCAGCTTTTGGCAAAACATTATTGCCTTATTCTTTCTTTCTGCCCTGGTATTTTTTCTTTTTTTTGAGTTTAGTTTCAAGCAAACCTAAGTTTGTTTCGCAGGCTAGATACATACTGTGTGTAAAGTGAAACTAAACTTCCCTAAACTAGAGTTCAATTGCTAAGCTACTTGGCAATGCTAACCTACTGGTATAGAAGTTCTAAATTCCAGTTTCTTTATCAGACATATAATCTAGGACAACTTCTCCTAAACTAGCGGTGTTGGTAACAAGTATAAAATTGACCTAGGCAAAAAATATTTTGGCGGTTTGGTATGCATATGTTAAATCCTACATGGCAAATGTAATACAAATTGAAATATAAACATGAATGTCATGGTAATAGATGTAAGGCAACCCACCCCCAAACCTAATGTGTGCGTTGTCCTCAATGCATAAAAACAACACATATATACAAATCAAATTTAAGATGCATGAACATGTGAATGAAAATGAAATGAAATAAAATGCAAGCAGTTTAAGAAGATGAGGACTCCCCTTCGGAGGGTTCTGGTTGTGAAACGTGTGTTTTTATTTTGATGAAGCTCCCTCGATTTGGAGCCATATCCTTCTTGAGCTTAAGGTTGGGTTTTGATACAGCTGTGGAAGCTCTAAGATCATGAAGAACTTCCCCAACGATCTTCACAGGCTCAGAGGCAGCTGAGACATCAATGGCAGTAGATGAGACAGGTGTTGTAGGCGTGGCAGTAGTCTTGGCATGAATTTGAATTCCTTCATCTCCAGATTAATGTGGTGTATTAGTTCTAGCAGATTCAACTTGTACTGGAGAGACTAGGACGGTGACATCAGATTGTGTCAGAGTATGGACAGAGTGAGGACTCGCTGGCATGTCATTCTTGGCAAAGAGGTCAGCAGGGAACTTAGGAAATGTTTGTAGTGTTTGCGTGGACATACCTTCAAGGGTTTTCTTCATGGCACGGTCTTTTTCATAACATATTGCCAGAATAGGGAGTTCTGCTCCTCGGCTTTCTTAAACTCTTAGAAGATAATATCCTGATTTTGGTAGATCTGGAAAGTATTGCCATTGATCCAACTAGCATCAGAGTCTCAAGTTATGCCTTTGGCATCTTTGCCTTTCGCACAGACTCGATAGTCTTTTGCTTCCCTTTCTCCTTTGACTCTACGGAAGTCAATTGTCTCCACAGGGTAGGAGTTATGGTGGTCCCCTTACTCTTTTGAATGATGTCTGAATCAAGCTATGGCACGTTGTGCTGCATGCAAATGGTAGAGATTATAGAGGGGGAAAGTAAACTTTTATTGCTCTTACCAGCACACTTAAATGTCTCATCGATGATAAACCATCCAACATTAATCTTACAGCTAGTCATGATAGAGTGCAGTAGTGCCAATCTTTCCTTCGAAACTATCTCATTGTGGGTAGTCGGCATCAGGTTCGCTTTCAAGAAGTTAGTCTAACCCCGTGGCTGAGACTTTAATGCCAAACGATTCATTGTCTGATGTCTTTTTGATGACACATTCCATTGGGTATCGGCCTCACATAGTTCCTTCAATATCGTCTTCCTCTTAACATCGTCCAAAGATTTCGCAAACTTGGTGTGTTTGTCATGTGTTCCATCCAAAGAAAACATGTCATTTATATAACCTTCATCAAAGCGAGCACACTTACCTCGTACCATCAAAAAGGGTAAGTCTTTGGTCATAAGATCAACATAGAATTCTTAAACGATGTTGGTATAGACTTCCCCCCACTTATGCGTCTTTATCACCTTGACCAAGTTTTGGGAAGAGCCCAAGTTGGGTTTGATTTTGAACTTGAAACCCTTCTCATAATAGAAGGTTCTTGATGTGAAATTCTCCTCATACTTTTTTGCAAATCTCTTCATTGAAAAAGATCTTGAAGGGTGTTGATGAAGATGCTATGAAAATCTCTTGAAAACTCAAGTGGTTTTTTTCGAAGACAGAGATTTAAATCCTACTTTTCTTGATAAAGACAATGAAAAGAAGAGTGAAAAGAAAATTTTTTAGCTAAGAGTTAGTTATGGTTTAAGTAGATGAATGGCAAAATGGTTGAGTGTTTTAAATGGTATTCTTATATTGGCCAGTTGAGTACGGATAATGATAAGGGTTTAGCGTGCTTGGGAAAGATAAACAATGATATGATAAGAGGTAAAGTGATAAGACGATGAGGGAAGAGATGAAGTGATAAGGTGATTAGGTTAAAATTTGAATTTCAACTTTTTACCTTGGGTGGCTAGGGAAAATTCAACGCTTCGCACAAATTTTCATTTTTCTTGGGCTGAGCTTTATTAAGCCTTGGGCGGCTAAGATAAATCTCCTCTCTGAATTTTCTTATTGCCCTGTTCCAGTCCTTTTCCTTGGCATTTAGACTTGAGCCTACCTAGAAACAACTTTAGCCTCGAGTTAAATAACAAGACACGTTGGCCTACTTCAAATCGCCTTGATAATATCCTATTGTTATGCCATCGTTTTGTTCTTTCTTTGTAAAGTCTAGTATTCTCATAAGTTTGCACTCTGAATTTTTCTAGTTTGTTTATGTCCAATAAAAATTTTGCACCTACAGCTCCCCACTCTATGTTGAGCTTATTGATTGCCCAATAAGATCTATGCTCTAATTCCACTGGCAAGTGGCATGCCTTCCTAAACATGAGCTTATAAGGAGAAGTTCCCAACGGAGTCTTAAAGGTTGTTCTGTAAGCCCACAAGGAGCCATCTAGTCTCAAGGGCCCGTCCTTCCTCGTTGGATTCACATATTTTTCCATATTGTTCTTGATTTCTTTGTTTGGCCATTTGTTTGGGGATGGTAAGCTGTGGAAATACGTTGCTGGATTCTGTACCTGTAGAGAGCTCTAGAGATTAAATTGCACTTAAAATGTGTACCTTTATCATGAATGATGGCTCTAGGGGCATCGAATCTAGTAAATATATGCTTATGAAGAAACTTTGCAACAACTTTGGTATCATTTGTTGGCAAAGCCACCGCTTCTACCTATTTTGAAATGTAGTCAACAACCCAAACTATATATAGGTTCCTGAATGATAGGGGAAAGGGCCACATGAAGTCTACGCCTTATACGTCAAACAACTTCATTAGCATAATATTCTGGAGCGCAATTGATGTTTGCTAGAGATGTTACCCTCCGCTGGCATCTATCACAGGCCTTGGCAAAGCAATGAGCTTCTTTAAACAACGTAGGCCAAAAGAATCTAAACTATAATACCTTGGCAGTGGTCTTTATTCCAGCGAAGTGTCTTCCATACGGTGCTCCATGGCATAACTGTAAAATGTTATGCTACTCATCCTCTAGCACACATCGGTTAATCACTTGGTCGGCACATTGTTTGAATAAAATTGGCTCATCCCAATAATATTGCCGAACATCTCACATAAATCAGTTCCTGGCATTACTCGCCAGATACGGTGGCAAAATATTACTTACCAGGTAATTGACTATGTTAGCGTACCATGACAAAAAATTGACTGCAAGTAAGTATTCATCGGGGAATTCATCTTTAATGGTAGTGGCTCTCTCTTCCTCAAGGTGATGCTCTAATCATGATAAATGGTCAGCTACCAAGTTCTCACCCCTTCTTGTCTCTAATCTCGAGATCAAGTTCTTGCAACAAAAGTGTCAATTGGATCAGTATGGGCCTGGCATCATTTTTGCTAAGAGGTATTTTAATGCCTAGTGATCTGTATACACCACAACTTTGTTACCTACTAAGTAAGATTTGAACTTATTAAATACAAATACAACCGTGAGAAATTCCTTCATGGTAGTGGTGCAGTGGAGTTGGGCTTTATTCAATGTCTGGTTGGCATAGTAAATGGTATGGAAAACTTTGCTATACCTCTGTCCTAACACGGCTCCAAAGGCATAGTCCCTGGCATCACACATGAGCTCGAAAGGCTCATTCCAGTCAGGTTCCATTACTATGGGGGAATTAATCAATCTGTCATTAAGTTCCTGAAACGCTTTTAAACAAGAATCATCAAAGATAAAGTGGCATTTTGTTCTAAAAGCAAGCATAAAGTTTAGAAATTTTGAGAAATCTTTAATGAACTGACGATAAAAACCTCAATGTTCTAAAAAACTTATGATACCTTTTACACTTGTAAGAGGTGGTAACTATTTGATTACCTCCACTTTCGCCTTGTCTACTTCCAGGCCTCTCTTGGTTACTCTGTGACCGAGAACAATGCATTCCTTCACCATGAAATGACATTTTCCCAGTTCAAGACCAGGTTAGTCTTTTATTATTAGGATTCCTAGTTAGAGATAAATTTTTGAGGACTCTTTAAAAGAGTTTAATGTTGTAACCAGTTTCACGTAGAATAACAGAATAGTCTTTCTTCAGTTTTCACTAATTTCTACATGGTATTAGAGACAAGCTTCGATTTCTCTTTAAAATAAAAACCCTAGTCGAGGCCACTTCTTCTTCTTCTAATACTTCTTCTACTGAAATCACCTCTTCACCAGAGATTATTTATGGTTTTGACAATCTAAATGACTCTTCCAGACTTGTTATTATATGCCACAGATTGAATGGAAATAGTTATTTGGAATGGTCTCAATCTGTCAAGATTTTTATTTCGGTGCGTGGTAAATTAGGCTATCTCATAGGGGATGTTGAAAAACCTGCGGCTATTGCTGCTGGATATGCCAAATGGATGCAGGAAAATAGCCGTGTGATGTCTTGGTTGCTCAATTCTATGGCTCCCAGTGTAGGTAGAAATTTTCTTCTTTATCAAACGGTGGCTGAAATCTGGAGTGTTGTCCAAGAAACCTATTCTAGTACAAACAACATCTCTGAGTTGCATGGGATTGAGGGTCAAGCATCGGTTCTCAAACAAGAAGGAATGTCAGTCACCTTATACTATAATACCCTCAATGCTCTTTGGCAGCAGATAGACCTTTATGAGCAGAATGAATGGGAGACACCAACTGATGCTGCCTTGTACAGGAAAATCACTACACAACGCAGAATTTTCCAATTCCTTCATGGGTTGAATAAAGATTAGATGAGGTTCGCGGTAGAATTCTTGGCAGCACTCCTCTTCCTTCTATTCGAGAATTTTTTTTCTACAGTTAAGAAGAAGGAAAGTAGGCGAACAATGATGCTTCATGAACCTTCTTCCTATGAAGGATCTGCTCTATTTACTCAGAAAAATTCTAGTTCTAATAAAAAAGGTCAGCCCTGGTGTGATCATTGCAAGAAACCAGACCATTCCAAGTAGTAGTGTTGGAAGCTTCACGGCAAACTAGTCGATTGGAAGCCAAGGTCCTGTAGAGATGCACAGTCCCTTTTAGCTTCTACCTTTAGTGTTACTAGTTTCACTAAGGAACAAATTGAAGATCTTCAGAAATTATATGGAAAACTTGCATGTCCAAGTGAGGCGAATCTGGCCAAGAAAGAAACCGAAGGTACCTCTTTCCCTAAAGCCCTTTTATCTGCACAACTCACTCCAACTTGGATCATTGACTCTGGGGCATCTAACCATATGACTGGTAACACGGAGTTGTTCCTTAAATACTCAACATCTTCTTCTGTTATATTTATTAAAACTGTTGATGGCTCCCTCTCTTAAATTTAGGGTTGTGGTTCTATTGTTATTAATGAAAATTTGCTGCTCAATGATGTTTTATTTGTCCCAAATCTCGCCTGCAATCTTATCTCTGCTAGCTTTCTACAGATTTAAAGTGTTCCACAAATTTTAATGCTTTTGGTTGTGTTTTGCAGGCAATGGACTCAAAGAAGATGATTGGCAATGCTAGTTTGCACAATGGCCTCTATGTTCTTCATGGCACTCCACCCGCTTCTACCTTTCAATCTCCTTGTTCATTTGCGGCTTTAGGATAGACCGATAATGTTTTATTGTGGCACTTTAGGTTAGGACATCCTAGTTTTCAATATCTTGCTAAATTGTACCCTTCTTTATTTATAACTAAAAAACCAAGTTTATTTAAATGCCATATCTATCCTCTTGCTAAACAAACCAAAGCATCATATTTACCATCTACTTATAAACCATCTCACCCTTTTTCTTTGATCCATGTGATATTTGGGGCCCTTCTAGAGTGAATAATGTTGATGGTTGTAAATGGTTTATTACTTTCATGGACAACCATAGTAGGACTACTTGGACATATTTGATGAAGGAAATGTCTGAAACCGAAAGCATTTTGAGAGATTTTATACTATGGTTCTTACCCAATTCCATACTAAAATCCAACTGCTTAAATCTGACAATGGTAGTGAATTTTTTGCTAGGTCTTTGGGTGATTCTTTTCGAAAAATGGGAATAGTTCATATTAGTTCCTGTGTTGATACTCCACAACAAAATAGAGTTGCAAAGAGAAAAAACTGACATCTTCTTGAGGTCACTCAATCCCTTTTATTTACTAGTAATGTCCCTAAGTACCTAATGGGAGAGGTTTTGTTAACTGCCACATAATTGATAAATCGCATGCCCAGTAAGGTTTTGAAATTTAAAACCCCTCAATCTATTTTCTTGGAAAGTTATCCTCATTTTAAGCCTCTTTCATGTATATTACCTCATAAAATTTTTGGTTGTACAGTTTTTATTCATAATTCAGCCACTAGTAGGTCCGAGTTAGATCCTAGAACTGTGAAGTGTGTGCTGGTAGGGTATTTTTCACTTAAGAAGGGCTATAAATGCTATCAGCCCCCTCATCTCGAAATTTTTTTGTTATTATGCATCTTACCTTTTTTGAATATGACCCTTACTTTACTAAGACTACAATTCAGGGGGATACTTGGGATGATTTTCAGCCTTCTCACCAACACTGGGTAACTTCTCCTATTTTTCATTCCATACCTCCAGACTTCTCATTCATTCACTCCACAAATCCACCTTTGTTGCCTACACCACCTTCAAATTTCTCACCTATATCTTCTTTACCAACCCCTTCAAAAACACCTACAATTTTTCAAGATCCTTCTAAAACACCTACAATATTCCATATTGTCAATTGGACTCAAATCCATATTGACCTTTGCCGAGAATTGGATTTGAGTCCAATTGCCAATATGGAATATTAAGGTAATATGATCAGTGAGTCTACTACTCCTAATCTTGATGATTTTCCTATTGCTATTAGAAAAGAAGTTAGACAGTGCACTAAACATCCTATTCAGAATTTGCTGCTTACATTTTTTTGATGGCATCTTTCAAAGCCTTTGCAGCAAGTTTAGATGAAGAAGATATCCCTTCAACTGTTGATGAGTCACTAAAGCATCCTAAGTGGAGAAGGTATGTTGAAGAAGAGATCAATGCACTTGAGAAAAAATGATACCTGGACAATAACATATCTTCCCTAAGGTAAAAAACCTATTGGTTGTAAGTGGGTTTTTTTCTGTGAAATATAACTCTGATGGCAGTGTGCAGAGATATAAAGCAAGGCTAGTGGCAAAAGGGTATACACAAACATATGGGATTGATTAAGCTGAAACTTTTGCTCCAGTGGCAAAACTCAACACTGTTCGGGTTCTATTAAGTCTTGTTGTCAACAATGATTGGAACCTGCACCAACTTGATGTCAAGAATGCATTTCTTAATGGAAAGTTAGAGGAGGAAACTTATATGAAAGTTCCACCTAGTCTGAAATTAGTTGAAGGAAATCATAAAGTTTGTAAACTCAAGAGGTCACTTTATGGTCTAAAGCAGTCCCCTTGAGCTTGGTTTGACAAGTTTACTAAAGTTATTCTGAAGAATGGATATAGGCAGTCACTAGCTGACCACACACTCTTCATTAAGGTAACTTCGAAAAATAAAACGGTTATCTTGATTGTTTATGTAGATGAAATAATCTTGACAGGGGATGATGATGAAGAGATTAGCTGCTTGAAGAACCTTCTGAATAGAGAATTTGAAACAAAGGACTTAAGGAAGCTTAGATACTTCTTTAGCATCGAGGTTGCAAGGTCAAGTAAGGGGCTGGTGATTAATCAAAGGAAGTATGTCCTTGATTTACTGAATGAAGTTGGAATGCTAGGGTGTAAACCAGCAGATACACAAATGGAAGCTGGCTTAAAATTTACTAAGGAAACAAGCTCTCTAGTTGACAAAGACATGTTTCAGAGATTAGTGGGAAAATTAATCTATCTATCACTAACCAGGCCAGACATTGCTTTTCTAGTAAACGTGATAAGTCAGTATATGACCAATCCCAATGATGAACACATGGCAGCAACTAACAGAATTCTTAGGTACTTGAAGAAGACTCTTGGACATGGTTTATTGTTTAAAAAGACACAAGACAGATTTGTGAAGGTATTCACAGACTCTAGTTGGGCAAGAGAACTCACTAAAAGAAGATCATTAGTGGCTACTGCACTTTTGTTTGGGGAAATCTCGTGACTTGAAGAAGCAAAAAGTAATCAGTTGTCTCCAAAAGCAGTGCAGAAGCAGAATTCTAAGCTTTGGCACTAGGAATGTGTGAAGGAATTTGGTTACTCAAATTGCTTAAGGAGTTGCACACAAACCAAGAAAATAAGTTTGAGGTTTTGTGTGATAACCAATCAGCTATTCAAATTGCTATGAATCTAGTTGAACATGATAGAACAAAGAATATTGAAATAGACAAGCATTTTATTTCTGAAAAAATCAACAATGGGGTAGCTTATTTGTCATACATCTCTACAGAAGGACAGCTAGCAGATGTACTCACAAAAGCCTTACCAAAATCAGTTTTTGATGAGTTATTATCCAATCTAAGACTATACAACGTATAGTCTCCGGCTTGAGGGGGAGTGTAGGATAATACGACTTGTTTATTATGTAAAAATACTTGTATATTATGTAAAATACTAGGAGTTATCTATTAGTAGAGTTAGAAGTCTTTTATTATTAGGATTCCTAGTTAGAGATAAATTCTTAAGGACTCTTTAAAAGAGTTTAATGTTGTAACCAGTTTCACGTACAATAACAGAATAGTCTTTCTTCTATTTTCACTAATTTCTACAAGCTAGAAGGTAAATCATCCCAAAATGGGATAATTACAAGGGTAGTCCATCAACTGTTCAAACTTTATACTTTTGCCCTCAAACTGTTAGTTTTTACAATTTAGTCACTAAACATTTTTTCAACATGGTACTTAAACAATAAATTAATTCAATTAGAGTCCAATATCAATATAATTGACCACACAGTCAAGGTCAATGCAATATTTGGACCTTTCTGGTGTAGGGTTTCTGATCACCGTAACCCAATTCTAGCTAGATCAGTTTTCAGGGTGTTATAGGTTCGAGCTATGTTAGATCTTGTTTTGAGTTCTTAAACCATAAAAAGCAAAGAGATGTCAGAGTGTAGAAGAAGAGAGGTCGTGTTCAACCAAGGTCGTAGAAGAGTATGGTGCTTGTTGGTTTGGTTAACTGAGTTGGGGGCATTTTGTTATCAGGGTTTCAACTTTTCTTCTGAGAATTAATTGTCGTATGGAATTCAACGAAGCAATTAGGTGATTGAATAGTGTTGAACGAAATGATGGGTTACAAAGGGAGTGTGGATATGGAGCAAGTACAGGTAGAAGTCATGATAATGACTGTTAATCTAGCAAATTTGGTGATTGATCAGTGAAATAACATCACAGGATTTGTGCAAGCATACACCGTCAATGCAAGTATAGTAGACATATAGTTCCTATCAGATATCGATCCCATGAGGATGGGATTTTGGTCGTATTCTTATGTCGATGTAAGCAATACTATAAGTAAATAGATATACTAGTGTTGTTGTGACTGCAATGAAAAGATAAAAAGATAGATATTGAATATTGTTGTGAGAGCAATAAAAATGAAATAACAAAGGAAATAGATTATCAATAAAAAAACTAGATCCTCTCAGTTTAACTCGTTAGATCACCAAATGCATCACGGTAACAACCAATGATGATTTAATCAGTAATTAATATTAAACTTATTTTACTAAATTTTTTCAACCTTTCAACGATGAATCAAATATGCAATTTTACAAAAGCTACCATTGCTGGTCGAAACTACATATTCTCAAACAAGTGGATCAACTCCAATTGTATCCTTATCATACTCTCGTTGTAATGCTTGTTAATCTGAACTGTCACTGCATCTTTCTAAGTCAATGGTTATTGTAAACACTTTCATGCCAAACATCATTCAAATCCAACAATTGAAACAAGAAAGAAAGCTCATAAAATATATTAAAATTCACAATCCAAAATAACTTTAGTTCATAAGCAAATAAAACAGTAAACCATCATCATTTAATTAAAAAGAAACGTATAAAATCAAATAGCTATTCATAGCTTGATTCGAAAAGAATCCATATGTTCCATCTTGCTTCAGCACTTGGATCTTCGTTTTCACCAAGATTTCTGCCTCATCTTCACCTCAATTCTCTAGAAAATTAGTTCAAGCTACATTAAGAGAAGCTTTCAGTCGTTTAAGGATAAAGAAAATGATAATCCATATTGTGTCCCACTTCTCTCTCCTTAAAATATCCCTTTTATAGGTCAATCTAAGGAGGACACTTGTCCTTCCTGCGAATTGAGTGAAGCAATACCGTACATAGTCTATTATAATAGACTAGACAGCTAGCAGCGTCATCCTTACCTTTAAAGATCTGTACAACTAGTAGCTGCAATGACGTATTTGGCTGTAGTGAATAAAATTCTTATGCAGGGACATTAGCATTACAGTGACAAAGCAGTAGAAAGGCATATTTTTTCATAAAAAGAGAAAAGATGACTAGAGTTATAGAAAATATAAATAATAATCTAAAAATGTAGAAAGGAATGCATGAGGCACTAATGTAGGGACAAATTAATCAATAAATAAGGAGAAAATACATGCTCTTTAGAGAGCTATCACACCCTTAAACTTGAGTTTTTGCTTGTCCTCAAGCAAAATAGAAAGCATCAAGGTTTAACACATGTTTATGAACATTGTAGCTACTTGAATCATCTAAACCATAAATGAATCAATTGCATCTACATGATAGAAGATCACATCGACAACTCAAGCATAAGAATAAATGAACCTGCATTTCAACAATACATAACGCCATTCCTAACATCTCACATTCTTTCCACCTAAACTACATTTATTTAATATGACCTATAACATCTATATAATATATATATATATATATATATATATATATATATATTTAAAGCAGATAGGGATATCAAAGAATGAATGCACCCTAAGATCCTAAGAAGTAAGATGTTGTACAACGAACACCTAGAGAGTACTTCATTGCTTCGACACGCACTCATGCATCGACAACCTTTGGCCAGATTCATTTTTCTAATTCATGCATTGGAGAATTCCCCCTTAAGCTACTCTCATATTACACCCACATTGGAATGACTTTTATTTACACATAATAAGATCTATTAACATATATAGCAACATTTGATCAAGGCAGATTTATCTAAAATCAAAGAGATGATGCTAGGTATCCATTACTCAAGCAAGCAATTTCATTCATGCAGAATTCTAATGCTACATTACCTCACATGTATCCAGCCAACTCATTAACAATTAACATGATTTAAGTATAAACAAAATAATTAGAACACAAAATGAACCTTGCATTTGCTTAATTTTTTTTTTGAAATAGGATGTATTTCAATTCCCAAGTGTATACCACTAAACATAAAGATTGCATTGTCTCCAATGAAAAAAAGCACAATGCAATGATAGAAAACAAAATGTAGTTACATAGGTAATACAGATGCAATGACAATAAACTAAATGCAGTTACAATGATAATGCAAATATAATGACAATACTTTTAACAAAAGAAAATTACACTACATAAGATGCATGCCTACAATAATCTAAAAACCAATTCAGTTATGGCTCTTGTGTGGAGGAGGTAGCATGATGTTTCTTCTTATTTCCCCTCTTCTCCTCCTTGTGTTTCTTTCTGTATTTGTTCTTTGACTTGGATTATTTTTTTCCTTTTTTAGAAGAACAACATCCAATTCATCTTTAGGATGTTGCCCCGATTCGGCATCATCAACCATCATTACAATAGGAAAACAATGAGATGGTGTTTTGCATACCATCATATCAAGAGGATTGACCTTTTGTTCTTCTAATGCAGTGACGACTTTCACTGGTCTCGATGCATCTAGCTCTATCTAGGGTCCTTCAGGTATTGTATCCACAATTTTGGATGCAACATACATATCTGTAATAGAAACATCTTCATCAATAGTTGTTTCTACTTGTATATTTTCGTCTTCTTCTTCTTCTTCTTCTTAAACATCTTCCACAATCACTTCATTTTTGTCAGGAAATGTAGGGGTTACGTCTACATCTAGTGTTCAGATCAAAAAGACAGTCATTGATTATTTTGGTCGATGCTTCCTCGTTTTGTGTGCTTGCAGCAATACTCACATCTTTAAGGGAGTTAACAAACTTCACTAGGGCTTCTTTTGTTATTGCATTAAAGGAAAAGTCATAGCTATGAACTATGAGTGGAAATTCTAGAAATTCAGAGAGATTACTGGAACAACTCTACTCATTGCGGCGAGAGCGGACTTATGCCATATCTTGACATATGCATAAAAAAATTCTGTGTAAGGTCTAAAGTTTGTATTGTGGCTGCAATTTTCCCCATTGTTCTGGTAACGACATCAATCTTGTTCTCAATTTTCAAAACCTTCAGCCATTCTTTATTCTTTTATGGGAGATCTTCATCAACAGTCCCCACTTTGGCCTTGCATTTTTCTATCCTCGTTGCTGCACCCAAACTCAGCGTAAGAGTCTCGTTGTTTCTAACCATTTGTTCAATGGAAACTTCATTCAGTGGCCCTTTGTTGGTTATTATTTATTCATTTTCTAAAGGCTTAATCCTCTTCAAGATGCATAACTGCATAATCAGTGACTAGAAAGACAAAATCCATTTCTTCCTTTTAGCACATTCAACAATATCTTTATGAATAATTTCACCCACATCGATATTTCTTCTCTTAATAATCAAATGTATCAGGCACATTCGATCTAATGGGACAGTGGTATTGTGAGTAGATGGTAGCATCCTGGAATTAACAAACTAAAACCAAATCTTTGTAGGTAAAGTTAAAAATCTTTGATACATAGTATAGTTACCAACATTGGTCCCTAACCAATGTTTACAAACAATGAATGCTCATCTTCAATGCATAAATCCTTTACCAGCAAGTTGAGCTTTTTATCATCAATATCTTTAACAAACAATGATTGCTCATCTTTGGTTACAGCAGTGTTCAACACCTTATTAATGGTAGCAGCATTCTAGGGAATAAAGCCTTATCGCACAAACACAAACTTAAAAGATGGCTTATAAAGATTGGAGTAAAACTCTATTACCATTGCAGGGCTAAAGTTTCCTGGGTGAGCACAGAAAGTACTCTATTTGTGGAGTGCAATGGTTTGATAAATAAGCTTCCCTGGTTCGCGTTCTAGAGCAAGACCAATCCCCTACTCCGGATGGATATTCCTTTTCAATATTTTCTCCTTGTAACGCTTTTTCGCCATGGTTGTTAAGAACACCTCATAATTATTTTTGTCAACTGATATTGGTTGTTCATCCTCTTATGGTGTGGATGTTGAAACCTGAGTCTCTTTAGCAGAAAGTTCTATGGAGATTTTTCTTGCCACTCTTGTCTTCGCCATTGGTGAGTGTGATGAAGAAAATTTGATGCAGAAAGCTTAATGCCTTTTGTTTTTGAAGAAGAAGAGAAGATAGAAACTTGGTGAATAAGTTCAATGATAAAAAGATGTTAACAAATAAATGAGAAAGAAAAAAAGGAAATGAAAAGGCATAGCCTTTACCGTCTAATGCGATGAATTCAAACGGTTGTGATTATGGTGCAAAAATCATGCCCATCCATTGTATCTCCCATTCTTTCAGATTAGATGGTTGTGATTGGGTTGATCAATCGGTGCAATAAAATTACCTAAAATGCCCCCAAGGTCATGCACTACACGTTGAGCCTGGCTTTGCAACCTTTTAAAAAAATAAAATCCTGTCCAATGCAAGGAGACAAGTTATTCTGCACAAAGAAAAGAAATCTTAAAAGAAATACGAATGAATCTACTACTTTAAAAAAAATTAAAAAGAACAATCAATGAGATAAATTGACCAATTGAATGGTCTCAACAATTTTAGAATCAAAGTCTCCAAAATAATGTTTGAGCCTTTGTCTGTTGACTTTAAATTGGTGCCCATCTTTGTGATCTTTAATTGTGACTACACCATGTTGAAAACTTCCACGACTTTGAAAGGTCCTGACCAATGTGACCGCAATTTGCCAGGGTGAAGCTTCAGTCGTGAGTTAAACAGCAAAACCAGTTGTCCAACTTTAAAATTTTTCCTGCAATATGATCTTGTCATGCCATCTTTTGCTTTTTTTAATTGTAAATGGAAGCATTCTCGTAAGCATTACGATGAATTTCTTCCAACTCAGTGAGATCCAGTAATCGTTTTATCTCAGCAACTCCAAAATCATAATTCACTTGCTTTAAAGGCAATATAGCTTTGTGTTCTAACACAACAGGTAAGTGACAAGATTTTCTAAAGACCAATTGATACGACAACATCCCAAGTGGAGTTTTAAAAGAGTATGAATTATCCACAAAGCATCATCTAGACGCGAAGACCAATCATTCCTAGTGGTATTCACCACTTTTTCCAAGATATTTTTTATAGCTCAGTTAGAGATCTCAACTTGTCCATTAGATTGTTAGAGATAAGTTATAGCAAGTATATGATGTACTCCATATCTCTTTAACGCATTAGCTGTAGCGATGTCCGTTCCGCTAAAAAAACCGAGTTTTCGATGTGTTTGTTGTCTTTCGGATAAAAATGTTTATTCCGTGGGGTTTTGAAAAAAATCGTAATTTATTTCAAAAATGGAGTCGCCACCGGCCACTTAGGTAGGCCGGACACCATAAAACCAGAGATTCAAAAACTTTGGGTTCGGGAGTCGGTTACGGATGGGGAATGATTAGCACCCCCACACCGCCCAAAATTGGTACTTTAATAATTACCGCTTTATTAATATTAGATTTTCCGGATTAAAGTGATGATTAATTTAAAATTTGGTTATAAGTGCGGGTAAATTTTAAAGGCCCCGTTATCCAAGAGTAAACGTCCAACTATCACTACGCCTGATACTGGCCCCGTTTACGCTCGGATAAAAGGGCACCACATTGACAATTTATATATCTGTTATGCAACCTAAAACATGGCGAATATAAATACAATGCGATAAAATATAAATAAATACTAACATAATAAAATACTAATCTAACATAAATAAAATACTAATCTAAAACATACATACATAAATATTAATCTAACTCATAAATAAAAACAAATCTAACATAAATAAAATATTAATCTAAAACATAAATTTAAAACATAAACAAATACTAATCTAAAACATACATACATAAATATTAATCTAACTTATAAATGAAAACAAATCTAACATAAATAAAATATTAACATTCATAAATATTAATCTAACACATAAAAAAACAAATCTAACATAAATAAAATATTAATATAAAACATAAATTTAAAACATAATAAATACTAACCTAAACATACAAACTAAAAAAGAGCACAATTTTAAATTAACTAATACTTAATTAAATCATAAAAATTATAATAAAAATAAAAATGGAAGAAAATATACCTAACTAGGAGCTCGAATAACGAACCCCGACTGAACCCCACCAGATCTACCACGAGCTCTCCAAAAATATTAACTAGATCAGACCTAAAATAGGACCCCGATCGAACCGGTTAGGACCGAGGGCACTGCCCCAGTTCTTGGCTAGCTGGGAACTGATGCCCCCTTATTTGTCCTTGCCATGGCCGGCTCCCCTCAATTCTTGCCTCAATTCCCCCTGCCCCCCATGCCTTTATATAGGCAATTGGGGTGGGTTTAAGGGTGACGTGGTCATCCCAAAACCACCCATTTTCCTTTTTTTCCTTTTTTATTTTTTTATATTATATTTTTATTTTTTGACTTTTTATTAATTTTATATTATTATTATTATTAAAATAATACTAATAACACTAAAACTCGGTCAAAATGAGTGATTACAGTTGCCCCTCTTTGCTTGTTCTTGTGAAACGAGGACAAAGCAAAGATCAAAAGCACTCATTTTTGGCCTACTTCCTTGTCTTTGGCTTCGGAATCACGTGTTCTTCTACAACTCTCCGCTCTTCCTTAGCTGAATCTTCAGGCTTGTAAGCTCTTCCTATATAGAACTTCGTCGCCTTCTGATCTTGGAGCTATAGGCTCTTCCTACATAGAACCCTTCACTATGAAGCCTCGAGTTATGAGTCATTCCTATATAGAACTTTTCATTATGAGACGGTAAAAGCTTGGAGTCCTTCCTATATAGAACTCTTCGCCTTCAATGCTGGTTTCTCCTATATAAAACCTTCTGCGTCACTGACAGATTCTTTCGACTGGGAGTTCTTCCTATATAGAACTGTTAGTCTTCAAACCCTGGAGCCGCAAGTCCTTCCTATATAGAACTCTTAGCTTCTAAAATCTCAGAGTTACAGGTTCTTCCTATATAGAACCTTTCACTCTAAGATAGTAAAGCTCGGAGCCCTTCCTATATAGGACTCTTTTCCTTCAACACAACGGGTTTTCCCTACATAAAACCTTTTGTTTCATGGGTGAATTCCTTCAGCTGGGAGTTCTTCCTATATAGAACTGCTAGTCTTCACCCTAGAGCTGCAAGCTCTTCCTATATAAAACTTTTAGCTTCTGAAACCTCGGAGCGGTGGATTCTTCCTATATAGAACCTCTCACTGCGGGGGCTTGAAAATACAGGCCCTTCCTATATAGAACCTTTAACTTCGAATTTTTCTTTTCTCTTTTTTTTCTTCTTTTTTTCCTTTTTTTCCTTTTTTTCTTTTCCCTCTTTTCTGCCCTTTTTTCTTTTTCTTTCTTTCTCTTTTTTTTATCTTATTTTTATTCTCTCTCTTTTTTACAAGGCTGTTGATATCTTTGGACTTACGCTACTAAGGCTGATGCATCATGCCTAAAGGACTTACTAATGGCCCGAAGGACTTATCACCATGCTCGAAAGACTTATTGGTGACCTGAAGGACTTAACACCGTGCTCGAAGGACTTATCGATGACCCGAAGGATTTAACATCTGGGCCTCACGCTGCTATGGCTGTCGATCTTTCTGGACTCACGCAACTAAGGCTGGCGTATCATGCCCAAATGACTTACTAATGGCCGGAGGACTTATCACCATGCTCGAAAGACTTATTGGTGGCCCGAAGAACTTAACATCGTACCCGAAAGATTTAACGTTTGAGCCTCACGCCGCTATGACTGCCGATCTTTCTTTTCTTTAGTAAATTCTTTGACAATTCTTAAAATATCTGTCTAAAAACAAGCAAAAATTGACATGTCTCTATCTATATGATGCATGCAATGTCGTGCTTTATTTTTCTTCTTCTCCCTTCCTTCCTTCTTTTTCTTTTCTTTTTTATTTCTTCTTCTCTCTTTTCTCTATTTTACCTCTTTCTTCTTCTTCTCTTTTTATCATCGTTTTTCTCACTTAATTTTCTCTCTTTTTCTTATTTCTTCTTTTTTCTTCTTCTTTTCTATTCACTCTCTTTTTGTTCTAAATTCTTACACCCTGAAAGGTCGTTCCTCAGATTTCTTCATCTATTTACTTCTTCACTGAATGCTTTTAAATCCTCATTTGATCAATCACTTCGAATCTAGATTAACATGCTTTCAAACCTTTTGTGCGAAAGACTTTCTTGTCTCCAGGGTTATCACCCGTCTTCATAAATGATCTTCTGGTTCTTATATTATTCTTATAAGAACCCTTGTCATCTTCTTCGCTTGGCGTTGCCCCATACAACCATGGGCTCAACTGCTTTGAATTTTCTGGCCCATCATACAGAGCCTTGATCTATTTCTAGTCACCAGGGTGAGCCAAAATGCTTCCATCCCCTGAGCTCATCCTTGACCTTCTCGTAGCATTTCGACAGGAACTAACTCTCGGTCCCTATGCTTTAAATCTCATCATCATTCATATTTAAAGTAATGCAAAAGGCAATTTACTTGTGTATATTTCAAAAAATAATGATTGTTTGAAAAGATAACAGTCATTTTGAAAATCACAACTTGGAGGGGATACCAAACATTTTGAAAACATTGTTTGGAACAAATGGCAAACATCATATTTTTGTAAGGACCAAACACTTTTTAATGTTTGGAGAATGGTAAACAAAATTTGAAGTATATTGCCAAACATTTTTAAAAACTAATGTTTGGGGGAAATGGTAAACATCAAAACTTTGGGAGAAAATGTCAAACCTTTTAAAACATGTTTGCCCCCGAAATATCAAACACCATAGCGCATCTGCTTTAAGTTGCCAGAGATCAACTGTAATGAAGTATTTAGACGATCTCGACCATTGTGGAGATATATGCAAATGTAGTTTCTTCTGGTCTAATAGGCTTTTGAGAGGAACATCCCTACCTAG
Source organism: Hibiscus mutabilis (assembly GCA_019671005.1). NCBI lineage: Eukaryota > Viridiplantae > Streptophyta > Magnoliopsida > Malvales > Malvaceae > Hibiscus > Hibiscus mutabilis. The sequence continues at coordinate 12,463,489 of CM033732.1, forward strand.
TTTCTACCCCGTTTAAGGTGGCTCTCTTAATCTCACTATCTCACCATGCCCCATCATTCCCTTATTTGGGTGTCGATCAAGCATTTTTAAGTTTGACGTTCCTTGAAGCAAAGTTAATCCTTATAGGCAGAATGAAATCTGAAGACATTCTCATTCAACATGGATATCTATGGATGACCAGAATGGTGTTTGGGGGCTTGTAATGTAGGCCTTTGGTTTAGGGTTAAGTGAAACAGTATTTCTGTACTTGTGTAACTTGTATATGCCCATTATTCCTTCCCTTTTTTGGATCACTCTAGACTGCCCATTTTCGGGTTTTCACCCTAGAGTTCATTTCCTTTCTTTTTACTGTAGGTTGCCTTGCATTCTGGCTATATACTGATGTCCGTTTTCTATTCAAGAATGTTTGATCCTCCAAAACTCCTCGAAACTGAGATTTCTTGAATGAAGGACTACGAATACATTTCTGGGAATTCTTGTGATTGGCACGCCCAGATGAAATGTTATTCTTTCTTTCTTCTTTTCTTTTCTTTTCTTTTTTTTCTTTTCTTCTTTTTCACTTTTTCTCTTGGATCGCTCTAGACTGCCCATTTTTAGGTTTTCACCCTAGAGGTCACTTCCTTCTTCTGTATCTTCAGATCAATGTATTTTGGTTGGATATTGATGCCAGCATGCTCAGGCAGACTACTCTTTTTCTTCATTTTCAGGATCACTCTAGACTGCCCATTTTTGGGTTTTCACCCTAGAGGTCATTTCCTTTTTCAAAATTGGCAATCTTCGGGCCGACTTGTCTTGACTTGACTTCAATTCGAGATTCTATACTAATTTTCAAAATTGATATTTACTTGAAATGTGGATTCCTTATGTCTCTTGCTCATAGTTGAAGTCTCGTTCTTGTATTGTTTATACAGTATTATTTCTTTCTTTTTCCTTTTTCTTTTTTCCCTTTTTCTTTTTTTCTTCATTTTTCTTTCTCTCTTTTTCTTCTTTTTTCTTTTCTTTTATTTTTTTCTTTTTTTCTTTTTTGTTTTAGACTGCCCATTTTGGGTTTTTAGCCTTGAATCTCTTTCTTCTTATTCGAGTCTATAAATGTATCCTCAAATCAACACGTATCTATACTGGGTATTGATGCTATCTTCCGCTCGAAGTTAATTGCCTCTCTGCAGCTCTTATGATATTTACTCGATTTGGGTTGCTTCGGCCTTCTGATTGCCATTTCTCTTCTTTTCTTTGGTTTTTCATTTGGACATATCATTGCTTTCAACCACTTTTTTCTAATGATTTTCTTATCTTCGTATCCAATCTGTCTGGTCTCATCTCTGTCTTCTGGTAAAGTAAAAGAATATCATTCGTTGTCAAATTCACATATGTCCTGAGAATGCCTTCAGGGGTAGAGGTTTAGGGTCAACTCTCATTTCGAGGATCTTAAACGACAAGTGCCTGAGAAGATAAACTCCTAAAATGGGAACTGCCCATTGTCTAAACACTCACTTTGTTCCTCTGTTGGCCTAAGTAAACTAGCAAATACTCACATTTACAGTATCCCACAACATTCAATCTCTTCTAAATATATGCAACTTAGAGTTGATCTTTGGATCTTAAGCAAATGTACTGTTGCATTCAAAATTCGATGACCTGGTATAGAAATGATATATACATATGTCCATTCAAAAATGCGTGTATATGTATATGGGAGAACAAAAACTACCCCATAAAAATAAAATGTTTAAAGCATTGAGAATTTCTTTACGAACTGATGGGAAAACCATAGGGACCTTCGGACTACATCTCGAATACTAACTCATTCCAGTCCTTTGTAGTGTAGGCTTGCCTCTTCTCTTGTTTTTCCATCGCTGGATCAACTCTCTCATCATGACTCCCTCGTCGACCAGCTTCTTGATTTTTTCTATTAACGACCCCAAATTTCTTAGTGTCATGCCCCAACGCCTCAATGTAGAACTCACATATACCTTGACCAGATAAGGCCATATGTCTGAGATGGAATACTCTGAATATCTCTAAATATGTACTTGTTCGAGGAATTTTTCTCGGTGATTCAGAGGAATCTGCCTATCTTATTCTCTTACGATCACGAGAACCTTCGAAAGTGGTACCCATTTATCTCTTTCTTTCCTTCTGCTCCTAGGCAGGTCTGGTCTTTAAACTTAGGTCCTAGAGTGCATGTTCGTTTCTCTCTCTGACTGTCATGAAGTCCTTAAAGTTGGACTTCATTTTCTCGAGCATCTTATTAAAGAAGAAATATGAAAGGTGGCATGAAACATAGAAGTCACTTTCCTCTTTATCTACAGGAGGCTGTACCTAGGTCGCTAAACGCAGCCACCTCAAAGCACGTTCCTTGAAGCCTTCATCAGGTTTCATCCTCGTACCCTGGAGATACTGACGACTTGGTGCTAGGTCTAAAGCATATATGTATTGCCCATAAAGACGTCGGTTAAGTCTCCGCATGACTACACTTGGTCTCTACTCAAATAGTTGTACCATATCACGGTAGGTCCTGCCAGACTGTCGTAGAAGTAGTGGATCGATAATTTTTCATTCTCGATGTAGCCGTCTATCTTTCTGCAGGACGTGGTTAGGTGAATCTTGGGGCGTCTTGTTCCGTCATCATGCGCAAATCTGGGAATCTTTGAAATTTGGATGAATGACCAAATTAGGGTTCAAACAGAGCTTTCCTGCATCAAAGGCATCAAACTTCTTTTTTTCTCTCTCTTTTTCTCTCGAGTCCATCTTCTAAATGCTTGAATATTGATTTTTGAGTGTGTTCAATTCTTTTATTTACGATAAAACTCTAATTGTTCTTTGGATTACCCCTAAAAATTTTATGCAAGGTAATGATAATGTCATGTAAAACATGCCAGGATCGTGCAAAGCAATGCAATGCAATGCAATCCTAAAATATAAACATGAATGCAATAAGGTATTGATTCTAAAAGTGATCCCCATAAAATGACGTTCATTGAGGTCAAAAGGTTTCATTATATCAGATATTAGATATTTACAGTTACTGATAAGCTTCAGTGCCTACTTTCTTAACTTCATCTAGTAGTCCGGTCAGTTTGCCTCTGCAGTCCAACACTTGGTCCATGTTCTGACTAAGCCTACCACCTTGTTGAGCCGTCTTACTTGCTCGAGTAATATCGATCTTCGGGTCTTCATCTATTCCCTTCTTAGTCTTTCGTAGCTTGGAAGTTGCCTTTTCCAACTGAAGAGTGTTGAATTGTCATTGCTCTGTCGTAAACTTGTTTCCAAAACTCTTGTTAATGGCTAAGTTATTCTGTAGCTCATCTCTGGAGACTGTCGTACCTATTCCTAATTTCCTCAAACTTACCTGATAACGGCCTGACTTGATTCTTGCTTGACTAGTTTCTCTTCTTCCAAAATTCTGACTTCCTTCAACTAGACAACACTGTTCATTTATTATTTAAAGGTGACCCAATCTGATATTCTTAAACACTCAGTAAAGCTTCTGGTGATCATTCTGCAAATTCAATTTTATCCAAGTTATCTCTCTCTTATCTGAGTTGGCTGAACTCGAAAGAATATCTCTCTCCTGGGGTGCCCCTATCTCCGATCTTCAAATTTAACTCGCTTGAGTGACCCACTTCGGCATTACTTGAACTTTGTCCTGGATATCGATTCTTCCTCGACTTTGCCCCTCGGGTGATTGTTACATTACTATAGAATTGGGGAAGTCCGTCTTCGAAACCCAAAATTCTCATCGTGATAAGATCTTGAATTTGCTCCTCAGGGCTCCACAATCATCAATACTGTGACCCAAGCTTCCTAAACGGTGTCGTAATCTCTCGGATAAGACTGTCTCTTCGCTAGAGACTTTACCGAGGTAATAAGGCTCTTCACGATGAACATTAAGAGTAGTTTGTTGTACCTCACAGGAATCGAGATGTACTTCTTTTCATTACTTGTTTCTCGGGTTTCTTCTAGACCGAGCTCTACTTTTTTGAAAGCCCAACTCAGACATACCTTATGCCTGTTTATTGATGCGGATCACAAAAGGGTTCAATTTGTCGTATTTAGCTGGCTTAGAGGTAGAATTCTGAATATCCCGCTTTCTATTCTGATCCTTAATTGGTTCTTCTTTTGATTCGATAGATTGCTTACCTTTCGTCAGAGTATTCATCTGATTCATCACTTTTTCCCTCTGCTTCTTTCAACTCTTGCACTTTACTTTGCTCATTACCAGTACCGTGTCTCCTTACTGTGTCTGACCTGAAGTCTTCATATGGTTCCTCTTCTATTGTCTCTGATCTTACTCTAGGACAAAACCCTAGATCTGTGCCCTCTAATATCCGACCAGACGACCCTTTGCCAATTATGAACAATTTTTGAGATTTGAGGAACCACTTCGGGAATCAATACCCTATAAATGCGAGAATGCATGCAAATGCGATGTTGATTCTCGAACAGTCTTTAAAAAACTTTCAATAGAGAAAATGTCTGTTTGCCAGAACTTAATAATGAATTACAGGTAACAGTTGGATTTATTCTGGAGACCTTGACCTCGAAAAGCAAAACCTGTGCTCCACGTCTCGACATCGTCTTTAGGATGATGGATGACTTCGTCTTCTCCTTTTATTCTATTCCATGGACTCATGACGTCATGATCTTTATTTTTGTGGCTTCTGAAAAAGGACATCAACAAGTGCAGGCATAATGCAGACAAGATCTTTAATTCTGTAGATCTGGGTGCAAACGAATAATACGTCTAAACAGGGATGGATTCTATCGGTCCAAGGGGAGTACTTTAAAATTTTTAGGGTCTAAATTAGAATTCTCAAAGATCATTTGGTTTAAAAATTTCTTATTTTTTATTATCAAAAAGTTTTAACTTACTTAAAAAATGAAACTTTTAGGTTTCTTTTTGTTATTATTATTATTCTGAAAGTTTTATGAGGGAAAAAAGATTCAAAGCAAAATAATAATATTTTCAAAAATTTTTTAAATGAGTTAAATTAAAATCTGAGATTTTTACAAAATGGTCAAATGTGAAGATTTAAAACTAGGGTTCTGCGGCCCTGACTCAATCTTCTGCGTCGCATGTGCCTTACTATCGTACCGTCTTCTTTCTCGATTAGTCTTTGCTCGGCCTAACTTGATACTGTAATATTTTCATTTCTAGCAAAACAGACTTTTTCTATTTTGAAAGCCTTTTAATGAATTGTTCTTGAATCAACACCATGTCATGATATGCAACATGAATGCAAATAAAGGTTTTGATTATGCTGGTAATCACCTTTTCGAACGAGTCGTATGGGAATTAAAGGGTCTAGATTACAAAAATGGTTCATATTACAAAAGGAGTCCCTATTACAAAAAGAGTCCCTATTACAAAAAGTCTTAATTACAAAACAAAGTTCTACACGTAAGCCCTAGCTCTACCTCCTAGCTCCTCGACAACTCTTAGCAACTTGATAAACCTTGGTGCCTCTTCCATGTCCGGGGTTACGAAAGGTCGGAGAGTCACGGCTTCGGTAGCTAAGTCATTCACACACCTTGTAGCTCGTTGTATGTCCACCATCAGGGTCTCGTGTGTATACTTTTGCACTATACGAATGCTTGGCAAATTGTTAGCTTGGATCTATTGATTAATCTCTGACCAATGTCGCACGACTGGATCGATGCCCTCCTTCTTAAGACACCTTTTTTTCCATGATGAAAGATTTTCTAATCGGGCAAACCACTTGAATCAACGCCTCTATATAATGTGGATGCAATGATAATGTAACAAAAGTATGTGTAAAATAAAAATAAAAATAAAACACAAAAAGAAATGAGTTAGTACTGATAAAAATAATAAATTCATAAATAAAAGGACAAATTAAATAAGGTAAACAAACAAAACAACCCTATTTATCCAGTCTAAAATACCTAAGGTTATCTGCATGGCTCTAACAGGGTGGGTTTCTATGTTCTCTACATGCAGTGTTGGTGCTAGGAGGTACCCGAATTGTCCTTGTTGTCCCCTACTAAGGGTAGCAAGGCCCCCGATCATCACCCATTATAGGCTCCTTTCAACCGGGTTCAATTCAGGGGGACCCATTCGCTTATGCCTGCACGAAGGAACGACATCCTTACGAAATCATAAGGTACTCGAGCCCCGAAGGTACTTGCTAGGCCTACACGGGAGAACTACATATCCACGAAAGTATTAGCGTTTTCCCCCACTTAAAAAATGGGTTTATATGCCATATTTTAAATGCCTTAAATTAAACGCGCAATTATAACCGAATGTTAATTTAATAGTCACTTTAATCTGGAACTTCTAATATTAGTAAAGTGGTAATTATTTGAAAAAGGTTGACTATCTTTTTTGTTTTTTAAAAACAAAAAATGTCCCCAGCGGAGTCGCCATCTATAGCGATGTCCGTTTCGCTAAAAAAACCGAGTTTTCGAGGTGTTTGTTGTCTTTCGGATAAAAATGTTTATTTCGTGGGGTTTTGAAAAAAATCGTATTTTATTTCAAAAATGGAGTCGCCACCGCCCACTTAGGTAGGCCGGACACCATAAAACCAGAGATTCAAAAACTTTGGGTTCGGGAGTCGGTTACGGATGGGGAAGGATTAGCACCCCCACACCGCCCAAAATTGGTACTTTATTAATTACCGCTTTATTAATATTAGATTTTCCAGATTAAAATGACGATTAATTTAAAATTTGGTTATAAGTGCGGGTAAATTTTAAAGGCCCCATTATCTGAGAGTAAAAATCCAACCACTATCACTATGCCAGATACTGGCCCCGTTTACGCTCGGATAAAAGGGCACTGCATTGACAATTTATATATCTGTTATGCAACCTAAAACATGGCGAATATAAATACAATGCGATAAAATATAAATAAATACTAACATAATAAAATACTAATCTAACATAAATAAAATACTAATCTAAAACATACATACATAAATATTAATCCAACTCATAAATAAAAACAAATCTAAAATAAATAAAATATTAATCTAAAACATAAATTTAAAACATAAACAAATACTAATCTAAAACATACATACATAAATATTAATCTAACTTATAAATAAAAACAAATCTAACATAAATAAAATATTAACATTCATAAATATTAATCTAACACATAAAAAAACAAATCTAACATAAATAAAATATTAATATAAAACATAAATTTAAAACATAATAAATAATAACCTAAACATACAAACTAAAACAGAGCACAATTTTAAATTAACTAATACTTCATTAAATCATAAAAATTACAATACAAATAAAAAGGGAAGAAAATATACCTAACTAGGAGCTCGAATAACGAACCCCGACTGAACCTCACCAAGATCTTCCACGACCTCTCCAAAAATATTAATTAGATCGGACCTAAAATAGGACCCCGATCGAACCGGTTATGACCGTGGGCACTGCCCCGGTCCTTGGATAGCCGGGAGCTGATGGCCCCTTATTTGGCCTTGCCATGGCCGGCTCCCCTCAATTCCCCCTGCCCCCCATGCCTTTATATAGGCAATTGGGGTGGGTTTAAGGGTGATGTGGTCATCCCAAAACCTCATTTTTTTTTGCTTTTTATTTTTTTATATTATATTATTATTATTATTTTGACTTTTTATTAATTTTATATTAATAATATTATTATTAAAATAATACTAATAACACTTAAACCTGGTTAAAAATGAGTGATTACATTAGTGACTTGATTGCAATGAAAATGTTTCCCTTGATCACTGATTAAAGCCCTCGGTGTCCCAAAATGAGTGAGTATATGCTTGTGGAAAAATTTTAATACCATCTTGGCATCATCCTTAGGTACAGAAACAACTTCTATCCATTTAGAAACATAGTCTACAACAACAAGAATATAGAGATTACCAAAAGAAATTGGAAAAATGACCCATGAAATCCAAGCCCCAAACATCAAATAGTTCAACCTCCATAATTGTTTGTTGTGGCATCTTATTTCTTCTAGATATTGATCATGTGCACTTACAACGATCACACCGTTGTGCAAACTCATTGGCATTAATTATTGCCGAACTGTGATGCACTTTAGAGCAAGTATACTCATCGTATCAAGTAATAAAGTGATAAGTAGAGTGTCGAACCTACGAGGATTAGATCAATAACTACGAAGATATTAAGCTTAAGAATGTGTTTGCAAGTATTGGTGATTGTCAATTTAATTAAAACTAAATTAACTAATCTAAAGATAGCTATGATAAAGACAAACAACTACAGTGACTAACAGATAATTGTATAGGTTGGGATTATTGCTAAGGATATATGCTTGATTACTCCTATCAATGCTATAGCAACTGGCAATACACGTTGGCAAAGATAGATTCATCACTAACTCTTCATGCCTTGTCAGCTCAAACCATTCAATCTGCTCCTCTTCTACTCTAGCAATCCTCCATCATCCTGCACATACACCACAAAACACCACATTTCTCGTGAAAGCACCAATATATATGACATTCAAAGCACAGGCGGTGCAACTCCCTATCTACATGCAAATATGTACAATCTAAACTAAATGCAAACTATATGAGCTTGAAAACATGCAAAAGACAAGGAATAAGGACATATAAAATATGTCGTTTATGCACTTTTCAAATACTCCTAAACTTGAATTATTGCTTGTCCTTGAGCGATGCAGAATGGAAGCAAAAAAAATACAAATAGAAAATAAGAATAGTAAATAGCCTCTAAGTCTTAAGGTTCCACTAAGCTATGATTACAATGATTCCAAGTCATGTTGTAGCAGTAATTCATTCCTCAGCTATGTATGCCTGGATCACGTAAGAATATTTGGTTGTCTAAAGCAATCAAAGACCTCCAAAAAAGCTTCTCCATCAACTCCTTATCCATCGACTGTTTGTATGCCTGGATCACGTACGTTCTCATGGGGTTCTCATCATCATTCACCATATTCTTTTTCTCTCGTAGGATTCTCTGAAAAGTTCTTTTGATCTCTATATTATATGGTAGAATAGGCTCTATGGTGGACCTTCTGTTCATGTGCTAGAACGCACCTGAGAATAATAACAAAAACCAAAAATTAAATGCAATAAAAAAAATTCCTAAGCATAATTACAACGTAATTTTCAATTGTCAATACCCGGTAATGGCGCCAAAAACTTGATGCTTATCGAATAATGATACACTTTAGAGCAAGTATACTCGTCGTATCAAGTAATAAGGTGATGATCAGTGTGAACAATTACCTTTGTGCCAATCAGATAAGGCCTAAATTTGTCAAATGCAAATATAACTACCAGAAATTCCTTTTTCTGTAGTGGTGCAGTTCAATTGAGCACTGTTAAGTGTTTTGCTAGCATAATATATCACATGGAAAGTTTTACCTTTTCATTGACCTAAGAAAACTCCCACTGCGTAGTCACTTGCGTCACACATTAGTTCGAACAGCAAAGTCCAATCTGGTGGAACAACTATAGACGTCGTGGCAAGCTTTCGCTTTAGCTCCTCAAATTCTATGACACAAGTTTCATCAAACTTGAAAGCTCTATGCTGTTAAAGCAAATTACACAGAGGTTTAGAGATTTTATAAAAATTATGAATGAACCTTATGTAAAAACTTGCATGCCCAAGGAAACTTCTGATTCCTTTGACTGAGTTTGGTGGCGGCAATTTTCAATCACATCCACTCTTTCCTTGTCCACTTCTATCCCCTTGTGCGAGATCATGTGACCCAACACGATGCCTTCATTCACCATGAAATGACATTTTTCCCAGTTTAACACTAGGTCAGATTTTTCACATCGTGTCAACACTTTGTCCAAATTTCCAAGGTAATTATCAAAGCTATCCCCATAAACTGAGAAGTCTTCCATGAAAATTTCAAGGAAATCCTCCACCATATCTGATAATATTTCCATCATACACCTCTGAAAAGTTACTGATGCATTGCAAAGTCCAAATGGCATTATCCTAAATGCACATGTTCCGAATGGGCAAGTGAAGATGGTTTTCTCCAAGTCTTTTGGTGCTATGGCAATCTAGTTATAACTTGAGTATCCATTAAGAAAACAATAAAAAGGTTTTCCTGCAAGACGGCCAAGCATCTTATCAATAAAGGGTAAAGGAAAATGATCTTTCCTAGTAGCCTTATTTAACTTACGATAGTCCATGCAAACACTAAATCTTGTGATAGTCCTAGTAGGAATAAGTTCATTGTTTTCATTGCTTACCATAGTCATACCTTCCTTTTTCAGAACACATTGTACCGGACTTACTCAAGAACTATCGGAGATAGGGTATATGATACCAGCGTCTGGCCACTTTATGATTTCCTTCATCACAACTTGCCTCATGGCTGGGTTAAGTCTTCTTTGGGCTTCAATAGAGTTATTGTGGCCTTCCTCTAATAGGATCTTGTGTGTGCATACTACTGGGCTAATCCCCTTCAGATATGCTCTTGTCGAACCTATGATATTTTTGTGCAGAATCAATACATTGATCAATTTTCTGTTCCTGTTCAGGCTGTAAATTAGAAGAAATAATTACGAGTAATGTATCGTCCTCTCCCAGATAAACATATTTTAATTGTTCTGGAAAAGGTTTTAATTCTAAAATAAGGGGTTGCTCAGGTTTAAATTATGTATTTGAAAAATCAAGGGACTCAAAACTCTTACCTGGTTGATTCACAACCCAATTTACCTCATGTTGCTCTATAGTGTTTAGCACGGTCTCCTCTGTCTCTTTTATTTCATAATTAACAAGAGAATTACCGAGGCAATAGTTCTCTACATCGAAGTTGAACTTTACCGTGGCTTATATTGCTTGGCATTCTTCTAGATCATCGACATCCTTGAACGTTTTGAACACTCTGAGTGTGACTTGCTACTCATTCACCCTCATGGTGAGTTCTTCTTTTTCAACATCGATCAAAGTCTTTCATGTTGTAAAGAATGCTCTCCTAAGAATGATGGGTGCCAACTCATCTGCTTCACAGTCCAAAATAATAAAATCAACGGAAAAAATAAACTTATCAACCATTACTAGAATATCTTCAATTTTTCCCTCAGGATGCATATATGATCTGTCAGCAAGCTGCAGTATGACTGTGGTGGGTCTCGCATTGCCTATTCCTAATCATTAAAGCACATATTTGGTCATAAGATTTATGCTTCCTCTAAGGTCACATAGAGCTTTTCTTATATAATGCTCGCCAATGGAACATGGTATTGTAAAACTACCTGGATCTTTAAGCTAAGGGGCAATTGGTTGTGTAATAGAGACATGCATCTTTCTGTCAAGGCAACTGTCTCAAACTCGCTCATCCATTTACACTTAGATACTATTTCTTTAAGGAGCTTGGCGTAATTCAACATCTGCTCGATTGCCTTAACTAGTGGTAAGTTGATGTGGACTTGTTTAAGAATGTCAAGGAACTTCTTAAACTAGTAGTCATTCTTCTACATCTTTAACCTCTGCGGAAATGGTGGTGGTGGTCTATTCTTTTTGTCTTTACTCATCTCAACTGGATTGGCTGTAATAGATGGACTTGCCACGGTATATGGAATCGTCGTGGCATTCACTTTTGAAGACTTTTCTTTATCAGTCAACGTATGCTCATGCTTCTCGGGTTGGATAAGATCTTTACCCACCTTTGCTCCACTTCTGGTAGTGATTACTTTACACTGCTCATGGCCTAAACCTCGTGCAACCTCAGTATTGCTGGGCAAGGTTCCCTGTGACCTCGTGCTTAGGGCTTGGACAAGCTATCCAACCTAAGTTTCTAAGACTTAATTGTTGTTTCTTGACTCTGTATCCAAATTTATATCTTGTTCATAAAAGAGTCAGTCTTTTTTCATGAAATTGCTAGTTTCAGCCATATAAGATTCAGTTTTAAGCATAAAAGCATTGAGAGTGATTTCCAAAGAACTAGATGTTGATTATTGCTGCGGTAATTGATTCTGTTGTTGTGGCATGTTCTGTTGGAATCTTGATGATTTAGTATTATGTCGAGATGTATTGTTGTATCTATTCTAATTATTCCATGAGAAGTTTAGATGCTGCTTCTATCCCAGATTATATGTGTTGGAATATGGATTGTTGTTTTTGTTGTAGTTTCCAACGTAAAAACTGGTTTTTGGGTTTTGTGGACACTTAAAAGAATCATGGTTATCGTTACAAAAATCACAAAATGAATCTACTACCTTTACCTCATGTGTGTTGCTGGGACGCTACAGATTCTTAACCATATTGGTTAATGCGGGCAATTGTGCTGAGATGGCATTAGTTGAATCAAGCTCAAGTGTCGTGGCAAATCGCCTTGCTTGTCCCCTCCTAGCGGTTGGAAATTGATAGTCATTGTTTCCAAGTCTATCAAAAATCTCAAACGCTTACTCTGGTGATTTATCTATGAGTGTTCCATTTACCGAGGCATTAGCATCATCATAGTTGGTGCGTTGACTCTATTGTAAAACATCACTACTTGTTTTCATTCTCAAAATCCGTACATGGTACACTTACAAAAAAGCTCTTTGTAATGATATGAAGCCTCGTACATAGATTCGTCATCTACTTGAAGGAAAGAAGTGCTATCATTACGTAATTTATCTTTCATGCTAGTAGAATTGTACCTGACAAGGAAACTTCGGCATAGATCTGTCCAAGATTCTAGAGTGGCTGGTGATATGCTATTGAACCATGTTCTTGCCCTATCCCTTATTGAATAGGGAAAAAGTCTAAGTCTAAGGACATCCTCATGGACTCCTTGCTGTTTGAAAGAATTGCAAACCTCTAAGAAATATCATAGATGTTGCCTGGCATCTTCGTTTGTTGAGCCTCCAAATTGCCTAATTGAATTTAACATATTGAACATTACGGGCTTCAATTCATAGTTTGCAGCTTGAATCTCAGGAGTAGCAATTCTTGATTGAGATCACCAACTTCTGTAGTAAGTGATCTCGAATGGGCCTATTTCGTACTCGAACTGGTTGATTTGCTATGCTTGCATTGCCTCCTATTGCGGTTTTCTGATTGCCATTGGCTAATGGATCTGCTATAACTATGCGTAGTTCTCTTCTTCTCTTACGAAGTACACGTTCAATCTCAAGTTCAAGTGGATAGTCTTTTGTTGTTGGTCTTGCCCTGGTCATACACAAATGCAAAATCAAAAGGTGTTAGCCACTTGAAACAAATAACAAAAAAAAAGAAAAAAATAATGCAAGAAATTAAAGGTAAAGTCGCAATTGCCAGTCCCCGACAACGGCGCCAAAAACTTGTTGTGTGTTCTGAGTGCTATGCAAATGTGTAAGCGAACACGTCGCAAGTAATAAAATGATGAATATAGAGTATCTTCTCCACAGGGACTGATCTAAAAGACTTGGACTCTTAACTCCTTGCACTGAAATAAAAGAATAGCTATGAGGATAGATGGTGATAGAAAAATAAAACAAATAACTAAAGATTGTAAAGGAAATGAAGTAATCAATGACATAGTTGGTTGGATTATTAGGATTGATAGTATGCCGGATGAGTTGCTTTGGCAAGTTGAATGCCAGAGGCAAGTGAAATGTTGAGGCAAGTAGATTTTTGTGGCAAGTAATTGCCCAGGCAAGTAGTTTCCTGGAAGTAGGACTCTCCGTGACCAGTGAAATGCAATTGCAAGTGGTTGAGTCAGAGTAGGACTCTTCTTAGAAAATGGTTGCCCTGGCAAGTTAATTGTTGCAGCAAGTGTTATACCGTGGCAAGCCAGTTGTGTCTCCAATGCTAGGTAGAGTGTTCTTCACTGCCTTCATATTATATCTACCTTAAAAGGTTGACGCTTGCGCAAATCCTGGGTTACTTTACCAGAATGAACACTGCCTTTCCTTATACTCTTGTTAGCTGCTTGAAATTCTCCCCGTCGCCAAGCTCCTTCACTTTGTCACTTTTCGAAAACTTGGTTCAAGAAGGAATTGATTTCCTTCAGCTCTCGCAATGTTAAGAAACTCATATTCAAATCAGTCCGTTGATCTCCATCAACTCTCATAATGTTTGGAAATCAACTCGGTTGAGGAACCTCCAATGGATGTCACTTAATTAGAATGATTCCTTCTCACGAATCCTTCATTGATCTCGCTCTCCCTTGTGTTGTCACCGATTTAGAGATTTAAGTTTCAACAAATGATTCTCACTCAAGAGTTTATCTCTAAACTACTCAATTTGCAAGAACAAGAATTGAATCAACATTGTGCATTTAACCTTAAACAAAAATCAAATCATCCATACAAAATCCTCTCAAAACCTAATAACACAAACCATCTAAGTTTAGTTCATGGTCGGGTGAAAATAAAATACAAAGAAATATTTCCCCAACATGAAGGGTGATGTGTGATTGGAGAAGTGAAAGAAGATAGGAGATGAGCTCCTCAATCCAATCACTCTCATGATCAGCTTTCCCTTGATCTCTCCCTGTCGATCTGATTCCCCTAATTTACTCCCTTCCTTCTTCATGTGTTTCGATCCTTTAAATAGGTGTGTGTGGGAATTTGGTAGAGATAGGGCTTCTATTTTGAATTTCAAATGTGGGAGAAAATGCAACTATCAATGTAACCCCCTCGACTTCGGCTAGACGCCTAACCGAACCAAGCGAGCTACATTAGGTTTGCAGAGATAAACCAGAGAAAGATTACGAAAACTGGTACATTTTTTCCTTTTATCTTTTATAGATGCATATTATTGATCCTAAGTGACCATGCTTGCAGCGGGTGAAATTACAAAGGAAACAGACCTTGAAAATGCAACCAATTTCATACAATACATTTTAAGGACCAAAACGTAAATCTGGTAAAATAAAAGACCACTACTGAAATTAGGGTTACCAATCCATAATTAAGTTCATTTCATGCGAGCTCATGAAATTTCATCGCATTTAGATCGCCAAAGCACCCTCAATCTAACATTCAAACATTTAGGGACCAATTTGTAAATCTGCAAAACTATAAGGATTTACTTAAATTTAGATTTACCAATCCTCAATTAGTCGGGTTACAAGCATACATGCCAAATATCAGCTTAAAATGATCATCCAAACTCATCTAGCTACATACTTATCAACCAAGGACCAAAATGTAACTTTAGAAACTATTTTTCAGCTTAACGGATGAGTCCCCACCATAAATATCAAAACATGTACAAGTGGTTTCGAAACCTGTACTCCAATAGCCAACTTGGGTCTGTTGATTTCGAACCCTAGGAGCTGGTTTCGAAACCTGGGGCTGGTTTATGGTCTCTGGTTTTTAAACTTGCTAACTGGTTTCGAAACCTCCTTGTAGATTTATAGATTTTGCTATTTCGAAACACCTTAAAACAAACCCTGAGCCATCTAGATGCAAAACTGGGGTGTTACATGATAAATAAATAAGAATCAGGGATTTATCCTTTGCATTTGAATTTTAATTGGGCGGTTGGAGTTCCTAACCATTTTGATCCCTTCAACGTCATGGCAGTCTTCGACAATTGGCTTGGCAATTCGTCCTGCACAAACGAGCAAAAGAGCTGCATTTTTTCTATAAAAAGTAATAAAATGCATGGCCCAGCACATTGAACTAGAAACTACAAACTTATGCATGAATGACTACAAATGCAACTAAAATGAGCTTAAGTCTAACAATAATGTGAGTATAAAAGGGTAGGAAAAACAATATTTTTACACACTTATCAAAGAGAGTTATGATAAGGGCTATGTTCCTAACACCGATGAATTGTTAGAAGACGAGAGGGGTCGAGGGTCCAATTACTTCACCTACATACATCAAGCCTTTCACTACACAGTGAGGGCCATTCCTAGGCCTTCAACTACCCCTCATGAGGCCCCGATTGAGAGGATTCGCCATCATGGTGTGACAGATTTTCTTGGAATAGGACAAGACAATTTGATCAAGACAGACCAGTGGTTGAGAGATACTTGTTGGATATTGCGTCAAATGGGGTTGGAACAGGAAGACAAGCTAAAGTGCATTATTTCTCTATTAAAGAAAAATGCTCGATAATGGTAGGAAATTGTAGAGTCGAGATGGAACCTAACCGACCCTATTGGGATGACTTCCTAAATGATTTTGAAAGAAAGTATGTGGGTGAAGCTCATATGGATAGTTTGAGGGATCAGTTCAAACACTTGGTTTAAGGAAAACTGGCCTATTTTTAGTATGAGCAAGTGTTCCTACAGTTGAGTAGGTATGCCCCGGAGTCGGTTGCTACGAAAAAGATGAGATTCAAAAGGTTACGAATAGGATTGAGGAAAGATATCCAACCATACTTGATGGCCGATCCACCAAAAGTGTTTTCTGATTTGACCACTAATGCCAAATCCCTTGAGCAAGTGCAAGGGCTGACCTATGGCCATGAGGGAGGTCATAAAGGTTTGAGTGGAGGGAATCATTCCCACTCCAATCAGTCGCAGTCACATTCTAAGAGGTATAAAGGTAATTAGAATCAAGGTAGAGGAGCATCGAATCAATCTACAAGGTCGTAGAGTATGTTTGAGTCTATTAGCCTTCGGAGGCCAAATCTCTCCTCTTCGACCATGAGTTATGGAGGTTTAGCTAGAAGGTTGAATGTATCTATTTGTGGCCAATGTGGGCGTAAGCACCATGGGGAGTGCTATGGGAATGGTAAGGTATGCTATGGTTGTGGATCACCCGACCACTTTGTGAGAGATTGCTATGGGGAGTGTATCTATTTGTGGCCAATGTGGGTGTAAGCACCATGAGGTTTAGCTTCGTGTGGAACTTAACTTAGTACAAAAAATAAGAGGATGAAAGTGTTAGATGAGAAGTTAGTATCAAAGATAGTGTCGGTTCATCGATGTAAGACCTCGAGCTTTGAAGTAAGAGATAGTGGAGTCTTGTACTTTAAGGGTTGATTATGTGTTCTTGGCTTAGAGGACTTTCGAGATCAAATTCTTTGAGAGGCTCACCGTAGCCCAGTTTTCGTACATCTGGGCATTAACAAGATGTATCAAGACTTATGCCTTTTTTATTGGTGGCCTAGCATGAAAAGAGATGTGTCAGAGTTTGTATCAAGGTGCCTAGCTTGTCAGCAAGTCAAGGCAGAACATCAGGTTTCTAAAGGTTTGCTTCAACCTATTCAAGTTCCATAGTGGAAGTAGGATCGGGTAACCAAAGATTTTGTGACGGGTTTCTTGTTAACTCAAAGGAGGCTTGATAAGGCATTTAAGCAACTTCGCAACAAGTGTATACCCTTGGTGAAGAAGTTATAGAGGAACCACAAGGTTGAGGAAGCCACGTGGGAGGTTGAGGAAGACATAATATTGCTTTATCTGTAATGTTAAGTGTCTAAAAGTACTATTTTATTCACCCTTTTTATTCTTATTATTGCTAGACTTATTATTGCTAGACTTAGGCTTATATTAGTTGCATTATTAGCCATTCATGCATGTTTGCATTGTTTTCTTGGTGGACAAGCTTGATTTCATATTTTGCTTAATTTTGTGGAAAAAGATACTGCTTTGGTGTGTTTTTGTGTGTGTGTAGAATCATTTGCCAAAGCAAGGTTGGAACCAGTTGCCAGGGCAATGCATGAAGGAGATGTCGAGCTAGTTTCCAGAGCAATGCATGAAGGAGATGCCGAGCTAGTTGCCAGGGCAATGCATGAAGGAGATGCTGAGCTAGTTGCCAAGGCAATTGTCGATAAGGGATAAGATGATATGGCAGTCAAAATTGATGACTAGATAAACCCAAGATGATGTAGAGCAAAGTTAAATCCCAAAGGTGTTTGATTTTCATGAATAGGTTAAAGAGAAATTAAATCCCAAGAAAATAGGAGAAGATCTAGAAAGAATTTAAATATAATAAAGAATTATATTCTTTAAAAGTATTTAATTCCAACTTAACTTCCTCCTCAAAAAAAGACTTTGACCTAGCCTTATAAATTGAGGAACAAGCCGTCAACTCCATGGAGAGCAATTGGGAGATTTTGACAAGAAGAAGGGAGAGATTTCGACAAAGGCTTCAACCAGTCTTCATCTTTTTCTTTCTTGTTCAATTAGGTTTATGATAGGAATTCTTTGTCTTGTGTTTCTTTGGAACATAGCCATGAACTAAATCTATTTGGCTAAGGTTATTGTGTTTTGTGGTTGTGAGAAACAATTGGATTTTGTTTAGGTAATAAGAGTTTGCACTTTCAATTCAAAGTTTACTCATTCTTGGTTTTTATTCTTGTTTGCGACTGAATTGGGAGAGGATCTCGTAACTTCATCTATTTATCTAATAGCTGGAGAGTTAGATTCAAGAAACGAATAAGTATGGTCTTTATTCAATCTATTGATGGTGAAGATTAATCCAGCTTAGGAATAAGTTAAGGATTTCAACGGCTAAGAGGGGCGCAAGATTGGTTATTGTTCACCCTTGATTCACGTAGGGATGTATTATCAAGGAATGCACAAATAGCTATAGTTTCGACTTAGGAATAAGAAAAAACCATTGAAGAACGCTCTGCCAAATCTTGAAGTTTCTGTCCAGCCGCCCAAACAGTTGCCCAGGCAACCGTCGATTAGTTGCCAAGGCAACCCCGCTGCGCAAGTTGCCACGGCAACTGAGTTGCCCTTGCACTCTTTTCCCAAGACGATCCAATAGGCTATCACACCTCAACTCACGATAACCTGGCCTATTTTTTCACATTTTATTACATCTTCTTTTACTTTATTGCTTTCTATTTTAGTTGTTAGTTAAAACTCCTACAATCACCTACTTGTGTTTTTACTTTTTACAGTGCAATAGATTGAATTCTTGAAGTGGCACCAATCCCTGTGGAGACTATATCTTTTATACTATAACTTGCGATGTGTACACTTACACAATTGCGGAGCACTTATTATGCGCAACAAGTTTTTGGCGCCGCTGCTGGGGATTAGCAATAACAACTTTGTTTTTATTTTCTTGCACTTTTTATTTTTCTTGTTCAAGATTCAAAGGGTTAACAAACTTTGGTTTTGCATTGGTATATGACCAGGGCGGGACCAATTACACCAGAATATCCCTTTGATCCAGAAATTGAACGAACCTTGCAAAGACTCAGACGAAGGTTATGAGTAGCAATGGCTAATCAAGATGGCAATATGAATCAGGATGTTCCAACATGAGGAGTGATTCTTGCACGAAACAAAACTATTCGAGACTATCTTGAAGAAGATCTTGAA